>CM022300.1:496821110-497468610 GCA_011799875.1 Thinopyrum elongatum
CAGCGGCCCTGGATGTGATGCCCCCGATTTAATCGTACACTAATTATACATGCAAATGTGTACGATCAAGATCAGGGATTCACGGAAAGATATCACAACACAACTCTAGACAAAAATTAAAGTCATATAAGCTTCATATTACAAGCCAGGGGCCTCGAGGGCTCGAATACATAAGCTCGATCATAAACGAGTTAGCGGAAGCAACAATATCTGAGTACAGACATAAGTTAAACAAGTTGCCTTAAGAGGCTAGCACAAAAGTAGCAGCGGTCGAAAAGGCAAGGTCTCCTGCCTGGAAGCTTCCTAACTACTCCTGGTCGTCGGCGGCCTGCACGTAGTAGTAGGCACCCTCGGGGTAGTAGTAGTCGTCGGCGGCGGTGGCAGCTGGCTCCTGGGCTCCGACATCTGATCGCAGTAACCGGGTATAGGGGGAAAAGAGGTAGCAAAGCAACCGTGAGTACTCATCCAAAGTACTCGCAAGACTTACATCAGATCTACACTACATATGCATCGGTATCAAATAAAGGGGTAGTATCTGTGGACTAAACTACAGAATGCTGGAATAAGAGGGGGAGAAGCTAGTCATATCGAAGACTACGCTTCTGACAGCCTCCATCTTGAAGCATGTATAAGAGAGTAGCTGGTATGTATCAAGTAACATCGTATATCATAATCCTACCCGATGATCCTCCCCTCGTCACCCTGTGGGAGAGCAATCACCGGGTTGTATCTGTCACTTATCTATGTGTGTTTTATTAAGTATTCGGTTTTAGTTGTAAGAGATCGGAATACAACTCCAAGTTGTCCTGTTACCGTGGACACGGCTATTCGAATAGATCAACTTCCTTGCAGGGGTGCACCACATTGCTCAGCACGCTCGATCACTCTGGTCGGACACACTTTCCTAGGTCATGCCCGGCCTCGGCAGATCAACATGTCGTAGACCTACCTAGGCTCAACAGAGAGGCCAGCACACCGGTCTACATCCTAAGCGCGCAGGGGTCTTGGGCCCATCGCCCTTTGCACTCCTGCACGTTGCGAACGCGGCCGGTGAGCAGACCTAGCCCCCTTATACAAGCGCAAGCTTAACCAGTCCAACCCAACGTGCGCCGCTCAGTCGCTGAAGTCTGAAGAGCTTCGGCTGATACATACGACGTCGAGTGCCCATAACTGTCCCGCGTGATGGTTAGTGCGTATAGGTCAACGACCAACTTAGATCAAATATCCAAACTCGTTAGGCATGTTATTAAGACATAACCGTGGACCACGACCAGGGACCAGGCCCACCTCTCTCCTAGGTGTCTCAACCTGCCCTGTCGCTCCGCCACAAAGATCCACTCAGAGGGCCGTCGGGAAACATGTCCTTTCAGCCCCCAGTCCGTGAATCACTCGCGGGTACTCTACGAGCCGACCCGACTTTAGTCACCACATGTAACATGTATAATACGTATAGTATATATATATGCCCGTGATCACCTCCCAAAGTGATCACGGCCCGATAGTATAGCATGGCAGACAGACATGAATGTAGGGTCACTGATGGTAAACTAGCAACCTATACTAAGCATTTAGGATAGCAAGTAAGGTATCAACAACAGTAGCAACAAGGACAGGCTATGCAGCAGTATAGGATCAACCGGAAAGACTGTAACAGTAACACTACTCTAATGCAAGCAGTAGAGAGAAGGAGTAGGCGGTATCGGGATGATCAAGGGGGTTTTGCTTGCCTGGAAGCTCTGCCGAGAAGGTCGGGTCGTCAACACCGTAGTCGTACTGGATAGCAGCGACTTCGGTCTCGGTGTCTAACGGAGAGAAGAGGGGGGAGAAACAATAAATACAATGCAAACAGATGCATCACGATGCATGAGATGGCAATAAGTGGTGCTAGGGGTGACCTAACGCAGTACTAGGTGATACAGGTGAAGGGGAAAAACATCCGGGAATGTTTTCCCGGTGTTAGGCATTTTCAGACAGATGAAAGAGAGGGGACGATTCCATGTTCGCTATGCCAGGGGCATCTGATAGGCGAACGGAAGGCATTATTTTATATTAATTTTCAAAGTTTTAATTATTTTCTAAAATTTAATAGATTTAAATTAATTCAAAACAGGTTTACTGCATCAGCATGACATCAGCATGATGTCATCAGTCAACACAGTCTTTGACTGGTCAACCTGACATGTGGGACCCCACTGTCATTGACACATTAGGCTCATTAGAAGTTAATTAGCTAATTAAGCTACATTAATTAAGTTATTTATTTAATTTTATTTATTTATTTGTATCTATTATATATATATATCTTTTTCTTTTCTATTTTCTTTTTCTCCAGGGGAGGGCCCCACTGGTCAGGGGCACATGGTCATCCCCTGGCTGTGCACGCACGCACACCGGGGCCAGCCATGGCCATGGCGTGGCCAGGGGAAGCACAGCACAGGGGGAGGCGCGAGGGCAACGACAGCCGGAGCCGGCAGCAGCTGCCGTCGGCGGCGAGCGGCAGAGCAACACAAACAAGGCCGCTGGCAGCTGCGGGGGCTCATAGGCGCGGCGAGCGTGAGGCCACGCGGGGCGCGAGCGCGCCGGGACGGGGCCGGGGCGCAGGCATGCGCGACCCGGCGCTGCAGGGTGCGGCCGGTGCAGTCGTGCGTGTGCGCGTGCGCCGGCGGAGCCAACACGGGCGGCAGCGGCAGTAGCAGGCCGGCAGGGGGGCGCGGCAGCGGACGACCACGGGCGAGGGGCGTCGCGGGCGAAGGGGGAGAGGGGGAAGCGGGCGCGAGGAAGCGGACACAGGGCGCGGCGGCGCTAGCCGGGAGCAGATGCGGAGGGCGGAGGGGCGAGGCGGGCGCGGCTCGGCGGCGATGGCGAGCGCGGGCTGCAGATGTAGCAGGCCGGGGCGCAGGATGGCAGGGCGCGGGGCGTGCGGCCAGCGAGGGAGAGCAGCAGGCGGCGCTGCGCGGGGCAGGGGCCAGCCGGCTCCGGAGGGGCTGTAGCGGCCGGTGAGGTGGATACGGGGGAGAGAGGGGAGCGCTCACGGGCGGTGTAGATGTACGAGGGTCGGCGAGACGCGATGGCGACCGGCGAGGGAGAGGCGGGGACGGGGCGGTCCGGCGGCGATGAGGTGACGGCAGGGCGGCGCCGGCGACGGGGTCGGGCGTAGAGGCGAGGGGGAGAGGAGTGGGGATGGAGCTAGGTTAGGGTTTGGGGGGGATATGTAGGCGAGGGGGCGCGATGGATGGGCGCCACGGCGTTGCCCACTGCCGTGGAGGCCATTGCCGGTGTCCACGCCTCCGTGTGAACAGGGAGGGGGGCACAGGGGGCAGGCTAGGCCAGGTGGGCCGGCCTGGCTGGAGCGGGGGGGGGGGGGGCAGTTGGGCCAAGGCCCGGGGGGCGAGGGCGTCCCCTTTTTTATTTTTTTTGTTCTCTTTTCTTTTTATTATTTCCTTTTTATGTTTTATTTTAGTTTTCAATTTATTTTAGTTTTGTAAAATATATAATTAGCATCTAAATTAGTACTACTAAATATACCACTGCCACAAAAAGTTTGGTACCAAAATAATTTAGTTAGAATATTTTTACTATTTAAAAAGCATTTAATTAATTGTTTAAGCCACTGTTTTATTTATTTCAGGGCTTTTAAATACTTTATAAAATGTGGTTTCTCCACCATAATTACCTATGAATTATTTGTCACATTTAGCACATTTTAGTTTTGACATTTGAAAACTTTAATTGTTTGACTTTATTTTAAATTTGAATTGGATTTGAATCAACGTGAGATTAACAACAGTAATAGTGGTGACATGGCATCATTAGCAGGAGATTAGTGTGGCTTAATTATCCGGGCGTTACAATTCTCCTCCACTACAAGAAATCTCGTCCTGAGATTTAGGAGATAGTCAGAAACAGAGCGGGGTACTCATCACGTAGGTGATCCTCGCGTTCCCAAGTGGCTTCATCTTCCGAATGATTAGACCACTGGACTTTGAGGAATTTGATCGCCTTTTGACGGGTGCGATGTTCAGCTTGATCGAGAATGCGGACCGGATGCTCATTATAAGAGAGGTCCTGTTGCAACTCAAGCATTTCGTGATCCACTGCTCGGATGGGGTCCTTAAAGCAGCGACGGAGCTGTGACACATGGAAGACATCGTGAACTTGAGAAAGGTTCGACAACAGTTCCAGTTGATATGCCACATTTCCACGCCTTTCGAGAATGGTGAAAGGACCAATATATCGCGGAGCTAGATTGCCCTTGATCCCGAAGCGATGAGCACCTTTCATCGGCGTGACTCGAAGATAAGCCTTTTCGCCAGGTTGATAGGCCATATCTTTGTGATGGCGGTCATACTGACTCTTTTGACGTGATTGAGTAGTCTTCAGACTCTCGCGGACAACGCGGACTTGTTCTTCGGCATGTTGGATAATATCCAGACCGAAGAGTGAACGTTCCCTAGTTCCTGACCAATTCAGAGGGGTTCGACACTTTTGTCCATATAACACTTCGAAGGGGGCCATCTTCAGACTAGCTTGATAGCTATTGTTGTAAGAGAACTCAGCATATGGAAGAGATTCCTCCCATTTCTTGCCAAAGGAAATGACACAAGATCGAAGCATATCTTCGAGAACTTGATTGACTCATTCAACTTGTCCCTGAGACTGAGAGTGAAAGGCGGTGCTAAATGTCAGATGAGTTCCCATAACTTCTTGGAAACTTGCCCAGAATCTTCAAGTGAATAAGCTGCCACGGTCTGAGCTGATTACCAGCGGAATACCATGGAGTGAAACAATTCTGGACATATAGAGAGCTGCCAGCTGACTAGCAGTGATCGTTTCTTTGACCGCCAGAAAATGTGCAACTTTGGAAAGCCGGTCAATGACGACAAGAATAGCATCATTACCTTTCTGCGATTTGGGAAAACCAGTAATGAAATCCATTTCAACATGGTCCCATTTCCATTCAGGAATAGTAATAGGTTGCAAGTTCCAGCGGGCCTTTGATGTTCTGCTTTGATTCGACGACAAACGTCACACTCAACAACATAGCGAGCAATGGCTTGCTTCATATTTGGCCACAAGAATCTCTGACGAATGTCTTGGTAAGTCTTTGTGCTACCAGGATGAATAGATAGAGGTGTATCATGAGCTTCTTTCATAACTTTCTGAGTCATATCCAGGTTTTTCTCCTTACTTGGAACCACTAGGTGACCTTTGAAGAACAAAGCGCCATAATCATCAACAGTGAAGAATGAGGGCTTTCCTTCTACGAGATAGCATTTAATCTTCTCAATTTGAGAGTCATAGTGTTGAATAGTCTTGATACTGCCGATGAGATCTGGTTCGATAGCCAGGGTATTGAGGGAACCCTGGGAAACAACACGGAGGTTCATCTTTCTAAATTCTTCAGGAGGGGGAGAAAGTGCACCCGGAGGAACAATATGCAGGTTCAGCTTGCTGAATTCTTCAAGAAGAGAGGACTGAACTTTCCAAACCTGGAGGTGGTTGCAGTAGGACTTGCGGCTCAAGGCATCAGCCATTACATTAGCCTTGCCTGGGTGATACGTCTCCATCATATCTACCTTTCCTAACGCTTTTGCTGTTGTTTTGGACTCTAATTTGCACGATTTGAATGAAACTAACCCGGACTGATGCTGTTTTCAGCAGAACTACCATGGTGTTGTTTTTGTGTAGAAATAAAATTTCTCAGAATTTGACAAAACTTTTTGGAGAATTATTTTGGAATAAATAAAAAATACTGGAACCAAGACCCACTAGAGGGGGGGGGGGTGCCCCAGCTGCCCACTAGGCACCAGGGCGCGCCCCCCCCTCTAGCGCGCCCTGGTGGGTAGTGGGGCCCAGGAGAAAAAAATAAGAGAGAAAGTTTCATCACGTTTTACGATACGAAGTCGCCGCCACCTCCTGTTCTTCATCGGGAGGCTAGATCTAGAGCCTGTTCGGGGCTCCGGAGAGGGGGATCTTCTGTCTTCGTCATCATCAACCATCCTCCATCACCAATTTCATGATGCTCACCGCCGGGAGTGTGTAATTCCTTCATAGGCTTGCTGGACGGTGGTGGGTTGGATGAGATTCATCATATAATCGAGTTAGTTTTGTTAGGGCATGATCCCTAGTATCCACTATGTTCTGAGATTGATGTCGCTATGACTTTGCTATGCTTAATGCTTGTCACTAGGGCCCGAGTGCCATGATTTCAGATCTGAACCGTTTATGTTTTCACCATCATATCTATGTTTTTAATCCTATCTTGCAATTTATACGCACCTATTACGTGTTATGATCTGCATACCCCAAGGTGACAATAATTGGGATTATTTCTGGTGACTACCGTAATTTGAGGAGTTCATGTATTCACTGTGTGTTAATGCTTTCTGGTTCTCTATTAAAAGGAGGCCTTAATATCCTTTAGTTTCCTTATGGACCCCGCTGCCACGGGAGGGTATGGCAAAAGATGTCATGCAAGTTCTTTTCCATAAGCACGTATGACTATTTACGAAACACATGCCTACATTATATTGATGAATTGGAGCTAGTTGTGTGTCACCCTAGGTTATGACTGTTATATGATGAATATTATCCACCGTTATCACCGATCCAATGCCTACGAGCTTTTCACATATTGTTCTTGCTAAGTTACTACTGTTGCTGCTACTGTTAGAACTGCTACAAAATTACTGCTACCACTGTTACCGTTACCGTTACTATTGCTGTTACTATCACTGCTACTGCTATCAAACTATCATATTACTGTGCTACTGATCACTTTGCTGCAGATATTAAATCTCCAGGTGTGGTTGAATTGACAACTCAACTGCTAATACTTACAAATATTCTTTGGCTCCCCTTGTGTCGAATCAATAAATTTGGGTTGAATACTCTACCCTAAAAAACTGTTGCGATCCCCTATACTTGTGGGTTATCAAGACCTTTTTCTGGCGCCGTTGTCGGGGAGCATAGCTATATTTGTTGATTCACTTGGGATTTATATCTATTTATCACTATGAAGAATCTGAAAGATACCAGAACCAAGAACGTTCCCTCTAAGACGAGGGGAGGTAAGGAATTGCCATCTAGATCTGCAGTTGATTCACCTTTAGTTTTGAGTAAGCTTGCAACACCACCACATGTTATTAATCTTGATATGTCGCAAGTAATTGATGATGCTACTTCTGCATGAATGATGCTAGTACCTTGCTTGATAAGAATGTGCCACTAGGTGAATTTCTTGATGAACAACTTGCTAGAGTTAAAGATATTGAGAATGCTGAAACTGATGAAATTACTGAAACCGATGAAGTCTTTGAAACTGAGAATTATGAAACACCTATTAGACATAGCTCTCCTAGATATGAATTGCCTGAGATACCTGAGGGTTAGGTTATGTTATGGATGGAGAGGTAGCTAGAGACTTTCTTGCTTGTAAGGATAGAGATGATCTTAAGAAATTATTATGCAAGTTGAAAGAAAAATCTTTGAATGCTAGAATGAAATGTGATCCTAAGTTTGCTACTTCACCTATCTTTATTACTAATAAGGATTATGAATTCTCTGTCGACCCAGAGCTAATTACTTTGGTTGAATCTGATCCTTTCCATGGCTATGAAACTGAAACTGTTGTGGCACATCTTACTAAATTAAATGATATAGCCACTCTATTTGCTCATGACGAGAAAATTCGCTACTACTATATTCTCAAGTTATTTCCATTCTCATTAAAGGGTGACGCTAAGATATGGTACAATACTCTTGCTCCTGGTTGTAAGCGTAGTCCCCAGGATATGATTTATTACTTCTCTGAAAAATATTTTCCTGCTCATAAGAAACAAGCTGCCTTACAGGAAATATTTAACTTTACGCAAATTCAAGAAGATAGTCTCCCACAAGCTTGGGGGGAGGCTTCTCCAATTACTTAATGCTTTGCCTGATCATCCTCTCAAGAAAAATGAAATACTTGATATCTTCTATAATGGACTAACTGATGCTTCTAGGGACTTCCTAGATAGTTGTGCTGGTTGCGTTTTCAGGGAACGAACTGTTGAACAAGTTGAGGAATTATTGAATAATATATTGAAGAATTATGATGATTGGACACTTACAGAACCACCGCCTAAACCCACTTCGAAGATGTGGGGTATTTTATTTCTCAGTCCTGAAGATATGCAAGAGGCAAAGAAGTGTATGAAGGAAAAAGGTATTAAAGCCGAGGATGTTAAGAATTTAGCACCTATTGAAGAAATACATGGACTTGACACACCACCACAGGTGGTAGAGGTAAATTCTCTTTTAAAGTTTGATGAAGGTGATATCCCTTATAATAAACATCCTAGTCAATGCTTGTATGAATTTGATAACTACATTATGAAACAAGATCACTTTAATGCCTATGTTATGAAACAATTGAAACAAAATGCTGATATGATTGCTCGCTTGAGTGACTTGTTATTTAGAATAACTAATGATGTTAGAGGAGTAGGAAAAAATGCTTCTATGGTTCAAACTCAGTTAGAACAAGTTGCTAAGTCTCAAAGTGAGTTGCTTAATGAAATGAATAATAATATGAATGATCATGCTGTTAGAGTAATGAGTAGAGGAGGTAAAATGACTTAGGAGCCACTTTATCCTGAAGGTCACCCTAAAATAATTGAACAAGACTCTCAAAGAATTAATACTAATGCACCTAGTCCTTCTAAAAAGAAAAAGAAAAAGAAAAATGATAGGATTTTGCATACTTCTAGTGAACCTGAAGTAGAAAAACCCTCTGAAGATAACAATGATGTCTCTATCTCTGATGCTGAAACTCAATTTGGTAATGAACATTCACCTAGTGATAATGAAAATGATAATGATGATGTTCATGAAGATGCTCAACCAGACAATGATAAAGAACCAGATAATGATGTTGAAATAGAACCTGCTATTGATCTTGATAACCCACAACCTAAAAATAAACATTATGATAAGAGAGACTTTGTTGCTAGAAAACATGGTAAAGAAAGAGAACCATGGGTTCAGAAACCCATGCCCTTTTCACCTAAACCATCTAAGAAAAAGGATGATGAAGTATATGAACGCTTTGCTGAAATGCTTAGGCCAGTCTTTTTGCGTACATTGTTTGACTGATATTTTAAAGATGGCCCTTATACTAAATACATGAAAGATATTGTGACTAATAAAAGAAAAATACCGAAGCTGAAATCTCCACCATGCTTGCTAATTATTATTTTAAGGATGGAGTACCTAAGAAACTAGGAGATCCAGGAATACCAACTATACCATGCTCCATTGAAAGAAGTTATGTCAACACTGCTTTATGTGATCTAGGAGCTGGTGTTAGTGTTATGCGTTTCTCCTTATACAAAAGACTTGATTCGAATAAACTCACACCTACTGAGATAGCATTGCAAATGGCTGACAAATCAACTGCCATACATATCGGTATTTGTGAGGATGTGCCCGTTGTTGTTGCAAATGTTACTATCTTAACAGAGTTTGTTATACTTGATATGCCCGAGGACGACAACATGTCGATTATCATTGGTAGACCCTTTTTGAATACTGCAGGGGCTGTTATTGATTGCAATAAAAGCAAAGTCACTTTTCATATCAATGGTAATGAGCATACGGTGCACTTTCTGAAGAAACAATTTCAAGTGAATGGTATTAATGTTATTGAAAAGTCTCCGACAATTACTATTGGAAGCTTTCAACTCCCTCTTCCTACTGCCAAAAGGAAATATGAAATACTTATTGTTGGGGATATGCATATCCCCATTGAGGTAACTTAGTGTTTTACGAAAATTCTTCGGGTTCATGGTAATCGAAAGTGGTTGTTAATAAGACTTGATCAACCTTATTAATGGATTATTTTTGAGAGGCATGTGGTCGATGAATTTAGTAAGCACAACCTTATGTACCCACTTTTTGTTTTCTGTTATTTTTAGTTAAATAAAATAAAATGCCATAAATATCCTATTTTCTGATTTATTCGTGCAATAAAAAAAGTGCCCAAAAATAAAAGTTCTCGGAATGACCTGAAATTTTGACATGAATTTTTTTTTGAATATTTTAGAATTTTTGATACAAAAAGCATCACAGGGGGTGCCCCTGGTGCCCAATAGGCACCAGGGCGCACCACACCCACCTGGAGAGCCCTGGTGGGTAGTGGACCCCATAAGGCCCCCCCTCACTTATCCCTTTAGCCCACTTCATCACCTACCTTCAGAAAAAAATCATTCTAGCTCTCTCTCTCTCTCTCTCTCTCTTGTGTTCTTGCTCACAAACCCGCGGATTTCGATCTCTTTGCTCGAAGCTCCATTTTCGAAACTGTTTTGGGGGATTGCTACTTGGTATGTGACTCCTCCATTGCTCCAATTAGTTTTTGCTTTAGTGGTTTATATTTTGAGTAATTAGCTACTCTTGGTACTGCTGTAAATGAGCTTGCATGTTGAATTCTTTGAGTTAGTTTCAATGCTTGATATAGCCTCTAGGCATCCATATGAGTAGTTGCTATCAATCTTGTGAAGTTTTGTTGACAAAATTTTGTGGCTCATTTTTTTTTCAAAAATTTGTTCGTATAAAAAACGTACCTCTTTGGGAGGAGTTCTTCGAGGAGGAGGTCCTCGGAGGCATCATCGAGCGGGAGCTCGATACTACAGTCTTGTGTTGAGCCAAGTGCAAGCTCAATGCGGGATGCAAATACCAAATCGTGTTTATGGCTGTGTGACGAGTTCATGATAGGAGCAGGTATCAAGGAAGAATTTGAGCAGTATGTTCACAACACCGAGCTCGCTCCCTTCATCGCAGATAAGTGCATTCGACATCTCAACCTAACCCAGACATTCACCAAGAAATTTAAATATCATTCCTGTGATTCTAGAGTTTCATTTAGTATTTATGATAGTGCTTTTACCATGCCTCTAGAAGAATTCTGTGTTGCATGCAAAATTCCATATTGGGGTTCACTGGATGAACTACCAAATCTTAGTATGAGATGTTTTTAACTAGTCTTTGTTGTGGTGAGAATAGAGGAGTGTCACAAGCTAGAATAAAAAGTATACAATTTCCATCAATCCGTTACTTTGCGCTCTTTAATGGCAAATGCATCATGGGCAAACAAGATTGCAGTACCCCTCTGTGCCCCAGACTTGAGCCTCATACACACTACACTGACAAGAATTAAATGTTATAATTTTGGAGCAATCGTTGCACGGAGGTTGCAACACAATGCTGATAGTGGTCACTTTTATGGAGGGATTTATGCCTCCCGTATAGATGGGAAGCTGGGTGTGTCACCTTGGCCCAATGATCCTATTTTACCTACCCAGTACCTAGACTTTGGGGCCATGCAACATCATAAGTTCATTAGGTTTGGAGCCACTAATTATAATTATAACTTGATGTTGGATAAAAACCCCATTGTGCCTGTTATTTTACCTGCACCCGCTCTCTTTGATTATCAGAGTAAAGGAAGATTGTAACACCCCATGTCATTAGCCACAGTAATCACTTTTGATAATGACATGTCAGCATGTTTAACATTGCATAATCATCATTAGCATCATATTGCATTTCGACTCCTAACTCAAATTCAAATTTAAATGAAAGTAGAAAATAAAAGTTGTTCAACATAGAAACTAAAATGTTCAATAACTAACAAATAATACAGAGACCATTCTAAAATTATAACCAACATTTAATAAATTAATTAGGTGACCAATACCTCTTTTAACAGTGGCTGGAACTAGTATTTAATAGCCTTTTAATTAATCTAGATCAAATATGAAATGATGTTTTGCCCAAACTAATTTTAGGTGTTAGGGTATAATGCACTGGTATTTATGGACTAGGTCACACTTTTTACAAAAACCATTTGGGGCCTAAACAATTAACAGAACAGAAAAGAAAAGAAACAGAAAAAGAGAAAAAGAAAAAGGCCTAAAGGATCTACTGTGCAATCGGCCTACCGCTACAGCCGCGGCCCAGCCCACCCCCGCGCTATCCCCCACCTCCCGCACTGCTCACGCCGCTGCTGTCGAGCACCTGGTGCGCGCGAGCCAGGCCCCCCCCTCCGAGCGATCGACAACGCGCCGCGCCGCGCCGTGGTTAAAGAGCAACCCCGCACTCCCCCCTGGCGAACCCTAGCCCAGTTCCCCCCTTCCTCCCTCGCTCCCCGCTTCGCCCGACGCCGCCATGGACGACCACCGCTAAATCTCGCGGCCGCCGTGCCCCGCTCATCCCCGCGTCTTGTCCAGAAGCTCTGGAGCCCTCGTCTCCGTCAAGCTGCTGCCCTGCTTCGTCTTGGGGAGCAGCGCCATCACCGCATCATCTCCGTCAATGCCCGCGGCCACCGAAACTTCGCCGCGTCGATCCCCTGCTCTGCTGCTCCTAAACTGATCAACGAGCACTCCGTACGCTCCTCGGTGAGCTCTGCATCCTCCCCTTCCTCCATCTTGCGCTAGCACGAGCCGTAGCTAGCTGTCGCCATTGCCGTGCTCCTGTTTCCGCCCTGGAGCTCGTGGCTCACGCCCTCGTCCACCCCGTGCTAAGCCGTTGCCTCCGCCGTGTTTCTAGAGAGCCCAGGCATCGCGTGCGCACAGTAGTTCATCTCGGGCGAGCCCCTAGGCTCGACCCCGAGCTTACCGTATTCCGGCCGCCGCTAGAATCGATGGTGCCGCTGTTCCGGCCACCCCCGCGACTAACCACCCCCACCACGTGATGCGGCTCGCTGCGCCCTTTCGATAGAGCCCAATCACGCCCCTAGAGATGCCCTATGGGCGAAACCTGAGCTCACCGGAGCTCGGCGCCGCGTTCGGGCTCGCCGGCGCGCTTCGGTGGCCGGTGCTGACGTGGCTGCCACTTGGCACCGCGGGCCCCGCCTCCCTGCCGCTGACCACGGGCCCCACTGGGCCCCGTTGACCCTAGTCAACGCGCTGACGTGGCCGCCCGGTCTCACTGACATGTGGGGCCCGGTCGTTTAAACGAATTTAAAATAAATAGAAAATCTGTTAATTAGTTAGTTAATTAGTTTAAACACTAATCAGTCACTGACTGCTGGGGCCCACCCTCTAATTAATCCAATGAGTTAATTTAACCCCTCAGTTAATATCTCAGTTTATGACATGTGGGTCCCACCTATCAGGTTTGACTCTGGTCAGCCAGAGTTGACCTGCTGACGTCACCCTAACCTCATGCTGACGTCATCATTCACTATTCTGGATAATTTGAATTTAAATTAATAATTAAATTCAGAAAATGTTTAAAACTTTAGAAAATCTTATTAAATAAACCATAACTCCGATGAAAATAATTTATATATGAAACTTGCTCAGAATTCCGATACGAACCCGAATATGCCCTCCGTATTCCTGTCAGATGCCTCTAGCTATAAGAACATTGAACTTTTAGACCGATTTCGATAAATAAATAGTGCCCAACTTCAATTAAATAAATCCGAATAAATTCCTAAATTAACTAAATCATTTAGTTAGGCAGTAGAACACCCCAGCATATCATTTAGGCATGTCATACATATTGTTTGCATTATTGCTGTGAATTTATTGTTTCTCTCCCCCTCCCCTTCTCTTTCGATAGACGCTGAGACCGACGACGCTGCACCTGGGTACGACTACACTACCGACGAGCAGCCCGTTGACGATCTCTCTCTCTTGCCAGAGCAACCAGGTAAGCCCCCCCCCCCTTGAGCATCCCGATATCGCCCATTCCATTTCTCCTGCTTGCATTAGATTTTGCTACTGTTAATGTATGCTCCTATTCTGATGCATAGCCTGCTGTTGTAACCTGTTCATTGCTACCTTACCTGCCTATGATAAACTGTTTAGTATAGGTTGGTAGTGAACCATCAGTGACCCCACCACCTTATCCTTGTTGCCCCTGCTTGGTCATCGACGACTCGATCAACGTGATCGTCGACCAAAGACCGACACCTCACTTCACACCTCCTTAGTTGTACGACTCTGCGTAGTAACTATCGAGTGCCGAGGGTGATACCTCGTAACGCACTCCCGATGAATACTCTGCTGTGTAGCTGTTCGGTCGTGGTCATCGAGGGTGATTCCTCCTTCTCCACTTCCAATACGACTCAGTCGTGCAACCCCTCAGTGCGAACCTCGAGGGTGATGCCTCATATGTTCACCCTGATGATTTCATCGAGTGGAATCCGCCGAGGGTGATTCCTCGGGTTTTCCCCTTGATGTTATGACCACACGATTACTTGACCTTTGTTATAGGCGGGTCCACCCTGGTGGGTACCCGCTAGGGATCTATGATGTCGGGTGTGCCGGAAGGGCACTCGAGTGTGATATTGTGGCGGAGCATCAGAGACTCTGATTGTCTTCGCGTGATACTAATTGAGCCTATTGGATTTGGGTGTGTGATCTGAGTGGGTCGACGTGCCCTATACGCACTACCACCACGCGGGATAATGGTTATGGGACCCTCTGCGATGTACGTTTCTCCCGAAAGCTCGTCTGACGTCACGATTCACCGTGCGGGCTGATTGTCGGGATTGGGCTGGATACTTCACTGACGAGCTCAGTGTCGCGCCTGCACCCCGGCCAGTCTCGCAACGCGCAGGGTGCCCAGGGCGATGGCCCGAGACCTCTGGGTGCATAGGTTAGTCCAGCGTGCTAACCTCTCTGCCGAGCCTAGGTAGGGCGTTGCTTCGTGTTGATCTTCCGAGGACGGGCATTACCCAGCAAGTGTGTTCGGCCAGAGTTGATCGAGCATGTTGGGTAACAGTAGTGCACCCCTGCAGGGATGAATCATCTATCGATAGCCGGTCCTACGGTAAAGGACGCTCAGTTTGTCTATCCCGATCTATTACTTGAACTGGATACTTGTTACTTAATTGAAGCTTCGGGATCGCTTTCTCGCTTGGGAGTCGAGGAAGGATCTCTAGGCTTGCTTCAACATGTTTGCTAAATAAAATGCTATTCTATTCTCTACTACTGCTGCAAGATGATGGCCTTGTGAAGATGTTTGAAGATGCTAGTCTTCGATAGGACTAGGCCTTCTCTCTATTCTGGCATTTCTGCAGCCCAGTCCACATATACAGCCTTTCTCCATTGATAATGTTGCATATGTAGTATAGATCCTTGCTTGCTGAGTACTTCGGATGAGTACTCATGGTTGCTTTACTTTCTCTTTTCCCCATACCCCACCTTGGTGATACATCAGACGATGGAGTCCAGGAGCCAGATGCCACCACCGGAGCTTACTACCAGGAGGGTCCAGAGGGCACTTACTACTGGATTGAGCCAGCCGACCAAGAGTAGGATCGGAGGCTCCCAGGCAGGAGGCCAACGCCTTTCGATCTAGTGTCGCTATTTGTGCTAGCCTTCTTAAGGCAAAACTTGTCTAACTATGTCTGTACTCAGATAATATTTGTATGACTGACTTATGTATTCGGATCTTCGGATCCCTGGTGTGTAATATTGTGGATATCCGTTTAAATTGTGTTAGAGTTGTGTTGTGATATCTTCCCGTGAGTCCCTGTGCTTGATCGTACATGTTTGCGTGTATGATTAGTGTACGATTGAGCCGGGGGCGTCACAAAGATACTACATCTATGATAGAGAGGCGCATGAGTACAACGCGGAGGTAGAGGCTGCCCGTCGAGCTGAGGAGGCCGCACCAAGAGCCTCCAGGAGTTATCACTCTAACTATTATCCAGGCTATGGGTGGTGATTACCAAGCTAGGCTAAAACCTAAGCTTGGGGAGTATGTATTTCCACCGACATTACATTCATGTTCACACTTTTCATTCCAGTAGTCGGTGTTCACACTTTTTCATTGTATTATCCATGTTAGTTTTATTTTCTCGCTTTCTTCTTGTGTGTTTGAAAAACTTTGAGAAAATCCAAAAATATTTATCGCTTCTTTTCGGTTTTCCTTTCTAGTTTAAATTAGTTGTAGTACTAAAAGAAAACCCAAAAAGATTTATCATTTCTTCTTTTACTTGTTGGGAGCTTTCCCATGTAAATAGTTTTTATCATTCTTGTTTTTCTTGCTTTAATTTGTTTCCTTTCAAGAAAAACTAAAAACTCCAAAAATATTTCAGTGTGTTTCTCTAAAATTCTTTTCTTTTGTTGAGTCGTACTAAGGAGAAGACCACGATGAAAATGTTGAGTGGCTCTCGTTTGCATTATTGTTGATCTAAAAAAGAGCCCATATTATTTTGTCTTCTCCTTTAAATAAAATGTTTGCATATTCCATCTTAGTCCACGACACTCTTGCACTATTATTATTTTCATATCATTCGGTCATGCAAGTGAAAGGCAATAATGATGATATATGATGAAGTGACTGTGGCAGGAAAAGCGGGTATGAACTCAACTTGTTTTTGTTTTTGTAAATATGTTTAACTCGGTATCCATGATTCAACATATTATGATTAAACATGCTTGCAATGACAATTAGAGATTATAGTTGCTCATGCCATGCTTAAGTAGCTAGGAGTTGATAATGATTTATCTTGGGTGTCAACATGCATTAAAATGATTGTAATGTAGTATGATGATATGGTATCCTCCTCTGAATGTTTCAAGTGGCTTGACTTGGCACATGTTCACGCATGTAGTTGAATCAAAACCAACATAGCCTCCACGATATTTATGTTCAAGGTGTTTATATCCTACTCATGCTAGTACTCAATGTTAATTATTCGTAATGCATGACCACGACCATTTTTGCTCTCTAGTTGGTCGCTTCTCAACCTAATTGCTAGCCTTCGCCTGTACTAAGCGGGAATACTTCTTGTGCATCAAAATCCTTAAAACCAAAGTTGTTCCAGATGAGTCCACTATATCTACCTATATGCGGTATTACCCTGCCGTTCCAAGTAAATTTGCATGTGCCACCTGTAAATATTCAAATGAACATCTGTTTTGTGTGCCCGTACCGCTCATGGAGCGACAGGGGGTGGTCAGTATCTTCCATGCTAAGCGGGTTATTCTTATGATGAGTGTTTATTCACTCGTCCTTGCACGATAGGGGCTGGTAATCGGGATGCCTAGTCCCATGATCAAAATTGCAAATAATTAAAAAAACTCCCCCACTGTTGTTGGTATGGAGGGCACCCGAGGATTCGGCTAGCCATGGCTTGTGTTTGTTGGTGGAGGGGGAGTAAACTTTACTTTTGCCGCTTGGGAACCGCCGCTAATTTTTTTAGCATGGAAGAAATTGAAAACTTTTGGTCGTAACGTTGACAGGAAAGGTATACCTCCCAAAATTATATTTATCTCTGATTTAAGCTTCGAGCTCTGGTACCTCTGCAAATCCCTGCTTCCCTCTGCGAAGGGCCTATCTATTTACTTTTATGTTATTTTACTTTTATGTTGAGTCATCACCTTCTCAAACAAGCACCAGTCCTGAGAGCACTATTGTCATCCTCATGCATTGTGTATAGTTAATATTGTGTGCATCATGACTGGATCTCCTCTACCGTGAATTACAATGTTTAGTCACTGCTTGAACTTTGGAGGTGCTCTGCATTTATGTTTTGCGGTCTCAGAAAGGGCTAGCGAGATACCATTACTGTCATATTATATCATGATTGTTTTGACAAAGTGTTGGCATTTGAGATATTCTATTATGCTTGCTAGCTGATTATGCCTTTGATATGAGTGAATATAATTTCTAAGAGTTATCATTCGCATGGTTAGTTATGATCTTTGCTGAAAACCTGGGTGCTATTTAAGCATATATATGGACACAAGAACAAAAGAGTTCATAAAAGTTTTTTTTATCACTTTCAGTTTGTCAACTGAATTGCTTGAGGACAAGCAATGGGTTAAGCTTGGGGGAGTTGATACATCTCCGTCGTATCTACTTTTCCTAACGCTTTTGCTCTTGTTTTGGACTCTAATTTGCATGATTTGAATGAAACTAACCCAGACTGACGCTGATTTCAACACAACTACCATGGTGTTGTTTTTGTGCAGAAATAAAAGTTCTCGGAATTGGACGAAACTTTTTGGAGAATTATTTTGGAATAAATAAAAAATACTGGAACCAAGACCCACTAGAGGGGGGCCCAGCTGCCACCTAGGCACCAGGGCTCGCCACCCCCCTCTAGCGCGCCCTGGTGGGTATTGGGGCCCACGAGGCTCCGCTGACCATAATTCCGATGCTATAAAATCCTATTTTTGGAGAAAAAAATAAGAGAGGAAGTTTCATCTCATTTTATGATACGGAGCCGCCGCCACCTCTTATTCTTCATCGGGAGGCCAGATCTGGAGCCCATTCGGGTCTCCGGAGAGGGGGATCTTCGGTCTTCGTCATCATCAACCATCCTCCACCACCAATTTCATGATGCTCACCACCGGGAGTGAGTAATTCCTTCGTAGACTTGCTGGACGGTGGTGGGTTGGATGAGATTCATCATGTAATCGAGTTAGTTTTGTTAGGGCTTGATCCCTAGTATCCACTATGTTCTGAGATTGATGTTGCTATGACTTTGCTATGCTTAATGCCTGTCACTAGGGCCCGAGTGCCATGATTTCAGATCTGAACCGTTTATGTTTTCACCATCATATCTATGTTCTTGATCCGATCTTGCAAGTTATATGCACCTATTACGTGTTATGATCCGCATACCTCAAGGTGACAATAATTGGGATTCTTTCCGGTGACTAATTTGAGGAATTCATGTATTCACTTTGTGTTAATGCTTTGTTTCGGTTCTCTATTAAAAGGAGGCCTTAATATCCCTTAGTTTCCATATGGACCCCGCTGCCACGAGAGGGTAGGACAAAAGATGTCATGCAAGTTCTTTTCCATAAGCACGTATGACTATTTACGGAACACATGCCTACATTATATTGATGAATTGGAGCTAGTTCTGTGTCGCCCTAGGTTATGACTGTTATATGATGAATATTATCCAATATTATCACCGATCCAATGCCTTTGAGCTTTTCACATATTGTTCTTGCTAAGTTACTACTGTTGTTGCTACTGTTACAACTGCTACCACTGTTATCGTTACTATTGTTGTTACTATCATTGCTACTGCTATCAAACTATCATATTACTGTGCTACTGATCACTTTGCTGCAGATATTAAATCTCCAGGTGTGGTTGAATTGACAACTCAACTGCTAATACTTACAAATATTCTTTGGCTCCCCTTGTGTCAAATTAATAAATTTGGGTTGAATACTCTACCCTCGAAAACTGTTGCGATCCCTTATACTTGTGGGTTTTCACTGGGGTATAGGAAATACCCAAGTCAAAATCTGCTACGGTCTCCATCATCTCTGCTGACGGAGATTCAGGCCTGGTTGAGTGAACAGATACTTTAGACTTTGGTGGTCGGTGAAGATCTCGCGACGATTACCGAGAAGGTAATGTCGCCACTGTTTTAGTGCATATATGACAGCAGCAAGTTCGAGATCATGAACTGGGTAGTTTTCTTCGTGAGGGCGCAACTAACGAGAGGCATAGGCAATCACTCCGTGCTCTTGCATTAGGACACAGCCTAATCCTTGACGTGAAACATCGCAGTAAATGACGAAATCCCTTTTGGTATCTGGAGGAGCAAGCACTGGGGCAGAAGTCAGCTTGTCTTTGAGTGTCTGGAAACTTTCCTGACACTTTTCTGTCCAATCGAACTTAACGCCCTCGTGAAGCAGATCAGTCAGGGGCTTAGCGATCTTGAAGAAATTCTCGACGAATCGACGACAATAGCTGGCGAGTCTGAGAAAACTTCTGACTTGCTTGACATTCTTCGGAGGAGTCCAATCGAGAATAGCCTGAACTCGCTCTGGGTTGACGGCAATACCATCCTTGGAGATGACATGCCCAAGGTAGGTTACTTCGGGTAGCCAGAATTCACACTTGGAAAACTTAGCATATAGGTCATGCTCTCGAAGATTTTCTAGAACAAGTCGAAGATGTTCAGCATGTTCTTCTTTATTCTTGGAATATACAAGGATATCATCCAGATAAACCACGACGAACTTGTCGAGGTATTCCATGAATATATAGTTCATCAGACGAGAGAATGTCATTGGAGCATTGGTTAAGCTGAAAGACATGACAGTGTACTTGTACGATCCATATCGAGTAACGAAGGTGGTCTTTGGAATATCCTCTTCACGAACACGGATCTGGTGGTAACCCAAACTCAAGTCGAGTTTAGAGAAGACCGATGAACCAGCCAGTTGATCATACAGATCATTGATCTGAGGAAGGGGATACTTGTTCTGAATGGTTGCTTAGTTGATAGGACGATAGTCTTGGACCAAACGGTTCGTTCCATCCTTCTTCTTGACAAAGAGAGAAGGTGCTCCCCAAGCAGAGGAACTAGGGCGAATGAATCCACTACGAAGAGATTTATCGATTTCCTCCTTAAGCTCAAGGAGTTCATCCAGTGGCATCTTGTAGGGTCGTTTGGCAATAGGAGTGGTGCCTGCCTTCAAGTCGATGAGGAATTCGACAACTCTAACAGGGGGATGATACGTCTCCAACGTATCTATAATTTTTGATTGTTCCATGCTATTATATTATCTGTTTTGGATGTTTTACATGCATTTATATGCTATTTTATATTATTTTTGGGGCTAACCTATTAACCTAGAGCCCAGTGCCAGTTTCTGTTTTTTCCTTGTTTTTGAGTTTTGCAGAAAAGGAATATCAAACGGAGTCCAAACGAGCTGAAAATTTACGGTGATTTTTTATGGACCAGAAGAAGCCCCCGAAGCACAAGAGTTGGGCCAGAAGAGTCCCGAGTCAACGACAAGGGTGGAGGACGCGCCCACCCCCTAGGGCGCGCCCCCTGCCTTTTCACTGACTCGTGGACCCCCCTGACGTGAAACCGACTCCAAAAATTTCTATAAATCCAGAAACCCCCAGAAAGAAACCTAGATTGGGAGTTCCGCCGCTGCAAGCCTCTGTAGCCACAAAAACCAATCGGGGCCCTGTTTCGGCACCCTACCGGAGGGGGAAACCATCATCGACGGCCATCTTCATCATCCCGGCAGTCTCCATGACGAGGATGGAGTAGTTCACCCTCGGGGCTGAGGGTATGTACCAGTAGCTATGTGTTTGACCTCTCTCTCTCGTGTTCTTGATTGGGCACGATCTTGATGTACCGCCAGCTTTGTTATTATAGTTGGATCATATGGTGTTCTTCCCCCTCTACCTTCTTGTGATGAATTGAGTTTTACCTTTGAGGTTTCACTATTATCGGATTGAATACTATTATGGATTTGAGAACACTTGATGTATGTCTTGCGTGGGATACCCGTGGTGACAATGGGGTGTTCTATTGATTCACTTGATGTATGTTTTGGCACTAAACTCGCGGATTCCCGAGGTGACATTGGGGTAATCTATGCATAGGAGTTGATGCACGTTTTCGTCCTTGTTTCTCCGGTAGGAATCTTGGGGCACTCTTTGAGGTTCTTTGTGTTGGATTGAATATTATGAATCTAAAGTTGTTTGATGCATATCGTATAATTGACCCACGGATACTTGTGGTGACATTGGAGTATCTAGGTGACATTAGGGTTGATTGATGTGTGTCATATGGTGTTACTTTACTACGAACTCTAGGGCTGTTTGTGACACTTATAGGAATAGCTCAATGGATTGATCGGAAAGAATAACTTTGAGGTGGTTTTGTACCCTACAAGCAATTTCATCTTATGTTCTCCGCGATAGGAACTTTGGAGTGACTTTTGTCGCACGTTGAGGGATTGCCATATGATTTAATTATGTTATCATTGTTGGGAGAACTTGCACTAGTGAAAGTATGAACCCTAGGCCTTGTTTCTAAGCATTGCAATACCGTTTTTGCTCACTTTTGTTACTTGCTACCTTGCTGTTTTTATATTTTCAGATTACAAAAACCTATATCTAATATCCATATTGCACTTGTATCACCATCTCTTCGCCGAACTAGTGCACCTATACAATTTACCATTGTATTGGGTGTGTTGGGGACACAAGAGACTCTTTGTTATTTGGTTGCAGGGTTGTTTGAGAGAGACCATCTTCATCCTAAGCCTCCCACGGATTGATAAACCTTAGGTCATCCACATGAGGGAAATTTGCTACTGTCCTACAAAACTCTGCGCTTGGAGGCCCAACACGAGTCTACAAGAAGAAGGTTGCATAGTAGACATCAAGCTCTTTTCTGGCGCCGTTTCCGGGGAGGTTAGTGCTTGAAGGTATATCTTTAGATCTTGCAATCAAATCTTTTTGTTTCTTCTTTTATCACTAGTTTAGTCTATAAAAGAAAACTACAAAAAAAATGGAATTGAGGTTGCCTCATATGCTTCATCTTTTTAATGTCTTTCGTGAAAATGATGGAAAGAAAAATTGTGCTCAAGTGTTAGAAAAAGAAGTCTATAAATTGTTTGGCACTAAATTTTTGAATGATGAGCATGATTGCAATGTTGTTAGTATGAATTCTTTGAATATCCATGATCCTAATGATATGCAAAGCCATAAGCTTGGGGATGCTATGTTTGATGAAGATGATATTTTTAGTTCCCCAAGTTTTGATGAGAATATTTATTATGATGATAGCATGCCTCCTATTTATGATGATTATATTGATGAAAGTGGGTTTGGAAGAGTGTTAACTCTAGGTAGTATTGATCCCACTATTTTGGTGGGTGTTGAATCTTTTCACAATATTGATAAAAGTGGATTTGGAGAGGTCATGACTTTATTTTGTGATGAATTCACTATTTTGGAAGAGGTTCCAATTGATTATGAGAACAAAGTTGCTATCTATGATGATTATTGTGATGACATGTATGCTATAAAGAATAATGATAACCATGAAACTTTTCATCATGATTTTAATTTTCAATTGTATTATAACTCATATGATAGTTATGTTGTTGAGTTTGCTTCCACTACTATTCATGAGAATAAATTGGCTTATGTGGAGAGTAATAAAATTTGTATGCTTGTGGATCATGAAAAGAATGATTTATGTGGTGGTTATATTGTTGAATTTATTCATGATGCTACTGAAAATTATTATGAGGGAGGAATATATGCTTGTAAGAATTGCAATAATATCAAGTTTCCTCTCTATGTGTTGAAAATCTTGAAGTTATGCTTGTTTTGCCTTCCTATGCTAGTTGATTCTTGCTCTCATAAATTGTTTGCTCACAAAATCCCTATGCATAGGAAGTGGGTTAGACTTAAATGTGTTAGTCATATGCTTCATGATGCTCCCATTATGTTTCAATTCTTATCTTTTATGTGAGCATCATTGAAATCATCATGCCTAGCTAGAAAGGCATTAAAGAAAAGCGCTTGTTGGGAGACAACCCAATATTTAACCCTACTGTTTTTGTGTGTTCACATGATTATGCTACTGTAGTAATCATGTTTTATAGCTTTTGTTTCAATAAAGTGCCAAGTAAAGCCTTTGGGATAGTGTGGTTGATAGTTGATTTGATTCTGTGCAAAAACAGAAACTTTTGCGTCCAGTAACAGAATTGTTAAAATTCACTGGAACATGGAAAAACACTGAATTTTTTACAGATGATTTATATACAAATTTTCTACGTTTTCCAAAATTTTAAAAATTTTGTGAGTATCAGAAGTATGAGCTTAATTCAGATCTTTACAGACTGTTCGGTTTTTGACAGATTCTTTTTTCGATGCATAGTTTGCTTGTTTCCTAGTTTCTATGGCTTATATTTCTCAATATAAATTGTATAAATGATAGGGTACAGTAGGTATCAGTTGATAAAAACTTTGAATCTTGTCTTGACAGTACCAAAGTGAATGATTTGTTTTATCATACTAACCCATCTCACGAAGGTTTTGTTAAGTTTTGTGTGATTGAAGTTTTCAAGTTTTGGGTGAGATATCTATATGAGGAGAATAAGGAGTGACAAGAGCCTAAGCTTGGGGATGCCCAAGGCACCCCAAGGTATTATTCAAGGAAGATCCAACCAACTATGCTTGGGGATGCCCCGGATGGCATCCCCTCTTTCGTCTTCGTTCATCGGTAACCTTACTTGGAGCTATATTTTTATTCACCACATGATATGTGTTTTGCTTGGAGCGTCATTTTATTTTATTTTGTTTTGCTTGCTGTTTGGATAATATCCCAAGATCTGAAATTATTAAATGTTAGAGAGTCTTCACACAGCTACATAATTATTTGACTATTCATTGATCTTCACTTATATCTTTTTGGAGTAGTTTGTCAGTTGTTCTAGTGCTTCACTTATGTCTTTTTAGAGCACGACGGTGGTTTTATTTTGAAGAAATTGATGAACTCTCATGCTTCACTTATATCATTTTGAGAGTCTTAAACAGCATGGTAATTTGCTTAGGTTATGAATTTAGTCCTAATATGATGGGCATCCAAGAGGGATATAATAAAAACTTTCATATAAAGTGCATTGAATACTATGAGAAGTTTGATTCCTTATGATTGTTTTGAGATATGAGGATGGTGATATTAGAGTCATGCTAGTGAGTAATTGTGGATTGTATAAATACTTGTATTGAGGTTTGTGATTCCCGTAGCATGCACGTATGGTGAACCGTTATGTAACGAAGTTGGACCATGATTTATTTATTGATTGTCTTCCTTATGAGTGGCGACCGGGGATGAGCGATGGTATTTTCCTACCAATCTATTCCCCTAGGAGCATGCACATAGTACTTTGTTTCGATAGCTAATAGACTTTTGCAATAAGTATGTGAGTTCTTTATGACTAATGTTGAGTCCATGGATTATACGCACTCTCACCCTTCCACCATTGCTAGCCTCTCTAGTACTGCGCAACTTTCGCCGGTACCATACACCCACCATATACCTTCCTAAAAACAGCCACCATACCTACCTATTATGGCATTTCCATAGCCATTTCGAGATATATTGCCATGCAACTTTCCACCGTTCCGTTTATTATGACACGCTTCATCATTGTCATATTGCTTTGCATGATCATGTAGTTAACATCGTATTTGTGGCAAAGCCACCATTTATAATTCTTTCATACATGTCACTCTTGAGTCATTGCACATCCCGGTACACCGCTAGAGGCATTCATATAGAGTCATATTTTGTTCTAGTATCGAGTTGTAATTCTTGAGTTGTAAGTAAATAAAAGTGTGATGATCTTCATTATTAGAGCATTGCCTCATGTGAGGAAAAATAAAAAGGCCAAAGAAGCCAATCAAAAAAAAAGAGAAGAAAAAAAAGAAAAGAAAAAAAAAGAGAAAAAAATGAGAGAAAAGAGAGAAGGGGCAATGTTACTATCCTTTTCCACACTTGTGCTTCAAAGTAGCACCATGTTCTTCGTGATAGAGAGTCTCCTATGTTGTCACTTTCATATACTAGTGGGAATTTTTCGTTATAGAACTTGGCTTGTATATTCCAACGATGGGCTTCCTCAAATGCCCTAGGTCTTCATGAGCAAGAAAGTTGGATGCACACCCACTTAGTTTCTTTTTTGAGCTTTCATAAACTTATAGCTCTAGTGCATCCATTGCATGGCAATCCCTACTCACTCACATTGATATCTATTGATGGGCATCTCCATAGCCCGTTGATACGCCTAGTTGATGTGAGACTATCTCCTTCTTTTTGTCTTCTCCACAACCACCATATTCTATTCCACCTATAGTGCTATGTCCATGGCTCACGCTCATGTATTGCGTGAAAGTTGAAAAAGTTTGAGAACATCAAAAGTATAAAACAGTTGCTTGGCTTGTCATCGGGCTTGTGCATGATTTGAATATTTTGTGGGATGAAGATGGAGCTTAGCCAGACTATATGATTTTGTAGGGATAGCTTTCTTTGGCCATGTTATTTTGAGAAGACATGATTGCTTTATTAGTATGCTTGAAGTATTATCGTTTTTATGTCAATATTAAACTTTTGTTTTGAATCTTATGGATCTGAACATTCATGCCACAATAAATAAAATTACATGGATAAATATGTTAGGTAGCATTCCACATCAAAAATTCTGTTTTTATCATTTACCTACTCGAGGACGAGCAGGAATTAAGCTTGGGGATGCTTGATACGTCTCCAGCGTATCTATAATTTTTGATTGTTCCATGCTATTATATTATCTGTTTTTGATGTTTTATATGCATTTAAATGCTATTTTATATTATTTTTTGGGCTAATCTGTTAACCTAGAGCCCAGTGCCAGTTTCTGTTTTTTCCTTGTTTTTGAGTTTTGCAGAAAAGGAATATCAAACGGAGTCCAAACGAGCTGAAAATTTACGGTGATTTTTTATGGACCAGAAGAAGCCCCCGAAGCACAAGATTTAGGCCAGAAGAGTCCCGAGTCAACGACAAGGGTGGAGGGCGCGCCCACCCCCTAGGGCGGGCCCCCTGCCTTGTCGCTGACTCGTGGACCCCCTGACATGAAACCGACGCCAAAAATTCCTATAAATCTAGAAACCTAGATAAGGAGTTCCACCGCCGCAAGCCTCTGTAGCCACGAAAAACCAATCGGGGCCCTGTTTCGGCACCCTGCCGGAGGGGGAAACCATCACCGGTAGCCATCTTCATCATCCCGGCGCTCTCCATGACGAGGAGGGAGTAGTTCACCCTCGGGGCTGAGGGTATGTACCAGTAGCTATGTGTTTGATCTCTCTCTCTCTTGTGTTCTTGATATGGCATGATCTTGATGTACCGTGAGCTTTGTTACAATAGTTGAATCATATGGTATTTTCCCTTCTACCTTTTGTGATGAATTGAGTTTTACCTTTGAGGTTTCACTATTATCGGATTGAATACTATTATGGATTTGAGAACACTTGATGTATGTCTTGCGTGGGATACCCGTGGTGACAATGGGGTATTCTATTGATTCACTTGATTCATGTTTTGGCACTCAACTCGCGGATGCCCGAGGTGACATTGGGGTAATCTATGCATAGGGGTTGATGCATGTTTTCGTCCTCGTTTCTCTGGTAGGAATCTTGGGGCACTCTTTGAGGTTCTTTATGGTGGATTGAATATTATGAATCTGAAGTCGTTTGATGCATATTGTATAATTGACCCACGGATACTTGTGGTGACATTGGAGTATCTAGGTGACATTAGGGTTGATTGATGTGTGTCATATGGTGTTATTTTACTACGAACTCTAGGGCTGTTTGTGGCACTTATAGGAATAGCTCAATGGATCGATCGGAAAGAATAACTTTGAGGTGGTTTCGTACCCTACAAGCAATTTCATCTTATGTTCTCCGCGATAGGATTTGTCGCACGTTGAGGGATTGCCATATGATCTAATTATGTTATCATTGTTGGGAGAACTTCCACTAGTGAAAGTATGAACCCTAGGCCTTGTTTCTAAGCATTGCAATACCGTTTTTGCTCACTTTTGTTACTTGCTACCTTGCTGTTTTTATATTTTCAGATTACAAAAACCTATATCTACTATCCATATTACACTTGTATCACCATCTCTTCGCCGAACTAGTGCACCTATACAATTTACCATTGTATTGGGTGTGTTGGGGACACAAGAGACTCTTTGTTATTTGGTTGCAGGGTTGTTTGAGAGAGACCATCTTCATCCTACGCCTCCCACGGATTGATAAACCTTAGGTCATCCACTTGAGGGAAATTTGCTACTGTCCTACAAAACTCTGTGCTTGGAGGCCCAACACGAGTCTACAAGAAGAAGGTTGCGTAGTAGACATCAGGGGAATCCTTGAAAGTTCTTCAGGAAAGACGTCTTGGAATTCGTGAACGACGAGAATGTTTTCAATGCCCTCAAGAGGTGATGCGTTCAATGCATTCAAGGCATAAAGCCGTGCCTCGGCATTCTGAACCAGACGAGCGTTGTAGCTTACTATTTCATCCGATGGGTGTAGCAGATGGACGGTCTTAGTGGCGCAAACTATTGAAGCAGTATGCGCTTTCAACCAATCCATTCCTAGAATGAGGTCAATGTTGGAAGATTTCAACATGATGGGGGAGGCGTGAAATTCCAACCCTTCGATTTCAATTTTGACATTGGGGCTAACCATGGAGGCTTGACATGGGCCCGCGAGGGTGTGTACCACTAGCGAAGTGTCCATCCCTTCGTATTTGACGCCATGTGAGAATGCAAAATCTTCTGACATGAATGAATGCGATGCTCCTGAATCGAATAAAACATAAGCTGGTACTGAATTAACAAGAAGAGTACCCATCACATTAGCAGGCTGGTCTTGAGCTTCATTGAGATCAATGTTGTTAGCTTGACCATGACCATAAGGCCTAGCATTGTTGTTCCGGGGCTAATTGTTACTATGGCTAGTTGCAGGAAGTGCCAGTTGGTTCTGATTCTGGTAGCAGTCCCTAGCACGATGACCTGGTTGGACACACCTGAAGCACAAACCATCATTGGGATTGGGAGTAGGAGCTCGAGGTGGTGCAGTTGGAAGTCTTGGCTGCCTAGGTGGTGGAGGAGACAGACGAGGTGCAGCATAGGATTGCCTTGGAGCAGGTGCAGTTGGATGGTACATGCTGTTGGGAATCCAGATCCGACGCTTCTGTGAGGGCGGGCCCGAAGATGAGCCAGCATCGCAGTTGCGCCTGAGGGATCTCTGGTGTTCCTGCAAACCAGTTTCGACCTGAATGTCCTTGTTCACCAAGGTGGCGAAATCAGCAAAGTCATGCCAAGGAGTGCCCGCTTGATATCAACTTGAAGTCCATCACGGAACTTTTCCTGTCTACGTGCATCAGTGGCAATGTCTTCTTCAGCATAGAGGGACAAGTCCAAGAATTCCCGCTGATAAACATCTACAGTCTTGTTGCCCTGGGTGAGGTTGCGGAATTCGAGCTTCTTCTTGTCCATGATTCCCTGAGGAATGAAGCGGGCACGGAAGGCAACTTGGAAATCTGGCCAAGTGATGGCGGTTCTAGCAGGTAGTGAATGCCTGTGGCTACCCCACCATTGAGCAGCGGGACCCTTCAGATAATATGCCGCGAAGGTGACATAGTTGGCAGGGGCTACATCAGTAGACTCTAGCTCGAAAGTGATGTCATGAAGCCAGTCATCAACATCAAGTGGCTGAGTTGAGCTACGGTAGATGACAGGGTTGAGGCATGCAAAGTCTTGCAGTGTCACTGGGGCTGGCTGCTGGTTCAAGTTGGGGCGAGGAAACTGAGCCATCATTCCTTCCATGAACTGGCGATTCAGCTCAAACTGTTGGATCATCCCGGCCATGTATTCGGGCGGTGGTGGAGCGTTGGCACCACGACCACGACCACCGGGTCTAACCATCTTGCTAAATCGTAACAGGGGGCAGTTTAACTTTTGAGCATTTGCAAAGACAAGGAATCATCCATGATGTCACATGCATAATGTACGGGGTATGATGGGTACATCATAGTAGTAGTCATACCTTACAAAAGGGGTCATACATAGAGTTCAGTACATGGACTAGTGACATCGCAGGTGGCACGCATGCTCGCGATGAAAGCATTTGATACTAATAAGTAGGACTACATCAGTCCCAGAGGGTAATACAGAAGTAGGTGTATCCTGACAGCTACTGGTAACGCGCCAGGAAATCCTCCACGTAAGGATTCTGCGGTCCGTGGATACTCTGGTGCAGAAGCCGACGCTCAGGTGGCAAAAGAGGACCACGAGCGGGAGTGTAGCCTCCAACCTCTGGCCAACCGACACCACGGGGATCACCATCCTGGCTGGGTAGATCACAGAATGGGGGCAGCTGCCCAGATATGACAAAGGGGTGCAACTGCATCAGAGCGCCGTAAAGGTGCACACGGGTGGCGTACAACTCGCAGCGAAGAGCTCGGTTAGCTTGATCCAGACCATCAGCATGTCAGACGAAGTTCTGATGGTAGAAGGGATCGCGGGTGACGGTGGTGTAAGCAACAGTGTAGTATCCCTCCTCACCCTCACTGGATGCAATAGCAATCACTACAAAAAAGACACATCCGTGACATTTTGGCCCGAACGAAAAGTTTTTCTGTCATGCTTATGACACTTCTATGATGATAATTGTGACAAAACCACGTATCATCATAGATGTGGTGGGCTCCTACTTCTATGACAAAAAACCATGACAGAAAATTGGCTTTTCTTCCTGGGAGGGCCGGGGACGCACCTGCATGACATTCTTTGGGCCGTCCATGACGGAAAAAATCGTGGTAGAAGCGAGGGCGAGGAAAGTTTTGGGGAGTTCCCGGTTATGGTGGGTGGTCGGGGCCGAGCGATGCATTGTGGTTTGAGCATTTCTCTCTCGTACGCGTGTGTGTGCAAGGCGTTGGGCTCTACCTAAACCCGAGCGGTCGCACTAGCTAGCTATGTTACTGAACCCGAGCGATCGGTCGATCCCTTGGCTGTTAACTGAACCCGAGCGATTCATTCGCTGCTGACTGAAACCGAGCGATTCCTTCGCTGCTGCTGCTAACTGAACCCGAGCGATCGATCACTGCTGCTGCTTACCGAAGCCGATCGAGCCCCCGTGCGAGACGTAGCTAGCCGGTGTTGGGTTGCCTCTTGATGAACAATGATCGTTACTACCGTGCGCGCGGTACATAGAACGAGTCGAGACGTGGTGAGTCGAGCCGGTTGGTTGGCTGTGGATGAACAGTTCCCGGTGGGGGTTGGATGAACAGGACCCCGTGGTAGTAGGTCGTTAACGCTGGATGAACAGGACCCTGAGGAGGCCGCCACACCCCAGCCGGTTGGGGGTGGATGAACATGACCCCGTGGAGGCTCTATGAACAGTAGCCGGTGGAGGCTAGAGGACGACGACAGATGAATAGTAGCCCGTGGAGTCCCCTTTTGCGGTACGCCACACCCGTCTCGATGAACAGGACCCCGTTTTAACGGTAAGCGCTCCATCAGAAGTCTGTTTCCTCCGTTTTGCGGTATGCCAGACCCCTCCTAATGAACAGGATCCCGCTTCGACCGTAGGCGGTCGAACACAAGGCCGTTTCCTCCGTTCTGCGGTACACCAGGCCTTGTTTCGGCTGTTCTGTCCAAGCCGGTTGGCTCCCGATGAACACGACGCATTCCGTTGCCTCCCGATGAAAACGACGTAGTTTCTCCATTCTGACCCAGCCGGTTGGCTGCCGATGAATAGGATGCCGTTGCTGCCGTCGGCTGCCTCTCCATGTACACGAGCCCTGGTCGTACGTATGCGTGAGTAGGCGTTCAAGATCCCGCCCGTATGTACGTACGTGGCCGTATTTTTTGGCATCTGGCTGTACGTACGTGTACATGGTTTAGACTGGACTGCCTGAACTGCTATGTCGGGGGCTCTACTACTACACATGCCGCTGCTTGCTCGACCACGGTTCATCGTTGCAGAGAGACTGATCGACCAGTATGTACGTACACATTGGCGACCAGACAGACAACGCTACGTACGCTTCGACCGGGTGGGTCCTAGCTGTCAGGGAGGATCAGGACACACTTCCTTGCGTGCGAAGATATAGCTGGTGGTCCCGGCTATCAGGGGGGAATCATTTTTATTTTGCGAGTAATAAGGAGGCACTTCCTTGTGTTCGAAGATGTAGCTGGTGGGTCCAGCTGTCAGCCTCACCGCCTAAAGTCCTCTTCCGATGGCTGTCGTTCGTTGACTGATGTCTGCTAGAACTACGTCGGTTTTTCCCCAGAGAGGGAGGGATGATGCAGCACAGCGACGGTAGGTATTTCCCTCAGTGATGAGACCAAGGTTATCGAACCAGTAGGAGAACCACGCAACACCATGTAAATAGCTCCTGCACACAAAGAACAAACACTTGCAACCCGACGTAAGAGAGGGGTTGTCAATCCCTCACGGGTAAAAGGATAGGTAAAATTGTAGTAGATTGGATAAATAGATCTCGCGGGAACGCGAGATAAAATAAATAAGTAAAAATTGCAGCAAGGTATATTTGTATTTTTGGATTAATAGATCTGAAAATAAAAGTTGTAAATAAAGAAAAGAGCGAATAGCAAAATAGATCTTGAAGGCAAATATATTAAAGAAGAGACCCGAGGGCCGTAGTTTTCACTAGTGGCTTCTCTCGAGAAAAATAGCAAACGGTGGAAACAAATTACTGTTGGGCAATTGATAGAACTTCAAATACTCATGACGATATCCAGGCAATGATCATTATATAGGCATCACGTCCAAGATTAGTAGACCGACTCCTGCCTGCATCTACTAGTATTACTCCACACATCGACCGCTATCCAGCATGCATCTAGTGTATTAAGTTCATGGAGAAACGAAGTAATGCAATAAGAACGATGACATGATGTAGACAATATCTATTTATGTAGAAATAGACCCCATCTTGTTATCCTTAATGGCAACCATACATACGTGTCGTTTCCCTTTCTGTCACTGGGATCAAGCACCGTAAGATTGAACCCATCACAAAGCACCTCTTCCCATTGCAAGATAAATAGATCAAGTTGGCCAAACAAAACCCAAATATCGGAGAAGAAATACGAGGCTATAAGCAATCATGCATATAAGAGATCAAAGAAGACTCAAATAACTTTCATGGATAAAAAGATAGATCTAATCATAAACTCAAAGTTCATCGGATCCCAACAAACACACCGCAAAAAAGAGTTACATCATATGGATCTCCAAGAGACCATTATATTGAGAATCAAACGAGAGAGAGAAAGCCATCTAGCTACTAACTACGGACCCGAAGGTCTACAATGAACTACTCACGCATCATCGGAGAGGCACCAATGAGGATGATGAACCCCTCCGTGATGGTGTCTAGATTGGATCTGGTGGTTCCGGAACTTGCGGTGGCTGGAATTGATTTTTGTCGACTCCCCTAGGGTTTCTGGAATATTGGGGTATTTATAGAGCAAAGAGGCGGTGCGGGAGGCGGCCGAGGTGGGCACAACCCACCTGGGCGCGCCTGGGCCTCCAGGCGCACCCTGGTGGGTTGTGCTCCCCTCGGAGCACCCCCAGGTGCTTCTCCGGCCCACTGGATGTCTTCTGGTCCAAAAAAATCCACAAAAAGTTTCGCTGCGTTTGGACTCCGTTTGGTATTGATTTCCTGCTATGTAAAAAACATGCAAAAAACAGCAACTGGCAGTGGGCACTATGTTAATAGGTTAGTACCAAAAAATGATATAAAATGACTATAAAATGATTGTAAAACATCCAAGAATGATAATATAACAGCATGGAACAATAAAAAATTATAGATACGTTGGAGACGTATCAGCATCCCCAAGCTTAATTCCTGCTCATCCTCGAGTAGGTAAATGATAAAAATAGAATTTTTGATGTGGAATGTTGCCTAACATGTTCATCACATATTCTTTTCTTTATAGCATCGACATTTGGACTTTTATATGGTTCAAAGCAATAGTCTAGTTTTGACATGATAACTTAAATACTCAAGCATATCAACAAGCAACCATGTCTTTCAAAATATCAACGCTAAAATAAGTTATCCCTAGCCCATTATGCTCAATCATTGATCCATTCATGAAACACACTCGCATATTAGCTACACCCAATGCTCAAGTACGATCATAGTGCCCCTTAGTTGATGCTTTATAAGAGAAGATGGAGACTCAAAATAAAAATTACATAAAGTAAAAGAAAGGCCCTTCGCGGAGGGAAGTAGAGATTTGTAGAGGTGCCAGAGCTCAAAGCTTAAATTGAGAGATAAAAACATTTTGAGAGGCATACTTTTCTCACCAACGAAAATGACTTAGAGTTCCCCACACTTTCCATGCTAGATATATCATAGGCGGTTCCCAAACGGAAAATAAAGTTTATTCCTTTTTCCACCATTTCTTTCACTTTCCATGGCTAGCCGTATCCACGGGTGCCCTCCATACCAACACTTTCCAAGGAATTTATTATTTGACAACATAAAGTAAATTCATTTATTCATTTTGGGACTGGGCATCCCTAATACCTTTGCCTTACTCTCGTGCAATGACAAGTGAATAAACACTCATCGTGAGAATAACACATCTAGCATGGAAAATATCGGCCACCCCTCACCGCCTCGCGAGCGGTACGAGCACACAATTAGAGATGACACATGCAAATTTGCTTAGAATGGAAAAAGAATACCACATATATGTAGATATAGTGGACTCATATGGCAAAACTGGTTTAAAGGGTTTTGGATGCACAAGTAGTGATCATACTTAGTGCAAAATGAAGGCTAGCAAAAGATTGAGAAGCGACCAACCAAGAAACGAAAAATCTCATAAGCGAGCATTAAGCATAATTAACACCGAATAATGCACCACAAGTAGGATATAATTTCATTGCATAACTGTTGACTTTCATGCATGCATAGGGAATCACAAACCTTAACACCAATATTCTTACTAAAGCATAATTACTCATCAACATAACTCACATATCACATCATCATATCTCAAAACAAGGAATCAAGTTTATTTTGTCCAATGATCTTCATGAAAGTTTTTATTATATCCTTCTTGGATATCTATCACTTTGGGACTAATTTTTCATGTGTTGCTTTGGATAAGCTCAAACAAATATAAGTGAAGATCATGAGCATAATATTTCTTTCTCTCAAATTAATTTAAGTGAAGCAAGAGAGAATTTCTTAAAAAAATTACTAACTCCCAAATAAATCTAAGTGAAGCATGAGAGCATTTCTTCAAAAATAATAAAGCACACCGTGCTCAAAAAGATATAAGTGAAGCACTAGAGCAATTCCATAGCTCATAAAGATTTAAGTGAAGCATAGAGAGCAATTCTAACAAGTCATGGCATAATTTTGGCTCTCTCAAATAGGTGTGTCCAGCAAGGATTCAAGACTTAAAACAAAAAGCAAAACAAGCAAAGACTCATATCATACAAGACGCTCCAAGCAAAACTCATAGTATGTGACGAATAAAAATATAGCTCCAAGTAAAATACCGATGGTCGTTAGAAGAAAGAGGGGATGCCACTCGGGCATCCCCAAGCTTAGTTGCTTGCTTCTCTTTGTATAATAGCTTGGGATGCCATGGGAATCCCCAAGCTTAGGCTCTTCTTACTCCTTATTCCTTCATCCATCGTAAAATCACCCAAAACTTGAAAACTTCAATCACACAAAACTCAACAAAACCTTCGTGAGATCCGTTAGTATAAGAAAAAAAATCACTACTATAAGTACTGTAGAAAACCAATTCATATTTTATTCTTATATTATATCTACTGTATTCCAACTTTTCTATGGCAAAAACTCTTCAAAGAAAACCATAGAATCATTAAAACAAGCACACAACGCAAAGAAAACAGAATCTGTCTAAAACAGAATAGTCTGTAGAAATCTGAATATTTCGAATAATTATCTAACTCCAAAAATTCTGAAAAATTAGGACAACGTAGGAAATTTGTATTTGAATCTTTTGTAAAAAATTCAGAATTTTTCGTCTCTGCTTTGAATTTTAAAAATTGTTTTACTTGATGCAAAAGTTTCTGTTTTCCAACAAGATCAAATCAACTATCACCCAAATCATCCCAAAGGCTTTGCTTGGCACAAACACTAATTTAAACCACAAAAACATATCTAATCAGAGGCATAATTGGGTATTTTATTGAAAACAGCAAGAAAACCAAAAAGCAAAAAGATACAAGTTGGGTTGCCTCCCAACGAGCGCTATTGTTTTACGCCCCTAGCTAGGCATAACGCAAAGGATCCTCCAACTCCTCAATCAAACACTTAGAATTCTTCAAGGATTTAGCATATAAATTCTCAACGACAATACTTCTAGGCACGAGATTGAAAAATTCATTTTTGCAAAAAGGGTCTCTTATCACTTCAATAAAATCGGGATGGATACTAATCATCTTAAGATCTCCTTTATCATTGCTTGAAGTTGCACCCTTGTTTTTAGTAACTTGGGTAGTCATGCAAAATTTTATGGGAGTTTTGGCGGAAGCAAAAGCCGTACTTAGATTACTAAAGATTTCTTCTAGTTTATCAATCCGAGACGGGCTTTCTTCAATTCTTTCATGAATCACGGTCCCCTTTTCTTTTAACAACTTAAAAACTTCCCCCGCTTTTGACCCAAATTTAGTAGCAAAATTATGCATCTTTTTATCCAAGTTTTCAATATGTTCTTCGGTAAGCATTTTCTTTTCAATAGCATCTAGTCTTTCCATAACATGCTCGAGAGTCAAAGTTGTTTCATTAATCATAAGCGGTGGTGAACCCACTAAATTTCCCATAGCATTAAAAGCATCAAGAGAGGGACACATCAAGAAATTTCCACCGGTAATCGTATCAAGGACGAATCTATACCAAGTGGTTATGCCCACATAAAAACAGCGAAGAAGAACAATGGTAGATTGCTTACGGATAGATCTATTATGAGCATTGCAAATCCTATACCAAGCATCTTTTAAATTCTCCCCTCCCCTTTGTTTAAAGTTAAGAACCTCGTTCTCGGGGGTGTACAAAATAGAGGAAGAACTATCCATAACGACAAAAAGTAGTCAACAAGTTTGCACACAAAAACAGATCTGACGAGAAAATGGTGAACGAAAAAGAGGGCGAATAAAACGGCAAATTTTTGTGAAGTGGGGGAGAGGAAAACGAGAGGCAAATGGCAAATAATGTAAATTGCAAGGAGATGAGATTTGTGATTAGGAACCTGATAGATGTGCTCCCCTCGGAGCACCCCCCAGGTGCTTCTCCGGCCCACTGGATGTCTTCTGGTCCAAAAAAAATCCACAAAAAGTTTCGCTGCGTTTGGACTCCGTTTGGTATTGATTTCCTGCGATGTAAAAAACATGCAGAAAACAGCAACTGGCACTGGGCACTATGTCAATAGGTTAGTACCAAAAAATGATATAAAATGACTATAAAATGATTGTAAAACATCCAAGAATGATAATATAATAAAATGGAACAATAAAAAATTATAGATACGTTGGAGACGTATCATTGATCTCGTTGACCACGAGGCGCCGAGAGCATCAAGGCGGTGGACGACGGCGAGGCCTAGGAAGAGAACGACACGAAGCCAGAGAAGACAAGGCAGGTGGATGCCCACGTGGAGGGGATTACGAGGGTTCACTGGGTCGACTGTGGTGTAAGGCTGCCATCACCGGAGAATAACAGGGGGTGTGGGTGAGTAGAGGGAAGGCCTGGCCAGCGGTTGGAGTATGTTGAGGATATAGCTCCGAGGTGTGACCCGCCCAGGAGGGGCCGGGTTACACCGTTGATGGCTTAATATGAAGAAGGCCTAAGTAGGCCTAAGAAGATGGCGGCTCATAGGAGTGGGCCTGGCGAAGGCCCAGGACCTGAACGTGTGAACCGCCATGTGGTGACTTGTCTGTTAAGATAAGGCAGTTTAGAAACCGAGCTGGTCACGTTGTGTGACCCGGATCGGACTCTTGTAAACCGCCGGGCTTCGACCTGTGTATATAAAGGCGAGACCCGGCGGTGGCTTAGGGAGAGGAAAAAAGATCGATCGAAAGCTAGGTCAAGCGTATTCGCTCCCTTGTAATCGAAACTCAAGTAATACAACTAGAAGCAGGACATAGGCTTTTACCTCGTTGAGAGGGGCCAAACCTGGGTAATTTCCTTGTGGCCTTTGTCCCGTTCAACCCCTTCAAGTTAACCTACGTGCGATGGCTCCACACCTAAATCCTTTCACAAGGGCATCTGCCGTGTTAAATCCACGACAGTTGGCGCCCACCGTGGGGCCTGAGCACGGTGGTTTCGAGTTCTTGAAGGGCAGCTTCTCAGGGATCAAGGGATACACTGTGGGCCGGATGACCAAGAGCCGCCGTGGCAAAGTCTACATCGACGATGCTGGCTGGGGTCCCGAGGCCAATTCAATCGAGTACGGGTACCGGGTCCCCTTCGGCGGAATTCACGTCTTCATCGGCAAGATTGGTGAGTCGGAGCCTGAGCCGGACACCTGCATGACACCATTGAGACGGCTCGGCGCGCACAATCCGCCAAGGTCCAACCCGCCCGGAAGTGTGCTTTCGTTGGCTTTGTTCATGGGGCGGATCTGGAGGAAGGTTCTGTGTCTGGTGGAGAGACAGCCATCTATTCAGGTGATGAGTCTTCAACCGGCCAAACCGAGTCAATCTATCAACTACAAGACGGCAGGCTTGGGGGCTACTCCGACGGTGGCAGTATTCCAGACCCCTATGAGCCGCCGAGCAGGGCTGCTACCTTCATGGCCGGTACACAGTAGATGGTGAATTCATCAACCGCCGCGGCTATGACCTCCGATTCAACGGCTGCTGCAACGGCTGGGGCGAGCGGCTCTGCGCGCCCGCTGGCTCAAGTCTTATCCGAGCTTCTGGATGCTTTGGCGACTCTGTTAGCCGCAGAGGTGACTCCGACGAATCAAACACAGCATAATGCAGAGGTTGCAAAACTGCGGGATGAGATAGCCCAAGCTAGAGTGGAGCTTAATGCGGAGAATATCAGGATGGCAACGGAGTGAGCCGCGTTGGAGGCCGAGTCGCAGCGGATACAGGCAGATGCTTTCCGGTTAAACTTGGATCAGAATGCGTCTAATGCTGTCCTTCGAAGGAGGCACCAGAGCCGCTTACCTTCGCAGTTTGAGTGGCGAAACCTTTTTATTACACCTGGAGTAGGGCCGAGTAACCCGCCCGGTGTGACCCGGGCTACTGAGGCGCCTGCGACCGGGCCGGCGGCTCAGCCTCGTATAACGGACCCGCCTCGGTTGAACTTGACCCCGCCTCAGCGAGTGCCAACACCTCTGGGTCATTACTTCAACCCGTTGGATAACATGATTGCAGCAGCCTCACGGCTGGCGGCTCTTCCAATTGAAGGCGAGTCACCCGCTGCGATAGAGACCCGGAACGCCGTGGAACTTCTTCAGACGGCGGTAGCTCAGCAGGCGACTTACTCATACAGCCGCGAGCGGATTCACTCAACCTCATGCCAGAGTCGAAGTTACAGCCGGCGCATTGAGTCACCGGCAGTTTCCAGCAGCGAGCGGCGTCGTGACCCGCCCTATGGGCATAACCCGCCCCGAGATGATAACTACGTTCAAGCCATCAGGGACCAGGCGAGAGCACGCCAAGAGGCAGAACTGGTGGCTCAATTAGCGGCTCATCAGCAGCTTCAGCGAAACCCTTCAGCATCCGTGGAGGCCAGGATTACTTCCAGGACGGTGGGTGTGCCATGCCTAGTGTCGGCTCTGCGTAATGAGCGTCTGCCTAAAGATTTTAAGGGTCCTCGCAAGGTACCTAATTACACAGCCGATCTTCCACCTGAGGCTTGGATCGAGAGCTACGAGCTAGCTATGGAGATGCTAGACGTGAACGATGCGGTATGTGCCAAATACTTCACCATGATGCTGGATGGGCCAACTCGGACTTAGTTGAAAGGGTTACCCGCCAACTCTATCAATTCATGGTCTGAGTTGAAGGCGCGCTTTATTCAGAATTTCAAAGACACATGTAAGTAGCCTCTGTCGATCATTGACCTCGACGCTTGTGTCCAGCGTGAGGATGAGTCGGCCCACCATTGGGTGCGCCGAGTCTCAGCTGTTATCCACTCATCGGATAGCATCACAGCCGGCTCTGCTGTTTTGATTTTAGAGAAGAATTGCCACTTCGCCCCCCTCAAACAGAAGCTGGGGCGGCTTAAACGTCACTGTAATGACATGGGAGAGCTCATGGAGGCTCTCATCAAATACGCCGACTCAGACAACACTAAGGACCCCGGGTCTGATGAGGAGAAGTCCAGCAAGGGGAAGAAGAACGGCAATGGGAAAGGTCAGCAGCATAATATGACAGGGCATAACCAGGGCAGTAATGGTAAGCGGAAACAGCACGAGGGCGGGTTAGATTTTGTGGCCAATGCCAATACGCAGAATAACAACCAACGTCGTAAGGGAAAACCACCTTAGTTTAGAGGACCAAAGCTCAACCTTGAAGCAATGTTGAACGAGCCTTGCCTAAAGCACAGTTTTCCGAATAGGCCTTCGGGTCATTTGTGGAAGGATTGTTTTATCATGAAGGAATATAAGAGCTTCGGCTTTCATCAGGACCACAATAACAATAACGGCCCGCACGGCGGGTCAGGATCTGGTTCACATGGGCCCGGCTTTGGGGGCGGCGGCTCAAGTTCTGGATATCAAGGACAAGGTAACCAGGGCGGCTATAATCAGCAGCCCAGTCAGGGTAACCAGCAACAACAGTCGGGGTACCAGACAAACCTTAAGTAGCTTAGTGGTGGCTAGTACCATGTGTTCACCACAATCCTTTGCAAGTGAGATCAGAAGATTCACAAGCGTGCAGTCAGTGCAGTTGAGCCAGCAGTGCCTCGATACTTGCGATGGTTAGAGCAGCCGATCGTATGGAACTGTGAGGATCACCCGCCCCGGGTTGACAATCCGGGTCAGCTGGCATTAGTGGTAGCCCCTCAGGTTGGGGGGTACAAGTTCACTAAGGTGCTTATGGACGGAGGCAGCAACATCAATATCCTTTATTATGATACTTTTCGCCGTATGAATTTGACTGACAAAGATCTTAAGCCGTCCTCTACAGTCTTTCATGGTGTGGTACCTGGTAAGTCGGCATACCCAGTTGGTAAGATTGCCTTAGAAGTGGCTTTTGGCAATGACTACGACCATAGGGCAGAGACATTGTGGTTTGAAGTGGTCAAAATCAAAAGCCCCTATCACGCTTTGTTTGGACGGCCGGCTTACGCCAAGTTTATGGCACAACCTTGTTATGTGTATCTGCAGCTCAAGATGCCAGGTCGTAAGGGTACCATTACAGTCCATGGTGATAGGAAAATAGCCTTGGAATGTGAAGAAGGTGATGCTGCCTATGCTGAGTGTGCCTATGCCACGGAAGAGCTAAAGTTTTATAAAGATAATGTTGACCCGGCGGATATGACCCCTTTAAAGAAACCAACCACAGAGCAGGACCCTTTGCTGAAGCTTAAGTCGGCAGATGATACTAAACAGGTTGACTTTGTCCCTGGTGACTCATCCCAGCAATTCACTATCAGTGCTAATATGGATCCAAAATAGGTAAGCGCGCTCATCGAGTTCATCCGTGAGAACCGGGACATCTTTGCATGGAAACCTTCTGACATGCCGGGTGTACCAAGAGAACTCGCTGAGCACACTCTCAATATTGATCCTAAATTTAAGCCGGTCAAGCAAATCCTTCGCCGTTTTAATGAAGAACGGCGTAAGGCCATTGGAGAAGAGGTGGCCCGGCTCTTAGCGGCCTGGTTCATCATCGAAGTTTTTCACCCGGAGTGGATAGCTAACCCGGTGCTGGTGCTTAAGAAAAATGGCACTTGGTGTATGTGTGTGGATTATACTGATCTCAATAAAGCTTGTTCAGCTGATCCTTTTGCTCTTCCCCGTATCGATCTGATCATAGATGCTACGGCGGGTTGTGAGCGTTTGTGTTTCCTGGATGCCTATTTTGGTTACATCAGATCAAGATGGCAGTCAAAGACCAAGAGAAGACGGCTTTTATCACACCTTTTGGAGCTTTCTTCTATGTGTCTATGCCTTTTGGGCTCAAAAGTGCCCATGCAACTTATCAGCGTTGTGTCCAGAACTGTTTCCATAAACAGATTGGACATAATGTTCATGCTTATGTGGATGATATTGTTGTGAAGTCTAGAAAGAAGGAGACTCTGTTGGATGACCTGAAAGAGACCTTTGATAATCTCTGGGTCTACAAAATGATGCTTAACCTGGCCAAATGCGTTTTTGGTGTGCCTGCAGGCAAGCTCTTGGGTTTTTTGGTCTCAGAGAGAGGTATTGAAGCTAACCCAGAGAAAATCAAAGCTATCACTTCGTTGGCTAAGCCGGCGTGCGTCAATGATGTCCAGCATTTGGCAGGTCGTATTGCAGCTTTAAGCCGGTTTATAAGCTGCCTGGGAGAGAAGGCTATTCCTCTGTACCAGACGATGAAGAAAACAGATCGTTTTGTTTGGAGTGATGCTGCTAATGAGGCATTTGAGGTGCTTAAAAAACAGTTAGCTGAGCCGCCGGTTCTTGCAGCTCCTATTGAGAAGGAGCCTTTGCTCTTATATGTGGCTGCTAATAGCAAGGCTGTCAGTGTGGCAATTGTTGTGGAGTGCAAGGAAACGGGAAAGGAGTACCCAATCCAGCGGCCGGCTTACTATGTCAGTGAGGTGTTAATTGAATCCAAGCAGAGATACCCACATTGGCAGAAGCTGGTTTATGGAGTGTTCATGGCGAGTCGTAAGCTGAAGCACTACTTTTTGGGCCATCCTATTACCATGGTCAGTTCTGCTCCTTTAGGAGATATTATTCAAAATAGAGAGGCCACTGGCCGGGTTGCCAAGTGGGCAATAGAGCTTGGACCTCATGGATTGAGATATGTGTCGTGAACAGCAATCAAGTCTCAGGCCCTAGTGGATTTCATCAATGACTGGACAGAGTTGCAGATGCCTGAGGAGAAACCTGATAACACATATTGGACTATTCATTTTGATGGGTCGAGACAATTAGAAGGCTCGTGGCTGGAGTTATTTTGACCTCCCCACGAGGTGACAAGTTTTGTTATGTTTTAAGGCTGATGTTTCCCTGCACTAATAATGCGGCTGAATATGAGGCCCTCCTCCATGGTCTTCGGATGGCAAAGGAGATGAATTTAAGCCGGGTCAGGTAATTCGACGACTCAGATTTGGTGGCTCAGCAAGTCTCTGGCACTTGGGATTCCAAAGACCCACTCATGGCGGCTTATCGCCGGGCGGTTGATAATATCGCCGGTCACTTCAAAGGTCATCAGGTGGAGCATCTGGATCGAAGGAAGAATGAGGCGGCTGTTGCTTTGAGCCAGCTTGGGTCGCAGCGTAAGCCGGTGCCTCCTAATGTTTTTCTTGATGTATTAAATAATCCTTCAGTTAAGTTGCCATCCAAAGCAGATCTTGCTATTCCTGACCCGGAGGCACAGTTGGTGGCGGCTCTCCATGCTATTCCTGATTGGACAGTCCCTTACTTGGCTTATATGACCCGGGGCGAGTTGCCCGAGGATGAACCTTTGGCCAGACAGATAACCCGGCGGTCTAAGTCTATGATCATTGTTAACGGTGAGTTACACTGATGCAGTGTCACAGGCGTGTTCCAGCGTTGTGTTTCTCCTGAAGAAGGCCGTGAAATTCTAAGGGAAATCCATGAAGGTGATTGTGGTCATCACACCGGCTCTAAATCTCTAGTGGCTAAAGCTTTTCGTCACGGATTTTATTGGTTGACGGCTCATGCTGATGCAGAGGACCTTGTGAGCAAGTGTGATGGTTGTCAAAAAGTTTCTCGACGAGCTCATGTGCCAGCTCAAGAATTGAGGATGATTCCAATTACTTGGCCATTTGCAGTCTGGGGGCTTGATATGATTGGGCCTTTTAAAAGATCTAAAGACAAAAAGAGCCACCTCTTGGTGGCGGTTGACAAATTTACCAAGTGGGTCGAGGCAGAGCCGGTCAGCAAGTGTGATGCGGCAACGGCGGTTCAATTCATTAAGAAAGTAATCTTCCGCTTCGGTTTTCCTCATAGCATCATAACTGATAATGGTACCAATCTATCTAAAGGTGCTACGAGAGAGTTTTGTCAAAAAGAGCACATTCATCTTGATGTTTCTCGGTGGCTCACCCATAATCTAATGGTCAAGCTGAAAGAGCGAATCAAGAAATCTTGAGAGGTATAAAACCCCGGCTTATGGTCCCTTTGCAGAGGACACCGGGTTGTTGGGTTGAGGAATTGTCCTCAGTGCTTTGGAGTATCAACACCACCCCCAATAGGTCAACAGGGTACATGCCCTTTTTCATGGTCTATGGGGCAGAGGCGGTTCTCCCCAGTGATATCCGTCATGACTCGCCTCGTGTGGCGGCTTATATTGAGGCTGCTAATGAGATAGCACGTCAAGATGCACTTGATGTGTTGGATGAGGAGCGTGACATTGCGGCAGCTCGTTCGGCGATATAACAGCAAGATCTGAGTCACTATCATAGCCGCAGGGTCAAGAGCCGGACCTTTCAAGAAGGTGATTTAGTGCTCCGGTTAATCCAAGATCAGGCAGATATGCACAAGCTATCCCCACCTTGGGAAGGACCTTTTGTGGTCAGCAAGAACCTGAACAATGGGTCATACTACCTCATTGATATTTGAGAACACAAGGATTCGCGTACATCGGAGGAGGAGACCCGCCGGCCTTGGAACATCGCTCATCTTCGGCCTTATTACACATAAGCCATCGGCTCTTGTAATTGTACATACATCTATCAATGTATATATTATGACCAATTTAATAAAGCCGGCATACCCTGAAAATTTAGGGCCTCTGTCGTTTCATTTCAAAAGCACCTGAGTCTTTATTATTTGTTCATAAGGTCACTTGGGGGCTTCCAACCCAACGGGTTTAGCTTTCATACCCTTTTGACCAGGCATAAAACGCTGAATTCCGGGTTATCCTGCTTGTATGCAAGATGCTTCTCCACCAGGTAATCCTGAATGACCCGCCGTACTCTTAACAGTCAATCTTTTAAATAAGAGCCTGAACTCGATAAGTATTTAAAACGACAGTTTGTCATGTGAGGGCCGGCTTACGGATAGCGAGGATAAGCCAAGGCTATTAAGCCGACGTCATTGAAACTTGGTTAAACCTTTCTATTTGCAAGATGCTACTTCGAACCCCGTGTACTCTCGATAAGTCAATCCTTATGGACCCTGAACTTATCCAGGTTCAAACATCGATTGGGTCATGTGAGAGCCGGCTTACGGAAAGCGAGGATAAACCAGTGGCTATCATGCTAGTTTCATTGAAGTACGACTCGAATTTGGGATTTGGGCTTGGTGGCTGATACGTCTCCAACGTATCCATAATTTATGAAGTATTCATGCCATGTTTACAACAATTTTATATGGTTTTGGTATGATTTGCATGGAACTAACCCGGATGACGCTGTTTTCAGCAGAACTACCGTGGTGTTGTTTTTTGTGCAGAAATGAACGTTCTCCAAATGAGCTGAAACTTTTTGATGACTTTTTTTGGAACAAAAGAGACCCCCGAAGCTTCGTGGAAGGACCAGAAGGTGAAGGAGTAGGGCACAAGACACTGGGGCGCGCCTGGGCCCTTGCCCGTGCCCCGGTGGGTTGTGCTCACCTCGAGGCCCATCTTAGCATGAAACCAACGCCAAAAATTCCTATAAATAGAGAAACCATCATGGGTAACCCTAGATCAGAAGTTCCGCCACCGCAAGCCTCTGTAGCCACGAAAAACCAATCTAGACCCTGTTCCGGCACCCTGCCGGAGGGGGAAATCATTACCGGTGGCCATCTTCATCATCCCGGCGGCCACCATAATGAGGAGGGAGTAGTCCATCCTCGGGGCTGAGGGTTTGTACCAGTAGCTATGTGTTTAATCTCTCTATCTCTCATGTTCTTGAGATGTCACGATCTTGATGTATCGTGGGCTTTGTTAATATAGTCGGATCATATGGTGTTTTCCCCTCTCTATCTTGTTGTGATGAATTGAGTTTTCCCTTTGAGATTTTGTTTTATCGGATTGAATACTTTTATGGATTTGAGAATACTTGATGTATGTCTTGCTATGAATACCCGTGGTGACAATGGGGTATCATATTGATTCACTTGATATGTGTTTTGGCACTAAACTCGCGGATTCCCGAGGTGACATTGGGGTAATCTATGCATAGGGGTTGATGCACGTTTTCGTCCTTGTTTCTCCGGTAGAAATCTTGGGGCACTCTTTGAGGTTCTTTGTGTTGGATCGAGTATTATGAATCTGAATTTGTTTTGGTGTTATTTTAGTACGAACTCTTGATAGATCGATCGGAAAGAATAACTTAGTGTTATTTTAGTACGAACTCTTGGATAGATCGATCGGAAAGAATAGCTACAAACAATTTCGTCTTATGTTCTCCGCTAGATAAGAACTTTGGAGTGATTCTTCATCGCATGTTGAGGGATGGTTATATGATCCAATTAGATTAGCATTGTTGAGAGATTGCACTAGCGAAAGTACGGACCCTAGGCCTCATTTTCAAGCATTGCAATACCGTTTGTGCTCACTTTTGTTACTTGCTACCTTGCTGTTTTTTATTGTTACTATTACAAAAATCAATATCTACTGTCATTACTATGCTTTTATTACCATCTCTTCGCCGAACTAGTGCACCTATACAATTTTCCATTGTATTTGGTGTGTTGGGGACACAAGAGACTCTTTGTTATTTGGTTGCAGGGTTGTTTGAGAGAGACCATCTTCATCCTACGCCTCCCACGGATTGATAAACCTTAGGTCATCCACTTGAGGGAAAATTGCTACTGTCCTACAAAACTCTGCGCTTGGAGGCCCAACACGAGTCTACAAGAATAAAGTTGCGTAGTAGACATCGGCGGCCCATGAAAGCCTCGTTTTTTCTGGATTTTTGTTTTTACTGAATATCTTGGTTTTATATCGACCTTTTCTATTTTCTGTGTGATTTTCACAGTTCGGGCCAGGCAGCCCTGACTATGTCTCATATTTGAGAATCTTTGGGTTTCATAACCCGCCCTGATAGCGGACTATAAGTCGCCAGGATATTTGCTTTGGGCAATCAAAATCATGATATTTCATGCCTACGGGTAAAAACCGCTTCAGATCATCATTATCAAAGGAGTTACCATGGTATTAACCTACAGGTATGTTTTTCCATAATGATATGAATATTCGGGATTTAGTAACCCACACTGGCTTTCGACTTTAAAGTCGCCAGCATATTTCCGGCTTAAATGGCCTTTATTCTAGTCTTTTTATTCAATATTTCAAAGACTATTATATCAGGATTTGTTACCCGCCTTGGCTTAAACCGCCAGGGCATATACTATTCACCTTGTGTGCAGAAAATATGAAAACATCGATCTGCCCCACATGGATGATGATACTATGAAAAGGAACAGCGGCGAATCAGAAAAGGATTATACTGGCAGTTTAACAGTTAAATGGCTAGATATGCGCGATGGCATAACAGATCATTGTTTGCAAACCTAGGCTATTACAAGGCCACATTGGATCTGCTAACTGGGAATAAAGTGTTTTTTCAGCACATGTGCTTGTGCCCTGGTTTAAGAGCCACCTGGAATCAATTGCATTCGTCACGGCGGGTTGTTGACTCCGGGTCATCCCGCTCCAGCTCTTCCTCTTCGCCCATCTGGAGGTCAGGTGACGTCCAGTCGATGCCGGTTAAGGCTTCGAATATAGCTTCATCATTCATAATGGGGGATGGATCAACATCAGGAGCAAAAGTATGCTTACGCGTTGGAGGGGTGAGATCCACGACGTCATAAGCCGGTGCTTTCACTTTAGCATTATCCATGGTGTAAGCCGCCTGATACCTGGATAAATCACTTTCCTCGGCCAGCTTGCACGCCAGGGGATGCATCTCCTTTATGCACCTTGCAAAGTCTATCTGATCAAAAGGAGACCCATCTTCTTTGAGGCTTGGATAGCCGGTGGCCATCTCCTCCGGGTCTAGTTCTGCTTGCCACACTTTGGCCCGGGTAAGAGTTGTAATGGCACCAGCGCGGGCGGCTGATCATTTTATCTCTTCCAGATTTTGGGGCATTACAGACAACTTGTCTAGCACCTCCCGGAGAAGTGTATGCGGCTGTTTACCATTGGAGATAGCCACAAGAGTCCGTTGCGTACCAGTGTATAATTGTTCCACCAGAGTATAAACGGCTTTGAGCTTCAGCAACATATCCTGGCCAAGATTGGAGCTCCTGGGGCCTATTGAGTAAACATGCAGATGAGTCGCCAGGCGGGTTAATATTGAAAAATTGGGAAAGGTTAAAACATTCTGAGCTGCTTACCAAAGATAGCAGAGGTCATCTGTGAAATTGGCGTTTTAAGCCGGTCAGCTCTGCAGTGGTCTCTTTCAAGGAAGATTCAGCAGTTTCTGCCCTTTGCAGTAAGGTGGCCTTTTCCTTCTCCCAGGCGGCTTTCTCCGTGGAAAATCCGCTTTTCAGCTTTTCGTTCTCTTCCAGGCTAAAGTTAAACTTGGAGTCAGCTTTGCGCATTTCAGCTTCTTGATGTTCAAGTCTGTTCTTCAATTCCGCCAATTGGGACTCATTCAAGCTTAAGACATCCTGCAAGTAAGAATTATAGATTATAAGTGTGTCAATCAGGGTATAATTTTTCTTTTATGCAAGTCCCAAGCACATTGCAAGCAATACACTTGGCACTTGGAGGCTAATGCATGAGGAAGTTCTTTTTAAGTTGCATTGCAGAAGATCCGGCTCATCTTTATCAGATAAGCCGGCCCATGGGGCCTATGATTCGAAATTTGCAATGACATATTGATAAGTCTTAACCATACTCAACATATTCTTTCCTATGGATAAGACTTGGGGGCTGGATGATTATATATACAGGGGAAGCAGATGTTTATACCTCGTACTTATGTCGCATTCTCTTCACTAAATTAGCTTCCAGGTCACGACTGGTATGCAGACGGCTCAGATAGCCGGAATATAATTCATTGACATCCAAGTTTGAGTAGTTCGCAATGTCAACTTTGGTTTTGCTCTTCTCAGAAGCAATTAGTTCCTCCTTGGCAGAGTGCTTAGCCAAAACGGTGGGGTTTCTTGGTTCTGTGTAACTAGTGCCAGTAACCATGCCATCTTCAGTGCCTTCTTCGGCAGGTTGGATAGGACTTGGCGGCTTAGCACTGGACGGGTCAACACCCATTGTATCCACGGTAAAGTCATGAGTTTCTGGTGGCGGGTCATTAGCAGTGTCTTCGGGATTCTGATTTGAAGCTTCTGAGATTGGCGGTTGTTTCTCCGGCTCATTGATCTTAGGATCTTCTGATGGCTTGCCTATCTTCAACTTTTTGCTTGCTTTGGCTATACCACTGAAGATAAAATGCACGAGGATGTGAATATGGCATTTTAAGGTGTTAAAACAAAGAAGTAAAATATTCTTACCCAGGGGCAATCTTTAAGGGAGGCATCTGAGTCCCAGTAGAGTCGCCAGAGGATGAGCGAGAAGTTCCCTGATAATTTGAGTCGGAAGGGTTAAGTGGCTGACGGATAAGACCCGCCTTTGGAAAGGACATGATTGAGCTCTGAGGCACCTCTTTTCGGTGTTTACGAGGGGCCGGCGTGTTGGGTAAGCCGGCAGCAAGATCTCTGCTTCCGCTGTTCCGGGTTCTGCACCGGGCTTCATGCTGTTGTTTCTTCAAAATAAAGTTGGGATCCAAGTAAGCTAAAGGGTGAGAAAACCTTACTTTCCGGGTCACTTGCCGAACTTTCTGTCTTGGCAAAGGCTCTGAGTCGGAGGAAATAATAATTACCTCTTCGTCTGCCTGGCTGGTCTCCGCGTCATCCTGAGAGAAGTCAGCGTCAATAAGATGCATAAAAAAGGAGCCAAGAGAATCAAGTTCTACCTCCGACTCATCATCTAGGGCAAATAGCTCTGTTGCATCTGTTTTCTTCTTGGTTTTCTTTGGAGCCTTGGTTTTTGCCCTGGCCTTTTTGGCCGGCTTATCTTGCAGTTTCTTGCTCCAGAAAGAAGAGTCAGCCTGAAGAAAGCAGGTGATGATAAGGAGTGTGCAGTTTATGCGAATAATGAATAAAGTAAATTGGCTTGAAACACTTACATTTGGAGCCGGATTAAGAGCGCAGAAGGGATTCAACCCCGTCTTGCTATAGCTTTCTAAGCTTTCCCCGAGCAACGTCTTAGTCATCTCATTGATCTCTTTATCTTCCAGACGCACTTGACAGTGACACTGTGGATCTTTGACATCGCAAGTGTATTCACACATTAAGCCGGGCCGGCGGCTCAAAGGTATGATCCTCCAAGCGACCCAGCATCAGACCAAATCAACTCCGGTTAATCCATTAGCCAATAAGGCTCTTACCTTCGAAAAGGTAGGCATATACTTAGCCCGTTCAGCGGTGCTGATCCGGTCTGGAAGTGGGTGTTTTGGGCTAAGCCGGCAGTCGCGGAAACCCAGCAGAGGATTTTCACCAGGTGGATATGTATCTTGGCAATAAAACCAAGTTTGATTCCAGTCTTTAGGGTGACTGGGAAGTGCGGCTGCAGGGAAGATAGCATCTCTACGTCTTTGAATTGAAATTCCACCAAGTTCTAGGCTGGGCCCGTCTGTAAACTCGGTCTGGCGGTTCAAATAAAAGTACTCTTTCAAAAGATCAACGCTGGGCTCTTCTTGAAGGTATACTTCACAAAAGACTTGGAAATTGCAGATGTTGGAAATGGAGTTCGGTCCAATATCTTGGGGGTGAAGTTGGAAAAAGAGCAGTACATCGCGAAAGAATTTTGAGCCGGGGGGAGAGAAACCACGGATCATATGATCAGCAAAAACTATGACTTCACCTTCCTTTGGTTGAGGTCTAACTTTTGTCCCTGGAGCTCGCCAGTGGATAACATCTTTGGCTGATAAGACGCCCACTTGAACATATTCGTTAAGAGCTTGGTCCGTAACAGTGGAAACGACCCAGTCGCACGAGGTGACAGTCTTAGTCATTTTTTATCACGTAAAACCTAAGAAGGAAGTATTAACGGGTCAAATTCGTGATGATAAGCCGCCCACTGGCTAAGACAGCAAGTTTATTATGCAGGATTGGTTATGTGCAAAGATTAATTGTTATGGAAGAAGAAAATAAAGGGCATGGCTAAATCGGCAAGGCACAGTCGGATAATATTGACATTGGATGAGTACTGGCGGTTTAAAAATTCATAAGTAAGTTGGCGGGTATTTGGCGGGTTACAAAGTATCATGTGAGTCGCCCGTGCAGCAGTGATCAAGCAGGTATTTACAGATCTAGATTTGAGTGAAATTTCACTAAGTGCTAAACAAACAAGTTTCACAGGTCCTGCTTATAATTTTGGATCTATGGCAGTTCAAAAAACAGATGGAAATTGTTAAACCTAAAACGCGGAGGACGAATTACTGTGTTGGGGAGTGAATCTCGAAAGGAAGGAATGGATCTATAATTGATAGCAGATACCCAGGGTAATCAAAGCATGACTTCAGCATCATGTCTGGGCTCAACTAAGCAATATGGTAGATGGACTACAAGCAGGCACGACGAACATCCATGAACATCGAAGAACTGGGGAACCCTAATGCAGATTGGAAGCAAAGGGAGATGGATACCTGGTGATGCTGATGGACAGCGGAGGGGTGCCGCAGTTTTTCTGAACAGAATCAGGTTGATGCAGCGGCCAGGCCGGAGTGCTTGTGGGGGTCGACTACGGCGACGGAGCACCGGAGGCTTCGGTTGCTCGAGGAAGAAGAGAAAGGGGCAGGGGTAAAAAGCGAAAAGGAGCCCCCCCGTGATATTTATAAGGGAAAAAGGTGAACAGTAAATGGCAGGCACAGAAATTGAGTGGGTATAGTCATTATCTCGAGAAATAAAGGTGCCTCAATTCTCGGAATGAAGGATTAATGCAAAGATCTGCTGTGATGTCATAAGATTTTTTTCGGGGTTTGTAACGTGACGTCATCCCACTGTTATGGCGGGTTATACAAAGCTGGTTAGGTTAAGAGTTAAGGAAATTCAGAGGAATTGCTGAATGAAGATTGAAGATTGACATGAACAAGTTCAAATCAATATGGGGCCTAATGTTGAGGATATAGCTCCGAGGTGTGACCCGCCCAGGAGGGGTCGGGTTACACCGTTGATGGCTTAATATGAATAAGGCCTAAGTAGGTCTAAGAAGATGGCGGCTCATAGGAGTGGGCCTGGCGAAGGCCCAGGACCCGAACGTGTGAACCGCCATGTGGTGACTTGTCTGTTAAGATAAGGCAGTTTAGAAACCGGGATGGTCACGTTGTGTGACCCGGATCGGACTCTTGTAAACCACCGGACTTCGACCTGTGTATATAAAGGCGAGACCCGGCGGCGGCTTAGGGAGAGGAAAAAAGATCGATCGAAAGCTAGGTCAAGCTTATTCGCTCCCTTGTAATCGAAACTCAAGTAATACAACTAGAAGCAGGACGTAGGCTTTTACCTTGTTGAGAGGGGCCGAACCTGGGTAAGTTCCTTGTGTCCTTTGTCCCATTAAACCCCTTTAAGCTAACCTACGTGCGATGGCTCCACACCTAAGTCCTTTCACAAGGGCATCTGCCGTGTTAAATCCACGACAGAGTAGGAGGGGGCGACGAGGCCTGGGCGGCAGCACAACCGACCACGGGAGGCAGGAGCATGCGGTCCCGCCGGCCCTGGTTTGTGCGGCTGCATCAAGAAAATCAGATTTTGAAGAAGCAGAACAACTGTTGGATTAACATCCAATGGTCACTGCTGGTAGAATCGTTTGTTGACTAAGTTGACAAACCTTGCGTACGCGTCAACTGAGTAGGGCCTCAAGTCAGCCTCCAAATATGATGGGCCCCAGTTGTCAAGGGGAGCAATCGTTATTTTTCACTTAATAAGGAGGCACTTCCTTGCGTGCAAAGATATAGCTGGTGGGTCCCAGCTGTCAGGGGGGTTCATTTTTTTCGCGTAATAAGGTGGCACTTGCTTGTGTGCGGCCATGGACCATGTGGGTCCCTACTATCAGGATCTCCACTTACATCCCTCTTCTGACGGCTGTCGTTTGTTGACTACATTGACCACGCCGCGCTGAGAGCATCAACGTGGTGCACGATGGCGAGGCCTAGGAAGGGAATGACCCGGAGCCGGCGAAGCCACAATAGTGGATGCCCACGCTGAGGGTAGTACGAGGGCTGTGACTAGTTCGGCTGCGGGGTGAGGCTGGCTTCACTGGAAAATAACAGGAGGTGCGGGTGGGTAGAGGGAAGGCCTGGCCAGCGGTGGCAGTAGGGTCGGCCGATGAGGCCTGCGCAGCAGCACAGCCGACCACGGGAGAAGGGAGAAGGTAGTCCCACCGGCGCTGGCTTGGACGGCTGGAGTAGGAAGATCAGAGATTGAAGAAGCACGACGGTCGTTGGATGGACATCCAACAGTCATTGCTCTCTTGTGTTGACTAAGTTGGCACAGCCTTGCGTACACGTCATCTTTTTTAGGAAAGCATACGCGTCAACCTATAGTAGGCGCACAAGTCAGCCTCAAATCTCTGGGAAACAGCATACAACCCATCTGCCATTATTTCTAATAATTTATAGCCCATTTGCTAATTCTTAAGGATTTTTTTGGAGCCCATATTCTTTTTGTTAGCATTTCAGCCCATATTGTGGTCACGGTTAAAAAATTCTATGAAATTTTGCATATTTCGGTGCGGTCTGAACAGTTTTTAATCCCGAAATTTCGAGTCACATTCTAACTAATTTGACAAATAAATTTATATCAATATAAAATCCAAATAATTGTCCACGCATAAAAATCAATGGAATTTAGAATCTCAAAATGAAAAAAAAGAAATTTGAAACTAATTGCCGGTTTACTGTGTTTTAAAAATGTACAACCCATTTCTCATTACTGATAGCCCATTTTCTGGGCAAGCCGAATGAAACTCTCATCGTCTTGAAAGATTTGCAGCCCAGCAGGGCTGACAAAAGCAAGTAGGCCTCGGTTGGGTATTCTGCAAAAGAACAAAAAAACTGGGCTAGCCATTTTCAGAAAGAAAAAAAACTACTGGGCTGGTCTTGTGGTAAACATAAAATAAAAGGCCGGCTAGACAGGCCAGAGTGCCCTGCACAACCCAGTTCACACCCTGCTCCGTTGATGTCTGCTAGAACTACGTCGGTTTTTCCCCAGAGAGGGAGGGATGATGCAGTACAGCGACGGTAGGTATTTCCCTCAGTGATGAGACCAAGGTTATTGAACCAGTAGGAGAACCACGCAACACCACGTAAACAGCTCCTGTACACAAAGAACAAATACTTGCAACCCGACATGTTAAAGGGGTTGTCAATCCCTTTCGGGTAACGAGATAGATAAAATTGTAGTAGATTGAAAGATGCAAATAAAAGCAAATAAAATTCAGCGAGGTATTTTTGGGTTTTTGGATTAATAGATCTGAAAATAAAAGTTGCAAATAAATAAAAGAGCGAATAGCAAAATAGATCTTGAAGGCAAATATATTAAAGAAGAGACCCGGGGGACGTAGTTTTCACTAGTGGCTTCTCTCGAGAAAAATAGAAAACGGTGGAAAAAATTTACTGTTGGGCAATTGATAGAACTTCAAATACTCATGACGATATCCAGGCAATGATCATTATATAGGCATCACGTCCAAGATTAGTAGACCGACTCCTGCCTGCATCTACTACTATTACTCCACACATCGCCCGCTATCCAGCATGCATCTAGTGTATTAAGTTCATGGAGAAACGAAGTAATGCAATAAGAACGATGACACGATGTAGACAATATCTATTTATGTAGAAATAGACCCAATCTTGTTATCCTTAATGGCAATGATACATACGTGTCGTTTCCCTTTCTGTCACTGGGATCAAGCACCGTAAGATCGAACCCATCACAAAGCACCTCTTCCCATTGCAAGATAAATAGATCAAGTTGGCCAAACAAAACCCAAATATCGGAGAAGAAATACGAGGCTATAAGCAATCATGCATATAAGAGATCAAAGAAGACTCAAATAACTTTTATGGATAAAAAGATAGATCTGATCATAAACTCAAAGTTCATCGGATCCCAACAAACACACCGCAAAAAAGAGTTACATCATATGGATCTCCAAGAGACCATTGTATTGAGAATCAAATGAGAGAGAGAAAGCCATCTAGCTACTAACTACGGACCCGAAGGTCTACAATGAACTACTCACGCATCATCGGAGAGGCACCAATGAGGATGATGAACCCCTCCGTGATGGTGTCTAGATTGGATCTGGTGGTTCTGGAACTTGCGGTGGCTGGAATTGATTTTCGTCGACTCTCCTAGGGTTTCTGGAATATTGGGGTATTTATAGAGCAAAGAGGCGGTGCGGGAGGCCCCCGAGGTGGGCACAACCCACCTGGGCGTGCCTGGGCCTCCAGGCGCGCCCTGGTGGGTTGTGCTCCCCTCGGAGCACCCCCCAGGTGCTTCTCCGGCCCACTAGATGTCTTCTGGTCCAAAAAATCCATAAAAAGTTTCGATGCGTTTGGACTCCGTTTGGTATTGATTTCCTGCGATGTAAAAAACATGCAGAAAACAGCAACTGGCACTGGGCACTATGTCAATAGGTTAGTACCAAAAAATGATATAAAATGATTATAAAATGATTGTAAAACATCCAAGAATGATAATATAACAGCATGGAACAATAAAAAAATTATAGATACGTTGGAGACGTATCAGCATCCCCAAGCTTAATTCCTGCTCGTCCTCGAGTAGGTAAATGATAAAAATAGAATTTTTGATGTGGAATGCTGCCTAACATGTTCATCACATATTCTTTTCTTAATAGCATGGACATTTGGACTTTTATATGGTTCAAAGCAATAGTCTAGTTTCGACATGATAACTTAAATACTCAAGCATATCAACAAGCAACCATGTCTTTCAAAATATCAACGCTAAAGCAAGTTATCCCTAGCCTGTCATGCTCAATCATTGATCTATTCATGAAACACACTCGAATATTAGCTACACCCAATATTCAAGTACGATCATAGTGCCCCTTAGTTGGTGCTTTATAAGAGAAGATGGAGACTCAAATTAAAAATAAAAATTGCATAAAGTAAAAGAAAGACCCTTCACGAAGGGAAGTAGGGATTTGTAGAGGTGCCAGAGCTCAAAGCTAAAATTGAGAGATAAAAACATTTTGAGAGGCATACTTTTCCCACCAACGAAGACGACTTAGAGCTCCCCATACTTTCCATGCTAGATATATCATAGGCGGTTCCCAAACAGAAAATAAAGTTTATTCCTTTTTCCACCATTTCTTTCACTTTCCATGGCTAGCCGTATCCACGGGTGCCCTCCATACCAACACTTTCCAAGGAATTTATTATTTGACAACATAAAGTAAATTCATTTTTCATTTCGGGACTGGGCATCCCTAATACCTTTGCCGTACTCTCGTGCAATGACAAGTGGATAAACACTCATCGTGAGAATAACACATCTAGCATGGAAAATATCGGCCACCCCTCACCGCCTCGCGAGCGGTACAAGCACACAAAAGAGAAATTTATTTTGAAAGTTAGAGATGGCACATACAAATTTGCTTAGAACGGCACGGAAATACCGCATATAGGTAGGTATAGTGGACTCATATGGCAAAACTGGTTTAAAGGGTTTTGGATGCACAAGTAGTGATCATACTTAGTGCAAATGAAGGCTAGCAAAAAGATTGAGAAGCGCCCAACCAAGAAACGAATAATCTTGTAAGCAAGCATTAAGCATAAGTAACACCGAATAATGCACCATAAGTAAGCTATAATTTCATTGCATAACTATTGACTTTCGTACTTGCATAGGGAATCACAAACCTTAACACCAATATTCTTACTAAAGCACAATTACTCATCAACATGGCTCACATATTATATCGTCATATCTCAAAACTATTACAAAGAACCAAGTTTATTTTGTCCAATGATCTTCATGAAAGTTTTTATTATATCCTTCTTGAATATCTATCACTTTGGGACTAGTTTCATATGTTGCTTTTAATAAGCTCAAACAAATATAAGTGAAGAACATGAGCATAATATTTCTTTCTCTCAAATTAATCTAAGTGAAGTAATAGAGAATTTATTCAAAATTTAACTAACTCCCAAATAAATCTAAGTGAAGCATGAGAGCATTTCTTCAAAAATAACAAAGCACACCGTGCTCAAAAAATATAAGTGAAGCACTAGAGCAATTCCAAGGCTCTAAAAATTTAAGTGAAGCATAGGAGCAAGCATAGCATAGTTTTTGGCTCTATCAAAAAGGTGTGTCCAGCAAGGATTCAAGACTTAAAATAAAAAGCAAAACAAGAAAAGACTCAAATCATAGAAGACACTCCAAGCAAAACTCATGATATGTGACGAATAAAAATATAGCTCCTAGTAAAATACCGATGGTCGTTAGAAGAAAGAGGGGATGCCACTCGGGGGCATCCCCAAGCTTAGTTGCTTGATACTTCTTGAATATTATCTAGGGGTGCCTTGGGAATCCCAAAGCTTAGCCTTTTGCTAATCCTTATTCCTTCATCCATCGTAATATCACCCAAAACTTGAAAACTTCAATCACACAAAACTCAACAAAACCTTCGTGAGATCCGTTAGTATAAGAAAACAAATCACTACTTTAAATACTGTTGCAAACCCATTCATATTTTATTTTTGCATTATATCTACTGTATTCCAACTTTTCTATGGCAAAAACTCTTCAAAGAAAACCATAGAATCATCAAAACAAGCACACAACACAAAGAAAACAGAATCTGTCAAAAACAGAACAGTCTGTAGCAATATGAAAACTTAGAATACTTCTGTAACTCCAAAAATTCTAAAACATTATGACAACGTGAGAAATTTGTTTATTAATCTTATGCAAAAAGAATCAACTCAAAAGTACTCATCTGTTAAAAATAAGAATTGTTTTCCTGAGCACAAAAGTTTCTGTTTTTCAGCAAGATCAAATCGACTATCACCCAAATCAACCCAAAGGCTTTGCTTGGCACAAACACTAATTTAAACCACAAAAACACATATAATCAGAGGTATAATTGGTTATTTTATTGAAAACAGCAAGAAAACCAAAAATCAAAAAGATACAAGTTGGGTTGCCTCCCAACGAGCGCTATCGTTTTACGCCCCTAGCTAGGCATAACGCAAAAGATCTACGTGTTGTCAACTTTGTTTCGAGATCCATAAGATGCCCACATGATTGATTCATAAGGTGGCATAATTCTTGTCCTAGGGAAGTGCTCCATACCCTTCCTTTGTGGAAATTGAAATTTAATATTGCCTTCCTTCATATCAATCACGACACCAATAGTACGTAAAAACGGTCTACCAAGAATAATTGGGCAAGACGGATTGCAATCAATATCAAGAACAATAAAATCTATGGGCACATAATTCCTATCTGCAAGAATAAGAACATCATTAATTCTTCCCATAGGCTTTTTAATAGTAGAATCCGCCAAGTGCAAATTTAAAGAGCATTCTTCAATATCGGTAAGACCAAGCACATCACACAAAGATTTAGGAATTGTAGAAACAGTAGCACCCAAGTCACATAAAGCAAAACACTCATAATTTTTAATCTTGACTTTTATAGTAGGTTCCCATTCATCATGTAGTTTTCTAGGAATTGAAACTTCTAATTCCAACTTTTCTTCAAAAGCTTTCATCATAGCATCAACAATATGTTTAGTAAAAGCTTTATTTTGTTCATAGGCATGGGGTGAATTTATCATGGATTGCAACAAAGAAATACAATCAACCAAAGAGCAACTATCATAATTAAAGTCTTTGTAATCCAAAATAGTGGGCACATCACTAGTTAAAGTCTTGACCTCTTCAAACCCACTTTTGTCAAAAATTTCAACAAGATTTTCACCCTCCAAATTATCAGGACGCCTTCTAGCTAAAGTTGACTCTTCTCCAGTCCCTTTATCATCAATCTTAATTTTACTAAACAAGGAATCAATAGAAGAAACAACAATCGTTTTAAGATCTTCATCACTTTTATGAAAGCAATCACTAGAAAACGCTTTTTCTAAAAATTCTCGTCTAGCTCTAAGAATAGCGGTTCTTTTCTTACTTTCATCCAGAGAAACATAAAGAGCTTTAATAGATTCCTCAACCTTAGGCACAAAAATTTTCATCTTGAGATTTTCCACATCATGAGAAATTCTATCAGTACTTCTAGACATATCATCAATCTTATTCAGGTTTTCTTCGATTGTAGCATTGAAAACTTTTTGAGTATTGATAAATTCTTTAATATTATTCTCAAGATCAGAGGTGTTCCTATTATTATTATTATTATAAGAAGGATTACCATAGGAATTACCATAATTATTAGAGGAATTACTAGGAAAAGGCCTAGGATTAAAATTACCTCTATAAGCATTGCTATTAAAGTTGTTTCGCGAAATAAAGTTCACATCTATGGCATCACTATTTTGCTCAATCAAAGTAGACAAAGGCATATCATTAAAATCAATAGGAGCATTTTTATTAACAACCAACTTCATAAGAGCATCAACTTTTTCACTCAAAGAATTTATTTCTTCTACCGAATTAACTTTTTTTACTAGTAGGAGCCCTTTCGGTATGCCATTGTGAAGAATTTGCCATGATGTTATCTAGCAATTTAGTAGCTTCACCCAAAGTAATTTCCATAAAAGTACCCCCCATGGCGGAATCTAAAAGATTACGAGAAACAAAATTCAATCCCACATAAAAAATTTGTATGATCATCCAAAGATTTAACCCATGAGTTGGGCAATTCCTTAGCATCATTTTCATCCTTTCCCAAGATTGTGCAACATGCTCTTGCTCAAGTTGCTTGAAATTCATGATCTGGGTTCTAAGGGAAATGATTTTCGCGGGCGGAAAAAACTTAGTGATAAAAGCATCCTTGCACTTATTCCAAGAATCGATACTATTGCGAGGCAAAGAGGAAAACCAAATTTTTGCGTGATCTCGCAAAGAAAACGGAAATAATTTCAACTTCACAACATCATTGTCCACATCTTTTTTCTTTTGCATATCGCATAATTCCACGAATGTGTTAAGATGGGATGCGGCATCCTCATTAGGAGTACCGAAAAACTGATCTTTCATAACAAGATTCAACAAAGCAGTATTAATATCACAAGTCTCAGCGCTAGTGGCGGGAGGAGCAATCAGAGTGCTAATAAAATCATTGTTGTTGGTATTTGAGAAATCACACAACTTGGTGTTCTCTTGAGTCATGGTGACTTCGCAACAAGATTGCACTCAAAAACAGATCTGACGAGAAAACGGCGAATGAAAAAGAGGGTGAATAAAACGACAAATTTTTGTGAAGTGGGGGAGAGGAAAACGAGAGGCAAATGGCAAATAATGTAAATCGCAAGGAGATGAGATTTGTGATTAGGAACCTGGTTGATGTTGATGATGTCCCCCCGGCAACGGCGCCAGAAACTCCTCTTGATGTCTGCTGGAACTACGTCGGTTTTTCCCCAGAGAGGGAGGGATGATGCAACACAGTGACGGTAGGTATTTCCCTCAGTGATGAGACCAAGGTTATCGAACAAGTAGGAGAACCACGCAACACCACGTAAACAGCTCCTTCACACAAAGAACAAATAATTGCAACCCGACATGTTAAAGGGGTTGTCAATCCCTTTCGGGTAACGAGATAGATAAAATTGTAGTAGATTGAAAGATGCAAATAAAATTCAGCGAGGTATTTTTGGGTTTTTGGATTAATAGATCTGAAAATAAAAGTTGCAAATAAATAAAAGAGCGAATAGCAAAATAGATCTTGAAGGCAAATATATTAAAGAAGAGACCCGGGGGCCGTAGTTTTCACTAGTGGCTTCTCTCGAGAAAAATAGCAAACGGTGGAAACAAATTACTATTGGGCAATTGATAGAACTTCAAATACTCATGACGATATCCAGGCAATGATCATTATATAGGCATCACGTCCAATATTAGTAGACTGACTCCTGCCTGCATCTACTACTATTACTCCACACATCGATCGCTATCCAGCATGCATCTAGTGTATTAAGTTCATGGAGAAATGGAGTAATGCAATAAGAATGATGACATGATGTAGACAAGATCTATTTATGTAGAAATAGACCCCATCTTGTTATCCTTAATGGCAACGATACGTACGTGTCGTTTCCCTTTCTGTCACTGGGATCAAGCATCGTAAGATCGAACACATCACAAAGCACCTCTTCCCATTGCAAGATAAATAGATCAAGTTGGCCAAACAAAACCCAAATATCGGAGAAGAAATACGAGGCTATAAGCAATCATGCATATAAGAGATCAAAGAAGACTCAAATAACTTTCATGGATAAAAAGATAGATCTGATCATAAACTCAAAGTTCATCGGATCCCAACAAACACACCGCAAAAAAGAGTTACATCATATGGATCTCCAAGAGACCATTGTATTGAGAATCAAACGAGAGAGAGAAAGCCATCTAGCTACTAACTACGGACCCGAAGGTCTACAATGAACTACTCACGCATCATCGGAGAGGCACCAATGAGGATGATGAACCCCTCTATGATGGTGTCTAGATTGGATCTGGTGGTTCTGGAACTTGCGGCGGCTGGAATTGATTTTCGTCAACAATCCTAGGGCTTCTGGAATATTGGGGTATTTATAGAGCAAAGAGGCGGTGCGGGAGGCGGCCAAGGTGGGCACAACCCACCTGGGCGCGCCTGGGCCTCCAGGCACGCCCTGGTGGGCTGTGCTCCCCTCGGAGCACCCCCCCAGGTGCTTCTCCGGCCCACTGGATGTCTTTTGGTCCAAAAAAAATCCACAAAAAGTTTCACTGTGTTTGGACTCCGTTTGGTATTGATTTCCTGCGATGTAAAAAACATGCAGAAAATAGCAACTGGCACTGGGCACTATGTCAATAGGTTAGTACCAAAAAATGATATAAAATGATTGTAAAACATCCAAGAATGATAATATAACATAATGGAACAATCAAAAATTATAGATACATTGGAGACGTATCATCCGTCTCAGAAACAAAAAGAACTGGGCGAGCTGCTGGGTCCCTAGTGTCAGCCGCTCGTTGTGCAATTCTCTCATTTATTGACTATGTTGACAATGGCATGGGACCAAGATGTCAGAAATCCATTAGGAGGAACCATTTTTTGGCTTGAAATAAGGAGGCACTTGCTTGCGTACTGTCATGACCCTGGTGGGTCCCTGCTGTCATCCTCTCCATATACAATCATCTCCTGATTGTGTACGCATCAACCTAGTAGGCCCACAAGTCAGCCTCTAAACCCGTGGCGGACAAATACAGCCCATTTAAAAAAATAACAGCCCATTCCATACGTTCAAATGGAAAGTTCAACATTCAGAGCAAAGTAACAGGTCTGATCCAGATATAGAGCACTGAACTTCCACGTTGACAACCATCATAGCCAAGTTAACTATCTACTCCCACTAATACTCTAGTGTACAAGTACTAACTTACTCTTAGCTAACTAGACAATGCCGGTCGCCATCTGCGGTACACACTAAACGCCGACACCGACGTCCTCCTCCTCGCCTCGGACTTGCCAGAGGTGCGATAGGGCGCGTTGCTCGCGCGTGTTGGCCCTTTCCATACCGGCGTGGTCCACCAAAGCTTCGGCTTCTAAGCGAGAAACCCACTTGACAAGCTGGTAGTAAAATTCAGCGTCGCTAACGCGTGCGTGCCCGACAGCCTCTAGGGCTATTTGCCGGGCGCCGGCCTCCACGTAGTTGGCCCAGTTGCGGGCGCTCTGCTCGCGACTCAGAGCATCGGTGCGCTGCTGCTCCATGCCCCGCTGGCAGTGCAAATCGGCGATACGCTGCTCCTCCGCCAGGCGGTCGTGCTCCAACAAGTCCTCATACTCCGCATTGCCATCTAAAGACCGATAGAATGCCTCCTCCCTCCGTCTGCCTTTCGGTGAAAAACCGAACACTAGTTCCATCGGTGACCGCCTCCGGCATCGCCTATTGCGGACGGGCGAGGGCATGACGGACGTGGTGAGAGCGAGGGCAAGTGGCGAGCGACGTCGGGCCGGTGGGGGCTTATGAGGATAGGGCAAGTTGGGTGATGGTGCCACCGGAGAACGCTGAGAACCAGTAATTATAGGTGGAAGGTAGGTGAACCAGCGTGTCACGGGAAACGCGATGGTCATCGCGGTCATCGGAATTCAATGCATAAGCAGGCATGGCTTAGCGCGCTAGCTTGCCATGGAAAACTAGAAAAATGGAAATTATGACCGTGTCGTCCCGTCCCGTCCGTGCTGGGTCGCACATCGGCATGGCGGTCAAACGAGTGCACTCAATTCATCCAGATGAGGTACGTGCGTGATCCGCTAGTTATTCGCGTAGGATCGAGTCGGCGGATAGTGTACGTGTAGGATCTCAATAGCCGATGAACGTTCGCTGGGAGATAAGGCATTTGCGAATGTTTTTATGGCAGTTTCTTCAGATTCGCATGGCATTTTCTTCAGAACAGCATGTCAGTTTCTTCAGAGGTAGGCATTTTTTATTCAAAAAATTGCCACCTTTGTATCTTGCGTTGCAACTAAAGCTGCCAGGAGCATATTAGTCGGCTAGCTAGTGATCGATTAGTAACTTGTAAGCACTGAGCGAACAGAAATAAGGAACTACTAGTAACTTGTAAACACTGAGCACACAAAAATAAGGATCATGCTGTGCACAGTAGTAAGAGCCGATCCGTTCGAAATGTTCACACGAGACTCACGGGCCTGGGTTTGTAATATGTTCCCATTAATAGCCCAAATTCACAACCAACGAGTATGATTCCCATACATAAGATCAACATGTTAATGCATCTCAATGATTCACAGATCATATACAATATGTAGCTCCTAAAGCAAAGATCAAGAAAAAACATCTGTTCTTGCTACTAACATGGATGCTTCTTTGGGCCAACATTCAGTACAGAGTGAAATACAAATTTGATTGTGAAGTCTACAATTCCACTTGCCAATGTAAGTGGTTTCACAAAAAGATGGAACCATGAGAGTGAACCACACATGATGGAGGAACATCCACTGAAATATGAGTTGGTCATCTGTCGATCACACGGCGAGACTATTTTCGGAATACAACTTTAACTTTGGCAAAATGATGCCCATTGGATAATCAGAACAAAGCAATGAAGCACCTAGTGTTGGCCAATAAATAGTATAGTACTACTTTTGTGCAGTTCATGAAGTGACTATCCATTCTTTCTGTGTCTATTTTCAAATGGCACTGCATGCAGTGACTATACTATTCTCTTGTGCAGTTCCACAAAAATTGAGGTCACTTTGTTTGTTCGCCAAATAGCAACGGTCAGACATCTGTTTGCACAAATATCAACTAGCTAGTTAACATATACCCCACCTTGTATTTTTCGTTTAAACACGCCTCTGCTAGTCGTTTCCGCTTAGCATCTGTATGTTTTGCACTGGACAATTTGGTACTGAACTGATTTGCCGGTACAGAGCAGAAATATAGTGCCTATTCTTTATCAAACCAAGGATATCCATGTTTGTAGTGATGGAAGAGGTGAAATCCATACAACCGAAATTGAGCATCCAATCATTGAATCATGTCATGCACCACCAACGTAGGTCCACCCTGCCAATAAATTTACATGCAAACCACTAATATTACTATCTAATGATAGTACAAAAACAGTAGCAAGAGAGTAGCAAACCATGTACCTTGGTAATGAACAGCTCATAGTGCCACCAATTGGATATAACTGTTTGGAAGAAAAAATGCTCATAATGTTGAACCATTTGGACTTATTATGCAGTTCAACTAAAATCGAGCATCCCTGTTTGCACAGATATTGAAAGTGTGATTACTATAAAACTGGCACTAGTTGAAGCATGGACTCAGAAATATAAGCATTCCAATTCCTTAATGGGAAAAGGTAGCAAGACTGTTTCTAACCACCTGTTTGAAAGAATAAATAAGGCAACAGTGGCCGATGTCAGGAAGGCATACATAGTATTTTTTGAAAGATTGAACCATTCCTGACCTTTCCTCTTCTTTTAAGCATTTTTTATGCAGTTCAACTAAAATAAAATGCCATCACCGCCTTGACAATTCGGTGACACTGTACAAAAAAATGACTTACCATTACATCATGATGTCAGGTATGTAATCGACAGGCAATAGAGACAAACATGCAGACCTCCTCCGATAACATAATGAACATTAATTTTAACAAAGGTGTGACTAGCTTTGCCGGCATAATTTGAAAATTCATGCTAAGAATAGCTAGGATTTCCAGAAGAAGATGCCATTCGTTTGATGAGAAATAAAAAGGAATATCGAGAATTCACGTGGCTGAAGCTGAAGCAGCTACTTTCGAAGTAACAGAAAGAAAAGCAACGACTGGAGTGGGGGAGTCAGAGTCGAAAAGAGGTTTTGGTATCGGCATGCAAAGGTTCGAATCCTTTTACTCCAGATTATGAAGACCCGATCGGATTTGTCAAGAACGAGCTAACAACTACTAGGAAAGCGGCTCAGCCTTTAAGCGCGGCCGTTTTTCTAGCATTTCGTATTGGCTGTCTTGCGTTTCTAATAAGTTGTTTAATCGTCGGCATGTTGTATGTATATAGAAAAAAATGGATTGGTTTACTCTACACCCTCGGTTCCTTAATATAAGACATTTTCGCAGTTCAATTTAAAGTACCCAAACGTCTAGTATTTAGAAAAACAGGTAGTAGTTTTCTTGAGCACATATCTGGGAAAGCTTGCCACACCTTATATATGTCCATACACTAATGCAACTATGCAACACCATTCGAATCATACAAATATATAATCCGGTGGCTAGTGCAACAGTAGAGTAGTTTTTTATTATGGAGTACAGTAAAATGGTTTTACTGAACATATTTCCATAAGCTAGCACTGGAAGATTTCTATAAGCATTAACTATACAAAATCTAAAGGTAACAAGTTTTAGCATTGGTATACTGGCTGTGCAACAGCATTAGACCAAATAAAAAAGTCTGAAGGTAACTAGCATTATGAACTAATGACAGTATAAAAAAATTGCAAACCATGTACCTTCAAGGTAAATATCATTTCGAGCTCGAGGGGACCTAAAAAATTGCTATCCCAGTCTTGATAATCGATTAAACATAATACATGATCAAATGAATCAAGAAAACAGCAGCAGGAGGAGGTGCCCACTCCTGACCTTTCCTCGTCTCTTCATAAGTTTTTGTGCAGTTTAACTGAAATAAAATGCCATCACCGCCTTTGCATTTTGGTGACCTGTACAAAAAAATCGACTTATTATAACATCATGAAGTGAGGTATGTAATCTATAAGCATTAACAGTGCAAAAATCTGAAGGTAGTAACAAGTTTCATCGTTGGTATACTGGCTGTGCACAGCATTAGAATGCCTTAGCTCAAAAATCTTTAATACATCCACAATCAACAGCTAACCCTAAAATAATCCAGTGACATTAAATGGCATTGCTTAAATTTATCGGTGGCATTAGACTGACTGCAGCATTAGTTAAATGTGGCATCACTTTAGCAGTAGCATTGCTTGATTTTACCGGTGGCGTTATACAAACAGCAAAAAAGTGGCAATAAGGGCATGGGGAGGCCCATTCGGATAGTGGGCGCACCAGTACGATGTACCTCCACGGATGCATAGAGTGGTGAGGGAGGGATGATTGCCCAGAGCAATGATGTCGCTTGAAACTGCGTCGGTATTTCCCCAAAGAGGAAGGGATGATGTAGTACAGCTACGGTAGGTATTTCCCTCAGTTGTGAAACCAAGGTATCAATCCAGTAGGAGAACCAAGCAACACTATGTAAATAGTACCTGCACACAAAGAACAAATACTTGCAACCCGACGCGTAAGAGGGGTTGTCAATCCCTCCACGGTAAAAAGATAGATAAATTTGTGGTAGATTGGATAAATGGCTCTTGATAAAACGTGAAATTAAATAAGTAATAAAAAAGTGCAGCAAGGTATTTGTGGGTTTTTGGAATAATAGATATGAAAATAAAAGCGAATAAAAATAGATCTCAAACCAAATATGATAAAGAATAGACCCCGGGGCCATAGATTTCACTAGTGGCTTCTCTCGAGAAAATAGCACACGGTGGATAAACAAATTACTGTTGGGCAATTGATAGAAGATCGAATGATTATGATGATATCCAAGGCAATGATCAATATATAGGCATCACGTCCAAGATTAGTAGACCGAAACGATTCTGCATCTACTACTATTACTCCACACATCGGCCGCTATCCAGCATTCATCTAGTGTATTAAGTTCATGGAGAAATGGAGTAATGCAATAAGAATGATGACATGATGTAGACGAGATCTATTCATGTAGGAATAGCCCCCATCTTGTTATCCTTAATAGCAACGATACATGCGTGTCTTGGTGCCCCCCTCTGTCACTGGGAAAGAACATCGCAAGATCGAACCCATCACAAAGCACCTCTTCCCATGGCAAGAAAAATCGATCTAGTTGGCCTAACTAAACCAAAGATTCGAAGAAGAAATATGAGGCTATAAATAATCATGCATATAAGAGATCAAAGAAAACTCAAATAATATTCATGGATATAGATCTGATCATAAACTCAAAGTTCATCGGATCCCAACAAACACACCACAAAAAGAGTTACATCAAATAGATCTTCAAGAGACCATTGTATTGAGAATCAAAAGAGAGAGAGGAAGCCATCTAGCTACTGCCTATGGACCCTTAGGTCTATGGTGGACTACTCACGCATCATCGGAGAGGCACCAATGAGGATGATGAACACCTCCGTGATGGTGTTAGATTGGATCTCGTGGTTCTGGAACTTGCGGTGGTTGGAATTGTGTTTCATCGACTCCCCTAGGGTTTCTAGAATATTTGGGAATTTATAGGGTGAAGAGGCGATGCACGAGACCTCTATGGGGCCCACAACCCCCCTGGGCGCGCCAGGGGCCTCTGGCGCGCCCTGGTGGGTTGTGCTCCCCACGGGCCTCCCCTATGGTGCTTTCTTGGCCCACAAGGTGTCTTCTGGTCCAGAAAAAATCTCCAAAAAGTTTCATGGCATTTGGACTTTGTTTGGTACTGATATTCTGCGAAGTAAAAACAAGCAAAAAATAGCAACTGGCACTGGGCACTATGTCAATAGGTTAGTCCCAAAAAATGATATAAAGTTGCTATAAAATGAATATAAAACATCCAAGAATGATAATATAACAGCATGGAACAAAAAAAAATTATAGATATGTTGGAGACGTATCAACATCCCCAAGCTTAATTACTGCTCGTCCTCGAGTAGGTAAATGATAAAAATAGATTTTTTGATGTGGAATGCTGCCTAACATGTTCATCACATATTCTTTTCTTTTGTAGCATGGATATCTGTACTTTTATATGGTTCAAAGCAATAGTCTAGTTTTGACATGAAGATTTCAATACTCAAGCATATCAACAAGCAACCATGTCTTTCAAAATATCAACACTAAAGAAAGTTATCCCTAGCCCATCATGCTCAATCATTGATCCATTCATGAAACACACTCGCATATTAGCTACATCCAATGCACAAGTATGATCATAGTGCTCCCTAGTTGGTGCTTTATAAGAGAAGATGGAGACTCAAATAAAAATAAAAATTACATAAAGTAAATAGATAGGCCCTTCGCAGAGGGAAGTAGGGATTTGTAGAGGTGCCAGAGCTCAAAGCTTAAATTCAGAGATTTTTTTTTTGACAGGCATGCTTTTCCCGTCAACGAAAACGACCGAGTAATTCCCAACACTTTCCATGCTAGATATATCATAGGTGGTTCCCAAACAGAAAATAAAGTTTATTCCTTTTTCCACCATTCTTTCATAATCCATGGCTAGACGTATCCACGGGTGCCTTCCATACCAACACTTTCCAAGGAATTTATTATTTGACAACATAAAGTAAATTTCTTTTTCATTTTGGGACTGGGCATCCCTATTACCGCCGTACTCTCATGCAATGACAAGTGAATAAACACTCATCTTGAGAATAACACATCTAGCATGGAAAATATTGGCCATCCCCTGCCGCTTCATGAGCGGTAGGGGCACACAAAAAGGAAATTCATTTTGAAAATTAGAGTTGGCACATACAAATTTACTTAGAATGACACGGAAATACCGCATATAGGTAGGTATGGTGGACTCATGTGGCAAAACTGGTTTTAAGGATTTTGGATGCACAAGTAGTATTTCTACTTAATACAAGTGGAGGCTAGCAAAAAGATTGAGAAGCAACCAACCAAGAAACAAAAATTCTCATAAGCGAGCATTAAGCATAACTAATACCGAATAATGCACCATAAGTAGGATGTAATTTTATTGCATAACTATTGACTTTCGTTCTTGCATAGGGAATCACAAACCATAACACCAATATTCTTACTAAAGCATAATTATTCACCAACATGACTCACATATCACTATCATCATATCTCAAAACTATTACAAAGAATCAAATTTATTTTGTCCAATGATCTTCATGAAAGTTTTTATTATATTCCTCTTTAATATCTATCACTTTGGGACTAGTTTCATATATTGCAATTGCTTTTGACAAGCTCAAACAAATCTAAGTGAAGAATATGAGCATAATTTTTTTTGTGTCCCAAAATAATATAAGTGAAGCATGAGAGAATTTCTTCAAAAATTTAGTAACTCGCAAATAAATCTAAGAGAAGCATGAGAGAATTTCTTCAAAAACATTAAAGCACACCGTGCTCAAAAAGATATAAGTGAAGCACTAGAGCAATTCCATAGCTCAAAAAATTTAAGTGAAGCATAAAGAGCAATGCTAACAAATCATAGCATAATTTTGGCTCTCTCAAATAGGTGTGTCCAGCAAGGATAACTGGGACAAACTAAAATGCAAAACAATTAAAGACTCATATAATACAAGACGCTCCAAGCAACACTCATGATATGTGACGAATAAAAATATAGCTCCAAGTAAAATACCGATGGTCGTTTGAAGAAAGAGGGGATGCCTTCCGGGGCATCCCCAAGCTTAGTTGCTTGGTTCTCCTTGAATATTAACTTGGGGTGCCATGGGCATCCCCAAGCTTAGGCTCTTTTCACTCCTTATTCCTTCATCCATCGTGATCTCACCCAAAACTAGAAAACTTCAATCACACAAAACTTAATGAAACCTTCGTAAGATCCGTTAGTATAAGAAAACCAATCTTTACTTTAAGTACTATTGCAAACCCATTAAAATTTTGTTATTGCATTATATATACTGTATTCTAACTTTGCCATGGCTTATACCCCCTCATACAATCTGTAGATTCATCAAAATAAGCACACAATGCAAAGAAAAATAGAATCTGTCAAAAACAGAATAGTCTGTAAAGATGCCAATTGTTATCATACTTATGTAACTCCAAAAATTCTGAAAAATTAGGACATGATATGAAATTTGTATATAAATATTTGGTAAAAAAAATCTGAATTTTTTGTCGCTTCTGTGAATTTCAAAAATTCTGTTACTGGATGCAAAAGTTTCTGTTTTTCAACAGGATAAAATCAACTATCACCAAAGCTATCCCAATGGATTTACTTGGAACAAATACTAATTAAAACATAAAAAACACAATCATAACAGAGGAATAATTGTGCAAACACTCAAGAACATAAATTAAAAGGTAAAAATAAATTTTATTTATTGGGTTGCCTCCCAACAAGCGCTATCGTTTTATGCCCCTAGCTAGGTATTGATAATTTTATTGATGCTCGCATGAGAGATAATAATTGTAACGCAAGGAGAACATCATAAAACAAGTGACAAAAAAATTTAAGTCTAACATACTTCCTATGCATAAGCATTTTATAAGCAAACAAATTATCATGGCAAGCAAAAACTAGCATATGCAAGGAAGAAGAAAGAAGCAATAACGATTTCAACATAACGAGAGGTAAATTAGTAACATGAAAATTTCTACAACCATATTTTCCTCTCTCATAATAATTACATGTAGGATCATAATCAAATTCAACAATATAGCTATCATACAAAATTTTCTCTGCATGATCCACATGCATAAAAGTTTTATAATCTTCCAAGAGAGTGGGATTAACATCAACTAAAGTCATGACCTCTCCAAACCCAGTTTCATCAAAAAATTCGTAAGATTGAACACTCTCCAAATATGTGTTATTATTTTTACCTAAAGTTGACGCTCTCCCAAACCCACTTTCAATATTATTGCAAACATTATTATCAATATCATATTCATCATAAGGCTTAAATAAATTGTCAAGATCATAAGAAGAATCACCCCAATCATGATCATTGCAATAAGTAGTGGACATAGAAAAATTAGCATCCCCAAGCTTGGGGTTTTGCATATTATTAACAAAATTGACATTAATAGAATTTATAGTAAAATCATTGCAATCATGCTTTTCATTCAAGGAGCTATCATGAACCACTTCATAAATTTCTTCATCACAATTTTTAGATTCACGAATCTCAAGCAAAACTTCATAAAGATAATCTAGTGCACTCAACTCACTAGCAATCGGTTCATCATGATTGGATCTTTCAAAAAGATTGGCAAGTGGATGGGGATCCATATAAATATATTTTTAGCAAGCGAAGATGCAAGCATGTAGAAGGCACATGGCAGCACAAGCAAACCAAAGATCAAACAAGAAAAAGGAAAACAAAAAGAAGGCGAATAAAAAGGCAAACTTTTTGTGAAGTGGGGGAGATGAAAACGAGAGGCAAATGGCAAATAATGTAATTTGCAAGGGGATGAGATTTGTGATTAGGAACCTGATAGATGTTGATGATGTCTCATCGACAACGACGCTAGAAATTCCTTTTGATGTCGCTTGAAACCACGTCGGTATTTCCCCAAAGAGGAAGGGATGATGCAGTACAGCTATGGTAGGTATTTCCCTCAGTTGTGAAACCAAGGTATCAATCCAGTAGGAGAACCAAGCAACACTATGTAAATGGTACCTGCACACAAAGAACAAATACTTACAACCCGACGCGTAAGAGGGGTTGTCAATCCCTCCACAGTAAAAAGATAGATAAATTTGTGGTAGATTGGATAAATGGCTCTCGATAAAACACGAAATAAAATGAGTAATAAAAAAAGTGCAGCAAGGCATTTTTGGGTTTTTGGAATAATATATCTGAAAATAAAAGCGAATAAAAATAGATCTCAAAGCAAATATGATAAAGAATAGACCCTAGGGCCGTAGATTTCACTAGTGGCGTCTCTCGAGAAAATAGCACACGGTGGGTAAACAAATTACTCTTGGGCAATCGATAGAAGATCGAATAATTATGACGATATCCAAGGCAATGATCAATATATAGGCATCACGTCCAAGATTAGTAGACCGACTCCTGTCTGCATCTACTACTATTACTCCACACATCGACCGCTATCCAGCATGCATCTAGTGCATTAAGTTCATGGAAAAACAGAGTAATGCAATAAGAACGATGACATGATGTAGACAAGATCTATTCATGTAGGAATAGACCCCACCTTGTTATCCTTAATAGCAACTCTCAATACGTCTCTTGCTACCCCTTCTGTCACTGGGAAAGAACACCACAAGATCGAACCCATCACAAAGCACCTCTTCCCATGTCAAGAAAAATCGATCTAGCTGGCCTAACTAAACCAAAGATTCAAAGAAGAAATACGAGGCTATAAATAATTATGCATATAAGATATCAAAGAAGACTCAAATAATATTCATGGATATAGATATGATCATAAACTCAAAGTTCATCGGATCCCAACAAACACACCGCAAAAAGAGTTACATCAAATAGATCTCCATGAGACCATTGTATTGAGAATCAAAATAGGGAGAGGAAGCCATCTAGCTACTGCATACGGACCCTTAGGTCTATGGTGCACTGCTCACGCATCATCGGAGAGACACCAATGAGGATGATGAACCCCTTCGTGATGGTGTTAGATTGGATCTCGTGGTTCTAGAACTTGCGGTGGCTGGAATTGTGTTTCGTCGACTCCCCTAGGGTTTCTGGAATATTTGGGAATTTATAGGGTGAAGAGGCGGTGTAGGAGACCTCCGTGGGGCCTCGCAGAAATGGATAAAAATGGATGTATCTAGAACTGAAATACGCCTAGACACATCCATTTATTTCCGGATGGAGGGAATACATGTCAATAAGTCATGCCTTTCTATTCGTCAGTACCTATTCCATCTCTCTGCCATAGCATGTTTTATAACTGAAGCACCGTTCTTCTATATAAGGCATACAAGGGGAAGACGGCTATGTTAGAATCTGAAGGGTTGCAAACAAGGTGTTTGCAAAAGATCCAAACGCCAGGAGATAGTAAACCAACTCCAGTGTTCATAGATACTGCTCCAGCACAGAGAAACCCAACTTCTACTAGTAATAAGCAGATTCCAGTGGCCAAAGAACTAGTCCACTCCGGTCCAGCAAAAATATGTCAACTCCATTCTAAGAAGCGTGTGCATATCCTCACATCATGAAATTTTATAGCATTCAGATCATATTTTCTACATGTTTCTTACCCATCTCTCTTTTAGAAAATAAGCTTAAAGGATAGAAGACTTTCTAAACTAGGATCGTGTTCGAGGAAAGTATCTTGCAGGAATTCTCTGTGCTCCAATGCTGATGTAAGTACCCGTTGTATATCATTATATTTTTACGTCAACATGTATTTTGTTAATCGGCGTGAATCAAACCTTTATCTGATCTAAATTTACTTGTAGCAAAATGTATAATTAAAGGCGACAATGTTGATTTTTGTAAGGAAAACTGCCTGGTAGTTTTGCATACTGAGTTGCATGAGTGTACTATCTCATATCATGCACATTACTAAATTGTAGTGTTGTTCTGGTTGCCCAATAATTCATTGTGTCAATGTTGCTTTCCTATTACCTTACCTGGCTGATGATAGTTGTGCCATATTGTGTTAATTTGGTGTAGGTTGGTGTGGTCTGGTTGCCCAAACGTTCATTGTGTCAATGTTGCTTTCCTATTATCTGACCTGGCCAATGATAGCAATGCTTGTGTGTTAATTTGGTGCAGACTGCTGAAGATAAGAAGACAAACTCTGGAAATAGCAAGGCAACCCCATTGTTTTTTTCCAATAAATCTAGGCCAGGTAATATGGCAATAACTCTTGTTTAATCTGTTCGGTTCCCCTCCTAATTTATGTTATGATGCAGTGGTCGAGACACTCTCCACTATCAATAATACAAGCCTGCCAAAATCGCCATCTGAATCTGTTCAGTTTCCTCTATCTCGAATCCAACAGAAAAAATGTATGTTTGTGAACCAATTACTGGCTGAAGCAATGATGGAAATCATGGAGGAATCAGAGGTGCACATTCTTGCACAACAACAACTGATCAATGTTTTTAGAGACGGTGTAACAAAGAAGGAAGAACTTGCTCACATGCTTATGGGCGTCATCCGCGCTGAGGTTGCAGATTGTGAGGTTGTAGATCGTTAAGTTCTGTTCATTTATTTGCACTGGCATCAATCTTTGATTGCCCAGTGGATGTAATTTCCTGTAATATATGCTGGTTGTGCTACGTTTTTCCTTATATGCCGTACGTTTGCTTAGCGCGCCTCGCATTCCAGCTAACTGGTCGCTAGGAAGCCAAAAAAGCAGTGAAATTAATAGCTAGCACGAACAGTCGTGTGCCCTATATGAAGGATAGCGGCCCACTGCCCTTAATGGGCTTCCCTAATGGTTCACAGGGGCCAAAATTCTCATAGGCCTTTGATTGATCGGTTTTGGTCCTGTCCATAATTGCTCGTCGTAATGGGCTCAAATTATAGCTGGGCCGAAATCGACGTTATCTAATTGGGCCTACAGACATGTTCAAACTTTAGCGGGCCCATTAAGTTGATGGGTTGTAACCAGGCCGAAAGCTCTATTGGGCCGCTATAATTGAAACCAGCCAACAGTTAATGCTTGGCCCTGTTACCTCCCGGGTCGTTAACAGGCCAACATCGAAGCGGGCAATAAGTGGGCCTATTCGATTTCACGGGCCGCTAACAGGCTGATACTAAGGTCGGGCTATATATGGCCCAACTGTATTGTGGGCCTTTAGTAGGCCGAAAGAGACAGCGGGCTCGTACTGGACCATGAAGAGCATGGGCCGCTAAGAGGCCGAAAGTCAGGTCGGACTGTATATGGCCCAACTGTGTTGTGGGCCTTTAGCAGGCCGAAAGAGAAACCGGGCTGGTATTGGACCATGAAGAGCATGGGCCGTTAAGAATCCAAAACTCAAGTCCGACTGCAAATGGCCCAACTCATTTATGGGCCATTAACAGGCTGAAAGACACACCGGGTTGGAAATTGGCCCAACACTTAAATGGGTCGTAAAAGGCCGAAAGACGTACATCCTGAAAATTGGCCCATCCCTTGAATGGGCCGTTAACAGGCTGAAACTACATCGGGCCGAAACTGAGCCCAAATATATAGTGGGCTGTTAACGGGCTCGAACTGACGATGGGCTGTAATGGTGTCAAATAGTTGACGGGCCAAATTGGCACACCTCGTATGGGCCGTGGGCTTTAATGGACCAGACACAAGTAGGCCCTATATGGGCCGTCCTGCTAATTTTGACTAGGCCGGCCTCTTTCACCTAAATGGGCCACTGTTGGGCCTTGCCACATGTCAACATATCATAGGCTCCTCCCGTACAATGATTGGATGACATCTGTCCCAACACTGAGCCGACACGTGGATCCTCCGGCGAATGAGAATTTTACACGTGGAAAATCCCCATTGGTCGAGGCTGTTAATGGTTTATCGGATCCAAACCGGAACCCGATAGCTTAACGGCGACTAGTTACGGTGGATGCCACGTGTCAGTTACCCTTGACGAAAACACATCCATGACGCGCCATTTATCGTCATGGAAGTGGACACTTCCGTGATGATAATTTTGGTATTGTCATGGAACACTTCTACGACAGCACAGGTATGACTATCTTGATTCTGTCATAAAATCGTCATGGATGTACATGCATGACAGAAAACATGACCTACTGTGACAAACACGTATCATCACGGAAGTGATTTTTTTGTAGTGAATGTGCCCGAAAGGGGAATCATCCAATGCCCGATACTCTTCATGAAGACGTGTCAAAGCAGTGTAAGCAACATCGTGGACTGCCATATCGATGGTCACTCCAACACCATGAGCGGTGTGCAGCACAGTAGGGGAGTCATCATCACGAGAATAGATGTGGACGATGGCACGGTACTGCTCCTGGTTAAAGTCCCGGTACTGCTCGTACACAGTGTACTCAGGGTGCCAGCGATAACCCAGGTACGTCATCATCTCAGGTAGCGCAGAAGGTGATCCCGAGGCTCCAATAGCCATCGTGTGGCGCACGACCTGTCTCGTAGGATCCATCTGAAAGGAAAGATGTTTCAAAGGAGTCAAACTTCGGAAACTGGAGGTATAACATATCGAAGTGGTAACTAAAAGTAGTCAGGGCTCCGGAATGAAATCACGACGTGATCCAAGAGTTAGAGTTAGCAATTTCATTTAACCCGAATAGAAGAGAGATCAGAGTCCCAGAGTATATGCAAGGAATAAAAGATCCTAATACCACCCATTTATGATGTGGGCCCGTAAGCCACAAAACGATTTAGTAAAAGTTTTTCAAAGACTAGACTTGACTTCTGCCAAGGAGTTGGAGGGGGTTCCTATAGGCAGTCGGCTCTGATATCAACTTGTGATGCCCCCGATTTAATCATACACTAATCATACACGCAAATGTGTACGATCAAGATCAGGGATTCACGGGAAGATATCACAACGCAACTCTAGACACAAATTAAAGTCATACAAGCTTCATATTACAAGCCAGGGGCCTCGAGGGCTCGAATACATAAGCTCGATGATAAACGAGTCAGCGGAAGCAACAATATCTGAGTATAGACATAAGTTAACCAAGTTGCCTTAAGAAGGCTAGCACAAAAGTAGCAGCGGTCGAAAAGGCAAGGCCTCCTGCCTGGGAGCCTCCTAAATACTCCTGGTCGTCGGCGGCCTGCACGTAGTAGTAGTAGGCACCCTCGGGGTAGTATTACTCGTCGTCAGCGGTGGCAGCTGGCTCCTGGGCTTCGACATCTGATCGCAGTAACCGGGTATAGGGGGAAAAGAGGTAGCAAAGCAACCGTGAGTACTCATCCAAAGTACTCGCAAGACTTACATCAGATCTACACTACATATGCATCGGTATCAAATAAAGGGGTAGTATCTATGGACTAAACTGCAGAATGCTAGAATAAGAGGGGGAGAAGCTAGTCCTATCGAAGACTACACTTCTGGCAGCCTCCATCTTGAAGCATGTAGAAGAGAGTAGCTGGTATGTATCAAGTAACAGCATATAGCATAATCTTACCCGACGATCCTCCCCTCGTCGCCCTATGGGAGAGCGATCACCGGGTTGTATCTGTCACTTACCTGGGTGTGTTTTGTTAAGTATCTAGTTTTAGTTGTAAGAGGTCGGAATACAACTCCAAGTCGTCCTGTTACCGTGGACAAGGCTATTCGAATACATTAACTCCTTGCAGGGGTGCACCACATTGCCCAACACGCTCGATCACTCTGGCCAGACACACTTTCCTGGGTCATGCCAGGCCTCGGAAGATCAACACGTCGTAGCCCTACCTAGGCTCAACAGAGAGGCCAACACGCCGGTCTACATCCTAAGCGCGCAGGGGTCTTGGGCCCATCACCGTTTGGACTCCTGCATGCTGCGAACGCGGCCGGTGAGTAGACGTAGCCCCCTTATACAAGCGCAGGCTTAACCAGTCCAACCCGGCGCACGCCGATCAGTTGCTGACGCCTAAAGAGCTTCGGCTGATACATATGACGCTGAGTGCCCATAACTGTCCCGCGTGGTGGTTAGTGCGTATTGGTCAACGACCAACTCAGATCAAATATCCAAACTCGTTAGGCGTGTTATTAAGACATAACCGTGGACCACGACCAAGGACCAGGCCCACCTCTCTCCTAAGTTTCTTGATAACCCACAAGTATAGGGGATCGCAACAGTTTTCGAGGGTAGAGTATTCAACCCAAATTTATAGATTCGACACAAGGGGAGGCAAAGAATATTTGTAAGTATTAGCAGTTGAGTTGTCAATTCAACCACACCTGGAGATTAAATATCTGTTGCAAGATGATCAGTAGCACAGTAATATGATAGTTTGATAGCAGTGGTAAAAGTAATAGTAACGGTAACAGTGATAGCAATAATTTTGTAGCCGTTGTAACAGTAGCAATAGCAATAGTAACTTAGCAAGAACAATATGTGGAAAACTCGTAGGCATTGGATCGGTGAATTCGTTGGATAATATTCATCATATATCAGTCATAACCTAGGACGACACAGAACTAGCTCCAGTTCATAAATATAATGTAGGATGTATTCCATAAATAGTCATACATGCTTATGGAAAAGAACTTGCATGACATCTTTTGTCCTACCCTCCCATGATAGCGGGGTCCATAAGGAAACTAAGGGATATTAAGGCCTCCTTTTAATAGAGAACTGGAACAAAGCATTAACACACAGTGAATACATGAACTCCTCAAATTATGGTAGTCACCGGAAAGAATCCCAATTATTGTCTCCTTAGGGTATGCGGATCATAACACGTAATAGGTGCATATAACTTGCAAGATCGGATCAAGAACATAGATATGATGGTGAATACATAAATGGTTCAGATCTGAAATCATGGCACTCGGGCCCTAGTGACAAGCATTAAGCATAGCAAAGTCATAACAACATCAATCTTAGAACATAGTGGATACTAGGGATCAAGCCCTAACAAAACTAACTCGATTACATGATGAATCTCATCCAACTCCTCACCGACCAGCGAGCCTACGAAGGAATTACTCACTCCCGATGGGGAGGATCATGAAATTGGTGATGGAGGATGGTTGGTGATGACGAAGACCGAAGATCCCCCTCTCCGAAGCCCCGAACGAGCTCTAGATCTGGCCTCGTGATGAAGAACAGGAGGTCGTGGTGACTCCGTATCGTAAAACGTGATGAAACTTTCTCTCCTATTTTTTTGGAAAAATAGAATTTTATACCGTCAGAATTAGGGTCAGGGGGGCCTAGAAGGTCCCACCCTCCACCAGGGCACGCCAAAGGGGGGTGGCGCACCCTGGTGTCTTGTGGGCAGCCAGGGCCCTGATATGTCTCCCTTGTATCTATAATTTTTGATTGTTTCATGCCAATATTATACAACTTTCACATATTTTTGGCAACAATTTATAAGATTTATTGGACTAACCTATTGATCCAGTGCCCAGTGCCAATTCCTATTTGTTGCATGTTTTTTGTTTCACAGAGTATCCATATCAAACAAAGTCCAAACACGATAAAAATTTATGAAGAATTATTTTGGAATATTTGTGATTTTTGGGAGGTGGAATCAACACAAACGGTGGCCCCCAGCCACCACGAGACACCAAGGTGTGCCCCAGGGCCCAGGCGCGTGGTGGTGGGTTGTGCCCTCCTCGTAAGTCGGTTGGAGCTCTACTTCGGGCGCAAGGAACCTTATATACGGAAAAAAAATCAAGTTAAAATTTCAGCGCAATCGGAGTTACGGATCTCCGGGAATATAAGAAACGGTTTTTAGCCAGAAAACAGGAACGCGAAACAGAAGAGAACAGAGAGACAGGTCCAATCTCGGAGGGGCTCTCGCCCCTCTGCCGCAATGGAGGCCATGGACCAGAGGGGGGACTCTCCTCCCATCTAGGGGGGAGGCCAAGGAAGAAGAAGAAGGAGTGGGGCTCTCTCCCACTCTCTCCTGGTGGCGCTGGAATGTCACCGGGGAATCATCGTGTGACGGCGATCTACTCCAACAACTCCGTCGTCTTCACCAACATCTTCATCACCTTCCCCCATCTATATTCAGCGGTCCATTCTCCCGCAACCTGCTGTACCCTCTACTTGAACATGGTGCTTTATGCTTCATATTACTATCCAATGATATGTTGCCATCCTATGATGTCTGGGTAGATTTTTGTTGTCCTATCGGTAATTGGTGAATTGCTATGGTTGGTTTAATTTGCTTGTGGTTATGTTGATGTCCTTTGGTGCCCATCATATGAGCGCGCATGTGGATCACACCATAGGGTTAGTTGTATGTTGATAGGACTATGCATTGGAGGGCAAGGGTGACAGAAGCTTCTTCCTAAACATAGAAATTGATACATACGGGATTGAAGGGGGGCCAATATATATCTTAATGCTATGGTTGGGTTTTACCTTAATGAACGTTAGTAGTTGCGGATGCTTGCTAATAGTTCCAATCATAAGTGCATAGAATTCCAAGTAAGGGACGACATGCTAGCAGTGGCCTTTCCCACATAAAAACTTGCTATCGGTCTAGTAACGTAGTCACTTGCTAAGGGACAATTCCGCAAATCCTACAACCACTAAACCACACTCGTTTTACTAAATTTAAGTGTTTCTTTATTTAAGCAGCACCTAACTTTTATGTTCACGTTCTTTATTATCTTGCAAACCTATCCTACCACACCTACAAAGTACTTCTAGTTTTATTCTTGTTGTAGGTAAAGCAAACGTTAAGTGTGCGTAGAGTTGTATCGGTGGTCGATTGAACTTGAGGGAATATTTGTTCTACCTTTAGCTCCTCGTTGGGTTCGACACTCTTATTTATCAAAAAAGGCTACAAATGATCCCCTAAACTTCAGGGTTATCAAGACCTTTTTTTGGCGCCGTTGCCGGGGAGCAATAGCGTGGGCTGAATATTCTCGTGTGTGCTTGTTTGCTTGATCGCTAAGTAGTTTTTATTTTCTATTCTAAGTTGTTCTCTATCTTTAGTTATGGATATGGAACACGAAATACCAAAAAAATTAGTTGTACTTGCTACTTATGGAGATGGGGAACCTCCTAAAACCCTCGATGCTCGTTATGTGAAAAATATTAAACACTGCTTTGATAATCCTGAGAAAGCCCCATTCAACTTGATAATGGGAGACACGTTAGATCAATGTGAATACTTTAGGGATTATCACTTGACTCAAAAAGGGAAACTGTTATGGGATTAAATTCATATGTTGCATTGGTATGCTTGGAATTTATGCAAGAGATATGATTATACTTGTTGCTCTAGGATGAAGGTTCGACACTTTCCCTTTTCATGTGAATTTAATGATAATGAAACCTTGGATTCTTATGCTAATGTTAGATATGATTACTATGAGGTGGAACGAATAGAAGAATTTGTTGCTTTTAAGGGGCTTATGAAATTGAATCTATGTTTGAAAAGTATGAAGATTTTGATGATGCAGTTTATAGACCTAATTTTTTTGCTATACTTAAATATTTCTATGAGAATTATAAATATAATGCCAATATTAATGATTTTATTGATAAAGTCTCGGCTGTCCAAGAAGAGACTAATATTTTGCAGGAAATTATGGAAGAAGAAATTGATGAAATTGTGAGCTCATTAGATGAAAAAGATGAGGAGGAGAGAGAAGAATAAAAGGAGGAAGAGCGGATTAGCTACCCGTGCCCACCTTCTAATGAGAGTAACTCTTCAACTCATACATTGTTTAATATCCCATCGTTCTTACCGAAGGATGAATGCTATGATAATTGCTATGATCCCGTTGATTCATTTGAAATATCCCTTTTTGATGAACTTGATGATTGCTATGCTTGTGGCCATGATGCCAATACGAATTATGCTTATGGAGATGAACTTGCTATAGTTCCTTATGTTGAGAATGAAATTGTTGCTATTGCACCCACGCATGATAGTCCTATTATTTTTTTGAATTCTCCAAACTACACTATATCGGAGAAGTTTGCACTTATTAAGGATTATATTGATGGGTTGCATTCTACCACTACACATGATGATTTTGATGAATATAATATGCATGTGCTTGCTGCTCCTACTTGCAATTATTATGATAGAGGAACTACATCTCCACCTCTCTATGTTTCCAATTAGATAAAATTGCAAGAAACTGCTTATGCTATGTATTGGCCTTTACTTGATGTGCATGAATTATTCTTTTATGACATGCCAATGCATAGGAAGAGAGTTAGACTTCATCATTGCATGATATATGTTGCTTTGTGCTCACTACTAAATGCCAAATCATTGTTAATTAAAATTGGCTTTGATATACCTTGGGATCCGGGTGGATCAATTACTTGAGCACTTTATGCCTTGCTTAATGGCTTTAAAGAAAGCGCTGCCAGGGAGACAAACCGGAAGTTTTAGAGAGTTATTTATTCTGTTGAGTGCTTTTATAAAGTATAAAAAAATAGAGGGGAACTTATAAAACTTTTTCAAAAAGAGAAGCGATTGGAAGATTATGCATTGCTGAAGTGAGGGTCGACCATGAACACTTGTGTTCATGCTCATGGAAACAATGTAGAATTTTTCATGGAAGTTTCTCACAAAAATAATTATCCCTTTGTACAAATCCATTGTATAATAAAAATAATGTGCCAAGATTTGCCTTTAGGATGATTAGATTGCTTGTTGGTATGTGCGGTGCAAAAACAGAAACTTTGGCTGTAGTGCGTGATTTTAAATTTTTTACAAGAATGTCAAAAGTTTCTAAAAAATTTACATAGTACTGATACGCAAATCGTTTATTTTTTCCTATTTTTTCAGAATTTTTGGAGTTACAGAAGTATGGTCAATGTTCATGTTGCTACAAACTATCCTGTTTTTGACAGCTTCTGCTTTTGATGCATTGTTTTGCTCGCTTTGATGAAAGTATCGATTGTATCGGTGGTATAAGCCATGAAGAAGTTATAATAAAGTAGCTAAAATGCAAAACCAAAATATGAATGGGTTTGCAACAGTACTTAAAGTAGTGATTTGCATTATTATACTGATGGAGCTCACCAGTTTTCTGTTAAGTTTTGTGTGGATGCAGTGTTCAAAGATCGAGGAGGTCTCGATATAAGGAGAAGGAGGAGAGGAAAGGGTTCAAGCTTGGGGATCCCCAAGGCACCCCAAGTAAATATTCAAGTAGACCCAAGCGTCTAAGCTTGGAGATGCCCCGGAAGGCATCCCATCTTTCTTCAATAAGTATCGGTATGTTTTCGTTTTCGTTTCGTTCATGTGATATGTGTAAATCTTGGAGCGTCTTTTGCGTTTATTTTTCACTTTTATTTTATGCACCATGCTGGTATGAGATAGTCCATGGTTGATTTATAGAATGCTCATTGCACTTCACTTATAATTTTTTAGTATGGCTTTATAGAATGCTTCATGTGCTTCACATATATCATTTGAAGTTTGGATTGCCTGTCTCTCTTCACATAGAAAACCGTTATTTGTAGAATGCTCTTTTGCTTCACTTATATTTATTAGAGCATCATATTTTGTATAAAGAATTAAACTCTCATGCTTCACTTAGATATATTTAGAGAGTCAACAAGAATTGGTCATTTGCATGGGTAGTCATGAAATCCTACATAAAACTTGTGGATCACTGAATATGATATGTTTGGTTCCTTGCAATAGTTTTGCGATATAGAGACGGAATACGTGGGAGGTACTAGTAAACGGTTCTAGTTAGTAGGAATATTGGTGTTAAGGTTTGTGATTCCTGAAGCATGCACGTATAGTCTCTCGTTATGCTATGAAGTTGGAGCATGATTTATTATTGATTGTCTTCCTTATGAGTGGCGGTCGGGGATGAGCGATGGTCTTTTCCTACCAATCTATCCCTCTAGGGGCATGCATAGTAGTACTTTGCTTTGAGGTATATGAGTTCTTTATGACTAATGTGAGTCCATGGATTATACGCACTCTTACCTTTCCGCAATTTACTAGCCTCTACGGTACCCTGCATTGCCCTTTTTCACCTCGAGAGTCGGTGCAAACTTCGCCGGTGCATCCAAACCCCGTGATATGACACCCTCTATCACACATAAGCCTTATTATATCTTCCTCAAAACAGCCACCATACCTACCTATTATGGCCTTTCCATAACTATTCCGAGATATATTGCCATGCAACTTCCACCGCTTCCGTTTTGATGACTTGAGCATTCATTGTCATATTGCTTTGCATGATCGTAAGATAGCTAGCATGATATTTCCATGGCTTGTCCGTTTTTTTGATATCGTTGTTATGCTAGATCATTGCACATCCTGGTACACTGCCAGGGGCATTCATATAGATTCATATTTTGTTCTAGGTATCGAGTTGTAATTTTTATTTCTTTTGAGTTGTAAGTAAATAGAAGTGTGATGATCATCATTATTTATTATTAGAGCATGTCCCAGTGAGGAAAGGATGATGGAGACTATGATTCCCCCACAAGTCGGGATTAGGCTCCTGACAAATATAAAAATAAAAAAGTGAGGCCAAAAAGAGCCCAAGAAAAAAGTAAAAAAAGAGAGAAGGGGCATGCTAATTCCACAATTGTGCTTCAAAGTTGCACCATGTTTTTCGTTTAGAGAGTCTCCTATGTTGTCACTTTCATATACTAGTGGGATTTTTTCATTATAGAGTTAGATGCACACCCACTTAGTTTTCTTGTTGAGCTTTCATACACTTATAGATCTTAGTGCATTCGTTGCATGACAATCCCTACTCCTCGCATTGATATCAATTGATGGGCATCTCCATAGCCCGTTGGTTAGCCGCGTCGATGTGAGACTTTCTTACTTTTTTGTCTTCTCTATATTTGCCCCTATCATCATACTCTATTCCACCCATAGTGCTATATCCATGGCTTGCGCTCATGTATTGCGTGAGGGTTGAAAAAGCTGAAGCGCGTTAAAAAGTATGAACCAATTGCTCGGCTTGTCATCGGGGTTGTGCATGATAAATACTTTGTGTTAAGAAGACAGAGCATGAAATGACTATATGATTTTGTAGGGATAGCTTTCTTTAGCATTGATATTTTGAAAGACACGATTGTTAGGTGGGATGTCGGAGTATTAATGTATTGATGTCAAATTATAGACTATTGCTTTGAATCATTCGTGTCTTAATATTCATGCCATGATTAGATATATGATCAAGTTTATGCTAGGTAGCATTCCACATCAAAAATTATCTTTTTTATCATTTACCTACTCGAAGACGAGCAGGAATTAAGCTTGGGGATGTTGATACGTCTCCATCATATCTATAATTTTTTATTGTTTCATGCAAATATTATACAACTTTCACATATTTTTGGCAACAATTTATATGATTTATTGGACTAACCTATTGATCCAGTGCCCAGTGCTAGTTCCTGTTTGTGGCATGTTTTTTGTTTCACAGAATATCCATATCAAACGAAGTCCAAACATGATAAAAATTTACAGAGAATTATTTTGGAATATTTTTTATTTTTGGGAGGTGGAATCAATGCAAACGGGGGCCCACAGCCACCACGAGACACCAGGGCGCGCCCCAGGGCCCAAGTGCGTGGTGGTGGGTTGTGCCCTCCTCGTAAGCTAGTTGGAGCTCTACTTTAGGCACAAGGAAGCTTATATCTAGAAAAAAATCGTGTTAAAATCTCAGCGCAATCGGAGTTACGGATCTCCGAGAATATAAGAAACGGTTTTCGGCCAGAAAACAGGAAAGGCGAAACAAAAGAGAACAGAGAGACAGATCCAATCTCGGAGGGGCTCTTGCCCCTCTGCCACCATGGAGGCCATGGACCAGAGGGGGAACTATCCTCCCATCTTGGGGGGAGGGCAAGGAAGAAGAATAAGTAGGGGGCTCTCTCCCCCTCTCTCCCGGTGGCGCTGGAATGCCGCCGGGGCAATCATATTGTGACGGCGATCTACTCCAACAACTCCGTCATCTTCACCAACATCTTCATCACCTTCCCCCATCTATATTCCGCGGCCCATTCTCCCGCAGCCTGCTCTACCATCTACTTGAACATGGTGCTTTATGCTTCATGTTACTATCCAATGATATGTTGCCATCATATGATGTCTGAGTAGATTTTTGTTGTCCTATCGGTAATTGGTGAATTGCCATGGTTGGTTTAATTTGCTTGTGGTTATGTTGTTTTCCTTTGGTGACCATCATATGAGCGCGCGTGTGGATCACACCATAGGGTTAGTTGTATGTTGATAGGACTATGCATTGGAGGGCAAGGGTGACAGAAGCTTCTTCCTAAACATAGAAATTGATACATATGGGATTGAAGGGGGACCAATATATATCTTAATGCTATTGTTGGGTTTTACCTTAATGAACGTTAGTAGTTGCGGATGCTTCCTAATAGTTCCAATCATAAGTGCATAGAATTCCAAGTAAGGGACGGCATGCTAGCAGTGGCCTCTCCCACATAAAAACTTGCTATCGGTCTAGTAACGTTGTCAATTGCTAAGGGACATTTCCGCAAGTCCTACCACCACTAAACCACACTCGTTTCACTAAATTTAATTGTTTCTTTATTTAAACATCACCTAACTTTTATTTTCACGTTCTTTATTATCTTGCAAACCTATCCTACCACACCTACAAAGTACTTCTAGTTTTATTATTTTTCTAGGTAAAGCAAACGTTAAGTGTGCGTAGAGTTGTATCGGTGGTTGATAGAACTTGAGGGAATATTTGTTCTAACTTTAGCTCCTCGTTGGATTCGACACTCTTATTTATCGAAAAGGCTACAAACAATCCCCTATACTTGTGGGTTATCAGGCCACCCCTCCGGTGGGTCTTGGTTCCAATAATTATTATATATTCAGAAATAATTCTCCAAAAAGTTTCGTACAATTCTGAGAACTTTTATTTTTGCTCAAAAAAAACACCATGGTAGTTCTGCTGAAAACAGTGTCAGTCCGGGTTAGTTTCATTCAAATCATGCAAATTAGAGTCCAAAACAAGAGCAAAAGCGTTAGGAAAAGTAGATACAATGGAGACGTATCAACTCCCCCAAGCTTAACCCATTGCTTGTCCTCAAGCAATATAGTTGACAAACTGAAAGTGATAAAGAAAAACTTTTGTGAACTATTTTGTTCTTGTTTACATATATATGCTTAAATAGCACCCAGGTTTTCAGCAAAGATCATGACTAACCATGTCAACAATAACTCTTAGAAATTATATTAACTCATATCAATGGTACAATCAACTATCGAGCAATAATAAGATATATCAAATGCCAACACTTTGTCAAAACAATCATGATATAATATGACAATAGTGGTATCTCGCTAGCCCTTTCTGAGACCGCAAAACATAAATGCAGAGCACCTTCGAAGTTCAAGCAGCGACTAAACATTGTAATTCATAGTAGAAGAGATCCAGTCATGATGCATTCAACATTAACTAAACACAATGCATGAGAATAACAATAGTGGTCTTAGGTCTGGCGCTTGTTTGAGAAGGTGATGACTCAACATAAAAGTAAATAGATAGACCCTTCACAAAGGGAAGCAGGGATTTGTAGAGGTGCCACAACTCAAAGCTTAAAACAGAGACAAATATAATTTTGGGAGGTGCACCCTTCCTGTTAACGTTACGACCAAAAGTTTTCAATATCTTCCATGCTAAACAAATTAGCGGCGGTTCCCAAGCGATAAAAGTAAAGTTTACTCCTCCTCCACCAACAAACCCAAGCCATGGCTAGCCGAATCCATGGGTGCCTTCCATACCAACAAAGTCCTGGGGGAGTTTTGTTTAATTATTTGCAATTTTTGATTTCGGGACTGGACATCTGTCGGAGATTTAACACGGCAGACTCACTTGTGAAAGGACTTAGGTGTGGAGCCATCACAACGTAGGTTAGCTCGAAGGGGTTAAACGGGACAAAGGACACCGAGGTTTACCCAGGTTCGGCCCCTCACATCGAGGTAAAAGCCTACGTCCTGCTTCTAGTTGTATTGCTTGAGTTTCGATTACAAGGGAGCGATCACGCTTGACCTAGCTATCGATCAGTTGTTTCTTGAGTTAACCCGCCACTGGGTCTCGCCTTTATATACACAAGTCGAGGCCTCGGGGCTTACAAGAGTCCGGGCCGGATCACACAAAGTGACTAGCTCGGTTTCTAAGTCGCCTTGCCTTACCAGGCAAGTCACTATCGGTCGGCTTACACTTCCGGGTCTTGGGCCTCCACCTGGCCCGCCTCTTAAGCCGCCACCTATCTTCATACTTCATCTTCTTGGACCTTCTTGGGCTTTCTTCATATTAAGTCGCCAACGGTGTAACCCGGCCCCTCCTGGGCGGGTCACACCTCGGGGTTATATCCCCAACATTAGGCCCCAGATTGATTTGGACTTGTTCATGTCAATCTTCACTGCCTCAGTTGGCGAATCATCCTTCTAAACTTTAACTCTAAACAAATTACTGTAACCCACCATGACGTCACATGAAGTAAATCCATAAAAACTCATGACATCACAATGGATCTTTTGCATTAACTGGTTATCCGAGAATCGAGGCGCCTGTACTATCGAAATAATCATGTTGCCTCCTCGATTTCTGCGCATGCCGTTTACTGTTTCCTTATAAATAGGCTAGGGGGCCCATCTTTTCACTTTTACCCCTGCCTCTCTCTCTTCTTTCTCCTCGTGTCGTCCGCTGCCGCTGGAGTTCGGCTGCCCCAATCGACCGTCACGAGCAACTCCATCCAGGCCGCTGCATCAACCTGACCGGACCAGAGAACGGCGGCGTACTTCCGCTCTTCATCAACACTTCTAGGTACTCTTTCTCCCCTTTCTCAGATCCACATTAGATCAATCCTGTTCATAGGGTTCGTCGGAGTTCTTCAGAGCTCATCCCAGTCCAAACAAAACAGAAGTAGCACGGAGGTAGTTTTTAGCCCTTTATTCATATCCTGTCTAGATCCCATCTTCTTGATAAACCAACGATTAGATCTCCAGTTCCTCCACTGTCATGCTTTAGGTATAGCCATTTGCTTTTATTTTCAGAGCTACAGTAGATCCAAAATTATAGAAATAAATTGTGAAACTTGTTTGTCTCGTACTTAGCAGAATTTCATCAATTCTAGATCTATAAATAACTACCCCGCCCACTATTGACAGGGCGATTTAACTTGATAACCCGCCAACCACTGGCCGGCTTAATCATGAACCTGTAATCCGCCAATATGCTGCCGATTCATGCCTCTGTATTTAATGCAATATACTGCTCTTATCTTGATAATAGCTTCATCCATACGTTTCTAGGCCGTAGTTCTTTAGCTGCCAAAAATGATTGTAGTCAATTGGGAACGCTCTCTGGTCACCAAAAACATTCTCGATGATTATGTAAGCCAGGGATTATTGGCGACTCAACAAGAAATTGGATGGCGAGTCAGCAATGGGGAAGTAATCCCTACTCCTGTAGAAGATGAGATTGTACTCTTTACTGATCACATACTCAGAGGGTTTACTCCCCCCGGGTCTAAATTCTTCCGAGATCTCCTTAACTATTTCAATCTGCACCCTCAAGATATAGGGCCAAACTCAGTGTCCAATATTTGCCTCTTCCAAATCTTCTACGAAGTTTATCTTCAAACAACACCCACAGTTCCCCTCTTCAAGGAGTTCTTTTATATAAACCGCCAGACTGAATGCAAAAATGGCCCGAGTCAAGACTTAGGTGGAATCTCCATTCAGAGACGGAGAGACAACAACTTCCCCTCCACCGTCTTACCCAGTCACCCCAAGGGATGGGTAACCACTTGGTTCTACTGTAAAAACACCGCTCCAGCCACAGAAAACCCTTTGCCCGGGTTTAGAGCTGAGCGTCTTCCACTGAATTTTGACCCGCCAAGCAAGATTATTCCAGAAGAGCATGCCGTGGCCCTCCCATTCCTCTCTAGGGCTAAAGCCTTGTTGGCTCATGGATTACTTGGAGTTGACTTGACCCGATGCTGGGTCTCTTGGAAGATACTCCCATTAAGCCGCCGCCCCGGCTTAATGTATGAATATTCTGGCGAAGCAAATGACCCTCAACGGTTCATGACAGACAACTTTACTGCCGTAGAAGTCTTTAAAACCATGAGGACCCTTCTTGACGAGTCTCAGGAGAATTGTTATAAAGTTGGCCTGCCACCATTTTATAAACAAAACTCGGCTCCACCAGTAAGTGTTTCCCTTCATCATGTTCAATGCAAGTTAACTCTGCCTTGTGCTTTGTTTTAATCTCTTTTTGTACTTATACAGGCTGACTCCATCTTATGGACCAGGAAACCGCAAGCCGCCGGCCCGGTCAAAAAACCTAAGGCCAAAACCCATGCTCCGGGTCACCATAAAAAGCAAACAGCAGAAGATCTTCTCAAGCTGGATGATTCGGAGGTAGAACTCGATTCCCCTGGTTGTCTTTTTGTGCAACTTATTGATGCCGACTCTTCACAGGATGACGCGGAGACAAGCCAGGCAAATATAGCAGAGGTAATACCTATCTCCTCTGACTCAAATCCTTCGCCAAGAAAGAAAACTCGGCGGGTCATCCGAAAAGTAAGATGTTCTCATCCTCTTGCTCATTTGGACCCCAATTTTCTTTTGAAGAAACAACAGCATGATTCCAGACATACCACCCGGAGTGATGGTTCCCAAGACCTCAACTCCGACTTACCCAACACTCCTGTCCCTCGCAAACGTCAGAATGAGGTACCTCATAGCCCAACCCTTTCTCTTCCAAAGGCTGGTCTCTTTCGTCAACCTCTTAATCCTTCCGACTCAAATTATCAGGGAACACCTCCATCATCTAGCGACTCTACTGGGACTCAGCTGCCTATCTTCAAAGTTGCCCAGGGGTCAGTGCTTCTTGTTCATAAATGTTTTGTACTGATATGTACTCATAAATCTTTGTATCTTTGTCATAGAGGCATAGCAAAAGCAGGCAAAAAATTGAAAGTGGGCGGTTCTTCAAAGGACCCCAAAGTTGCTGAACCGCAGAAGCAAGCGCCAGAAGTCACAGGGGCTTCACCTCAAGATCCTGAGGGCCTTATTAATGACCCGCCGCCACAAGCTGATACCAAAACCTTTGATCCAATGAATACTGAGGTTGACCCGGCCATCACACATGACCCGCCAATTTCTTCTAACTAGGCCGCCGAAGATGTCATCATTACTGGTAAAGGCTATACCAAGCCGGGGAATCCTACTGTCTTGGCCAAACATAGTGCCAAAGAAGAGTCGCCAGCTGCAGACAAGGGCAAATTGAAGTTGGATCTGCAGAACTATGCAGATTTTAGCGCAGGCGAGTTGCACACAGGATACCTAAGCCGCCTGCACACAAGCCGTGAAATGAAGGCTGGCCTGGTTAATCTAATGAGGCAGAAGTATGAGGTACAAAATAAACTCCTTTCCACTGGTTCATATGCATATAGTTATGTAGCCCCCAAGGGCCGGCCTATCCTTCCAAGGATGAGCCGGGTCTTCAAATCATTAACCCTAACTAAAACCTTATGCATCAAAACTGTAGCCCCCAAGGGTTGGCTTAATCTGATAAGATAAACCGGGTCTTCAATGACCTTTAAATAGAATCAAACTTGTAGGCCCCAAGGGCCGGCTTAATTTGACAAGATAAGCCGGGTCTTCAATGACCTTTTAAATAGAATCAAACTTGTAGCCCCCAAGAACCGGCTTAATCTGACAAGATAAGCCGGGTCATAATAGGAACTTAAAATGACCTACATTAGCCCCCAAGTGCCACGTACATTGCTTGCAATGTGCTTGGGACTTACCAATTTTTTCCTGTTTCTTTAATACCAAACTGTATTTATGACTACAAATCCTTACTGCAGGAGACTGTGAATCTTCAAGACTCGCAGTTGAACGAGATAAGGAAGAATATCAAGCATCAAGAAGCTGAGACCCTCAAAGCTGAATCCAAGCTCAAACTTTCTTTGGAAGAGACGGAAAAGCTCAAGTCCAGCCTTGCTACAGAAAGAGCCGCCTGGCAGAACGAGAAAATCATATTGCTGCAAAGAGCAGAGGCTGCGGAAGCTTCACTTAAGAGCACAACTGAAGAGCTGACTGGCTTGAAATAACACATCTCCCGAATGACAGCTGCCATATTTAGTAAGCAGAATCTAACATTAAGTACCTTAGCTTGTTTGGCGACTTATAACTATTTGCTCTTTAACCTGCTTGGCGACTCATGAGCTATTTGTTGAACAGGTCCCAGAAGCTCCAGTCTTGGCCAAGACATGTTAATGAAGCTGAAAGCTGTTTATGCTTTGGTGGAACAACTATACACTGGCACGCAATGGACGCTTGTAGCCATCTCCAACGGAAAACAGCCTCCCACTCTTATCAAAACCGTGTTGGATCAGTTATCCACAGTGCTAGGGCAAATCGAAGAGTTGAAATTATCAGCCGCTCGCGCAGGAGCGATTTCAGCACTCAGCCTGGCCAAGGCATGGCAATCGGAGCTAGACCCGGTTAAAATGGCAGATGGCTGCCCTGAACAGAAAGAAGACGGGTCACCCTTTGATGAAGCTGATTTTGCCAAATGCGTGAGAGAGATACGCCCTTTAGCATGTAAACTGGCAAAGGAGGCAGATTTAACAAAATACCAGCCGGCTTATGACAATGACAACGTCCGAGTTAAAGCGCCGACTCACAATGCCATAGATCTAACTCCACCGAAGCGTAAGCATACTTTTTCTCCTGACATTGACCCTGCTCCAATTATAAATGATGAAGCCATATTCGAGGCCTTAACCGGCATCGACTGGACGTCACCTGACCTTCAGATGGCCAAAGAAGAAGAGCTGGTGCGGGATGACCCGGAGTCATCAACTCGCCAAGAAGAAAACTGATTCACAGCAATGACGATTCAGACGGCTTTCAAGCCAGGCTTGTAAGAGTGCAGCTCCAGAAATACTTTGTTTCAACCCTGTGGGCTCATGAAAGCCTTGTAATAGGCTAGTTTAAAACAATGATCCGCCATGTCATGCCTTCGTGCATGTTGATCTTAACTTTTGAACCACCAGTTTTAATCTTTATGATAGACTTGATCTGATCATTCATACGAGCCATATCAGTACTCTTATTTGTGCGTAAAGCTTTGCATGTCCTGTAGATTTGGATCATACTAACGGCTTAAACATCAATATCCAGTGCGGGTGACAACCCAATGACTTGCAATCGCATGACCTCCATTGTTCAAACCAAATTATACTGGTGACTTAAAGTCCATAGCCAGGGCGGGTTACCAAACCCAAAATATGAGTCATTCAATCAGAGCTTTATGACCCGGATTGTCAAAATTCACTTAACAGAAAAAATCTTTAGGAGAAACAAATCCAAAGGACTCAAGAGAAAAAATTCAAAAAATCTCAAATAATTGCCTCGCCGGCTTACCAAAGCACGACCAAACAAGTTGGCTCACAGGGCCATGTGCTTTCAAGGCCGCACAGCCGTTGAGTTAATCCTAGCTCACTGTAAGCCGGCTCTCACGTGACACAAGCCGCCGTTTTAACCTTAACGAGTTCAGGGTCTGAAAAAGATTGACTGTTAAGAGTTCGATGGGTCACCTGGTGGAGTAGCAAGTTACAAACAGGCAGGATAACTCATAATTTGGCGTCCACGCCTGGTCAAGAGGGTATGAAAGCTAAACCCAGTGGGTTGGAAGCCCCCAAGTGACCTTATGACCAAATAATAAAGACTCAGATACACAGAAATGAAACGACAGAGGCCCTGAATTTTTTCAGGGATGCCGACTTTATTATATTGATCATAAAATATATATACACTGACAAATGTATGTACAAAGATGAGAGCCGTCGGCTCAGGTATAATAAGGCCGAAGATGAGCAATATTCCAGGGCCGACGGGTCTCCTCCTCTGACTTACGTGAATCCTTGTGTTCTCGTATATTAATGAGGTAATAAGACCCGTTATTCAGGTTTTTACTGACCACAAAGGGCCCTTCCCAAGGAGGTGATAACTTATGCATATCAGTCTGATCTTGAATCAGCCGGAGTACCAAGTCACCTTTTTGAAACGCTCGAATTTTAACTTTGTGGCTATGATAGCGATGCAAGTCTTGTTGATATATCGCTGAACGAGCCACCGCAAAGTCACACTCCTCATCCAAAGCATCGAGTGCGTCTTGACACGCTATCTCATTATCAGCTTCAACATAAGCCGCCACGCGGGACGAGTCATGACGGATATCACTTGGAAGAACCGCCTCTGCACCATAGACCATGAAGAAAGGCGTATAGCATGTTGACCTGTTAGGGGTGGTATTGATACTCTAGAGTACTAAAGGTAACTCCTCAACCCAACAACCCGGCGTTCGCTTCAAAGGAACCATAAGCCGGGGCTTGATTCCTCTCAAAATTTCTTGGTTAGCCCTCTCAGCTTGACCATTAGACTGCGGATGAGCCACAGAAGAAACATCAAGACGAATATGCTCTCATTGACAGAACTCCTAAATAGCACCCTTAGACAAATTAGTGCCATTATCAATGATGATACTATGAGGGTAACCAAAATGGAAGATTGGTTTTTTAACAAACTGGACTATGGTCGCCGCATCACACTTGTTGACCGGCTCTGCTTCAACCCACTTGGTAAATTTGTCAACCGCCACCAAGAGGTGGGTTTTCTTATCCTTAGACCTCTTGAAAGGTCCAACCATATCAAGCCCACGGACTGCAAACGGCCAAGTAATTGGAATCATCCTCAACTCTTGAGCCGGCACATGAGCCCGTCGAGAAAATTTCTGACATCCATCACACTTACTGACGATATCCTCTGCATCAGCGTGAGCCGTCAACCAATAAAATCCATGACGAAAAGCTTTAGCCACTAAAGACTTAGAGTCGGCATGATGACCACAATCACCTTCATGGATCTCTCTTAAAATCTCACGGCCCTCTTTAGGAGAAACACAACGTTGGAACATGCCTGTCACACTGCATCGGTGTAACTCGCCATTAACAATAGTCATATATAGATTCAGATCTCCTGGTGATTTGCCTTGCCAAAGTTTCATCCTCAGGTAACTCACCCCGGGTCATATAAGCCAAGTAGGGAAGTGTCCAATCAGGAATAGCATGGAGAGCCGCCACCAACTGCGCCTCCGGGTCAGGAATAGCAAGGTCCTCTTCTGATGGTAACTTGTTAAGGATTACGCAATACATCAAGAAACACATTAGGAGGTACCGGCTTACGTTGAGACCCAAGCCGGCTCAAGGCATCAGCTGCCTCATTTTTCCTTCGATCAAGGTGCTCCACTTGATAACCCTTGAAGTGACCAGCAATATTATCAACCGCCCGGCAATAAGCCGCCATGAGCGGGTCCTTGGAATCCCATGTACCTGAAACTTGCTGAGCCACAAGGTCTGAGTCGCCAAAACACCTGACCCGGCTCAAATTCATCTCTTTGGCCATTCGAAGGCCGTGGAGTAAAGCCTCATATTCGGCTGCATTGTTAGTACAAGGAAACATTAACCTCAAAACATAACAAAACTTGTCACCTCGTGGGGAAGTCAATATAACCCCAGCCCCCGAGCCTTCTAGCTGCCTGGACCCATCAAAGTGAATCGTCCAATATGTGTTATTAGGCCTCTCCTCGGGCGTCTGCAACTCCGTCCAGTCATTGATGAAATCCACCAGAGCCTGAGATTTGATAGCTGTCCTTGGCACATATTTCAGACCATGAGGTCCGAGTTCTATTGCCCACTTAGCAACCCGGCATGTGGCCTCCCTATTCTGAATAATGTTTCCCAAGGGAGCAGAACTGACTACAGTGATAGGATGACCAAGAAAATAATGCTTCAGCTTGCGACTCACCATGAACACCCCATATACCAATTTCTGCCAATGTGGGTATCGCTGTTTGGACTCAATTAACACTTCACTGACGTAATAAGCCGGCCACTGAATAGGGTATTCTTTATCCGCCTCTTTGCGCTCTACAACAATTGCCACACTGATAGCCTTACTATTAGCCGCCACATATAAGAGCAAAGGCTCCTTCTCCACAGGAGTAGCTAGGATGCGCGGCTCAGCCAACTGCTTTTTGAGCGCCTCGAATGCCTTATCGGCAGCGTCACTCCAGACAAAATGATATGTTTTCTTTATCATCTGATATAAAGGAATTGCCTTCTCTCCCAGGCGGCTTATGAACTGGCTTAAGGCTGTGATATAACCCGCCAGGCGCTGAACATCTTTGACACACGCCGGCTTAGCCAATGAAGTGATAGCTTTAATCTTCTCCGGGTTAGCTTCAATACCCCTCCCTGAGACCAGAAAACCCAAGAGCTTGCCTGCAGGTACACCAAAAACATATTGGGCCTGGTTAAGCATCATCTTATAGACCCGGAGATTATCAAAAGTCTCCCTTAGATCATCCAAGAGTGTCTCCTTTTTCCTAGATTTGACCACAATATCATCCACATCAGCGTGCACATTACGCCCAATTTGACTGTGAAAGCAATTCTGAACATAACGCTGATAAGTCATGATGTCTACTATGCAACTTTATTCTTGTAGACTCGTGTTGGGCCTCCAAGCACAGAGTTTTGTAGGACAGTAGCAATTTTCCCTCAAGTGGATGACCTAAGGTTTATCAATCCATGGGAGGCGTAGGATGAAGATGGTCTCTCTCAAACAACCCTGCAACCAAATACAAGAAATCTCTTGTGTCCTAAACACACCCAATACAATGGAAAATTGTATAGGTGCACTAGTTCGGTGAAGAGATGGTGATAAAAGTGTAATATGGATGGTATAAATATATTTTTATAATCTGAATAAATAAAAACAACAAGGTAGCAAGTGACAAAAGTGAGCACAAACGGTATTGCAATGCTTGAAAACAAGGCCTAGGGTCCGTACTTTCGCTAGTGCAATATCTCAACAATGCTAATATAATTGGATCATATAACCATCCCTCAAAGTGCGATGAAGAATCACTCCAAAGTTCCTATCTGGCAGAGAACATAAGAATAAATTGTTTGTAGGGTACGAAACCACCTCAAAGCTATTCTTTTCGATCGATCTATCCAAGAGTTCATACTAAAATAACACCAAAGCAAATTCAGATTCGTAATACTCAATCCAACACAAAGAACCTCAAAGAGTGCCCCAAGATTTCTACCGGATAAACAAGACAAGAACGTGCATCAACCCCTATGCATAGATTACCCCAATGTCACCTCGGGAATCCGTGAGTTGAGTGCCAAAACATATATCAAGTGAATCAATATAATACCCCATTGTCACCACGGGTATTCGTATGCAAGACATATATCAAGTGCACTCAAATCCATAAAAGTATTCAATCCGATGAAACGAAATCTCAAAGGGAAAACTCAATTCATCACAACAAGATAGAGAGGGGAAAACACCATATGATCCAACTATATTAACAAAGCCCGCGATACATCAAGATCGTGACATCTCAAGAACACGAGAGAGAGAGAGATTAAACACATTGCTACTGGTACAAACCCTCAGCCCCGAGGGTGGACAACTCCACCTCATCGTGGTGGTCGCCGGGATGATGAAGATGGCCGCCGGTGATGATCTCCCCCTCCGGCAGGGTGCCGGAACGGGGTCTAGATTGGATCTCGTGGATATAGAGGCCTTGCGGCGGCGGAACTTCTGATCTAGGGTCTCCGCAAGGGTTTTTGGAATATTTGGCAATTTATAGGGCGAAGAGGCGGTGCAGGAGGCCACCGAGGTGAGCACAACCCATCGGGGCGCGCCTGGGGGCCCAGGCGCGCCCTGGTGGGTTGTGCCCCCCTCGGGGCACCCCCCAGGTGCTGCTCTAGCCCATTGGATGTCTTCTGGTCCATAAAAAATCCACAAAAAGTTTCGTTGTGTTTGGACTCCGTTTGGTATTGATATTCTGCGATGTAAAAAACAAGCAAAAACAGCAACTGGCACTGGGCACTATGTCAATAAGTTAGTCCCAAAAAATGATATAAAGTTGCTATAAAATGATTGTAAAACATCCAAGAATGATAATATAGAGCATGAATACTTCATAAATTATAGATACATTGGAGACGTATCAGCATCCCCAAGCTTAATTCCTACTCGTCCTCGAGTAGGTAAATGATAAAAGAAATAATTTATGAAGTGTGAATGCTAGCAAAGTGCATAAGTTTGATCAATAGTAATTTCAATCACTTTTCCTAGCATCATAACAGCAACTCTTTCTCATAAAACTCATCATGTTAAAGTAGCAACCAATTCACATGTTAAGGTTCAAACAATGAATTCTCTTGAAACTCAACAACCTATATTCTTAGTCACCAAACAATTGCAATTCAACTTATTCAGTAGAGTCTAAGTAAGAGCTCCACATACTCAACCATCATATAGTCTTCTATGATTGCTAACACTCACCACATACACATGAGCAAAACATTTCAACCGGACACATAGAAAGATAGGGGCTTATAATTTCGCCTCCCAACGTATTCACCTCAAGGGTGATGTCAACAATAATAACTCATGCTACCCATATCCAACTTCGCAGAGGGAAGCAGAGGTTGCCATGCGCTTTTTGTTTCTATGCTCAATCCCTTAGTGCAAAAGAACGTCACGTTATATTACCCCTTATGATAGCAACCTTTATTATGCAGTCTGTCGCTTTTATTCTTTGCCATCACAAGTTCGTACAACGCTAAATTTTCTCTTACACTAAATGATCTAACACTTTTAGAAGCAATTTTTATTGCCTTATTGCACCGATGACAACTTACTTGAAGGATCTTACTCATTCCTTAGGTAGGTATGGTGGACTCTTGAAAATAAGATTTCGGTTTAAGGGTTTTTGGATGCACAAGTAGTATCTCTACTTGGTGCGGAATTTTTGGCTAGCAAAGATGGGGGGCAAGCACCACATGTTGAAGGATCTATGACAATATAACTTCTGTGTGAATATGAACAAACATAAATCATTATGTTGTCTTCCTTGTCCAACGTCAACAATTTTGGCATATAATATTTTGATGGGGTCTCACAATCACAAAAGATTTCCAAGATAGTGTATTTGCATGTGAAAGTTCTCTTCCTTATAGTAATCATTCATGAATTGCTTGTATGACCAATATTGTGATTGTCAAGCTTCAAAAGATTTCACTTTCTAAACCCAATGTGAAGCTACCACTGGGCATGATATGAACATATAATTTCAACTTCATGATATTCAATTCATTCAACAATTTACTCATAGGATATAAGTGAAGCACGAGAGTAAATGACAAACTACTCCAAAAAGATATAAGTGAAGATCAAGCGAGTAGTTAAGTAAAGGGGTAGCTGATTGAGGACTCTCTCTTATTTAAAAACTTTCAGATCTAAGTATTTTATTAAAACAGCAAGTAAAACAAAACAAAATGGCATTCCAAGAATAGCACAACTCAAGTGAAGAAGCAAAAACTTAGGCTCAACCGATACTAACCGATAATTGTTGATGAAGAAAGGTGGGATACCTACCGGGGTATCCCCAAGCTTATATGCTTGAGACTTCTTGAAATATTATCTTGGGATGCCTTGGGCATCCCCAAGCTTGAGCTTTTGCGTCTCCTTAATTCCTTTTATATCACGGTTTCCCTAAATCTTAAAAACTTCATACACACAAAACTCAACAAGAACTCGTGAGATAAGTTAGTATAAACCAATGCAAAAACCTTATCATTCTCTACTGTAGCAAATCACAAAAATTATTATTCAACATTGCATACTAAATGCCTCTGCATATTTAATACTCCTATCCTCAAATAGAATCATTAAATTAGCAAACATATGCAAACAATGCAAACATAACAGTAATCTGCCAAAACACTACAGTCTGTAAAGAATGCAAGAGTATCAATACTTCTTTAACTCCAAAAATTATGAAAATTTACCACACTGTAGAAAATCTATCAGAGCTTATTTTGAAAAAAAGTTTCAACATTTTATCACATTCTGACTTTTCTCGGGAATTTTTGCAACATCGATAAACTTTCTGTTTTGAAACGGCAACTCATATACTTGCAAAATGAGCATGGTAAAGGCTATCCTTGACATTTTAATTGGAAATAAAGATGCAAAACATTATTATAGATAACAGCAAGCAAATAATAATAAAATAAAATGACGCTCCAAGAAAAACACATATCATGTGACGAATGAAAACATAGCTCCAAGTGAGGTTACCGATAATGTTGAAGACGAAAGAGGGGATGCCTTCAGGGGCATCCCCAAGCTTAGTTGCTTGGATCTTCCTTGAATATTGCCTTGGGGTGCCTTGGGCAACACCAAGCTTTGGTTCTTGTCACTCCTTGTTCTCCTCATAACGATATCTCACCCAAAACTTGAAAACTTCAATCACACAAAACTTAACGGAACTTCGTGAGATGGGTTAGTATGATAAAGACAAACCATTCACTTTGGTACTGTCAATACAAGATTCATAATTGTTCTCCACAATGCATACTGTACTCTACAATTTCCACAATTTATATTAAGCAATATAAACCATAAAACAAGCAAACTATGCATTGCAAACAGAATCTGTCAAAAACAGAACAGTACGTAAAGATCTGAATTAAGGTCATACTTCTGTAACTCCAACAATTCTGAAAAATTAGGACAACGTAGAAAATTTGTATTCCCATTAACTGTAAAAAAATTCATAATTGTTCCACGTTCCAGTAAAAGACATGAATTTCTGCACTGGACGCAAAAGTTTCTGTTTTTGCACAGAATCAAGTCAACTATCATCCACACTATCCCAAAGGCTTTACTTGGTACTTTATTGAAATAAAAGCAATAAAACATTATTAATACAGTAGCATAACCTTGTGAACACACAAAAACAGTAGGTAAAAGTGTTGGGTTGTCTCCCAACAAACGCTTTTCTTTAATGCCTTTTAGCTAGGCATGATGATTTCAATGATGCTCACATAAAAGATTAGAATTGAAACACAAAGAGAGCATCATGAAGCATATGACTAGCACATTTAAGTCTAACCCACTTCCTATGCATAGGCATTTTGTGAGCAAACAACTTATGGGAACAAGAATCAACTAGCATAGGAAGGCAAAACAAACATGACATCAAAACTTTCAATACATAGAGAGGAAACTTGATATTATTGAAATATGTAGAAGCATATATTCCTCTCTCATAATGATTTTTCAGTAGCATCATGAATGAAATCAACAATATAACTATCACATAAAGCATTCTTTTCATGATCCACAAGCATAGAAATTTTCTTACTCTCCACATAAGCAAATTTATTCTCATGAATAGTGGTGGGAGCAAACTCAACAAAATAACTATCATGTGATTGATAATTAAAATCATGATGACAAGTTTCATGGTTATCATTATTCAATATAGCATACATGTCATCACCATAATCATCATAGATAGCAACTTTGTTATCATAGTCAATTGAAACCTCTTCCAAAATAGTGGATTCATCACTAAATAAAGTCATGACCTCTCCAAATCCACTTTCATAATTATCACAATAAGATTCAACACCCTCCAAAATAGTGGGATCATTAGTACCTAGAGTTGACACTCTTCCAAACCCACTTTCATCAATATAATCATCATAAATAGGAGGCATGCTACCATTATAACAAATTTGCACATCAAAACTTGGGGGACTAAAAATATCATCTTCATCAAACATAGCATCCCCAAGCTTGTAGCTTTGCATATCATTAGCATCATGGATATTCAAAGAATTCATACCAACAACATTGCAATCATGCTCATCATTCAAAGATTTTTTGTCAAACATTTTATAGAATTCTTCTTCTATCAATTGAGCACAATTTTCCTTTCCATCATTTTCACGAAAGACATTATAGAGATGAATAATATGATGCAACCTCAATTCCATTTTTTTGTAGTTTTCTTTTATGAACCAAACTAGTGATAAAACAAGAAACTAAAAGATTCAATTGCAAGATCTCAAGATATACCTTCAAGCACTTACCTCCCCGGCAACGGCGCCAGAAAAGAGCTTGATGTCTACTATGCAACTTTATTCTTGTAGACTCGTGTTGGGCCTCCAAGCGCAGAGTTTTGTAGGACAGTAGCAATTTTCCCTCAAGTGGATGACCTAAGGTTTATCAATCCGTGGGAGGCGTGGGACGAAGATGGTCTCTCTCAAACAACCTGCAACCAAATACAAGAAATCTCTTGTGTCCCCAACACACCCAATACAATGGCAAATTGTATAGGTGCACTAGTTCGGCGAAGAGATGGTGATAAAAGTGTAATATGGATGGTATAAATATATTTTTATAATCTGAATAAATAAAAACAGCAAGGTAGCAAGTGACAAAAGTGAGCACAAATGGTATTGCAATGCTTGAAAACAAGGCCTAGGGTCCGTACTTTCGCTAGTGCAATCTCTCAACAATGCTAATATAATTGGATCATATAACCATCCCTCAAAGTGCGATGAAGAATCACTCCAAAGTTCCTATCTGGCGGAGAACATAAGAATAAATTGTTTGTAGGGTACGAAACCACCTCAAAGCTATTCTTTCCGATCGATCTATCCAAGAGTTCGTACTAAAATAACACCAAAGCAAATTCAGATTCGTAATACTCAATCCAACACAAAGAACCTCAAAGAGTGCCCCAAGATTTCTACCGGAGAAACAAGACAAGAACATGCATCAACCCCTATGCATAGATTACCCCAATGTCACCTCGGGAATCCGCGAGTTGAGTGCCAAAACATATATCAAGTGAATCAATATAATACCCCATTATCACCATGGGTATTCGTATGCAAGACATATATCAAGTGCTCTCAAATCCATAAAAGTATTCAATCCGATAAAACGAAATCTCAAAGGGAAAACTCAATTCATCACAACAAGATAGAGAGGGGAAAACACCATATGATCCAACTATATTAACAAAGCCCGCGATACATCAAGATCGTGACATATCAAGAACACGAGAGAGAGAGAGAGATTAAACACATAGCTACTAGTACAAACCCTCAGCCCCAATGGTGGACTACTCCCTCCTCATCGTGGTGGTCGTCAGGATGATGAAGATGGCCACAGGTGATGATCTTCCCCTCCGGCAGGGTGCCGGAACGGGTTCTAGATTGGATCTTGTGGATACAGAGGCCTTGCGGCGGCTGAACTTCTGATCTAGGGTCTCCGCGAGGTTTTTTTGAATATTTGGGAATTTATAGGGCGAAGAGGTGGTGCGGGAGGCCACCGAGGTGGGCACCCCCCAGGTGCTGCTCTGGCCCATTGGATGTCTTCTGGTCCATAAAAAATCCACAAAAAGTTTCGCTGCGTTTGGACTCCGTTTGGTATTGATTTTCTGTGATGTAAAAAACAAGAAGAAAACAGCAACTCGCACTGGGCACTATGTCAATAAGTTAGTCCCAAAAAATGATATAAAGTTGCTATAAAATGATTGTAAAACATCCAAGAATGATAATATAGCAGCATGAATACTTCATAAATTATAGATACGTTGGAGACGTATCAAGTCACCTGGGCACTCTTAAGCCCAAAAGGCATAGAAACATGGCAGAAGGCTCCAAAAGGGTTGATAAAAGACGTCTTCTCTTGGTCTTTAACTGCCATCTTGATCCGATGATAACCAAAATAAGCATCCAGGAAACATAAACTCTCACAACCTGTCGTGGCATCAATAATCTGGTCAATACGGGGGAGAGCAAATGGATCAGCTGGGCAAGCTTTGTTAAGATCTGTGTAATCAACACACATACACCAAGTGCCATTCTTCTTAAGCACCAGCACCGGGTTAGCCAACCACTCCAGATGAAAGACCTCCACGATAAACCCGGCTGCCAAGAGCCGGGCCACCTCTTCTCCAATGGCCTTACGTCGTTCTTCATTGAAACGACGAAGAAACTGCTTGACCGGCTTAAATTTAGGATCCACATTAAGAGTGTGCCCAGCGAATTCTCTCGGTACACCCGGCATGTCAGAAGGTTTCCATGCAAAGATGTCCCGATTCTCACGGATGAACTCGATGAGCGCGCTTTCCTATTTAGGATCCATATTAGCCCCCACTGTGAATTGCTGAGATGAGTCACCAGGGACAAAGTCAAATTGCTTAGTATCATCAGCCGACTTAAACTTCAACAAAGGGTCTTGCTCAGTGGTGGGCTTCTTCAAAGGGGTCATATCAGCCGGGTCAACATTATCCTTACAAAATTTAAGCTCCTCAGTAGCGCAGGCTGATTCAGCATAGGCAGCATCTCCTTCTTCACATTCCAAAGCAATCTTTCGATCACCATGGACTGTAATAGTACCCTTACGTCCTGGCATCTTAAGCTGTAAATAAACATAACAAGGTCGTGCCATAAATTTGGCGTAGTCCGGCCGTCCGAACAAGGCATGATAAGGGCTCTTGATTTTAACCACTTCAAACCACAACATCTCTGCTCTGTAGTCATAGTCATTGCCAAAAGCCACCTCCAAGGCAATCTTACCGACTGGATATGCCGATTTACCAGGTACCACACCATGAAAAGCTGTAGAAGACGGCTTAAGCTCCTTATCAGTTAAATTCATCCGGCGAAAGGTATCATAGTAAAGGATATTGATACTGCTGCCACCATCCATGAGTACTTTAGTAAATTTATAACCCACAACCTGAGGGGCTACTACCAATGCCAGTTGACCCGGGTTATCAACCGGGGGCGGGTGATCCTCTCGACTCCATGTGATTGACTGCTCTGACCACCGCAAGTATTGAGGTACCGCCGGCTCAATTGCACTGACCGCGCATTTATGAACCTTCTGATCTCGCTTGCAAAGACTTGTGGTGAAAACATGATACTGGCCACTATTAAGCTGCTTTGGATTACTTTGATATTCAGACTGATGCTGTTGGTTACCCTGACCAGACCGTTGGTTATAACCACCCTGGTTGCCTTGTCCTTGATATCCAGAAGTTGAGCCACCACCACCAAAGCTGGGCCCCTGTGAGCCGGATCCTGACCCACCAGGCGGGCCATTATTGTTGCCATGATTCTGATTGAAGTTGGAATTCCTGTACTCTCTCATGATGAAACAGTCCTTCCAAGCATGAGCCGCTGGTTTATTGGGCAGACTGTGTTTCGGGCAAGGTTCGTTCATCATCGCCTCAATATTAAATTTTGGCCCTCCAAAGGCCTGCTTACCATTGCCATTACGGCGATGGCTTTTATATCCAGTGTTGGTGTTAGCTACAAGATCTGACCCGCCATCGGGTTGTCTGCGCTTACCACCGTTACCTTGGTTGTGACCATTATGCCCTGTCATGTTCTGTTGCTGACCCATACCATTACCACTCTTCTTTCCCTTGTTGGATTTTTCATCATCAGATCCAGGATATTTGGTGGTATCAGAGTCGGCATACTTGGTGAGAGCTGCCATGAGCTCTCCCATGTCATTACAATGATGCTTAAGCCGCCCAAGCTTCTGCTTAAGGGGGGTAAAGTGACAATTCTTCTCCAAGACCAGGACAGCTGAACCTGCCGCAATGCTATCAGATGAATGGATAATAGCTGAAACCCGGCGGACCCAATGGTAGGCCGACTCATCCTCCCGCTGTACACAGTTATCCAGATCAATAATCGTTAGATGTTGCTTACAAGTTCCCTTAAAGTTCTGAATGAAGCGCACTTTCAACACAGCCCATGAATTGATGGAATTGGCAGGTAAACCTTTCAACCAGGTTCGAGCCGGTCCATCTAACTTCATGGTGAAGTACTTGGCACATATAGCATCATTAACATCTAGCATCTCCATAGCCAGCTCATAGCTCTCAATCCAAGCCTCAGGTGGAAGATCAACTGTATAATTAGGCACCTTACGAGGGCCCTTAAAATCCTTGGGTAAACGTTCATTGCGTAGAGCCGGTACTAGACATGGCACACCAACTGTCCTGGAAGTTTTCCCAGCCTGAACAGATGCCGAAGGGTATACTGGAAACTGCTGATGAGCCCCTAGTTGAGCCGCCAATTCCGCCTCACGGCAAGTTCTAGCCTGATCCACAAGGGCCTAAGCATTGTTCAGCATATTATCATCACGGGGAGGGTTATGTCCACGGGGCGGGTTGTGGCACCCCGGCTCAGAGCGACCAGTTTGCCTTGCATTGCCATCCCAGAGATCAAGTATTTTGGCAACACACAATAACTTGGTATAGAAATACAACCGCTTTATTGATACTAGCGGAACATAGAGTTTGATATTACATCAAGTAGCAAGGCCAAGCGGCACACACGGTGCGGCTGAACATATGTACATTATTTAGTAGACATGAGCAGGGGCCTCGACATCACAATTGAGCTACGCGGCAGTGGAACGACAACGTAGAAGGACTCCATCTCACAGGGACACTGATGTGGACACGGTCTAGACTGCGATGCAATACGCAACTCCAACTCCGGTATGACTTCTCCTGAAACTGGCATGACACGCCAGGTAAGTACTTTGAATGTACTCGCAAGTTCACACAAATAAAGCAACAATGGCAGACAACAATGATGATATTTAAGCATGTTAAATGCAAGAATTTAACATGATACTCATGAGGTGATTATGCTCACAACAGGGCCTTCCCGACCCGCTTACCATCTCGGTTACCTTGTGACCACGAACATCATCATACCATGGTGATCACCTCCGGATCACAAATGAAACCACCTCGGTGGTCTCAACAATTTCACTAATATAACAAGTGCCACAAGTATTCATTTAGTGTGCAAACTAATATTTTTGTTGATCCATGGTGTGACCTACTATGAACTTGTGTCCATGACCTAGGATGCGGCTATTGATAGATTAAATACACTCTGCAGAGGTTAGCACACTGTACCCACACCACGGAACCCATGGCCTTGGACTCCCATTCGGGTGGACCAATGGCGTTCCGACAGAACCAATCTATTGTCATGACACTCTCCCGGCCACTCCGACCAACTCCCCTTTGGGCTAAGTCATGGGTGGCCCTGATGCCTCTCCGGACGTCCAACGGCCACTGTCGTGGCCAAACAATCATCCCAAACGGGGACATGGTACCAAAATAACTATGGGCACACAAGGTTATACCTACCTACCGGGCCAGGGTAGCGCCAGCGCATAACCTTCCCTAGTTGGAGGCACCGGCGAGAGGCATAACAATAGACCGAGAAAGGGCCTCCCCATAAAGGCAAATGTGGTTGCACTTCGGAAGCTCGATTCGGTGGCACCATGACTCGATCAACAACATGTTCAAGTTGGTTTATTATCAGGTTTCAACTTGCAAATAATTTCACCGAGTCATAGTATGCCATTAAAATGCAATGACAACTTATGCACCATTTTCAACATAGTATCGATATGAACTAAATCAAGCATAATGTCACATTACTCTAGTACATAAACTTAACCATCCAACTACAATGCTACTAATAACAGAACAATCATAGCAAGAACATGCAACTAGCATCAAATGAATTTATATGAAGTTTCTATATGCATTAAAAATAATCATGTTCAAGTGAAAATCATAGTTATTGAAATGGCATTCTTGCAAATATTTTTGATGGCTTGCCTTAGGGCAGAGGAGGGTCACACTCCTCCTGGTTATCCTCAAGGTAGCAATTTCCTTCTGAAAAGAATTAAAATATCAAAAAGAAAAGGTCACATAACACTGTTTAATGCACCAGAAAATAATCACAGCAAGCAAAAATCTCATCTTTTGCATGCTAATAGAGGAGTTTAACACAAAACCAATGCAAAAAGAATCATATCATTTTGATATATAGAATAGGAGTTATAGATGGTCAAAGTTGAGTCAAAATATTTGAATTAAATTGAATAATAGAAAAACTAGGGCGGCTGACGTCGAAGACGTATTCCAGGGAATACGCCTCCACTCATACCGCTTAGGACGCGCGCTGTGAGGCTGACAGCGGGCCCGACTGGTTAGGTGAGAGGGAGAGAGAGAGAAGAAACAGAGGAGGAGGCGGTCGCCGGTGCGTGCGCCGGCGAGGTGGGCTCGGAGGCCGCCGTGGAAAGGAGGGATGGACGCGCAATGTTATGGTGCACCTGCATGTACCAGAAACATGGCGAGAAGAGGTCGGACGAGGTTGGCGTGGTCGTCTCCAGCAACGGCAGTGGGAGGAGCTCGTCGGAGAGGAAGATGCCGGTGACGTGAGGCTGTTTGAGGGGCTCCAGAGGCATTAGCTAGAAACAGTGGACCACCAGGAACACGCCTAAGAAGACGGTGGAGCTCGAGAGGCAGTGGGGTGGGAGGGGGCAGGAAGCTCGGATCGCCGGCGAGTGGCAAAGGGGAAAGGCAGCCAGAGGCCCGCCTGGCCCGGCCACGGCTAGTTGTGGAGGTGTGGAGGTTTGGTGAGTATGATTCGGTGCTCGGAGAGGCGCGGATTGAGCTCTATTTATAGGCAGAGGGGAAGGGGATCTTGGGCTCGTCGGAGGGCTCTGGAAGCGGCGCTCGGCGACGACTGGTGCCAGTGAGAGAGGGGGAAGACTCCATGGCTCACGCGGCCACTATGGGGGAACGCGGATGAGCACAGGATGCAGGTGGAGACGAACACAGGGGTACGGGCGCACTGTGCACTTGGCCTCGTCGTGCCCGTGCTTGCTGCGGAGAACTCCGGCGTCGGTGAGCGGCAGGGAGGGGTCAAGGGCGATGAGTTGAGGGTGGTGGCATGGTGCGGCAGGCTGAGGCGAGCTCCGACGCAGGCACGAGCGAAACAGAGACGCTGGCGCGACGTAGAGTGCGTCGACCGCATGCCAGGGGCCTTGTCCTCGTGTGGTCACCGCGTGAACTCTGGCATCACGCGGCCTGGGTTGTGCAAAGCGTGTCTGGTGTGTAGTCCATGCATAGAGGGGTCCAGGGATATAAATGGCATACTTCCAAGCTGACCGAGATGAACAGGAGAGAGGGAGCAAGTTTCTGGACAGAAACTTGTGAGCAAAATTTGGATAGGTTCCAGAAGGAGTTTAGTGTTGATCTTTGGGGGTTAAGGTTTTCTTAGGAAGGTAATGAAACCCTAAAAATTTCAGCTCCATAGGATCAAGCAAAAATGCACTTCCTTCACAACATGCATTTTCTGACCAGAATGGAAAAGATTTTTTGTAGCAAAAATATTCCAAATAACCATGAAATATTTTTGCACAGGGAGTTGTGCCAAGGCCCAAAGAATATTCAGGAATTTTCTCAGATTTTTATGGGCAAGAAAAATGAGGGTTGCTATGGAGTAGAAGTGACTGAAGTGCTATTCAGAGAGAAAATGAATATTTTTCATTGAAGAAAAATATTCCCAAGGTTATATTTAGGTATATCAGAGGGCAGGGGATGGGTTTGGAAGTGAGATGAGTCACTTGGGTGAAAATCAAAGAAATGCCCAAGTGATGAAGTCCAAATGAGTTGATTCAAAAACCCAAATTCAATTAAAAATGCAATAAAACCCAGAAAAAGAAAAAGGGCAAAAACCAGGGTGTCACAAACCTCCCCCCCTTAGGATGAATCTCGTCCTCAAGATTTGGTTGCTCAGGAAACAATTCAGGATATGATGTCCTTAAAAAGTCCTCTCTTTCCCAGGTAGCTTCTCCTTTGGTATGGTGCTCCCACTGCACCTTGTAAAATTTAACTGACTTGCTGCGGGTGACTCTTTCCATCTCGTCCAGTATTCGGAAAGGTTTTTCTTCATAGGTCAGATCCTTAGCAAGATCTATTTCTGCCATGTCAGTCCATTTCTCGGGCTGTGAGATACACCTTCGCAACTGCGATACGTGAAAGACGTCATGTATCTCTGACAGTTCTGGAGGAAGTTCCAATTGATATGCCAATATACCTTGGTTGAAGCTTTCCCTGAGTCTGAAATCTCTTGATTCTTTTCATAGGTGTTACTTGGAGGTAGACATATTCACCAGGTTCAAAACTGATCTGTCGGTGCTTAGCATCATAGTAGCTCTTTTGTCGAGACTTGGCTAGTTGTAATCTGTCTCGGATTTCCCTGACTTGCTTCTCAGCTTCCATCATCAAGTCAGTCCCGAAAATACGACTGTCTCTGGTCTGGGACCAGTTTAATGGGGTACGGCACTTGCGTCCATACAAGGCTTCATATGGTGACATCTTGAGGCTAGCTTGATAGCTGTTGTTGTAGGAAAACTTGGCGTAGGGTAAGCTATCTTCCCATTTAGGTCCTTGAGCAAGAGCACATGTGAAAGTGCAACTAATCCCTAGGTGGTTTTGGTAATTCAGAACAACATATAGCTCATTGAACTAATAACTTTTCAAGTTGATTATTTCAGATAGTTCAATGATTGGCATGGCATGGACTAGAGATGTGGGCCCTCAAAATGCTAAGGACAAATATTAGCAAAAGCTCAAGAATCTACATTTCTATTTTAGTGATCCAAGATCACATTGAGTCCATAGGAAAAGCCAATACTATTAAAGGGGGATGAGGTGTTGCTTAATGGTCTACTTGCTCAAAATGCTTAGTGATATGCTCCACAGCCCTCAACCATCTTCTCATATCCAAATATGTCCTAAACCTAAAGTCAAACTCGGCCCCACCGATTTGATCTATCCGGCGCCACCGAGTTCACTTGACATAGCCATAGCCAGAAACCCTAATCAGTTCGGTCTAACCGATAGGGATCACGGTCTCACCGAGATAAGATTGCAAACTCTCTGTTTCCCTTCGTAACGTTTCGGTCTCATCGAGATGAGCGATCGGTCCCACCGAGTTCGCAATCCAAACTCTCTGTTTCCCTTTCGTAATGTTTCGGTCTCACCGAAAGGAGCGATTGGTCCCACCGAGTTTGCCTGACCAACTCTTTGTTTGCTTATTACTGAAATCGGTCTCACCGAGTTGAAGTAATCGGTCAAACCGAGATCAAGTTTTGCCCTAACCCTAGCTCATCGGTCCCACCGAGTTGATCATGTCGGTCCCACCGAAAAACCTAACATTCACATTTTTTACTGGATCGGTCTCACCGAGTTTACCTATTCGGTCTGACCGAGTTGGCTCATTTGTGTGTAACGGTTAGATTTTGTGTGGAGGCTATATATACCCCTCCACCCTCCTCTCCATCAGAGAGAGAGCCATCAAAACGTGCCTACACTTCCACTACTCATTTTCTGAGAGAGAACCACCTACTCATGTGTTGAGACCAAGACATTCCAATCCAACCACAAGAATCTTGATCTCTAGCCTTCCCCAAGTTGCTTTCCACTCAAATCATCTTTCCACCATAGCCAAATTTGTGAGAGAGAATTGAGTGTTGGGGAGACTATCATTTGAAGCACAAGAGCAAGGAGTTCATCATCAACACACCATCTATTACCTTTTGGAGAGTGGTGTCTCCTAGATTGGTTAAGTGTCACTTGGGAGCCTCCGTCAAGATTGTGGAGTTGAACCAAGGAGTTCGTAAGGGCAAGGAGATCGCCTACTTCGTAAAGATCTACCCGAGTGAGGCAAGTCCTTCGTGGGCGATGGCCATGTTGGGATAGACAAGGTTGCTTCTTCGTGGACCCTTCGTGGGTGGAGCCCTCCATGGACTCGCGCAACCATTACCCTTCGTGGGTTGAAGTCTCCATCAACGTGGATGTACGATAGCACCACCTATCGGAACCACGCCAAAAATCTCCGTGTCTACATTTGTTTGCCTCTCCAAACCCCTCCCTTTACCTTCATATGGAATGATTTACATTCCGCTGCTATACTCTTAGAATTTCATGTGTAGGTTGATTGCTTGACTTGTGCTAAGTTGTTAAAATCTGCCAAGACTTAAAATTGGGAAAAGGCTAGATTTTTATTTGGTCAAGTAGTCTAATCACCCCCCTCTAGACCTAGTTTCGATCCTTCAAGTGGTATCAGAGCTTTGGTCTCCATTTGCCTTGATTTCCATAGCTTTGGTGATCGTAGCCTTGGTTTCACAACCTAGGAGAGTATGGCGTCTAGCGAGGGAAATTACCACCGTAGAGGTCCTTAATTTGATGGTACTAATTTTGCTAGTTGGAAGCATAAGATGAAAATGCATATTCTTGGACATAACCCCGCCGTTTGGGCTATTGTGTGTATTGGCTTGCAAGGTGAATTCTTTGATGGAAGAGAACTGAATCGTGAAGCAACCGCGAAAGAATTGAAGATGTTGCAATACAATGCTCAAGCTTGCGATATCCTCTTCAACGGATTGTGCCCCGAAGAATTCAACAAAATCAGCCGCCTTGAGAATGCAAAGGAAATTTGGGATACTTTGATTGATATGCACGAAGGTACCGAGTCCATCAAGGAATCCAAATTGGATGTGCTTCAAAGTCAACTTGACAAGTTCAAAATGAAGGATGGTGAAGGTGTCGCTGAAATGTACTCTAGGCTTGCTCTCATCACAAATGAGATTGCCGGCTTAGGAAGTGAAGAGATGACCGACAAATTCATCATCAAGAAGATCCTAAGAGCCTTGGATGGAAAGTATGATACCATGTGCACATTGATCCAAATGATGCCCAATTACAAAGATCTCAAGCCAACGGAAGTCATTGGTAGATTTGTTGCTCATGAGATGTCACTCAAGGATAAAGAAGAGCTTCACAACAAGTCTAGTGGTGCTTACAAAGCTTCATGTGATGCTCCTACATCATCAAGTGAGAAACAAGTCTTCAATGAAGAATTGAGCCTAATGGTGAAGAACTTCAACAAGTTCTATAAGAGTAGAAGCAAAGAAAGAAGTCACAAGTCAAGGTCCTACAATGACAAAAGATCTTCTAGTCGTGATCGCAATTGCTACAATTGTGGAAGACCCAGACATTACTCTAGTGAATGTACGGCTCCCTACAAGAGAAGAGAAGACTCACCTAAAAGGAGAAGCAAAAGAGAAGAATCACCTCCGAGAGAGAGAAGGAGTAGAGATGATCGTTATGAACGAAGACCCTCTTGCAGAAGCAAGGATTCGGAAAGGAAGGACAAGTCATCAAAGAGCTACACAAGACGAAGACATCAAGCTCATGTTGGTGAATGGGTATCCGGTTCCGACTCCGACAACTACTCCGAGAGAAGTTATCACTCCGACTCCGAATATAATCAAGATGAAGGTGTTGCCGGTCTTGCACTTGTGTCATCCAACTCCTATGACATATTTGATTCACCAAATGAAGGGATTGGAAGATGCTTCATGGCTAAAGGCCCCAAGGTATCACACCCCGAGTATGTTGATTTCAATAGTGATGAGGATGACTTGCTAGGTGATGATGATTTACTTGTTGACAATTCTAGTGATGAAAACTATGATGAAATTGCTCTTAATCATGCTAATCAAGATGAAACGAATGGCAATGTTAAGAAGGAGATTGAGCGTCTAACTAAAGAACTAAACACTCTTAAGTTAGCTCATGAAACTACCTTAGAAGATCACCGAGAGCTTTTAAAGACTCATGAGAAGCTACGCTTTGAAAAGCTCAATCTAGAGCAAGAGCATGAGTTCTTAAAAGCAATCAATGATGATCTTCGTAAGAAAAGTTCTTCTTACATTGCCAAGTGTTTACTCTTGTCTACTTACATGCCTCAAGTAAAATCTAGCAACAAGAGTAAGAAAGATTCTTCATCTAGTAGTAACAATAATCATGTTAAATCCAATATTGTTGCTTCTAGTAGTTCTCTTGATTCCACTAATGATTCTCTTAGCCAAGTTACACTTGAGCAAGAAAATAGCTTATTGAAGGGAATTATAGAGAAAGGAGTTTACAAGAGCCTTGCCGGAAGTAAGCAATTTGAGGAAATTGTACGCAAGCAAGGAAGGCACCGGAAGAATCAAGGTGTTTGTTTCGAACGCAAGTTCAATGCCAATGGAGTTCAGTGGGAAGAAGATCAATACCCCAAGACGAAGTTTGTTCCTCAACAAGAGAAGTATGACCCCACTTCTTTCGAGGGAACACAAGCTCAAGAAGATCTTCCACCACAAGACTGCAAGCTAAAAGGCAAGGACAAGCTTCAAGAGAAGATTGGTGCATTTGAAGAAGCTCCTAAGGCCTTGGTCAAGTGGGTTCCCAAGACTACATTAAGTTCTACTTCATCAAGTACGACTACAACTCCAAGGATTCCCATCAAGATGATGTGGATCCTGAAGAAGAAGAACTAGAGAGTTCTTGAGTGTGACTCCGCCAACATACTTCACTCATATTCATTTTGGCAAGAACAAGTGCAAACAACTTCCACATCTTGCACTAGTTCAAGGAGTCACAAACCCTCTTGTTGGTAAGACAAGGGACAAGGTAACCTAATGCTTTCATGGACATCATCATATGTGTGAACTTCACTCTATGTCTATGGATATTCTTGCATGTTCCTTGTGGGACTAACCCATGTAGGTATTGAAAGTGCAACTCACTCCAAAGGATTGCTCCAAATGATCTACATCGACATTGAGCATCCACATCTTCAACACCTACATGAAGTCATCATCGAAAAAACCCAAGGTTAGTTCATCCCTCATAAGGGGGATATCACATCTAGGGGGAGCTTTAAGAATTGAGCTAAAGCAACTCTAATGGTGTGAACACAACAATGCTTTATGTAAAAGTGGTAACCCCACTTGTGCTTAAACGATGAGTATGACCTATGATCAAATGTTCTCATTTGACTCCTAAGTCAATATACTCATATATAGATTACCTAGTCATCGCAAAATTGCTTGATAGATGCTAGAGTGTTTGTGCATGCTTTGCCACATATTTCATTTGCTATCTTATTGTGTGAGCATGTTGGTTGCATATTTTTCTCATTCAAGGACATCCATTTGTTGCTTTGATTGATTGGCTTTTCTTTTGCCAAATGGATGGACAAGAATGCCTAAGTACTCCCTCTAGCTATCTATGCTTTTCTCGTCTCGAACTCTATTCATGCTACATCACAAAGTTTGATCAAGTCATATTCGGACCCTCCGGGTGAGGAGCACTCGAAGCCACCGATTCGTCATAGACTTAAACTTCCAAAACCTCTTACTGTATTTCGGTCTAACCGATCCATCCCTTTCGGTCATACCAAGTTCATTAAGTTGATCTAGGTTTTAATCTCGGTGCAACCGATTTGAACCATTCAGTTGCACCGAGTTGCAGCAACCGCTTGCGATTCTACATCTCGGTGCCACCGAGTTGTTCCACTCGGTCACACCGACAGGGTCTGGATATATATACCCGGGTTGAAAATTTGGAAATTCCTCCAAACCTCTTCGCCCGCGCCTGTCCAGCTCTGCTGACTCATGGTCTCCGGATCGTCTCCTCATCGCCTGCGACCTCCTGCCACTGGTCTTCACCGCCGTCGACGGGAATCCTCACCGCCGTAGTCGCCGTAGCGGGTTCATCACCAAGTTAGGGTATGAACTCGACCCTTTGTGCTTTCCTCACTCCGATTCTTAGCACAAAGTTCAATGCCATGATTCTTGCCATGATTGAAATAGTTCTATCCAGTCAAAACTTCCTCTAGATTAGTTTTGATCCAAAAACTTAGGGTTAGGTTTTCGCCGAACTCATCTCGGACCGACCGATTTGAAAGATTCGGTCTCACCGATTTGGCCCAGGCCATTGCACATGTACTACTCGGTCTGACCGAAGTGTACAAATCGGTGTGACCGAGTTTACTTTCTCAGTGAAACCCTAGCATCTCGGAGTCACCGAACTGTGTCTCGGTCTGACTGATTTCACATGTTTAGACTCTAAAGTTGCTTCGGTGTCACCGAGTTTGTCATATCGGTAGCTCCGAAATGCTTTCTGCAGAAAACTAAAATTAAGTTTTTGCTTCATTACTTTTGCCAAAATAGCTGCACTTTGTGATGCTCATCTACTCTATCTCAATCCATCTGTTCACAGGGTCAGTTTCAGCTATGTCAGACCAGAGTGACAGCCAGAACAAGTCAGAAGAGCACCTTCCCCTGATGCCAGATTTTGAGGATAACATAGTTGTCATGGATGCTTCACATCCTACTTCTGTTGAGTCACAGGAGAAGAGAGAGAAGGCAAAGGCTGAAAAAGCTTCAAAGATTCCAGATGCCTCAGTTGCAAATCTCAAGACCAAGCAGGACTAGCTCAGCTATCTGCTTGAAGCCACAGTGAGGATTGAGAAAGGATTAACCACCCTGACTCAAAACCAAGAAAGTCTTGAGAGAATCATTGAAACTAAGTTTTATGATCTAGACTTGAAGGTCACAGTGATTCAGACTGCAGTTGAGCAACTACAGGAATAAGCAGAGGAGAGGAGAGGAAGATCTACCACAGATGCTTATCAAAGGGTGCCTAGAGCATAAAGGTCTGCAGCTGTGCCAGTCACTGACACCAGGGCCACAACTTCTGCACCCGCAGCCACAGCCTCTGTTGCCCCTCCGGTGGCAACCCCTCCAGTTCCTCAGACATCAGCTGAAGTCTTTGCAGATGCTATTCTCTCCACGCCATCTTCACACTCTGGAGCTCCTAGAGATCGTGCTTAGAGTGTCGTATAGCACTATGCATTTTCAAGCTTTTTGGTAACTTGTTGCCAAAGGGGGAGAAAGTGTATAGATCATAGGCTTCGAGAGAGAGAGAGAGTGTGTGTTTTCCTTTATTTGTCTCTCTTGCTACTTATTTGGTCGTTTGTTTGCTACTTATTAGATGATCATGTGATTGATCATATTTTGCTTAAATATGTGTGCTTGAATGATGTTATCTTATCATTTGTGTATGATCAATCATATTTGCCTTGGTGATAAGTGCATGCTATCTATACTTTATCATTTTGAGCGCTCCACCAAGATGTATGTGACATGGAAGAGTAACCCATGATCCTAATCGATTGTGCATTTGCATTCAAAAGCAAATCATAAATAATGCAGAAATTTAGGGGGAGCTCTTGCTTATCACATACTTCTCAAAGCGACGATATATTTCATTCTTATTATCATTTGTCGAAGCTTTGATCCATATGTTGTCATCAATTACCAAAAAGGGGGAGATTGAAAGTGCAACTAATCCCTGGGTGGTTTTGGTAATTCATAACAACATATAGCTCATTGAACTAATAACTTTTCAAGTTGATTATTTCAGATAGTTCAATGATTGGCATGGCATGGACTAGAGATGTGGACACCTCAAAATGCTAAGGACAAATATTGGCAAAAGCTCAAGACTCTACATTTCTATTTTAGTGATCCAATATCACATTGAGTCCATAGGAAAAGCCAATACTATTAAAAGGGGATGAGGTGTTGCTTAATGGTCTACTTGCTCAAAATGCTTAGTGATATGCTCCACAGCCCTCAACCATCTTCTCATATCCAAATATGTCCTAAACCTAAAGTCAAACTTGGCCCCACCGATTTGATCTATCCGGCGCCACCGAGTTCACTTGACATAGCCATAGCCAGAAACCCTAATCAGTTCGGTCTAACCGATAGGGATCTCGGTCTTACCGAGATAGGATTGCAAACTCTCTATTTCCCTTCGTAACATTTCGGTCTCACCGAGATGAGCGATCGGTCCCACCGAGTTCGCAATGCAAACTCTCTGTTTCCCTTTCGTAACGTTTCGATCTCACCGAAAGGAGCGATCGGTCCCACCGAGTTTGCCTGACCAACTCTCTGTTTGCTTATTACTGAAATCAGTCTCACCGAGTTGAAGTAATCGGTCAAACCGAGATCAAGTTTTGACCTAACCCTAGCTCATCGGTCCCACCGAGTTGATCATGTCGGTCCCACCGAAAAACCTAACGTTCACATTTTTGACTGGATCGGTCTCATCGAGTTTACCTATTCGGTCTGACCGAGTTGGCTCATTTGTGTGTAATGGTTAGATTTTGTGTGGAGGCTATATATACCCCTCCACCTTCCTCTCCATCAGAGAGAGAGAGCCATCAAAACATGCCTACACTTCCACTACTCATTTTCTGAGAGAGAACCACCTACTCATGTGTTGAGACCAAGACATTCCAATCCAACCACAAGAATCTTGATCTCTAGCCTTCCCCAAGTTGCTTTCCACTCAAATCATCTTTCCACCATAGCCAAATCTGTGAGAGAGAGTTGAGTGTTGGGGAGACTATCATTTGAAGCACAAGAGCAAGGAGTTCATCATCAACACACCATCTATTACCTTTTGGAGAGTGGTGTCTCCTAGATTGGTTAGGTGTCACTTGGGAGCCTCCGTCAAGATTGTGGAGTTGAACCAAGGAGTTTGTAAGGGCAAGGAGATCGCCTACTTCGTGAAGATCTACCCGAGTGAGGCAAGTCCTTCGTGGGCGATGGCCATGGTGGGATAGACAAGGTTGCTTCTTCGTGGACCCTTTGTGGGTGGAGCCCTCCGTGGACTCGCGCAACCGTTACCCTTCATGGGTTGAAGTCTCCATCAACGTGGATATACGATAGCACCACCTATCAGAACCACGCCAAAAATCTCCGTGTCTACATTGCGTTTGCCTCTCCAAACCCCTCCCTTTACCTTCATATGCAATGGTTTACATTCCGCTGCTATACTCTTAGAATTGCATGTGTAGGTTGATTGCTTGACTTGTGCTAAGTTGTTAAAATCTGCCAAGACTTAAAATTGGGAAAAGGCTAGATTTTTATTTGGTCAAGTAGTCTAATCACCCCCCCTCTAGACCTACTTTCGATCCTTCAACATGCCCTGAGCATGTCTTCGAGTATTTTATTTACTCGCTCCGTCTGGCCATCTGTCTGAGGGTGATAAGCCGTGCTATACTTTAATGATGTCCCCAAAGCTTGGTGAAGATGTGACCAGAATGCTGAGGTAAAAAGGGATCCTTGATCTGATGTGATATTTCTTGGTACACCATTCAGACTGACGATTCTGGATATGTAGAGTTGAGCCAGTTGATTTGCACGGTATGTGGTCCGAATGGGAATGAAGTGGGCCACTTTGGTCAGCATGTCCACCACGACCCATATAGCATTGTTCCCACGAGGAGTCTTGGGAAGACCGGTGATGAAGTCCATGCAGACATCGTCCCATTTCCATTGCGGAACGGGCAAAGGTTGAAGTAGCCCGGCAGGTTTTTGGTGTTCCGCCTTCACCTTATTGCATATATCACAGCAGGCGACAAAATATGCAATATCTTTCTTCATCCCATCCCACCAAAATATTTGCCTGAGGTCTTCATACATTTTGGTACTTCCTGGATGGATCGAGTATGAGGACTCGTGTGCTTCTGTTAATATCTTTTTCCTCAGATCTTCTACAATGGGTACACATATTCGTCCTCGAAACCGTAGCGTGCCTTGCTCATCCATCAGAAAGTCTTGAGTCTTGCCGTATTTCATCCGGGTGACCTGGTGTTGCAAGAATGGATATTCTGACTAAGCTTTGCTAATTTCTTCCTCAAGCGTGGGAGTGACGGCCAACATATTGGTGCAGTCAGCCTCAATTATGATCAGATTGAGTTGGGCCATCTCTTCTTGTAGCTTGGAAGGCAAAGATGTCATTAATGCATTGACTGTGACTGGCTTGCGACTGAGAGCATCCACAACCACATTAGCTTTACCCGGGTGATAGTTTATTCCGAGGTCATAATCCTTGACCAACTCAAGCCATCTTCTTTGTCCGAGATTTAGATCAGGTTGAGTAAATATGTACTTGAGACTTTTGTGGTCGGTGAATATTTGGCACCGCTTGCCAATAAGATAATGCCTCCAAATTTTTAATGCATGCACAACGACTGCTAGCTCCAAGTCATGAGTAGGATAATTCCCTTCGTGTGGTCGTAGCTGTTGGGATGCATAAGCCACAGCTGTCTCATCCTGCATGAGTACACATCCTAGGCCCCTTCGAGATGCGTCGCAGTATACATCAAAGCTTCGATAGATATCTGGGAGTGTCAACACGGGTGCTAAAGTTAAACGAGTCTTCAATTTGTTAAAGCTCTTCTCACAATCTTCTGACCATATGAACTTTTGGTCTTTCTTGAGCAATTATGTCATGGGCTTAGCAATCTTGGAGAAGCCTTCAATGAATCGACGGTAATAACCAGCAAGCCCTAGAAAACTTCTGATTTTTGTCACTGACGTGGGTGCTGGCCATTTTAGCACATCCTTAATCTTGCTTGGATCCACAGCTATTCCTTCGGCAGAGAGTATGTGCCCCAAGAATCCAACTTGTTTAAGCCAGAATTCACACTTACTGAATTTTGCATATAACTGGTGGTCACGAAGCCTTTGCAATACTGCTTGGAGATGTTGTTTATGCTCTTCTTCTCCCTTGGAGTATATGAGAATATCATCGATAAAGACCACCACAAATTTGTCCAAGAAATCCATGAACACTTTGTTCATCATATGCATAAAGAAGGCAGGAGCATTAGTCAGCCCGAATGACATAATTGTGTATTCATACAGACCGTAATGAGTGGTGAATGCGGTCTTAGGAATATCTTCTTTCCTGATCTTGAGTTGATGATACCCGGTCCTTAAATCAATCTTGGAAAAGATTTGAGGTCCATGCAATTGATCGAACAAATCATCAATTCTGGGGAGCGGGTACTTGTTATTGATAGTGACATCATTGAGCTGACGGTAGTCTATACACATCCGAAGACTACCATCTTTCTTGTTTATGAATATCGCAGGTGAACCCCAGGGCGAAGAACTGGGGCAGATGTATCCTTTCTTGAGCATCTCATCGAGTTGTTTCTTTAGCTCAACCAGTTCGGATGAAGGCATCCGGTAATATTTCTTGTATATGTGTGCCGTTCCTGGCACGAGATCAATGGCAAACTCAAGTTCCCGATCTGGTGGCATTCCTGGCAATTCTTCAGGGAATACATCTAGAAACTCACTGACCATTGGTATTAATTCCACATCTGAGGATATTGCTGCAAAAACCATTTCCTTCTTAGGCATGGTTCTACGAGCCACAAACCTCACTGTCTGTCCTACCGAATTTATTAATGTAACTTCCCTTGTTGCACAATTTATGCAGACCTGATGCTTTGTCAGCCAATCCATCCCTAATATGACATCCAGCCTTGTGGAATCAATGGCTACCAGCGTCGCAGGGAACATGACTCCAAGAATCCTTATTTCCAAGTCACGGCATACCAAATTTGTTTTGAGCATGGATCCCGGGGATTGCACCATCATGCTTTTCTCAAGAATAGAGCAAGAAAACTTGTTTTGGGCAACAAAACTCTGCGAAATAAAGGAATGGGAAGCCCCCGAGTCAAATAAAATTATTGCGGGTATGTTATTAACAGGGAACATACCAATGACCACTTCGGGGTTTTCTTGGGCTTCTTCGGCGGAGAGATGATGCACCTGGCCTTGGATCAGCTCCTCCTCGGTGTAGGATTCCATGTGGTTGACTTGAGGCTTGAGGGGTGCATTTGGCTTGCCGTTTTTTGGGGCACTGTTTTGCATAGTGTCCGGTCAGGCCACAAGAGAAACATGCATTGCTGTGCTGATAGTCTTCCTGGACAGGATTGGTCACAATGTTCTTGACTTGGTTGTTGGTCTTGTTGTTATTCTGCTGCCAAGTTGGTTTGAACTCAAACTGAGGTTGCTGCCAGGTATGAGCCTTCTGAACTGGCTGTCCATCCTTCTTGGGATCGAACTTGTGTTTATGATCATTATAAACTGGCTTATTGTCGTGAACCAGCTTGTGTTCCCTTTCTGCTATAAGGGCCTTGTTTACCATAGTCTGGCAGTCGGGGAAGTCGAACATGTTGAGCGTGCATCGGAGGTTTTGATTGAGACCTCCAAGGAATCGGTCGATCTTCCATTCTTCAGTGGCCACATCATAGAGAGAGTAACGAGCCAAGTGATTGAATTTATGCAAATACTCACTTACTGACAGGTTTCCTTGAGTGAGAGCGAGAAACTCACGCTGCTTGACCTTCATGATACCGGCGGGAATGTGATACTTGCGGAAATTGTCCTTGAATTTGCCCCAAGTGATCTCATCGTCCGCAGGCCACATAGTTTTAGTATTATCCCACCATATAGCGGCAACTCCTTCAAGATAGTGTGTAGCAAATGGAACCTTGTCGGCTTCTTTGGAGTGGGCAATTTCAAGTTTCTTCTCAATAGTCTGCAACCAATCATCGGCTTCCAAAGGATCGATAACTTGACTGAAACAGGGAGGCTTAGTCCTCTGAAAGTATGATAGCTTGGAGTGATTGCTATACTGATTTCCATTCTGCCCAACCATAGCCTGCACACTTCTCAGTAATTCAAGTAAATCTTGGTTCCTCCTTTCTTCGAACATTCTCATAATCTGCTATGTTGTAGGTGGTTGCGGTGGAGGAGGTGGTGGTGGCTGATATGGTTCGGGGGAATGCCCTGCTTGTCGGGCGGAGCGACAAACAGGAGTATCGTCACCTGCCTGACTGCTGCTACCTCCTCGTGTCATCCTATTTAGGTTTCCCCATACGAAGCATCAAGATGAGCAACATCCATGAACGGGGAAGAAAAGCAAGCGACAAAGCCCGAAAAGAAATGACAAGAAACCAAAACGAAAAAATAATGAAGAAAGATTCCAACATAATTATACATAGACACATACATGAAAGGAAACATCATGACAGGTACGACTACCCTCATACATAAAAGGAAACATACTACACTCATACATCCAAGCATCATGACAACCTCAGCTACTCTGGTGATCTAGTGCTCTGCTGGTCCTGCTGGGTCCTCCCCTGACCCGGACTTGGATCCTGAACTAAAAATGTTAACAGAAACCTCCGGGTTAAAGGTAACACGACGACGCTGCCTCGAGGGCTCTCCCTCAGGGGCGGGTGCTGGATAAGTCTCGAGCATAGGGGCTGCGGGAGTAGCGAGAAGTGAAGCCCACTCAGCAGGGGACCCGCGGGGAGTCACTGTCGAGGTGCCCGAGTTACTCGAAGGGGTAACCGGGGTAGCTGGCGAACTAAAAGTTGGGGGAATAACTCGGGTAAACCCTATTGAAGGTGGAACAAAACTGGACCTAGTGGCCACCAAAGCGGTACGAGCACGAGTCAGCTCTTGGGCCAGCTCGTAAATCAGAAGGTAGCTAGCAGTGATATAGCGGGAAAGGTGGCTAGAGGAATGATTGCACGCGGGATCAATAATAGGAAAGTGGACACGCCCATCATCGTGTAGGGATGGGTAGTAGTAGAAGCCTGGATGAGTCTGCATTCGGATCTCGTTATAGCGTAACTCAACGAGAATCTCGAACATAGCAAATTGAACAGCCTGAGCGGGTGTAGAAGTGAAACCACTCCCAGAAGAACGAGTGTATGTGCCAGATGCTGAACTGCTACGCAAAGTAACCACCGCGTGATACTCGAATATTGAGGCTGCCAGGCGCTCCCGGTACACCCGATACACTGGGTCATCACCGTGAGGGTAGAGTCGACGCCACACATTCCGAAGAAGGTGCGGTGAAGTGTACGGCGCCAGCTCCAACTGACACGGATACGGCACTGGAGCCATCTACACTCACAACCATTAGTCGGTTAGCAATAAAATAAACTGTATGCATGCAATGCAGCAATCAGAAGCACACAAACACTACCGGCATTCAGAGCTACTATCTATCGTTTTAACTAGCGCGTTAGCTGTCTCGCGTGTCCTACAGTCAATGCGGCTCTGATACCAATCGTTGTGGCACCCCAGCTCAGAGCGACCGGTTTGCCTTGCATTGCCAGCCTAGAAATCAAGTCTTCTGGCAACACACAACAACTTGGTACAGAAATACAACCGCTTTATTGATACTAGCGGAACATAGAGTTTGATATTACATCAAGTAGCGAGGCCAAGCGGCACACACGGTGCGGCTAAACATATGTACATTATTTAGTAGATATGAGCAGGGGCCTCGACATCACGATTAAGCTACACGGCAGCGGAACGACGACGTAGAAGGACTCCATCTCATAGGGACACTGATGTGGACACAGTCTAGACTGCGATGCAATACGCAACTCCAACTCTGGTATGACTTCTCCTGAAACTGGCATGACGCGCCAGGTAAGTACTTTGAATGTACTCGCAAGCTCACACAAATAAAGCAACAATGGCAGACAACAACGATGATATTTAAGCAGGTTAAATGCAAGAATTTAACATGATACTCATGAGGTGATTGTGCTCATAACAGGGCCTTTCTGACCCGCTTACCATCTCGGTTACCTTGTGACCACGAACATCATCATACCATGGTGATCACCTCTGGATCACAAACAAAACCACCTCGGTGGTCTCAACAATTTCACCAATATAACCAGTGCCACAACTATTCATTTAGTGTGCAAGTTAATATTTTTGTTGATCCACGGTCTGACCTACTACGAACTCGTGTCCATGACCGAGGACACGGCTATCGATAGATTAAATACACTCTGCAGAGCTTCGCACACTGTACCCACACCACGGAACCCATGGCCTCGGACTCCCATTCGGGTGGACCAACGGTGTTCCGACAGAACCAATCTATTGTCATGACACTCTCCCGGCCACTTCGACCAACTCCCCTTTGGGCTAAGTCATGGGTGGCCCCGATGCCACTCCGGACATCCAACGGCCACCGTCATGGCAAAACAATCGTCCCAAACGGGGACATGGTACCAAAATAACTACGGGCACACAAGGTTATACCTGCCTACCGGGCCAGGGTAGCGCCAGCGCATAACCTTCCCTAGTTGGAGGCACCGGCGAGAGGCATAACAATAGACCGAGAAAGGGCCTCCCCATAAAGGCAAATGTGGTTGCACTTGGGAAGCTCGATTCGGTGGCACCATGACTCGATCAACAACATGTTCAAGTTGGTTTATTATCAGGTTTCAACTTGCAAATAATTTCACCGAGTCATAGTATGCCATTAAAATGCAATGACAACTTATGCACCATTTTCAACATAGTATCGATATGAACTAAATCAAGCATAATGTCACATTACTCTACTACATAAACTTAACCATCCAACTACAATGCTACTAATAACAGAACAATCATAGCAAGAACATGCAACTAGCATCAAATGAATTTATATGAAGTTTCTATATGCATTTAAAATAATCATGTTCAAGTGAAAATCATAGTTATTGAAATGGCATTCTTGCAAATATTTTTGATGGCTTGCCTTAGGGCAGAGGAGGGTCACACTCCTCCTGGTTATCCTCAAGGTAGCAATTTCCTTCTGAAAAGAATTAAAATATCAAAAAGAAAAGGTCACATAACACTGTTTAATGCACCAGAAAATAATCACAGCAAGCAAAAATCTCATCTTTTGCATGCTAATAGAGGAGTTTAACACAAAACCAATGCAAAAAGAATCATATCATTTTGATATATAGAATAGGAGTTATAGATGGTCAAAGTTGAGTCAAAATATTTGAATTAAATTGAATAATAGAAAAACTAGGGCGGCTGACGTCGAAGACGTATTCCAGGGAATACGCCTCCACTCATACCGCTTAGGACGCGCGCTGTGAGGCTGACAGCGGGCCCGACTGGTTAGGTGAGAGGGAGAGAGAGAGAAGAAACAGAGGAGGAGGCGGTCGCCGGTGCGTGCGCCGGCGAGGTGGGCTCGGAGGCCGCCGTGGAAAGGAGGGATGGACGCGCAATGTTATGGTGCACCTGCATGTACCAGAAACATGGCGAGAAGAGGTCGGACGAGGTTGGCGTGGTCGTCTCCAGCAACGGCAGTGGGAGGAGCTCGTCGGAGAGGAAGATGCCGGTGACGTGAGGCTGTTTGAGGGGCTCCAGAGGCATTAGCTAGAAACAGTGGACCACCAGGAACACGCCTAAGAAGACGGTGGAGCTCGAGAGGCAGTGGGGTGGGAGGGGGCAGGAAGCTCGGATCGCCGGCGAGTGGCAAAGGGGAAAGGCAGCCAGAGGCCCGCCTGGCCCGGCCACGGCTAGTTGTGGAGGTGTGGAGGTTTGGTGAGTATGATTCGGTGCTCGGAGAGGCGCGGATTGAGCTCTATTTATAGGCAGAGGGGAAGGGGATCTTGGGCTCGTCGGAGGGCTCTGGAAGGGGATCTTTTGCATGCTGATTGAGGAGTTTAACACAAAACCAATGCAAAAAGAATCATATCATTTGGACTTATAGAATAGGAGTTATAGATGGTCAAAGTTGAGTCAAAATATTTGAATTAAATTGAATATTAGAAAAACCAGGGCGGTTGACGTCGAAGACGTATTCCAATACGCCTCCATTCATACCGCTTCGGATGCGTGCTGTGAGGCTCACAGCGGGCCCGGCTGGTCAGGTGAGAGGGAGAGAGGGAAGAAACAGAGGAGGCGGCAGTCGCCGGTGCGTGCGCTGGCGAGGAGTGCTCGGTGGCCGCCGTGGAAAGGAGGGATGGACGCGCAAGGTTACGGTGCACCTGCACGTACCAGAAACATGGCAAGAGGAGGTCGGACGAGGTCAGCGTGGTCGTCTCTAGCGGCAGCAGCGGGAGGAGCTCGTCGGAGAGGAAGACGCCGGCGACGTGAGGCATTTCCAGGGGCTCCACAGGCGTCAGCTAGAACCAGTGGACCACCAGGAACACGCCTGAGAAGACGGTGGAGCTCGAGAGGCAGTGGAGTGGGAGGGGGCAGGAATCTCGGATCGTCGGCGAGCGGCGAAGGGGAAAGGTGGCCAGAGGCCCGCCTGGCCCGACCACGGCTAGCTGTGGAGGTGTGGAGGTTTGGTGAGTGTGATTTGGTGCTCGGAGAGGGGCGGGTTGAGCTCTATTTATAGGCGGAGGGGAAGGGGGTCTTGGGCTCGTCGGAGGGCTCTGGAAGCGGTGCTCAGCGACGGCTGGCGCCAGTGAGAGAGGGGGAAGACTCCATGGCTCACATGGCCACTGTGGGGGAACGCGGATGAGGACAGGACGCGGGTGGAGACGAACACAGGGGCACGGGTGCACTGTGCACTTGGCCTCGTCATGCCCGTGCTTGCTGCGGCGAACTCCGGCGTCGGCGAGCGGCAGGGATGGGTCAAGGGCTATGAGTCAAGGGTGGTGGCACGGTGCGGCAGGCTGAGGCGAGCTCCGGCGCGGGCACGAGCGAAACAGAGACGCTGGCGCGATGTAGAGCGCATTGACCGCATGCCAGGGGCCTTGTCCTTGCGTGGTCACCGCGTGAACTCTGGTATCACATGGCTTGGGCTGTGCAAAGCATGTCTGGCGTGTAGTCCATGCATAGAGGGGTCCAGGGATATAAATGGCATACTTCCAGGCCGACCGAGATGAACAGGAGAGAGGGAGCAAGTTTCTAGATAGAAACTTGTGAGCAAAATTTGGATAGGTTCCAGAAGGAGTTTAGTGCTGATCTTTGGGGGTTAAGGTTTTCTTAGGAAGGTAATGAAACCCTAAAAATTTCAGCTCCATAGGATCAAGCAAAAATGCACTTACTTCACAACATGCATTTTCTGACCGGAATGGAAAAGATTTTCTGTAGCAAAAATATTCCAAATAACCATGAAATATTTTTGCACAGGGAGTTGTGCCAAGGTCCAAAGAATATTCAGGAATTTTCTTAGATTTTTATGGGCAAGAAAAATGAGGGTTGCTATGGAGTAGAAGTGACTGAAGTGCTATTCAGAGAGAAAATGAATATTTTTCATTTAAGAACAATATTCCCAAGGTTATATTTGGGTATATCAGAGGGTAAGGGATGGGTTTGGAAGTGAGATGAGTCACTTGGGTGAAAATCAAAGAAATGCCCAAGTGATGAAGTCCAAATGAGTTGATTCAAAAACCCAAATTCAATTCAAAATGCAATAAAACCCAGAAAAAGAAAAGGGGCAAAAACCAGGGTGTCACACGGGTCATCATTACGAGGCAGGTTACGACTCCATTCACTACTGGAAACCACCGGCGACTCAATATGCCGGCTAAAGCTTTGACTTGGGCGGGGAGTTGAGTGAACCCACTCACGACTGTACGAATAAGCCGCCTGCTGCGCTACAGCCGTCTGAAGAATCTCCACTGTGTTCTGGGTCTCTATCGCCACTGGAGACTCACCTTCGATCGGGATAGCCGTCAGCCGAGTGGCCTCGACTATCATGTTATCCACTGGGTTAGAATAATGGCCAGGGGGTGTTGGAATCCATTGAGGTGGGGTCAGATCCCTACGAGGTGGGTCTAGCACACGAGGCTGGGTCGCCGCCCCGGTCCCTGGCGCCTCAGCAGCCCGGGTTACAACAGGCGGGTTACTCATTGCTGCCCCAGGTGTGTTAAAAAGATTCCGCCCCTCAAACTGCGAAGGCAAGCGGCTCTGGTGCCTTCTTCGAAAAATAGCATTGGACGCATTCTGATCTAGACTTAGGCGGAAAGCTTCTGCCCTTATCCGCTGTGACTCGGCATCCATCGAAGCTCGCTCCATCGCCATCCTAGCATTCTCTGCATTAAGATCCTCTTGGGGTTTGGCCACCTCATCTCGCACCTTTGCAACTTCTGCATTATGCTGTGCTTGATTCGCTGGAGTCACCTCCGTGGCTAACAGAGTCGTCAGGGTGCCCAAGAGCTCAGATAAAACCTGAGTCGGCGGCCGAATAGAGTTGCCCGCCCCAGCTGTCGCAGCAGCAGTTGAACCGGATGTCATGGCAGCAGCTGTTGATGAGTTTACCACTGGTTGCGTACCAGCCATAAAAATAGCAGCCCTGCTCGGCAGCTCATACGGGTCCGGAATACTGTCACCATCGGAATAGCCCCCAAGCCCGCCATCTTGAAGTTGAAAGATTGATTCATTTTCTCCGGTCGATGACTCATCACCTGAATAGATGGCCGTCTATCCACCAGATGTAGAACCTTCCTCAAGATCCGCCCCATGAACAAAGCCAACAAAGACGTGCTTCTGGCCGGGTTGACCCCTGGTGGGTTGCGCGCGCTGAGCCGTCTCAATGATGTCGGTGCAGGTGTCTGGCTCAGGCTCTGACTCGCCGATCTTGCCGATGAAGATGTGAATTCCGCCAAAGGGGACCCGGTACCCGTACTCGATTGAGTCGGCCTCGGGGCCCCAGCCAGCATCGTCGATGTAGATCTTGCTACGACGACTCTTAGTCATCCGGCCCACGGCATATCCTTCGATCCCTAAGAAGTTGCCCTTCATGAACTCGAAACCAGTGTGCTCTGGCCCCACGGTGGGCGCCAACTGTCGGGGATTTAACACGGCAGATGCCCTTGTGAAAGGACTTAGGTGTGGAGCCATCGCAACGTAGGTTAGCTCGAAGGGGTTAAATGGGACAAAGGACACCGAGGTTTACCCAGGTTCGGCCCCTCACAACGAGGTAAAAGCTTACGTCCTGCTTCTAGTTGTATTGCTTGAGTTTCGATTACAAGGGAGTGATCACGCTTGACCTAGCTATCGATCAGTTGTTTCTTGAGTTAACCCGCCGCCGGGTCTCTCCTTTATATACACAGGTCGAGGCCCCGGGGCTTACAAGAGTCCGGGCCGGATCACACAACGTGACAAGCTCGGTTTCTAAGTCGCCTTGCCTTACCAGGCAAGTCACTATCGGGCGGCTTACACTTCCGGGTCTTGGGCCTCCACCTGGCCCGCCTCTTAAGCTGCCACCTGTTTTCAAACTTCGTCTTCTTGGACCTTCTTGGGCTTTCTTCATATTAAGTCGCCAATGGTGTAACCCGGCCCCTCCTGGGGGGTCACACCTCGGGGTTATATCCCCAACAGCACCCCTATTACCGGCCCCTCTCGTGCAAGGACGAGTGAATAAACACTCATCATGAGAATAACCCGCTTAGCATGGAAGATACTGACCACCCCGTGTCGCTTCATGAGCGGTCCAGGCACACAAAACAGATGTTTATTTGAAATTTTAGAGGTGGCACATGCAAATTTACTTGAAACGGCAGGGTAATACCGCATATAGGTAGATATAGTGGACTCATCTAGAATAACTTTGGTTTAAAGATTTTGATGCACAAGCAGTATTCCCACTTAGTACAGGCAAAGGCTAGCAAATAGGTTGAGAAGCGACCAGCTAGAGAGCAAAAATGGTCATGAACATGCATTATGAATAATCGACATTGAATACTAGCATGAGTAGGATATAAACACCATGAACATAAATATCGTGGAGGCTATGTTGGTTTTGACTCAACTATATGCGTGAACATGTGCCAAGTCAAGCCACTTGAAACATTCAGAGGAGGATACCATATCATCATACTACATCATAATCATTTTAATGCATGTTGACACCTACGATAAATCATTATCCACTCCTAGCTACTTAAGCATGGCATGAGCAACTATAATCTCTGATTGTCATTGCAAACATGTTTGATCATAATATGCTGAATCATGGATACTAAGTTAAACATATTTACAAAAACAAGAACAAGTTGAGTTCATACCCGCTTTTCCCTGCCACAGTCACTTCATCAAATATCGTCATTATTGCCTTTCACTTGCACGACCGAATGATGTGAAAATAATAATAGAGCAAGAGTGCCGTGGACTAAGCTGGAATCTGCAACATTTTATTCAGAGGGAAAGACATAATAATATAGGCTCTTTGTTAGATCAACAATAATGCATATGAAAGCGACTCAACATTTTCATCGTGGTCTTTCCCTTGGTACGACTCAACAAAAGAAAATAAATTTAGAGAAATACACTGAAATATTTTTGGAATTTTTAGTTTTTTCTTGAAGAAAGCAAATTAAAGAAAGAAAAACAAGAACGAGAAAAACTATTTGCATGGGAAAGCTCCCAACAAATGAAAGAAGAAATGAGAAATCTTTTTGGGTTTTCTTTTAATACTACAACTAAATTAAACTAGAAAGAAAAACCGAAAACAAGCAAGAAATATTTTTTGATTTTCTCAAAGTTTTTCAAACACAGAAGAAGAAAGCGAGAAAATAAATCTAGCATGGATAATACAATGAAAAAGTGTGAACACCGACAACTGAGATGAAATGTATGGGCATGAATGTAATGTCGGTGGAAATACGTACTCCCCCAAGCTTAGGTTTTTGTCCTAGCTTGGTAATCACCACCCGTAGTAGCCATTCGGTCCCACGTGAAAGTGCTGTGGCGGCGGCACCTGAGGGTCCCACTCCTGGGTCTCCTCCTCTGCCGCTGCCTGGTTGTTCTGGTAGGCAATAATGTCCTCTGGCATGGCCCTGTATCCGTGCCTGGCAAAAGAATCAAACAAAGCAGGTGCAGGCAACGGGATAAAATCACGGGTATCCTCGCTGAATACTAAGTTATAACGAATGTGGTTAAAAGAATCAGAAGTATTAGTAAACTGGTGAAGCACCATCGCCTGGTGATCTAGATAAACTCAGGGCAAAGGATAATCATATTGGCGTATCTGAACATTAAAGTGCCTCGCTAAGCGAGTGGCAAAAATAACACCATGAATTTTGCCCTTAGTTCTATTGAGGTGCAGACGACATGCAATAATAGCCCCTAGGCTAAAGATGTGATCATTGTGAAGTGCACGGCGTAAAATGGCGAGGCCAGGAGCACTGAGCACGTTGAATAAAGCAAAGTAATGCACAGAAGGAAACTGCAAACTAGTGACGGTGGCTTTCGAAACACCTCAACAACTGTCAAAGTGAGGAGGAAGTCCTCAAACTCTGCCGGTTTAGGCTCTCTTAATTCCCCGTCAGAGGGAATCAAACATATGTCACAAAAGTCTATGAGCGGTATCTGATGGGTTTCAGAATATAAATTAAACCGCACCTCAGGAGGATTGTTCCTATTTAAGAAATATAAATTTTGCACAAACGAATTTGTAAGGAGGTGATGTTGGTCACACTCATCTGTGAGGAAGTTAGTCAGCCCGGCATTTTCAATAAATTGGGCAAACTCTTGATGGAACCCGGCCTCGTCCATGAAAGCATCATGTGGCCATTTGCACGGCCGCACCTCTACCATTCTCGAAGTGTTGAGGTCATTGTCCGATGATTCCCCGATTACTCCCTTGGCATTTTTTTGGTGGAAAACTTCCGGAAGACACTCATCTTTTCCTATGAATAAAATTCTGAAATTTTTGGCCACAAATTTTTTGTCAACAAAACTTCACAAGATTGATAGCAACTACTCATGTGGGTGCCTAGAGGCTATATTACCCATTCAAACTATTAGAACTCTAAGAAATCAACATGCAAGCTCATCTACAACAGCATCAAGAGTAGCTAAATACTCAAAATACAAACCACTAGAACAAAAACTAATTGGAGCAATGGAGGAGTCACATACCAAGTAGCAATCCCCCAAAACAATTTTGGAAATGGAGCTTCGAGCAAAGAGATCAAAATCTGCGGGTTTGAGAGCAAGAACACGAGAGAGAGAGAGAGAGAGAGAGTAAGAGTGATTTTTTCTGGAGGTAGGAGATGACATGGGCTAAAGAGATAAGTGAGGGGACCCACATGGGGCCCACCACCCACCAGGGCGCGCTTGGTGTGGCTGGCGCACCCTGGTGTCTTGTGGGGACCAGGGGCACCCCCTCATGTGGTTATTTGTTCCATAAATTCTTAAATATTCAGAAGAAAAAAATCATGTTAAAATTTCAGGTCATTCTGAGCACTTTTATTTTTGACCACTTTTTTATTGCACGGAAAATTCAGAAAACAGGATAAACATGGCATTTTATTTTGTTTAACTAAGAAAAACAGATAACAAAAGGTAGGGATAGAAAGTTGTGCTTACTAAATTCATCGACCACATGCCTCTAAAAAACAATCCATTAATAAGGTTGACAGAGTCTTATTAACAATCACTTTTGATTAACATGAACCCGAAGAACTTTCGTAAAACACTAAGTTACCTCAATGGGGATATGCATATCCCCAACAATAAGTATTTCATATTTATTTTTGACAGTAGGTAGAGGGAGTTGAAAACTTCCAATAGTGATTGTCAAAGATTTTTCAATAACATTAATACCATTCACTTGGAATTGTTTCTTCGGAAAGTGCACTGTATGCTCATTACCGTTGATATGAAAAGTGACTTTGCTTTTATTGCAATCAATAACAGCCCCTCCAGTATTTAAAAAGGGTCTACCAAGGATAATCGACATGTTGTCGTCCTCGGGCATCTCAAGTATAACAAAGTCTGTTAAGATAGTAACATTTGCAATAACAACGGGAAGATCATCACAAATACCGATAGGTATGGCAGTTGATTTGTCAGGCATTTGCAATGATATCTCAGTAGGTGTGAGTTTACTCAAATCAAGTCTTTTATATAAAGAGAAAGGCATAACACTAACACCAGCTCCTAAATCACATAAAGCAGTTTTGACATAATTTCTTTTAATAGAGCAAGGTATAGTTGGTATTCCTGGATCTCCAAGTTTTTTAGGTACTCCATTCGTAAAAGAATAATTAGCAAGTATGGTGGAGATTTCAGCTTCAGGTATCTTTCTTTTATTAGTGAAAATTTCTTTAATGTATTTAGCATAAGGGGCCATCTTTAAAATATCAGTCAAACGAGTACGCAAAAAGACTGGCCTAAGCATTTCAGCAAAGCGTTCAAATTCTTCATCATCCTTATTCTTAGAATATTTAGGTGGAAAGGGCATGGGTTTCCGAACCCATGGTTCTCTTTCTTTACCATGTTTTCTCGCAACAAAGTCTCTCTTATCATAACCTTTATTTTTAGGTTGTGGGTTATCAAGATCAACAGCAGGTTCTATCACAACATCATTATTTGGTTCTTTATCATTGTCTGGTTGAGCACTTGCATGAACACCATCATTATCATTTTCATTATCACTAGATGAATGTTCATTACTAGACTGAGTTTCAGCATCTGAGATAGAGACAGCATTATTATCTTCAGAAGGTTTTTCTATTTCAGGTTCACTAGAGGTATGCAAAGTCCTATCATTTTTCTTTTTCTTTTTAGAAGGACTAGGTGCATCAGTATTAATTCTTTGAGAGTCTTGTTCAATTCTTTTAGGGTGTCCCTCAGGGTAAAGTGGTTCCCGAGTCATTTTGCCTCCTCTAGTTGCTACTCTAACAGCGTAATCTTTCATATTATTGTTCATTTCACTAAGCAATTCTCTTTGAGATTTAGCAACTTGTTCTAGCTGAGTTTGAACCATAGAGGCATGTTTTCCTACACATCTAACATCATTAGTGATTCTAAATAACAATTCACTCAAGCGAGCAATCATATCAGAATTTTGTTTCAATTGTTTCATAACATTTGCATTGAAGTGATCTTGTTTTCGAATGTAGTTATCAAATTCATACAAGCATTGACTAGATGTTTATTGTAAGGGATGTCACCTTCATCAAACTTTAATAAAGAATTTACCTCTACCACCTGTGATGGTGGTGTGTCAAGTCCATGTATTTCTTCAATAGGTGGTAAATTCTTAACATCTTCAACTTTAATACCTTTGTCCTTCATATATTTCTTTGCCTCATGCATATCTTCAGGACTGAGAAATAAGATACCCCTCTTCTTCGGAGTGGGTTTAGGCGGTGGTTCAGGAAGAGTCCAATCATCATAATTCTTCAATATATTATTCAGTAATTCCTTAGCTTGTTCAACAGTTCGTTACCTGAAAACACAACCAGCACAACTATCTGGGAAGTCCCTACAAGCATCGGTTAGTCCATTATAGAAGATATCAAGTATTTCATTTTTCTTAGGAGGATGATCAGGCAAAGCATTAAGCAATTGGAGAAGCCTCCCCCAAGCTTGTGGGAGACTCTCTTCTTCAATTTGCGCAAATTTAAATATTTCCTGTAAAGCAGCTTGTTTCTTATGAGCAGGAAAATATTTTTCAGAGAAGTAATAAATCATATCCTGGGGACTACGCACACAACCAGGAGCAAGAGTATTGTACCATATCTTAGCATCACCCTTTAATGAGAATGGAAATAACTTGAGGATGTAGTAATAGCGAATTTTCTCATCATAAGCAAATACGGTGGCTATATCATTTAGTTTAGTAAGATGTGCCACAATAGTTTCAGTTTCATAGCCATGGAAAGGATCAGATTCAACCAAAGTAATTAACTCTGGATCGACAGAGAATTCATAATCCTTATCGGTAACAAAGATAGGTGAAGTAGCAAACTTAGGATCACATTTCGTTCTAGCATTCAAAGATTTTTCTTTCAACTTGCATAATAATTTCTTAAGATCATCTCTATCCTTGCAAGCAATAAAGTCTCTAGCTACCTCCTCATCCATAACATAACCCTTAGGTATCTTAGGCAATTCAAATCTAGGAGAGCTAGGCCTAATAGGTGTTTCATAGTTTTTAGTTTCAAAGACTTCACCAGTTTCAGTAATTTCATCAGTTTAAGTGTTCTCAATATCTTTAGCTCTAGCAATTTGTTCATCAAGAAATTCACCTAGTGGCACATTATCATCAAGCAAGGTACTAGCATCATCATCAGCATCATTCATAGTAGAAGTAGCGTCATCGATAACTTGCGACATATCAGGATTAATAGCATGTGGTGGTGTTGCAAGTCTACTCAAAATTGAAGGTGAATCAAGTACAGAGCTAGATGGCAGTTCCTTACCTCCCCTTGTATTAGAGGAAAAATCTTGGTTCTTGTATCTTTCAGATTCTTCATAGTGATAAATAGATAATAATCCCAAGTGACTCAACAAATATAGCTATGCTCCCCGGCAACGGCGCCAGAAAAAGGTCTAGATAACCCACAAGTATAGGGGATCACAACAGTTTTCGAGGGTAGAGTATTCAACCCAAATTTATAGATTTGACACAAGGGGAGCCAAAGAATATTTGTAAGTATTAGCAGTTGAGTTGTCAATTCAACCACACATGGAGATTAAATATCTGTGGCAAGATGATCAGTAGCATAGTAATATGATAGTTTCATAGCAGTGGTAACAGTAATAGTAATGGTAACAGTGATAGCAATAATTTTGTAGCAGTTGTAACAGTAGCAATAGCAATAGTAACTTAGCAAGAACAATATGTGGAAAACTCGTACGCACTGGATCGGTGAATTCGTTGGATAATATTCATCATTTATCAGTCATAACCTAGGGCGACACAGAACTAGCTCCAGTTCATAAATATAATGTAGGCATGTATTCCGTAAATAGTCATACATGCTTATGGAAAAGAACTTGCATGACATCTTTTGTCCTACCCTCCTGTGGCAGCGGGGTCCATAAGGAAACTAAGGGATATTAAGGCCTCCTTTTAATAGAGAACCGGAACAAAGCATTAACACATAGTGAATACAAGAACTCCTCAAACTACGGTCATCACCAGAAAGTATCCCAATTACTGTCACCCTGGGGTTTACAGATCATAACACGTAATGGGTGCATTTGACTTGCAAGATCGGATCTAGAACATAGATATAATGGTGAAAACATAAACGGTTCAGATCTGAAATCATGGCACTCGGGCCCTAGTGACAAGCATTAAGCATAGCAAAGTCATAGCAACATCAATCTTAGAACATAGTGGATACTAGGGATCAAGCCCTAACAAAACTAACTCGGTTACATGATGAATCTCATCCAACTCCTCACAGACCAGCGAGCCTACGAAGGAACTACTCACTCCTGATGGGGAGCATCATGAAATTGGTTATGGAGGATGGTTGGTGATGACGAAGACCGAAGATCCCCCTCTCCTAAGCCCCGAACGGGCTCCAGATCTGGCCTCCCGATGAAGAACAGGAGGTGGCGGCGGCTCCGTATTGTAAAACACGATGAAAGTTTCTCTCCTATTTTTTTCTAGAAAAATAGGATTTTATAGCGTCAGAATTAGGGTCAGGGGAGCCTCGAGGGCCCCACCCTCCACCAGGGAGCGCCAGAGGGGGGTGGCGCGCCCTCGTGTCTTGTGGGCAGCCAGGGCCCCCCTCTAGTGGGTCTTGGTTCCAATAATTATTATATATTCTAAAATAATTCTCCAGAAAGTTTCGTCCAATTCCGAGAACTTTTATTTCTGCACAAAAAACAACACCATGGTAGTTCTGCTGAAAACAACATCAGTCCGGGTTAGTGTCATTCAAATCATGCAAATTAGAGTCCAAAACAAGAGCAAAAGTGTTAGGAAAAGTAGATACAATGGAGATGTATCATGTCTCAACCTGCCCCGTCGCTCCACCACAAAGATCCACTCAGAGGGCCATCGGGATACATGTCCTTTCAGCCCCCAGTCCGTGAATCACTCGCGGGTACTCTACGAGACGACCCGACTTTAGTCACCACATGTAACATGTATAATATGTATAGTATATATATACCCGTGATCACCTCCTGAAGTGGTCACGAGCCGATAGTATAGCATGGAAGACGGACAAGAATGTAGGGCCACTGATGGTAAACTAGCAACCTATACTAAGCATTTAGGATAGCAAGTAAGATGTCAACAACAGTAGCAATAAGGACAGGCTATGCAGCAGTACATGATCAACTGGAAAGACTATAACAGTAACACTACTCTAATGCAAGCAGTAGAGAGAAGGAGTAGGATGTATCGGGATGATCAAGGGGTTTTTGCTTGCCTGGAAGCTCTACGGAGAAGGATGGGTCGTCAACACCATAGTCATACTGGGTAGCAGCGGCGTCGGTCTCAGTGTCTAATGAAGAGAAGAGGGGGAAGAAACAATAAATACAATGCAAGCAGATGCATCAAGATGCATGACATGACAATAAGCAGTGCTAGGGTGACCTAACGCAGTACTAGGTGATAGAGGTGAAGGGGGAAAACATCCGGGAATGTTTTCCTAGCGTTAGGCATTTTCGGACAGATGGAAGAGAGGGGACGGTTCCTTGTTCGCTATGCTAGGGGCATGTGACAACGAACGGAAGGCATATTCAGATTCGTCAAATTTTTCTGAGTAACTTTCATGTATAAACTATTTTCATCCGAGTTACGCATTATTTTATATTAATTTTCAAAGTTTTAATCATTTTCTAAAATTTAACAGATTTAAGTTAATTCAAAACAGGTTTACTGCATCAGCATGACATCAGCATGATGTCATCAGTCAACACAGTTTTTGACTGGTCAACCTGACATGTGGGACCCCACTGTCATTGACACGTTATGCTAATTAGAAGTTAATTGGATAATTAAGCTACATTAATTAAGTTAATTAGTTATTTTATTATTTTATTTACTATTTGTATTTATTATATTTTTCTTTTCTATTTCCGTTTTTCTCCAGGGGCGGGCCCCACTAGTCAGGGGCACAAGGCCATCCCCTGGCTGTGCACGCACGCACACAGGGGGCCAGCCATGGCGATGGCGTGGCCAGGGGAGGCACAGCACAGGGGGGAGGCATGAGAGCAACGGCGACTGGAGCAAGGTGTCCCAATCCTTTTTATAGCAAAGGACTTGCCGGAAAGTTATCTTATATGAAGCAAAGTGTTCTCGGGGACACATGGGAATTAGTGTCTAGTCACATTCATCATGTTTAGTCGATTCGCGTTCGCTACTTTGATAATTTGATATATGGGTGGACTAGTGCTAGGGTGCTATTCTTACTTAAACAAGCAAACCTCTTATGGTTATCCCGTATCGTAAACATATGGATCTAAATCAGCAGTTACCGAATAACGCATAAACTAGGGATTAAACTTTTGTCACTCTCACAACTCATCATCTACTTATTACTCCCCAATGCCTTCCCTTAGGCCCAAGTATGGTGAAGTGTCATGTAGTCGATGTTCACATGACACCACTAAAGTAAGAACGACATACATATCATCAAAATATCAAACGAATACCAACTTCACATGATTACTTATAACAAGACTGGTCTCGTGTCCTCAAGAACAAAAGTAACTATCACAAATCATATTCATGTTCAAGATCATCGGTGTATTGAATATGCTTAAGGATCTAAACATTTAATCTTCCACCAAATAAACCAACTAGCATCAACTACAAGATGTGATCAACACTACTAGCAACCCATAGGTACCAATCTAAGGTTTTGGGACAAAGATTGAATACAAGAGATGAACTAGGGTTTGAGAGGAGATGGTGCTGGTGAAAATGTTGATGAAGATTGGTCCTCCCATGATGAGAGGATCGTTGGTGATGTCGATAGTTTCGATTTCCCCCTCCCGGAGGGAAGTTTTCCTGGCAAAATCGCTCTGTCGGAGAGCAAAAGTGCTCATGCCCAGCTTCCGCCTCGAGGTGGCGGCGCTTCGCCCCGAAAGTCTTCTCCTTATATTTTTTTCTAGGGCAATTAGCCTCATATATCAGAATATGGGCACCAGAGGCCTGCTGGTGGGGCCACGAGCTCATAGGGCGCGCCCTGAGCTCGTGGCTCCCTGGTGGGCCTCCTCCTCATATTTCTTCAGCCAATATTTTTTTATATATTCCAAAATAATTCTCTATAAATTTTCAGGTGATTTGGAGCTATGCAGAATATCTATCTCTGTTGTAGCTTTTGCTGGTCCAGAATTCCATCGGCCGGCAATCTTCCTCTTCATGTGAAATTTACAAAATAAGAGAGAAACGACATTAGAATAGCATCGTAAAGTGAAATAATGACCCAAAACATAATAAATAACATTAGGAAACATCATGCAAAATGGACGTATCAACTGATACGTCTCCGTCGTATCTACTTTTCCAAACACTTTTGCTCTTGTTTTGGACTCTATTTTGCATGACTTGAATGAAACTAACCCGGAATGGCGCTGTTTTCAGTAGAACTACCATGGTGTTGTTTTGTGCAAAAATAAAAGTTCTCGGAATTGGACGAAACTTTTTGGAGATTTTTATGGAATATATGAAAAATATTGGAACCAGGACCCACTGGAGGGGGGCCACCCTGTGCCCACAAGGCACCAGGGCACGCCTGCCACCCCCCCAGGCGCGCCCTGGTGGGTTGTGGGGCCCTCAAGGATCCGCTGACCCTAATCTGGATAATATAAATTCCAATTTCCCGAGAAAAAATAGGAGAGAAAGTTTCATCGCATTTCATGATATGGAGCCACCGCCACCTCCGTTCTCCATCGAGAGGCCAGATCTGGAGTCCGTTCTGGGCTCCGGAGAGGGGGATTCACCGCCATCGTCATCATCAACCATCCTCCATCACCAATTTCATGATGCTCACCGCTGGGATTGAGTAATCTCTTCGTAGACTTGTTGGATGGTGATGGGTTGGATGAGATTCATCATATAATCGAGTTAGTTTTGTTAGGGCTCTATCCCTAGTATCCACTATGTTTTGAGATTGATGTTGCTATGACTTTGTATGCTTAATGCTTGTCACTAGGGCCCGAGTGCCATGATTTCAGATCTGAACCGTTTATGTTTTCTAGAATATATTTGTTTTCTTGATCCTACCATGCAAGTTATATGCACCTATTACGTGGTATGGTCCGCATACCCCAAGGTGACAATAATTGGGATTCTTTCCGGTGATTACCGCACTTTGAGGAGTTCATGTATTCACCATGTGGGAATGCTTTGTTTCGGTTCTCTATTAAAAGAAGGCCTTAACATCCCTTAGTTTCCTTATGGACCCCGCTGCCACGGGAGGGTAGGACAAAAGATGTCATGCAAGTTCTTTTCCATAAGCACGTATGACTATATACAGAATACATGCCTACATTACATTGATGAATTGGAGCTAGTTCTGTGACGCCCTAGGTTATGACTGTTATATGATGAATATTATCCAACGAAATCACCGATCCAATGCCTACGAGATTTTCACAAATTGATCTTTGCTAAGTTACTATTGTTGTTGCTACTATTACAACTGCTACAAAATTACTGCTACTGATGTTACTGTAACTATTCCTATTGTTACTATCGCTATCAAATTACCATACTACTGTGCTAATGATCACTCCAATGCAGATATTTAGTCTCCAGGTGTGGTTGAATTGACAACTCAACTGCTAATACTTACAAATATTCTTTGGCTCCCCTTGTGTCGAATCAATAGATTTGGGTTGAATACTCTACCCTCGAAAACTGTTGCGATCCCCTATACTTGTGGGTTATCAAGACCTTTTTCTGGCGCCGTTGCTGGGGAGCATAGCTATATTTGGTGAGTCACTTGGGATTTATATCTGTTGATCACAATGAAGAATCTTAAGGATGATAGAACCAAGATCATTCCCTCTAAGACGAGGGGATGTAAGGAACTGCCATCTAGCTCTGCACTTGATTCACCTTCTGTTTTAAGTAAGCTTGCAACACCACAACCTGCTATTATTTCTGATATGTCACAAGTAATTGATGATGCCACTTATGCTATGCATGATGCTAGGAATGATGCTTGTACTTTTCTTGATAATATTGTGCCACTAGGTGAATTCCTTGATGAACAACTTGCTAGAGCTAAAGAAATTGAGAATGCTAAAACTGATGAAATTACCGAAACTGATGAAATTATTGAAACTGAAAATTATGATCACCTGTTGGAACTAGTGCTCCTAGACATGAATGTGGCACCCCGGCTCAAAGCAACCGGTTTACCTTGCATTGCCAGCCCATGGATCATGTCTTCTGGCAACACACAACAACTTGGTACAGAAAGATACCACTTTATTGATACATAGGTTTGATAGTACATCAAGTAACAAGGCCAAGCGGCACACACGGTGCTGCTGCACATATGTACATTATTTAGTGAACATGAAAGGGGGCCTCAATCATAACGATACAACTACGCGGCAACGGAAAGACGACGTAGTAGGACTCCATCTCACAGGGACACTAATGTGGACACGGCCTAGACTGCGATGCAACGATGCAACTCCAACTCCGGTACGGCTTCTCCTAAAACTGGCATGACACGCCAGGTGAGTACTTTGAATGTACTCGCAAGCTCACACAAATAAAGCAACAATGGCAAACAATAACATGATATTTAGGCAGGTTATATGCAAGAACTTAACATGCTACTCATGAAGTGACACTGCTCACAACGGGGTCTCTCGGACCCGCTTACCATCTTGGTTACCTTGTAACCACGGACATCATCTTACCACGGTGATCATCTCTAGATCACAAAAGAACCATCTCGACGGTTCCAACAACTTCAACATCACAGCAAGTGCCACAAGTATAACGTTAGTGTGCAGGTTTAATATTTCTATTGATCCACGGTGTGACCTACTACGAACTGTGTCCGTGTGACCGAGGACGTGGCTATCGATAGATTAAATACACTCTGCAGAGGTTAGCACACTGTACCCACACCACAGAACCCATGGCCTCAAACTCCCATTCGGGTGGACCAACGGCGTTCCAACAGAACCAATCTATTGCCATGACACTCTCCCGGCCACTCCGACCAACTCCCCTTTGGGCTAAGTCCTGGGTGGCCCTGATGTCACCTCATGACACCCAACGGCCACTGTCGTGGCAAAACAAAATGGTCCCAAACAGGGACAATGGTACCAAATCAACTACGGGCACACAAGGCTATGCCTGCCTACCGGTCCAGGGTAGCGCAAGCGCATAACCTTCCCTAGTCGGAGGCACCAGCGAGAGGCATAACAACAGACCGAGAAAGGGCCTCCCCATAAAGGCAAATGTGGTTGTACTGGGAAGCTCGATTCGGTGGCACCATGACTCGATCAACAACATGTTCAAGTTGGATTATTATCAAGTTTCAACTTGCAAAGAAATATTTCCGAGCCATAGTATGCCATGAAAATGCAACGATATCCATATGCACCATTTCAACATAATGCCGGTATTATCCTTCACATGCTCATGATCATATTACCCTACTACATCATATTAACCAAACAACTTAAATACCACTGAAAACATAACAAGCATAGCATGAATATGAAACTAGCACATGTGAGATTATTTTAATTACTATATGCATCATATGAGACCATATTCAAGTGAAAATCATAATCTTTGAAATTTCACTCTTGCAAATATTTGTGATGGCTTGCCTTAGTGCATAGGAGGGTCACAATCCTCCTGGTTCTCCTCAAGGCAGCAAGTTCCTTCTGAAAACAATTAAAATAGCAAAAAGAAAATGTCACATAACACATTTAAATGCACCAGAAAATATTCACAGCAAGCAAAAATCTCAACTTTTGCATGCTGATAGAGGAGTTCAAAACAAAACTAATGCAAAAAGAATCAACTGATTTGGACTTATAGAATAAAAGTTAGAGCTGGTCAAAGTTGGGTCAAATTTCTGAATTAAAATTGATTTTTGAATAAACAGAGAGGGGGTGACGTCGAAGGCGTATTTTAGGAATACGCTTCCACTTATACCGCTTCAGGGGAGTGAGAGAGAGGCTGACAGGTGGGCCCCATTGTCAGGGTTAGAGGAGAGAGAGAGAAACAGAGGACAGCGGCTCGGTCGCCGGTGGTTCTCCGGCGAGGAGACCACGGCTGCCGCCGGCGAGGGGATGGGTGGATGCGGCACTGCACGGCGAACACGCACGTACCAACAGCTTATTCAGAGGTGGACGGATGGCGTCGCGGCGATCGTCTCCAGAGGCGTCGGCGGAGGGCGCTCGTCGAAGTTGAAGATTCCAGCGAGGCAGGGGCACTCCAGCAGCTCCAGCAGCACAGGCACGACCAGGAGAACACCACGAGCACGTCGGAGGGGTCGGAGGAAGTCGAGGAATGCCGGAGGAAGCAGAACGCTGAGAGGGGATCTGCGGCGAACTTCGGTGCTGAACGGCGGCTAGAGGCCCGCCTAGCCTAGCCGCGGTATTCTACTAGAGGTTTTGTGGTCAGTGGAGGTGGGTGGTGTGGCCAGAGGAGCTCGGGAGGTGCTCTATATATAGGCGTGGCGGAGGAGGGGTTCGAGATCACCGGAGAAGGCTCTGGAGCGACGATTGGCGACGAACGGGGCTCAGAGTGGATGGGAGAGGTCGAGGGGCTCACGCGGCCACGGTGGAGGCAAGGAGCCAAGCACAGGGCGTGGGAGGGAGACGGCACGGGTGCACGGGCGCACTGTGCCTATAGCTCCGCCGTGTCCGTGTCTGCAGTAGCTGTCGCCGGTGTTGGGGAGCTCCAGCGATTGGTCAGGGACGACGAGTCGAGGCAGGGGAAGCTCCAAGACACACGGGCTTGGCCTGGGGTGGACGCATGCGCTGAACAGAGGTGCTGCCGGCGCTCAGAGCGCGTCGAACACCAGCCTGGCACCGTGAACACACGCAGTCACCACGTTCACTGGCACAACGCGGTGCGCCCAAGTGGTAACTTCATGTCTGGTGGCTTGTCCGTGCAGGGTTTAGTCATTCTGTGGTGTTAGACCAAAACCAGGTCGACTGGATAGGACTTTAGCTCTTTGGCAAGTTTCTGGACAGAAACTTGTGAGGTCATTAAAGAGAGTTCCAGAGAGAGTTAGGAGCTGAAACTTGGGGGTTAAGGGTTAGTTAGGAAGGTCATCAAGCCATAAAAATTTCATCTCAAGAAGATTAGTCAAAAATATACTTGCTTCACAAAGTACCATTTCTGACCAGAATGAAAATGATTTTCTACAGAAAAAATACTCCTCATAACCATAGGATATTTTTTCATAGGAGGATGAGGCATGGTCCAAAGAATATTTGGGAATTTTCTCAGATTTTTGGGAGCAAGAAAAATAGGGGTTGCTTTGGAGCAGAAGTGAAAATAGTTCATTTTCAGAGAGAAAATGAATATATTTTTTTGAGAAAAATATTCTAATGGAAATATTTTGAGATATCAGAGGGCAAGAGATGTTTTTGGGAGTGGGTGGAGTCACTTGGGTGAAAATCAAAATAATGCCCAAGTGCTAAGTCCAAATGAGTTAATTCAAAAACTCAATTTCAAACCAAATTTGCAAGAAACTCCAGAGAAAGAAAAATGGCAAAAACCAGGGTGTCACAATGAATTGCCTGAAATACTTGAGGGTTATGTTATGTATGGAGAGGTAGCTAGAGACTTTCTTGCTTGTAAGGATAGAGATGATCTTAAGAAATTATTATGCAAGCTGAAAGAAAAATCTTTGAATGCTAGAATGAAATATGATCCTAAGTTTGCTACTTCACCTATTTTTATTACTGTTAAGGATTATGAGTTCTCTGTTAATCCTGAGTTACTTACTTTGGTTGAATCTGGTCCTTTCCATTGCTATGAAACTGAACTGTTGTGGCACATCTCACTAAATTAAATGATATAGCCACCCTATTTGCTCATGAGGAAAAAATTCGCTGTTACTATATTCTTAAGTTATTTCCTTTCTCATTAAAGGGTGATGCTAAGACTTGGTATAACACTCTTGCTCCTGGTTGTGTGCGTGGTCCCCAGGATATGATTTATTACTTCTCTGAAAAATATTTTCCTGCTCATAAGAAACAAGCTGCCTTATAGGAAATATTTAACTTTGTGCAAATTGAAGAAGAGAGTCTTCCACAATCTTGGGGTAGGCTTCTCCAATTACTTTATGCTTTGCCTGACCATCCTCTTAAGAAATACTTGATATCTTCTATAATGGACTAACCGATGCTTCTAGGGACTACCTACATAGTTGTGCTGGTTGTGTTTTTAGGGAACAAACTATTGAACAAGCTGAGGAATTATTGAATAACATATTGAAGAATGATAATGATTGGACACTTCCTGAACCACCGCCTAAACCCACTCCAAAGAAGAGGGGTATTTTATTTCTCAGTCCTGAAGTATGCAAGAAGTAAAAAAATGTATGAAGGAAAAGGGTATTAAAGCTGAAGATGTTACAAATTTACCACCTATTGAATAAATATATGATCTTAACACACCACCACAGGTGGTAGAGGTAAATTCTCTTTTAAAGTTTGATGAAGGTGATATTCCTTACAATAAACACCCTAGTCAATGCTTTATCATCCCTTCCTCTTTGGGGAAATACCGATGTAGTTCAAGCGACATCAAAAGGAATTTCTGGCGCCGTTTCCGGGGAGACATCATCAACATCTATCAGGTTCCTAATCACAATTCTCATCTCCTTGCAATTTACATTATTTGCCATTTGCCTCTCGTTTTCATCTCCCCCACTTCACAAAAAATTGCCGTTTTATTCGCCCTCTTTTTCGTTCGCCATTTTCTCGTTTGATCTATTATTTGCTTGAACTTGTCATCATGAGTGACTTTGGTATGGCAAAAACACATGATAGCTTAGCTCCTAAAATTGGACGGTCTGGCAATCTGGATGCTAAAACTTTTGTTTTGGGACAAGGGAATGTTATGGGAAAAGAACATATCCAACAATTTTTTAATTGTGTTGGAAATTTGACTCTTGATGATACTCCTATACTTAAAAGAACTGAATCTTATGAAGCTATTTCGGCACTAGTTCTGAAACTTGAAAATAGATTTATCCCTACCCACCCTACCTTGCAGAGATTGTTTTATGAGCTACCCGTTATAAAGGATCCTAAAGCTAAAAAGTTAGCTACCCTTATTCTTATGAATGAATTTGACTACATAGTACGGGAAGCTAGGGAAATTTTTGACATTTATGGTATGAACCGTGAAAAACCGATGATAAATGAGATCCTTTATAATAGTGATTATATGTTGAGACATTTGCCTGGGAATAATCAATTTTTTTATGAGAATCTTAAAAAGGAAATCCCCGTTTTAGATATAATCCAAAAAGTTTTCAATGATGTTAGTCAACAATATTCTTGGATTGTTGCCGGAAATCAAAGGGGATACGTAGATGGGCAACTTGATAATGCTAAAATTTATATGGATAATGTGTTTCAAGTTATTTTTGCAAAACCTCCTGACAAGAACACATCTATGGAAAATAAGAAGAAAGATGACAAAAACTTGAACCTATGCATTATGCCTAGCTAGGTGCATAAAATGATAGCGCTTGTTGGGAGGCAACCCAATGAATACAATTTATTTTTGCTTTTTTATTTCTGTTCTTGAGTGTTTGCACAATTATTCCTCTGTTATGATTGTGTTTTTTATGTTTTAATTATTATTTGTACCAAGTAAAGCCTTTGGGATAGCTTTGGTGATAGTTGATTTGATCCTGTTGAAAAACAGAAACTTTTGCGTCCAGTAACAGAATTGTTTAAATTCACATAAGTGAAGAAAAATTCTGAATTTTTTACAAAATATTTATATACAAATTGCCTCATTTTTTCATAATTTTTCAGAATTTTTCAAGTTACATCAGTATGAGAACAATTCGCATCTTTACAGACTGTACTGTTTTTAACAGATTCTGTTTTCTTTGCATTGTGTGCTTATTTTGATGAATCTATGGATTGTATCGGGGGGTATAAGCCATTGAAAAGTTAGAATACAGTAGATATAATGCAATAATAAAATTTGAATGGGTTTTTAACAGTACTTATAGTAAATATTGGTTTTCTTATACTAACGGATCTCACGAATGTTTTGTTAAGTTTTGTGTGATTGAACTTTTCAAGTTTTGGGTGAGATCACGATGGATCAAGGAATAAGGGGTGAAAAGAGCCTAAGATTGGGGATGCCCCATGGCACCCCAAGTTAATATTCCAGGAGAACCAAGCAACTAAGCTTGGGGATACCCCGGAAGGCATCCCCTATTTCTTCTAACGACCATCGGTATTTTACTTGGAGCTATATTTTTATTCGTCACATATCAAGAGTTTTGCTTGGAGCGTCTTGTATTATATGAGTCTTTGCTTGTTTTGCTTTTTAGTTTTTCATAAGTATCCTTGCTAGACACACCTATTTGAGAGAGCCAAAATTATGCTATGATTTGTTAGAATTGCTCTTTATGCTTCACTTAAATTTTTTGAGCTATGGAATTGCTCTAGTGCTTCACTTATATCTTTTTTAGCACAGCGTGCTTTAATATTTTTGAAGAAATGCTCTCATGCTTCACTTATATTAATTTGAAAGTTAGTAATTTTTTGAAGAAATGCTCTCATGCTTCACTTATATTATTTTGAGAGAAAAATAAATTTATGCTCATGTTCTTCACTTAGATTTATTTGAGCTTGTCAAAAGCAATTGCAATATATGAAACTATTCCCAAAGTGATAGATATTCAAGAGGGATATAATAAAAACTTTCATGAAGATCATTGGACAAAATAAACTTGATTCTTTGTAATAGTTTTAAGATATGATGACAGTGATATGTGAGCCATGTTGGCGAGTAATTATGCTTTAGTAAGAATAATGGTGTTAAGGTTTGTGATTCCCTATGCAAGCACGAAAGTCAATAGTTATGCAATGAAATTGCATCCGACTTGTGGTGCATTATTCGGTGTTAGTTATGCTTAATGCTCGCTTATGTGATTTTTCGTTTCTTGGTTGGTTGCTTCTCAATCTTTTAGCTAGCCTCCACTTGTACTAAGTAGAAATACTACTTGTGCATCCAAAATCCTTAAACCTAGTTTTGCCATATGAGTCCACCATACCTACCTATATGCAGTATTTCCATGTCGTTCTAAGCAAATTTGTACGTGCCATCTCTAATTTTCAAAATAAATTTCCTTTTTGTGTGCTCGTACCGCTCATGAAGCGGCAAGGTGTGGCCAATATTTTTCATGCTAGATGTGTTATTCTCAAGATGAGTGTTTATTCACTTGTCATTGCACGAGAGTACGGCGGTAATAGGGATGCCCAGTCTCGAAATAAAAAATAAATTTACTTTATGTTGTCAAATAAGAAATTCCTTGGAAAGTGTTGGTATGGATGTTAATCGTGGATACGGCTAGCCGTGGAGTGTGAAAGTATGGTGTAAAAAGGTATAAACTTTATTTTCTGTTTGGGAACCGCCTATGATATATCTAGCATGGAAAGTGTTGGGAATTACTCGGTCGTTTTCGTTGACGGGAAAAGTATGCCTCTCAATTTAAGCTTTGAGCTCTGGCACCTCTACAAATCCCTACTTCCCTCTGTGAAGGGCTTATCTATTTGCTTTATGCAATTTTTATTTTTATTTGAGTCTCCATCTTCTCTTATAAAGCACCAACTAAGGGGCACTATGATCGTACTTGAGCATTGGATGTAGCTAATATGCGAGTGTGTTTCATGACTGGATCAATGATTGAGCATGATGGGCTAGGGATAACTTTCTTTAGTGTTGATATTTTGAAAGAGATGGTTGCTTGTTGATATGCTTGAGTATTGAAATCTTCCTGTCAAATCTAGACTATTGCTTTGAACCATATATAAGTCCAAATGTCCATGCTACAAAAGAAAAGAATATATGATGAACATGTTAGGCAGCATTCCACATCAAAAATTCTGTTTTTCTCATTTACCTATTCAAGGACGAGTAGGAATTAAGCTTGGGGATGCTAATACATCTCCAACGTATCTATAATTTTTGCTTGTTCCATGCTGTTATATTATCATTCTTGGATGTTTTACAATCATTTTATAGCAACTTTATGTCATTTTTTCGGGACTAACCTATTGACATAGTGCCCAGTGCCAGTTGCTGTTTTTTGCTTGTTTTTTACTTCGTAGAATATCAGTACCAAACGGAGTCCAAACGCAGCGAAACTTTTTGGAGATTTTTTCTGGACCAAAAGACACCCAGTGGGCCAAAGAAGTGCCAAAGGGGAGGCCCGAGGTGGGCACAACCCACCAGGGTGCGCCAGGAGGCCCAGGCACGCCCAGGGGGGTTGTGCCCCCCTCAGTGACCTCCCACACCGCCTCTTCGCCCTATAAATTCCCAAATATTCCAGAAACCCTAGGGGAGTCGATGAAACACAATTCCAGCCGCCGCAAGTTCCAGAACCACGAGATCTAGACACCATCATGGAGGGGTTCATCATCCTCATTGGTGCCTCTCTGATGATGCATGAGTAGCTCACCATAGACCTACGGGTCCGTAGGCAGTAGCTAGATGGCTTCCTGTCTCTCTTTTGATTCTCAATACAATGGTCTCTTGGAGATCTATTTAATGTAACTCTTTTTTGTGGTGTGTTTGTTGGGATTCGATGAAGTTTGAGTTTATGATCAGATCTATATCCATGAATACTATTTGAGTCTTCTTTTGATCTCTTATATGCATGATTATAGCCTCGTATTTCTTCTTCGAATCTTTGGTTTAGTTAGGCCAACTAGATCAATTTTTCTTGCCATGGGAAGAGGTGCTTTGTGATGGGTTCGATCGTGCGGTGTTCTTTCCCAGTGACAGAAGGGGCAGCAAGACAAGCATGTATCATTGCTATTAAGGATAACAAGATGGGGGCTATTCTTACATGAATAGATCTCGTCTACATCATGTCATCGTTCTTATTGCATTACTCTATTTCTCCATGAACTTAATACACTAGATGCATGCTAGATAGCGGTCGATGTGTGGAGTAATAGTAGTAGATGCAGGCAGGAGTCGGTCTACTAATCTTGGACGTGATGCCTATATATTGATCATTGCCTTGGATATCATCATAATTATTCGATCTTCTATCAATTGCCCAACAGTAATTTGTTTACCCACCGTATGCTATTTTCTTGAGAGAAGCCACTAGTGAAATCTACGGCCCCCGGGTCTATTCTTTATCATATTTGCTTTAAGATCTATTTTTATTCACTTTTATTTTCAGATCTATTATTCCAAAAACCCAAAAATACCTTGCTGCAGTTTTTTGTTACTTATTTTATTTTGCATTTTATCGAGATCTATTTATCCAATCTACACAAATTTTATCCCATCAACTTGACAATTTCTGGCGCCGTTACCCTAAGAGGGATTGACAACCCCTCATAAGCGTCGGGTTGCAAGTATTTGTTCTTTGTGTGCAGGTACCATTTACATAGTGTTGCTTGGTTCTCCTACTGGATTGATACCTTGGTTTCATAACTGAGGGAAATACCTACCGTAGTTGTGCTACATCATCCCTTCCTCTTTGGGGAAATACCGACGTAGTTCAAGCGACATCAGACAACATGTCGATTATCCTTGGTAGACCCTTTTTTGAATACTGCAGGGGCTGTTATTGATTGCAATAAAAGCAAGATCAATTTTCATATCAATGGTAATGAGCATACGGTGCACTTTCCGAAGAAACAATTGCAAGTGAATGGTATTAATGTTATGGAAAAAACTCTGACAAATACTATTGGAAGTTTTCAACTCCCTCTTTCTACTACCAAAAAGAAATATGAAACACTTATTGTTGGGGAGATGCATATCCCGTTGAGGTAACTTAGTGTTTTACGAAGATTCTTCGGGTTCATGCTAATCGATAGTGGTTGTTAATAAGACTTGATCAACCTTATTAATGGATTATTTTTGAGAGGCATGTGGTCGATGAATTTAGTAAGCACAACCTTCTGTCCCTACCTTTTGTTTTCTGTTATTTTAGTTAAATTTAATAAAATGTCATGAATATCCTGTTTTCTGACTTACCCTTGCAATAAAAAAGTGCCCAGAAATGAAAGTGCTCAAAATGACCTGAAATTTTTACATGATTTTTTCCTAAATATTTAAGAATTTTTAGCATTGGAACCATCCCAAGGGGATGCCCCAGGTGCCCACAAGGCACCAGGGCGCGCCTACCCCCTGGGCGCGCCCTGGTGGGTTGTGGGCCCCACAGGGACCCCCTCACTTATCCCTTTAGCACACTTCGTCTCTTACCTCCAGAAAAAATTCACTCTAGCTCTCTCTCTCTCTCTCTCGTGTTCTTACTCCCAAAGCTAACATTTTTTATCTCTTTGCTCGGAGCTCCATTTCGAAAACTATTTTGGGGGATTGCTACTTTGTATGTGACTCCTCCATTGCTCCAATTAGTTTTTGCTTTAGTGGTTTACTTTTTGAGTAATTAGCTACTCTTGGTGCTATTGAAAATGGGCTTGCATGTTAAATTCTTTGAGTTTCAAGTAGTGTGAATGCTTGATATAGCCTCTAGACATCCATATGAGTAGTTGCTATCAAAAGTTTTGTTGACATTATTTTATGGCCCAAAAATTCCAGAAATTTGTTCGTACAAAAATGAACCTCTTTGGGAGGAGGTCCTCGAGCAGGATGTCCTCGGGGGCATCATCGAGTGATAGCTCGATACGACAGGGTTATGTTGAGCCAAGGGCAAGCTCGGTGCGGGACTCCGACACCAAATCATGTCGGTGGCCATATGACAAGTTCATGATAGGCGTGGGCATTAAGGAAGAATTTGATAAATATGTTCATAACACTGAGCTCGCTCCCTTCATCGCAGAGAAGTGCACACAGCACTACAACCTTACCGTCTCATTCACTGAAAAGTTTGAGTTTCATCCTTGTACTTCTAGAGTTTTGTTCCACTTGTATGATCGAGCTTATAGTATGCCTCTAGAAGAATTCTATAGTGCGTGCAAAATTCCATATTGGTGTTTTGTAATGGTGAGGATAGGGGAGTCACACAAGCTAGAATAAAGAGCATTCAATTTCCCTCTATTCGCTATTTTGCATTGTTTAATGGCAAATGCATTGTAGGAAAACAAGACTATAGTACACTGTGTGCTCCTGACTTGAGCCTCATACATACTGCTCTAACGGACATTAAATGTTATAATCTTGGGGCTATTGTTGCACGGAGGCTGCAACACAACGCGAGTAGTGGTCATTATTATGGAGGAATTTATGCCTCTCGCGTAGCTGCAAGGCTAGGAGTCTCACCTATGCCTAATGATCCTATTCTACCTGACCAATATCTAGACTTTAATGCAATGCGACACCATGATTTTATTAGAAACAGAGCTCAAAACTATGACTATAACTTAATGTTTAATAAGGAACACATTGTATCTGTTATTTTTCCTGCACCTGCTCTTTTTCACTTTCAGAGAAAATAAAGATATTACATCCATGAGAGCGAGGTGTGCGAGTACAACGCAGCAGTAGAAGCCACTCGCCGGGCCGAGGCAGAGGCACCGAGAGCCTCCATGAGCTATCTCTTTGATTATTACCCAAATCAGCGGTGGTGATTACCAAGCTAGGCAAAAGCTTAAGCTTGGGGGAGTACGTATTTCCCACCAACATTACAATCATGTTCACACACTTCATTCTAGTTGTCGGTGTTCATACTTTTTCATTGTATAATCCATGTCAGTTTTATTTTCTTGCTTTCTTCTTGTTTGTTTGAAAAACTTTGAGAAAATCAAAAAAAATCCTCGCTTCTTTTTGGTTTTTCTTTCTAGTTTAAATTAGTTGTAGTATTAAAAGAAAACCCAAAAAGAGTTCTCGTTTCTCCTTCTACTTGTTGGGAGTTTTCCCGTGTAAATAGTTTTTCTCGTTTTTTCTTTTCTTTCTTTAGTTTGCTTTCTTCAAGAAAAATCAAAAGCTCCAAAATAATTTCAGTGTGTTTCTCTGAAATTCTTTTGTTGAGTCGTACTAAGGAGAAGACCACTATGAAAATGTTGAGTGGCTCTCATATGCACTATTGTTGATCAAACAAAGAGGCCACATTACCTTCTCTTCTCCTTTGAATAAAATGTTTGCATATCCCAGCTTAGTCCACGGCAATCTTGCACTATTATTATTTTCATATCATTCGCTCATGCAAGTGAAAGGCAATAATGACAATATATGTTGAAGTGACTGTGGCAAGGAAAGGCGGGTATGAACTCAACTTCTTTTTGTTTTTGTCAATATGTTTAACTCAGTATCCATGATTCAGCTTGTTATGATTAAACATGTTTATGATGACCATTAGAGATTATAGTTACTCATGCCATGCTTAAGTAGCTAGGAGTGGATAATGATTTATCTAGATGTCAACATGCATTAAAATGGTTGTGATGTAGTATGACGATATGGTATCCTCCTCTGAATGTTTTGAGTGGCTTGACTTGGCACATGTTCACACATGTAGTTGATTCAAAACCAACATAGCCTCCACGATATTTATGTTCATGGTGTTTATATCCTACTCATGCTAGTATTCAATGTTAATTATTCACAATGCATGTTTATGACCGTTTTCACTCTCTAGCTGGTCGCTTCTCAACCTATTTGCTAGCCTTGGCCTCTACTAAGCGGGAATACTACTTGTGCATTCAAATCCTTAAACCAAAGTTATTCCAGATGAGTCCACTATACCTACCTATATGTAGTATTACTCTGCTGTTCCAAGTAAATTTGCATGTGCCACCTCTAAATATTCAAATGAACATCTGTTTTGTGTCCCCGTACCGCTCATGGATCGACAGGGGGTGGTCAGTATCTTCCATGCTAAGTGGGTTATTCTCATGATGAGTGTTTATTCACTCGTCCTTGCACGAGAAGGGCCGGTAATCGGGATGCCAAGTCCCATGATTAAAATTGCAAATAATAAAACAAACTCCCCCGGACTATTGTTGGTATGGAGGGCACCCAAGGATTCGGCTAGCCATGGCTTGTGTTTGTTGGTGGAGGGGGATTAAACTTTACTTTTACCGCTTGGGAACCGCCACTAATGTGTTTAGCATGGAATATATTAAAAACTCTTGGTCGTAACATTAATAGGAAAGGTATACCGCCCAAAATTATGTTTATCTCTGATTTAAGCTACGAGCTTTGGCACCTCTGCAAATCCCTGCTCCCCTCTACAAAGGGCCTATCTATTTACTTTTATGTTATTTTACTTTTATTATTTAGTCATCACCTTTTCAAACAAGCACCAGTCCTAAGAGCACTATTGTCATTCTCATGCATTGTGTATAGTTAATGTTGTGTGCATCATGATTGGATCTCTTCTACCATGAATTACAATGTTTAGTCACTGCTTGAAATTTGGAGGTGCTCTGCATTTATGTTTTGCGGTCTCAGAAAGAGCTAGCGAGATACCATCATTGTCATATAATATCATGATTGTTTTGACAAAGTGTTGGCATTTGAAATATTTTATTATTGCTCGCTAGTTGATTATGCCATTGATATGAGTGAATATAATTTCTAAGAGTTATCATCTGTATGGTTAGTTATAATCTTTGCTGAAAACCTAGGTATTATTTAATCATATATATGAACACAAGAACAAAAGAGTTCGTAAAAGTTTTTCTTTATCACTTTCAATCTGTCAACCGAATTGCTTGAGGACAAGCAAAGAGTTAAGCTTGGGGGACTTCATACGTCTCCGTCGTATCTACTTTTGCAAACACTTTTGCTCTTATTTCGGACTCTAATTTGCATGATTTGAATGAAACTAACCCAGACTGACGCTGTTTTCAGCAGAACTACCATGGTGTTGTTTTTGTGCAGAAATAAAAGTTCTCAAAATTGGACGAAACTTTTTGTAGATTTTTATGAAATATATGAAAAATATTGGAACCAAGACCCACTGGAGGGGGGCCACCCTGTGCCCTGGTGGGTTGTGGGGCTCTCGTGGCTCCGCTGACCCTAATCTGGATACTATAAATTCCTATTTCCTGAGAAAAAAATAGGAGAGAAAGTTTCATCGCATTTCACGATACGGAGCCACTGCCATCTCCTGTTCTTCATCGGGAGGCCAGATCTGGAGTCCGTTCTGGGCTTTGGAGAGGGGGATTCGCCGCCATCATCATCATCAACCATCCTTCATCACCAATTTCACGGTGCTCACCACCGGGAGTGAGTAATCTCTTCGTAGGCTTGCTGGACGACGATGGGTTGGATGAGATTCATCATGTAATCGAGTTAGTTTTGTTAGGGCTTGATCCCTAGTATCCACTATGTTCTGAGATTGATGTTGCTATGACTTTGCTATGCTTAATGCTTGTCACTGATACGTCCATTTTGCATCATGTTTTCCTACAATTATTTATAGCGTTTTCAATCAATATAACAATTTGTAGAGTAATTCTAATGCCTTTTCTCAAATAATATGCAAGGTTTACACAAATAGGGAGATTGCCGGCAGCAGGAATTCTGGACCTGAAAAAGCTATGTCAGAGATACTTATTTTGCACATCTCCAAATGAGCTGAAATTTTACGGAGATTTATTTTGGAATAAATAAAAAATAATGGAGCAAAGAAGTACAAGAGGGGGCCACTAATTGCTTGTATCTACGTTGGTATTTTCCCGAAGAGGAGAGGATGATGCAGCACAACAACGGTAAGTATTTCCCTTAGTTATGAAACCAAGGTTATCAATCCAGTAGGAGGATCAACCCAAACTATGTAAACAGTACCTGCACACAAATAACAAATACTTGCAACCCAACACGTAAGAGGTGTTGTCAATCCTTCCTGGTATTGAGATAGATTAAATTGTATGAGATTGGTTGAATAGATCTAACAAAAACACAAAATAAAATAAAGAAAGAAAAACTGCAGCACGGTATTTTTGGATTAATAGATCTAAAAATAATATGATAGGATATAGACCCGGGGCCGTAGATTTCACTAGAGGCTTCTCTCAAGAAAATAGCATACGGTGGGTAAACAAATTACTGTTGGGCAATTGATAGAAGAGCAAATAATTATGAAGATATCCAACGCAATGATCATGTATATAGGCATCACGTCCAAGATTAGTAGACCAACTCCTGCCTGCATCTACTACTATTACTCCACACATCGACCGCTATCCAACATGCATCTAGTGTATTAAGTTCATGGAAAATGGAGTAATGCAATAAGAACTATGACATGATGTAAACAACATCTATTCATGTAGGAATAGACCTCATATTTTTATCCTTAATGGCAACAATACATGCGTGTCATGTCTCTTTCTGTCACTGAGATTGAGCACCGCAAGATCGAACCCATCACAAAGCACTTCTTCCCATGGCAAGAAAAATCAATCTAGTTGGCCAAACCAAACCAAAGTTTCGGAGAAGAAATACGAGGCTATACCAATCATGCATGAAATAGTTCAGAGAAGACTCAAATAATATTCATAGATAGAACTGATCATAAACTCGCAATTCATCGGATCCCAACAAACACACCACAAAAAGTCATTACATGAAATTGATCTCCAAGAACATCGAGGAGAACATTGTATTGAAGATCAAAAAGAGAGAAGAAGCCATCTAGCTACTGCCTACGGACCCGTAGGTCTGTGGTAAACTACTCACGCATCATCGGAGGGGCAAGGGTGTTGATGAAGAACCCCACTATGATCATTGACCCCTCTGGCAGAGTGCCGGAAAAGGCCTCTAGATTGGATCTCATGGTTCTGGAACTTGCGGCGGCGGAAACTATTTTCTCTCTGCTCCCCTAGGGTTTCTGTCGGATTCAGGGCTCCGCAGACCCAAGAAGGTTCGAACTCTGGGGCATGTGCAAAGATCTCAACCTCTCAAGCTTTGAGCTCATCGCCACACAACCTAGTCTAGCCGGACTCGCGTGAGCAAAGAAGAAGATGAACACGACAGTTTACCCAGGTTCGGGCCACCTTGCGGTGTAAAACCCTACTCCTGCTTTGTGGTGGATTGGCCTCACGAGGGGCTGAGGATGAACTAGTACAGTGGATGAACAGCCTTGCGAGGGCTATGTTGGTGAGGGTGGAAAGGATCCGATCCCCCTCTACGGTGGTGGCTAACCTATATTTATAGTGGCCTTGGTCCTCTTCCCCCAAAATGTAGGCGGGAAGGGATCCTACAGTGGCCAATTTGAAAGGGGACAAGTAGTACATCTTATCCTGATGAAAGGTGGTCTTCGCCTGCAAAGCTTCTGGCCATGACGCAGCGGTGGGCTCGGTGATGATATCCGTCCTACCGAGCGTGGTCTTGGTCTTGTAGCATCGGAATGGAAACCTTTGGTAGATTCCTCGGGAACCCACGCCTGTCCTTGCCTCCTTAGCACCAAAGAGGAAACTGCCTCCTCTGCGCCCGCTGGCGCCCGCCTGGCCTTGGTTGTCATGGCTTGCGTCATGGCAGCCTCATGAGGCTAGTACCTGCATAGAAATCTCCGCTCCTCGAGAGGTAGCCTAGGCAGACCGCCCCCTCCAGAGGTCTTGGTGTCATCCGCCTCGCGAGGCCAGGGGGCCTTCGCGAGGGTCTTGTCTTAGCGGTCTTGTAGATGGGCCGTACCAGGCCGTTGGTGGAGCCACGCCGTGAGCCGCAGGAAGGCAAGTCTGGGTATCCTGGTTTCCAGAACACCGATAGTAGCCCCTGGGCCCAAGGCGCGCTCGGGCTGGCTTTGAGGCGAAGCCAAGGGGCAAGGGTGAAGCGCCGTGGGCACCAATCGCCTACGGGCCAAGCCGACGCGTGGCGCTTGATGGGACATGGGCGTGTTCGCTTCCCCACGTCACGTCGGCAACTGCCCGACTTGACAACTGCCTGGTGTATGCAGCGGGGCCATCATTGCTTGGAACATGGGAGGCCGCTGGTTAGCCTTCCTTTGCCTATAAATGGGAAAGGGGGTGGAGCCCCCAGCCCATCTTCATCTTCTTGCTGCTCGCTCCTTCTTCTTCTCCGTCACGCCGCCATCTCGCCGAGGCATCCATGGCGCAAGTGAGGAGGTTTTCCGCCGCCGAGAAAGGGAAGGCCCCGCGGAAGGAACCTGAGCTGCTCCCGCCGAAGAAAAGATGTTGTCGCCCCCGCAAGGTCACCGCAGCGCCCACAGCTGTCCAACCCTGGTGCGAACGTGCCCCGCCGGGTTTCCTCGTCAGTGCAAACGTTCGCGCGCAGGGCCCCGCTCGCGAGAGCAGCCATGGAAGTCACGGAGGACGAAGCCAGGAAGGAGAACAAGTGATGGCCGCGCGACCGCCTTGCCCGTGGGCCCACGGTAGCGGCACGGCCCGCGAGTTCGTGGTGTGGGCGACACCGCCGCCGCGCACATGGATCCGGCTCCCGCGGTCCCTCGCGGGGGAGATGCCATCGAGGGGGCCCATCGAGCTGTGGCTGCAGCACGACGACTGCTGCAGCCAAGCTTCACAGGCGGAGGTTGAGGCCGTCTTCTCTGGCGACGTCTTCATGACCCGGGGATGGGGGCGATCGCCCATGCCTGCAACTCGGAGGGGAGGCATTCCCTCCACTTTGAGTACGACGGGGTGTAGACGCTCTTCTTCAAGGTCTTCGGAGAGGATGGCAAACGCCTGGAGTGTTGGCCCAGGGGAGGCGATCGGGACGGTGATCCCCCTACTGGCCAGCGAGGCGGCGAGGCCCCTGGCGGTGAACTTGCCCTTGGCCTTGTTCGCGACTCCTCCAGCAACAGCGGCGCTTCCTCCGAACCAAGCTCAAGCGACGACGACTATTACGCGGGCTTAGGAGGGGAATGGCGTCGACCAAGCGTCACGACGTTGTGGGCGACGCTGCCCGGGTCGCGGCCCTCGGGAGATCTTTTTCTTTTGTTTCATTCCTACGTAAAAAAATCATGAAGGGCCCCACGGGGGCGTGTAAGGATCGTGACGCTTGTGTCTTAATGTTAGCGTTCCCAACTTATGTCGTAATTGCATCTCTCACTTGGGCACGGGCCCCCCTTTTACTCTCGCGGTAGCTTAGTGCTCTACGCCGACAGGACCCAGTCCCCAGGCAAGCTTCGGTCGTCGCTAGTATGCCAGGTCCTGATGTCGTGGTCAAGGCCAGGAGGTGAGCGGCCCAAGGTCCGGTAAGAGCCCCCGAGGCGCGATGCTCGGGAGGTCCCCTTTAGCACGCAAGCAGCTCCCGAAGGACTAAGAGGGAGGTTTCATTGCCCGAGCGAAATCGCAGGAAACAAGATGTCAACGATGAGGTTCACACCTGAGCGTGTAAGGCGACTTAGCTTAGCGAGCTTGCAGCCTGAGGTGGTTTTCTCGTTGCAAGGGCGAGCTTCTTCGGTTTTGCGATTGCGAGGGCAAGCTCCTTGTCCTGAAATAAATCAAGGCAAACCCCATGAAGGGTGTGAGAGAACACTGACATTCATTATATTTCGAGAGGAGAGGGCCACCGACGTCGGGTCGTGCCCCTCCCTTGGTTCCCCTCTGCAGGGCTTTGCGATCCCACTTCTCCCACTCATCATGGTGCTCTACGTTCTCAGGGCCTGGCCCTCGAGCAGGGCTCAGCTGCCGCTGGTATGCCAGGTCGCGATGCCGTGGTCAAGGCCAGGGGGTGAGGGCTCGAGAGCCAGTAGGAGCCCCTGAGGCACGGTGCTCAAGGGCCCCCCCTTTTAACGTGCAAGCGACTTGTGCGAGAAAGGAGTGGATCGCCCCGCGAGGGTGCTTGGGAGGGGTTGTGCCCCATAGTGCGCGGTGTAGCATCCTCCTGAAGTGATGAGGCGTTGGCGAGGCCGCTCGAGGTCCTGTCTCCGTAGGCTCCTGCGCGTTAGTCAGTCACGCAATACAAAAGGTAGCCGCGCTTGCTGTTCTGCCCATGATCTTTCCACGAGAAGACGAAGGCACTAAGGACCTGGTGAGGTGACGTGCACGGGGCCGGCCGCGAGCCAAAGCTCAGTCTCTTAGGTTTGTCAGTGCTGCAGGGATGGACCCGAGCACAGGCGCCGTGCCGCTAGCCCCCATCGCGGGACAAGCAAGGGCAGGTTAGCAACGTGCGGGGACCGCAAGGGTAACCTTAGAGATAATAGATCGTCAAGTGTCGTGTTAACAACCATAGTAATTCAAGCAGGCATAACTGGTCCAGAATACATGAATCGAAATGACGCAGCTGCGAGGATGGGCCCCAGCAGCCTGAGGATGATGCAGCCCGAGGGGTGCCCTCAGTTGAACAAACCAAAAAGTCACTTGGCACCGGTGTTGAAGAAGCATCGAGGTAGCTGAAGGTGCGCGCTGCAGAGGTCGCTCCTCATGAGCCAACCGGCTCCTGAGGCCCAGGAGGCTCAGGAGGTATGGGGAGTGTAACACCCCCTTGTAATAAGCTCTGTGACACTCTGTTAAAACTGCCAAGTCATGATCATTTGCAGTGCCAAGTCATATGGGTTAATGATCCAATTCAAATTCACATCTGAAAATCAACTTAAATTCAAAAGTGAATTATATAGTTGATCGAACTCTGTTGGGAAAATGTTCATTAAATGGCAATTAATCCAGGAACATTTGTAAAATCATCATCAATAAAGTTGGAGTTAGATAAGTGACTCTAACTTGATGAAACAGCACCTAAACAGAATATTCAAATCCTTTTAAAATCATTTCAAACACAAATGAACTCCAAATCTGCCCAAACCACTTTTTGGTGAGAGATAATATGCATTGCAATATTTGGGCCAACTCCTACATTTTACAAAAGAGCACAAGTGGCCTAATCATTTTGAAACAGAAAAAGGAATAAAAGAAAAGGGAGAAGAGAAATAAGAAAAAGGAAAACGCTACTGTTGGCTGGGCCTAAGTGCACAGTGTGCAGCCCAGTCCAATAGCAGCCCGCTCCTTCTCCCTCCTCGTGCGTGTCGGCGCGCCCCTGGCCGCGCGCGCCCGCGCCAGCCGGGCGGCGACACGGCGATGGCGCCGACGCCACCGACAGCCAGAGGATAAGGGGGGAGCCCAAGCCATTCCCCCTGGCCACCCCGTTCACTCTCCCCTCTCCTCCCTCGCTCGCTCCGCTCCTCCCCTTGTTCAGATCCGAGCGCGGCCGAACGGATCCGCCGCCGTTCGTCGCCGTTCTCGTGGCCAGCGACGCCACCTCGCCTCGCCATCGTGTCCAGGAGACGCGCCGTGATCGACCACGTCGCCTGCTCCGTCGAATCGTAGCGTGGAGGCCCTGCAGCTGCTGCTCGCCGTCGCCCCCTTTCATCCTCGACTCCGGAGCTCACCGGCGGCCGCGACCCTCTCTGCTGCTACAAATCTGTCAAGGGCCTACGTGGGTGCCGCACGGTGAGCCTCTCCTTCCCCTGCTGCTCCTCGTTGATCCCCGAGCGCTCTGTAGCTAGCTGCCGTCGTTGCCGAGCACGGGTCGCCGCTGTGCACTTCGCCGCCGCGGCCACAGACGCCGTCGTGCTCGTCCGAACCCAGCATCGAGCTCCTGGGGCTCGTGCGAGTCTGGCAAGACCCCTAACACTCCTCCCCGCGCCGTGTAGCATAGAACCCGACGAGGCCCGAACTCCGGCGCCGCTGCTGCTCAATGCCGGCGAGGATTCCGGCGAAACTACCACCACCACTGCATGCGGCCCGTTCGCCTCGTTCGAACGCGCCCTCGCCCGCGCAAAATGGTCGCCTGTGGGCGATTTCCGACGGAGGCCCGAGCCCTCCGTCGTGTTTTGACGTCGCCGCCGGTGAACCGCCGGCCACCGCCGACGTGGCAGGGTCGGTCCCACCTCAGGGTGGCTGCCAGTGGGCCCTGGGGGCCCCGGTTGACTGGTTGACCCAGTCAACGTGCTGACTGGGCAACCCCAGTCGCTGACGTGTGGGCCCCGGCGACTAATTAGACTAATTAAACAGTTAATTAGACAAAGTTAATTAGATTAGCCTAATGTCTCACTGACAGGTGGGGTCCGCCCCCTAATTAACCCTGGAATTAAAATTAGCCCACTGTTAAAAATAACAGAGGCTGACATGTGGGTCCCACTGGACCCACATGTCATATTTGACCAGTCAGCGCCACTGTTGCATGCTGACGTCATCCTCACGCAATGCTGACATCATCAGGCACTATTCTGGATAATGTTGAGTTTATTAAATAAATAAATTCCAGAAATTCAAATAAACTTTAAAAATTAATAACTTTTAAACCGTAGCTCGGATCGAAAAAGTTAAAACATGAAAGTTGCTCAGAACGACGAGACGAGTCTGATTGTGCCGTCTGTTTCTCCATCGGAACCCCCTACGTAGAAGAACTCGTAACTCCGGACCCGCATCCGGTAGATGAATAGTGCACACACCTCGGTAAATAAATCCCAGATTAATTCTAAAAATAACTAAAATGACTTAGATGCATAATTAGGCAACCCTGCACTGCATCATAGCATCACACGCACCGTATTGCCTTTGTTTGCATTACGTTTACCTGTTTCTTCCCCCTCTTCTCTCTCGGTAGACCCCGACGTTGACGTAGCCCCCGAGGTAGACGCAGCACAGGAGTACGACTACGTCCCCGACGGTACCACTGAAGACCTTGTCCTTGCCCCAGAGCAAACAGGCAAGCACCCCCATTTTGAGCATGCCTATATCGCCTATTCTCTTCTCTCTTATGCTTGCATTAGAACTGCTACTGCTACTATTTTCCTATATCTGCTGCATAGCCTGATTATTGTACCCTGCCTTGTTACCTTTCTGGTTATCCTAGACTGCTTAGTATAGGCTAGGTAGAGACACGACAGAGACCCCCACTTGATCCCTACTGCCCTGCTGGATATCAGAAGACCCGATCAACGGGATTGAAGACTAGACCCTGGCACCGCACATCACTTCCCCTTAGTTGCCGACACTGCTGGGTTACCGTCGCGTGCCGAGGGTGATACCTCGTCAGCACTTCTGATGTTAACCTTGTACGTTAGTTACTCGGTCGTGGTAAGCGAGGGTGATTCCTCCTACACCACCCCCGATAACGACATCGTCGCGCAACCTCTCAAGTGTGGACCTCGAGGGTGATTCCTCCTTCGTTCACCTTGACGATAACATCAAGCGGGAATTCCATCGAGGGTGATTCCTCAGGGTTCCCTTCGGTGTCAGACACACAGTTACCTTGGATATTATGACCTGCACTAAACCATGATACTAAAGACGGGTCGGCCCTGAGGGGTACCCGCGCGAGCTTAACGCGAAGTGATGTGGAGTCGGGTTGACCTGGATGGTGCCCGCGAGATAACTACGAGGCGTGGCCGGGCATTCTTGGCCCTTGCCGCAAGTCCTCGAGACGGGGCGATGGGGTCACATCGATCGTGAGTCTCTGCTCGTTTCCGCGCGCTCCTAATCCACTATGGTTTGGATATTTGATCCGAGGGGCCTCTGGCCCGATAGCACTAACCATCACGTGGGCATAGTATGGGTGTTCTGCGTCGTATACTTCAGCCGAAGCTTAATAGACGTCAGCAACTGAGCGGCACACGCTGGGTTGGACTGGGAATGCAACCGCGCTTGTATTAAGGGGTTGCTAGGTCTGCTCACCGGCGGTGTACGCAACGTGCAGGAGCGTCCGGGGCGATGGCCCAAGACCCCTGGGGGCATAGGTTAGTTCGGCGTGCTGACCTCTCTGTTAAGTATTTGGTCGGGTTGCGGCGTGTTGCTTAGCCGAGGCCGGGCATGACCCAGAAAAGTGTGTCCGGCCGGAGTTAAGCGAGCATGGTGGGTAAGTTGGTGCACCCCTGCAGGGAAGAAACTTCTATCGATAGACTGTCCTACGGTAACGGACACTCGGAGTTGTATCCCGATCGGTACAACTAGAACATGTGATGAGAACTGGATAGTACGGCTCTGGGATTGCTTTCTCGCAGGGAGTCGAGAAAGGATCTCAGGTCGAGGTTGATAATACTACTACTACTACTACTTTACATTATGTTCATCTTTTCTCTTCTAATGCTGCAAGACTGTCGAAGATTGTTGAAGATGCTAGTCTTCGATAGGACTAGGCTTTCCCCCTCTATTCTGGCATTTCTGCAGCCCAGTCCACATATACAGCCCCCTTTGAAAATGATGCATATGTAGTGTAGATCCTTGCTTGCTGAGTACTTCGGATGAGTACTCACGTTTGCTTTATTTTCTTTTTCTCCCATATTCCATTTGATGCCACCAGACGACGGAGCCCTTGAGCCAGACGCCCCAGCCGACGACCAGTACTACTACCCGCCTGGCGAGTACTACTACTACGAGGAGCCGACTGACGACCAGGAGTAGGATCGGAGGGTCCAGGGCAGGAGGCCTACGCCTTTCGATCGTAGTATTTTATTTTACCCCACCTCTGTGAAGGCCTATTTCTCTCTCTGTAATATATCTGTACCCAGATATCTAATGCTTCCGCTGATGCTTGTATGCCATCGAGCTATGTATTCGAGCCCTCGAGGCCCTGGCTTGTAATATAAAGCTTGTATGACTTTATTTATGTTTTAGAGTTGTGTTGTGATATCTTCAAGTGAGTCCTTAGGCTTGATCATGCGCATTTGCGTGTATGATTAGTGCATGATTAAGCCGGGGTCGTCACAAGTTGGTAGTAGAGCCGACTGCCTCTAGGTATCCCCCTTTCCAATTCCTTGGCCGAAGTTGAGTCTAGTGGTCAAAAACTATTTTACTAACTTGGCTGTGTGCTTACGGGCCCACGTCGCCAACTGGGTGGTATTAGGATCTTTTATTCCTCGTCTTTACTCTGGGATTCTAATCTCTCATCTATTCGGGTTTAATAAAATTTACTAACACCGACATTTAGGTTCTCGTTAAATTCTATCCACCCGGAGAGCTGGATTCAGTGCGATTTCCCTGTCTTTGATCTGATTAGTTTGATAATCATTTTCCTTTCCATTGTTTTGTTTAACCCTTCTCTCTGAGTTGTATTATACTCTGAGTTGTCATTCGATAAGACCGGATTCTGCATCAGAGTGCACACGGAGAGTAGGATCCAGCGAGTTGATCGATCTTCGGTGTTTTCTAAACTCGACTTGAGGTTGGGTTATCACCAGATCCGTGTCCGCGAAGAGGATATTCCGAAGACTGCCTTCGTTACTCGTTATGGCTCTTACGAGTACACAGTCATGTCGTTTGGCTTAACAGATGCTCCAGCTACATTCTCCCGCCTAATGAATTACATATTCATGGATTACCTCGACAAATTCGTCGTGGTATATCTGGATGATATTCTGGTTTATTCGAAGAACAAAGAAGAACATGCTGAGCACCTTCGCCTTGTTCTCGAGTGACTTCGAGAGCACCAATTATATGCCAAGTACTCTAAGTGCGAATTCTGGCTTTCTGAGGTAACATACCTTGGACATGTCATCTCCAAGGATGGTATCGCAGTTAACCCGGAACGAGTTCAGGCTATTCTTGACTGGACCCCTCCGAAGAATGTCAAGCAAGTTAGAAGTTTCCTCGGGCTTGCAAGTTATTGCCGCCGTTTCATCGAGAATTTCTCCAAGATTGCCAAGCCCTTGACTAATCTGCTTCACAAAGGCGTTAAGTTTGAGTGGACAGACAAATGTCAGGAAAGCTTCCAGACCCTCAAGGACAAGCTGACTTCTGCTCCAGTCCTTGCTCCTCCAGACTCTCGCAAAGATTTTGTGATCTTCTGCGACGCCTCTCGCCAAGGACTAGGTTGCGTCCTAATACAAGAGCGAAGAGTAATTGCTTATGCTTCGCGACAATTGCGTCCACATGAAGAGAATTACCCAGTGCATGACCTCGAACTTGCTGCTATCATTTATGCTTTGAAGCAATGGCGTCATTATCTCCTTGGTAATCGGTGTGAGATTTACACCGATCATCAGAGCTTGAAGTACTTATTCACTCAACCGGAACTTAATCTTCGTCAGCAGCGTTGGTTGGAAACAATCACCGATTATGACTGTGGAATTTCATACACTCCCTGCAAAGCTAATGTGATGGCTGATGCCTTGAGCCGCAAGTCATACTGTAGCAACCTCATGGTAAAGCAAGCTCAACCCCAGCTATATGAAGAATTGCGCAAGCTGAACCTTTGTATCATTCCTCAAGGTTCTCTTAATAACCTTGTGATACAACCAGATCTTGAGAAAGTTGTCAAGATTGCGCAAGCTAAAGACGCTGAAATTGGCCTAATGAAGAAAGAGCTTCACCTCCAAAAGTACAGGGATTTCTTGATTGCTGAAGATGGAACCTTGTACTTCCGAGACCGCATTGTAGTACCTCGCTTCGAGCTGATGACTGACAAAGTCATGAAGGAGGCCCATGATACACCGTTATCTATCCATCCGGGTAGTACCAAGATGTATTGAGATCTTCGTCAAAGGTACTGGTGGTCTAGAATGAAACAGGACATTGCACGATATGTTGCTGAGTGTGACGTTTGTCATCGCGTCAAGGCAGAACATCAGAAACCTGCTGGAATTCTGCAACTGCTCCCTATTCCTCTATGGAAGTGGGATAAAGTGCAAATGGACTTCATTACTGGTCTTCCCAAGTCTCAGAAGGGTCACGATGCTATTCTTGTCGTCGTTGACCAACTTTCCAAGGTTGCACACTTTCTGCCAGTTAAGGAGACTATTACTGCTAGTCAGTTAGTAGAGCTATATATCTCCAGAATTGTTTCACTCCATGGTATTCCCAAGGAAATCAGTTCAGACCGTGGCAGCATTTTCACTGGTCATTTCTGGGAAAGTTTCCAGAAAGCAATGGGAACTCATATTACCTGGAGTTCAGCTTATCATCCACAATCCCAAGGTCAAGTTGAGCGCGTTAATCAAGTACTCGAAGATATGCTTCGAGCTTGTGTTATATCCTTTGGTAAGAAATGGGAGGAATCTCTCCCGTATGCCGAGTTCTCTTATAACAACAGCTATCAAGCCAACTTGAAAATGGCCCCCTTTGAGGTTCTTTATGGTCGTAAATGTCGAACCCCTCTGAATTGGTCAGAAACTGGGGAACGACCTCTTGTTGGACCGGACATTATTCAACATGCCGAAGAACAAGTCCGAATTGTCTGGGAGAATCTCAAAGCAGCTCAAGACCGTCAGAAGAGTAATTATGATCGTAAGCGATGGGGTGTGATCTATCAACCTGGTGATCAAGCCTATCTTCGTGTCACTCCAATGAAGGGCACCCGTCGTTTCAGAATCAAGGGCAAGCTAGCTCCTCGCTATATTGGTCCTTTCCGCATCATGGCTAGACGTGGACAGGTGGCATATCAATTGGAGTTGCCACCGCAATTCTCCCATATTCATGATGTCTTCCACGTGTCGCAACTCCGAAAGTGCTTCAAGGAATCCCCGCACCGTGCAGTGGATCATGAGATGCTCGAGCTACAAGATGATCTTTCCTATAAGGAGCATCCGATCCGCATCCTCGACGAAGCTGAACGTCGAACTCGTCAGAAGACGACCAAGTTCCTAAAAGTGCAGTGGTCGAATCACACTGAAGATGAAGCCACTTGGGAACGCGAGGATCATCTTCGGGAAGAATATCCCGGACTCTTTCCTTCTACCTCCTAAATTCTCGGGACGAGAATTTCTTTTAGAGGAGGAGAACTTGTAACACCCCATGTAATAAGCTCTGTGACACTCTGTTAAAACTGCCAAGTCATGATCATTTGCAGTGCCAAGTCATATGGGTTAATGATCCAATTCAAATTCACATCTGAAAATCAACTCAAATTCAAAAGTGAATTATATAGTTGATCGAACTCTGTTGGGAAAATGTTCATTAAATGGCAATTAATCCAGGAACATTTGTAAAATCATCATCAATAAAGTTGGAGTTAGATAAGTGACTCTAACTTGATGAAACAGCACCTAAACAGAATATTCAAATCCTTTTAAAATCATTTCAAACACAAATGAACTCCAAATCTGCCCAAACCACTTTTTGGTGAGAGATAATATTGCATTGCAATAAGGCCAACTCCTACATTTTACAAAAGAGCACAAGTGGATTAATCATTTTGAAACAGAAAAAGGAATAAAAGAAAAGGGAGAAGAGAATTAAGAAAAAGGAAAACGCTACTGTTGGCTGGGCCTAAGTGCACAGTGTGCAGCCCAGTCCAACAGCAGCCCGCTCCTTCTCCCTCCTCGTGCGTGTCGGCGCGCCCCTGGCCGCGCGCGCCCGCGCCAGCCGGGCGGCGACACGGCGATGGCGCCGACGCCACCGACAGCCAGAGGATAAGGGGGGAGCCCGAGCCATTCCCCCTGGCCACCCCGTTCACTCTCCCCTCTCCTCCCTCGCTTGCTCCGCTCCTCCCCTCGTTCAGATCCGAGCGCGGCCGAACGGATCCGACGCCGTTCGTCGCCGTTCTCGTGGCCAGCGACGCAACCTCGCCTCGCCATCGTGTCCAGGAGACGCGCCGTGATCGACCACATCGCCTGCTCTGTCGAATCGTAGCGTGGAGGCCCTGCAACTGCTGCTCGCCGTCGCCCCCTTTCATCCTCGACTCCGGAGCTCGCCGGCGGCCGCGACCCTCTCTCCTGCTACAAATCTGTCGAGGGCCTACGTGGGTGCCGCACGGTGAGCCTCTCCTTCCCCTGCTGCTCCTCGTTGATCCCCGAGCGCTCTGTAGCTAGCTGTCGTCGTTGCCGAGCACGGGTCGCCGCTGTGCACTTCGCCACCGCGGCCACAGACGCCGTCGTGCTCGTCCGGACCCAGCATCGAGCTCCTGGGGCTCGTGCGAGTCTGGCAAGACCCCTAGCACTCCTCCCCGCGCCGTGTAGCGTAGAACCCGACGAGGCCCGAACTCCGGCGCCGCTGCTGCTCAACGCCGGCGAGGATTCCGGCGAAACCACCACCACCACTGCATGCGGCCCGTTTGCCTCGTTCGAACGCGCCCTCGCGCGCGCAAAATGGTCGCCTGTGGGCGATTTCCGACGGAGGCCCGAGCCCTCCGCCGTGTTTTGACGTCGCCGCCGGTGAACCGCCGGCCACCGCCGACGTGGCAGGGTCGGTCCCACCTCAGGGTGGCTGCCAGTGGGCCCTGGGGGCCCCGGTTGACTGGTTGACCCAGTCAACATGCTGACTGGGCAACCCCAGTCGCTGACGTGTGGGCCCCGGTGACTAATTAGACTAATTAAACAGTTAATTAGACAAAGTTAATTAGATTAGCCTAATGTCTCACTGACAGGTGGGGTCCGCCCCCTAATTAACCCTGGAATTAAAATTAGCCCACTGTTAAAAATAACAGAGGCTGACATGTGGGTCGCACTCGACCCACATGTCATATTTGACCAGTCAGCGCCACTGTTGCATGCTGACGTCATCCTCACGCAATGCTGACATCATCAGGCACTATTTTGGATAATGTTGAGTTTATTAAATAAATAAATTCTAGAAATTCAAATAAACTTTAAAAATTAATAACTTTTAAACCGTAGCTCGGATCGAAAAAGTTAAAACATGAAAGTTGCTCAGAACGACGAGACGAGTCTGATCGTGCCGTCTGTTTCTCCATCGGAACCCCCTACGTAGAAGAACTCGTAACTCCGGACCCGTATCCGGTAGATGAATAGTGCACACACCTCGGTAAATAAATCCCAGATTAATTCTAAAAATAACTAAAATGACTTAGATGCATAATTAGGCAACCCTGCACTGCATCATAGCATCACACGCACCGTATTGCCTTTGTTTGCATTATGTTTACCTGTTTCTTCCCCCTCTTCTCTCTCGGTAGACCCCGACGTTGACGTAGCCCCCGAGGCAGACGCAGCACAGGAGTACGACTACGTCCCCGACGGTACCACTGAAGACCTTGTCCTTGCCCCAGAGCAAACAGGCAAGCATCCCCTTTTTGAGCTTGCCTATATCGCCTATTCTCTTCTCTCTTATGCTTGCATTAGAACTGCTACTGCTACTGTTTTCCTATATCTGCTGCATAGCCTGATTATTGTACCCTGCCTTGTTACCTTTCTGGTTATCCTAGACTGCTTAGTATAGGCTGGGTAGAGACACGACAGAGACCCCCACTTGATCCCTACTGCCCTGCTGGATATCAGAAGACCCGATCAACGGGATTGAAGACTAGACCCTGGCACCGCACATCACTTCCCCTTAGTTGCCGACACTGCTGGGTTACCGTCGAGTGCCGAGGGTGATACCTCGTCAGCACTTCTGATGTTAACCTTGTACGTTAGTTACTCGGTCGTGGTAAGCGAGGGTGATTCCTCCTACACCACCCACGATAACGACATCGTCGCGCAACCTCTCAAGTGTGGACCTCGAGGGTGATTCCTCCTTCGTTCACGTTGACGATAACATCGAGCGGGAATTCCATCGAGGGTGATTCCTCAGGGTTCCCTTCGGTGTCAGACACACAGTTACCTTGGATATTATGACCTGCACTAAACCATGATACTAAAGACGGGTCGGCCCTAAGGGGTACCCGCGCGAGCTTAACGCGAAGTGATGTGGAGTCGGGTTGACCTGGATGGTGCTCGCGAGATAACTACGAGGCGTGGCCGGGCATTCTTGGCCCTTGCCGCAAGTCCTCGAGACGGGGCGACGGGGTCACATCGATCGTGAGTCTCTGCTCGTTTCCGCGCGCTCCTAATCCACTACGGTTTGGATATTTGATCCGAGGGGCCTCTGGCCCGATAGCACTAACCATCACGTGGGCATAGTATGGGCGTTCTGCGTCGTATACTTCTGCCGAAGCTTAATAGACGTCAGCAACTGAGCGGCACACGCTGGGTTGGACTGGGAATGCAGCCGCGCTTGTATTAAGGGGTTGCTAGGTCTGCTCACCGGCGGTGTACGCAACGTGCAGGAGCGTCCGGGGCGATGGCCCAAGACCCCTGGGGGCATAGGTTAGTCCGGCGTGCTGACCTCTCTGTTAAGTATTTGGTCGGGTTGCGGCGTGTTGCTTAGCCGAGGCCGGGCATGACCCAGAAAAGTGTGTCCGGCCGGAGTTAAGCGAGCATGGTGGGTAAGTTGGTGCACCCCTGCAGGGAAGAAACTTCTATCGATAGCCTGTCCTACGGTAACGGACACTCGGAGTTGTATCCCGATCGGTACAACTAGAACATGTGATGAGAACTGGATAGTACGGCTCTGGGATTGCTTTCTCGCAGGGAGTCGAGAAAGGATCTCAGGTCGAGGTTGATAATACTACTACTACTACTTTACATTATGTTCATCTTTTCTCTTCTAATGCTGCAAGACTGTCGAAGATTGTTGAAGATGCTAGTCTTCGATAGGACTAGGCTTTCCCCCTCTATTCTGGCATTTCTGCAGCCCAGTCCACATATACAGCCCCCTTTGAAAATGATGCATATGTAGTGTAGATCCTTGCTTGCTGAGTACTTCGGATGAGTACTCACGTTTGCTTTATTTTCTTTTTCTCCCATATTCCATTTGATGCCACCAGACGACGGAGCCCTTGAGCCAGACGCCCCAGCCAACGACCAGTACTACTACCCGCTTGGCGAGTACTACTACTACGAGGAGCCGACTGACGACCAGGAGTAGGATCGGAGGGTCCAGGGCAGGAGGCCTACGCCTTTCGATCATAGTATTTTATTTTACCCCGCCTCTGTGAAGGCCTATTTCTCTCTCTGTAATATATCTGAACCCAGATATCTAATGCTTCCGCTGACGCTTGTATGCCATCGAGCTATGTATTCGAGCCCTCGAGGCCCTGGCTTGTAATATAAAGCTTGTATGACTTTATTTATGTTTTAGAGTTGTGTTGTGATATCTTCAAGTGAGTCCTTAGGCTTGATCGTGCGCATTTGCGTGTATGATTAGTGCATGATTAAGCCGGGGTCGTCACAGGGAGCTCGCGCGGGTCTGGCACCTCCTCCATCTGGACCGCCTGGCACCTGGCCTCGTGGGCCGCCATGGCACCTTGCGCGAAGCGCTGGTACAAGGCGGCCATGTTCAGTAGGCCAAACGGCAAGCAGACGTAGCTGTAGGGGTAGCCCCCACTCCGGCCAACACGAGATGGCCAGAAGAGGTCCTACAAAGCAGCTTTGTTGAGGCATGGTATGTTGACGCAGACGCGCAGTTCGCTGCCCACGTCGGGGGCTGCAGCCGCACTGGCAGGCCGTGCGGGGCGACGCTCGCCGCGCATGGCCCTTGCCTCCTGAAGCTCCCCGATCGCCTTGACGATGAACTCTCGCGCACCTGGCGCCTCTCACCGTGCGCCTTGCTCGCGGGGGCGCGCATCGAAGCACGCCTCCAAGTGGTGCCCGAACGCCTCCCTCGTCACGCTGGTCAGGTCAGAGGCCCTGCAGACAAGAGCCCCCGAGCCCGTCCTAAGGGGGGCGCCGGGTGCGCCTTCCTATGCGAGAGGGAAAGGCGCCCCAGCAGTGGACACGAGACCTGAGGCACCATCGGCAGGCGCCCCAGCCTCCTGACGGCCCTTGGGGAGGAGCTGCTTCTTCTTCTTGGGGATGGCCTCAGGAGGCAGGATGGCACCCTCGTCGTCAGAGTTCTCGACCGCCGCAGCCTGGTAGGTGCGCTCGAGGAAACACACCACATCCTTTTCATCGCAGGCGACTGTGATGATTCCGCCGCACCCTGGCATCTTGAGGACGTTGTAACCATGGTGAGTTGCTGCCATGAACTTGGCGAGGGCCGGATACCCAAGGATGGCATTGTACGGGAGGCCGATGTGGGCGACATCGAAGTCAATGAGCTCGGTGTGGTAGTTGTCGCGCTTGCCGAAGGTGACTGGGAGGCGCACCTGCCCCAGGGGAACGAGGAGCCATCGGTCACTCCTGAGAAAGGCTTGGTGGGCAGGAGCTGGTCATAGGGCACTTGGAGCGTCTCAAACATCTCGACGGAGAGAACATTGAGCCCCATGCCACCATCGATGAGGATTTTGGTGACGAGGACGTTGCTGTTGGTTGGCATGCAGAGCATCGGGAGCACGCCAGCGGCGGCTGAGCACTTGAGTTGGTCCTTGGAATCAAAGGTGATGGCGTGCTTGGACCACCTGAGGGGACGCTACACCTCAAGCTTCGGGAGGGCCGCGTTCACCTCACGAGATAACTGCTTGAAGATGCGATGTGAGGCGGGGGCCTGAGCACCACCCAGGATGCAGGCGATCGCTCGAGGCTCCTGGAAGCCCCTAGCCCCATCGTCCTGCCGATTGTTGTCATTTCTCCTTGGTGGCGGCGGCAGCGGAGGGAGGCCGGTGTTGCCCTAAGGACGGTCCTCACGAGGCTGGTCTCGCCAAGGGCCATCACGTGGCTGACCCTGCCAGCGGTTCTCATAAGGCTGATTGCGCCAGTCCTGACGAGGGTCGCGGTTGTCCCAGTGCCCTCCGCCACGGGCTCCTCCATGGTCGTAGCCGCGGTCGCCGCGCTCGGGACGACGACCGAGGCGCCCGTCATGGAGCGCCCTGAGCTCCTGGCAGTCGTTTGTGTTGTGGTTGTGAATGTTGTGGAAAATGCAGAACGGGCGGTTGTCCCTCGAGGCTCGTCGTGGTCGCGACCGTGTTTCATCTCAGGTTCGGCCACGAGCACAGCGGGGCCCTTGCGCTTTGCCTCCTTGGCCTTGGCCTTCTTGTCTTCAGGGTCATCCTCCAGAAGCTCAAGGAAGGAGAGGCGGCCTTCTTCGGCCCTTGCGCACTTGGTTGCCAGGGCCGAACACAGGTCCTCATGGATGGCGAGCTCCTCCATCATCTTGACATCCCGAACGCCATCAGTGAACGCTGAGATGATGGCCTTGTCCGACGCCTTCCGTATCTTAAGGCGAGCGCTCGTGAAGCACTGGACGTATTTGTGCAAAGTTTCGCCCGGGTGCTGTTTCACGTGCCGCAGGTCGGCCACTGCGGGGGCGCGGTCGCGGGTGCCCTAGAAATTGGTGATGAAGCGCTCGTGAAGCTCGTCCCAAGAGGAGATCGACCCCTCCGAGAGGTTGAGGAGCCAGGAGCGCGCGCCGTCCTTGAGGGCCATGGGGAACTAGTTGGCCATAAACTTCTCATCACCGCTGCCGCTTCGATGCTCAGCGCGTAGAGTTGGAGGAACTCTGCGGGGTCGGGGGTGCCATCGTATCGCGAAGGCAGATCTGGCTTGAACTTGTCGGGCCAGATGACGCGGCGCAGCTCCGGGGTGAAAGCACGGCAGCACGCCGCGCTCACAGGCGCAGTGCGCACGGGGGGAGCTCGGTCTTGTTGCCCACATGCCACAGGCTCCGGTGGTGTGTGGTCTTGGTGCTGGCGCTGAGGCGCCGGGAGTGCGCGCGCATCGGCCTGCGGCCGCTGCACCACCTGGCAGCTTGCTTCATTCCTTGCCTGGCTTCCCGTGCCGTGGGTCGCGCGGGGGCGCGTCGCGCCTGGGCTCCGGGTCCACATTGCGCCAAGGAGGAGGAGGAGGCGCACCATGAGCTATGTCGCCCGCCTGGGATGGCGGGGGAGGCAGCGAGCGGGATGGCGCAGGGGCCTCACCGGCAGCGTTGACGAGATCGATGATGTGGCCGAGCCAGTCGTCGTAGAGGTCGTTGGCGGGGCGATAACGCAGGAGCTCGCGAGCATGGGAGGACGATGTCGTGGTCGGAGTGGGCGATGGAGTGGCGGTGCGGCCATCACGCCGCACGGAAGGCGGCAGCGACAAGTCCTGCTGCTCGCGAGCAACAGGGTCAGTGGCGGCGTTGGCCGCGGGGGAGGCAGAGCGGCGAGGAGCACCGTTGCCCACGGGCGCCGTCTAGGCGACAAAAGTGGCCCGGCGCTCGGCCCTGATGCGACGAGCGTCGGCCATGAGAGCGACGGAACGGAGGCGAAGTGAACGGTGGAAGAAGGACTTCGACACGCCCCTACCTGGCGTGCCAAATGTCGAATTCAGGGCTCCGCAGACCCAAGAAGGTTCAAACTCTGGGGCGTGTGCGAAGATCTCAACCTCTCAAGCTTTGAGCTCATCACCCCACAGCCTAGCCTAGCCTAACTCGCGTGAGCAAGGAAGAATATGAACACGGCAGTTTACCCAAGTTCGGGCCACCTTGCGGTGTAAAACCCTACTCCTGCTTTGTGGTGGATTGGCCTAACGAGGGGCTGAGGATGAACTAGTACAGTAGATGAATAGCCTCGCGAGGGCTATGTTGGTGAGGGTGGAAAGGAACCGATCCCCCTCTACGGTGGTGGCTAACCTATATTTATAGTGGCCTTGGTCCTCTTCCCCCAAAATGTAGGCGGGAAGGGATCCCACAATGGCCAATTTGAAAGGGGACAAGTAGTACATCTTATCCTGACGAAAGGTGGTCTTCGCCTGCAAAGCTTCTGGCCATGACGCAGTGGTGGGCTCGGTGATGACATCAGTCCTGCCGAGTGTGGTCTTGGTCTTGTAGCACCGGAATGGAAACCTTTGGTAGATTCATCGGGAACCCACGCCTGTCCTTGCCTCCTTAGCACCAAAGAGGAAACTGCCTCCTCTGCGCCCGCTGGCGCCCGCTTGGCCTTGGTCGTCATGGCTTGCGTCATGGTAGCCTCATAAGGCTGGTACCTGCATAGAAATCTCCGCTCCTCGGGAGGTAGCCTGGGGAGTCCACCCCCTCCAGAGGTCTTGGTGTCGTCCGCCTCGTGAGGCCTGGGGGCCTTCGCGAGGGTCTTGTCTTGGCGGTCTTGTAGATGGGCCGTACCAGGCCATTGGTGGAGCCACGCCGTGGGCTGCAGGCTGGAAAGTCTGGGTACCCTGGTTCCCGGAACACCTACAGTTTCTGGAATATTAGAGTATTTATAGAGATAAGAGGCAGTGGAGGGGGTGCTTATGGGCCCCACTACCCACCAGGGCACGCCAAGGGCCTCTGGCACACCCTGGTGCCTAGTGGGCCCCATAGGGCCCCTCTGGTGCACCTCCTGGGCCTCCTGGGTGTCTTCTGGGCGGAAACAATAATCCAAAAAAAATCGTTGCAATTGGACTTCGTTTGATATGGATATTCTGTGAAGTAAAAGACAAGAAAAAACAGCAACTGGCACTGGGCACTATGTCAATAGGTAGTCCCAAAAAATAATATAAAGTTGCTATAAAATGAATATAAAACATCCAACATTGATAATATAACAGCATGGAACAATAAAAAATTATAGATACGTTGGAGACCTATCAGCATCCCCAAGCTTAATTTCTACTCGTCCTCGAGTAGGTAAATGATAAAAACAGAATTTTTGATGTAGAATGCTGCCTAACATGTTCATCTCATAATCTTTTCTTTTGTAGCATGGATATTTGGACTTTTAGATGATTCAAAACAATAGTCTATATTTGACATGAGGACATCAATACTCAAGCATATCAACAAGCAACCATGTCTTTCAAAATATCAACACTAAAGAAAGCTATCCCTAGCCCATTATGCTCAATCATTGATCCATTCACGAAGCACACTCAAATATTAACTATGCCCAATGCACAAGTATTATAATAGTGTTCCCTAGTTGGTGCTTTATAAGAGAAGATGGAGACTCAATAAAAATAAAAGTGCATAATAGTAAATAGATAGGCCCTTCGCAGAGGGAAGTAGGCTTTGTAGAGGTGCCAGAGCTCAAAGCTTATATTGAGAGATAGAATTGTTTTGAGAGGCATGCTTTACCAGTCAACGAAAACGACCGAGAATTCCCAATACTTTCCATGCTAGATAAATCATAGGCGGTTCCCAAACAGAAAATAAAGTTTATTCCCTTTTCCACCATTCTTTCACAATCCATGGATAGTCGTATCCACGGGTGCCTTCCATACCAACACTTTCCAAGGATTTATTATTGAACAACATAAATAAAAAATCATTTCAGGACTGGGCATCCTATTACCTTGCCACACTCTCGTGCAATGACAAGTGAATGAACACTCATCTTGAGAATAAAGTATCTAGCATGGAAAATATTGGCCACCCCCTGCCACATCATGAGCGGTACGGGCACACAAAAAGGAAATTCATTTTGAAAATTAGAGTTGGCACATACAAATTTACTTGGAACGGCATGGAAATACCGCATATAGGTAGGTATGGTGGACTCATTTGGCATAACTTGGTTTAAGGACTTTGGATGCACAAATAGTATTCCTAGTACAAATGGAGGCTAGCAAATAGATTGAGAAGCGACCAACCAAGAAACGAAAACGATCATAAAAGAGTATTAAACATAAATAACACCGAATAATGCACCACAAGTAGGATGTAATTTCATTGCATAACTATTGACTTTCGTGCTTGCATAGGGAATCACAAACCTTAACACCAATATTCTTACTAAAGAACAATTACTCACCAACATGACTCACATATTATTATCTTCATATCTCAAACTATTGTAAGAAATCAAGTTTTTAACATCCAATGATCTTCATGAAAGTTTTTATTATATCCCTTTTGAATATCTATCACTTTGCGACTAATTTCATATATTACCATTTCTACTAACAAAGCTCTCAAATAAATTTAAGTGAAGCATGAGAGCACATATTTCTTCAAAACAATTTTCATCTCTCAAAATAATATAAGTGAAGCATGACAAGATATTTCTTTAAAATTTTAATAAGTCTCAAAATAATCTAAGTGAAGCATGAGAGCATATTTCTTCAAAATTAAAGCACCACCATGCTCAAAAAGATATAAGTGAAGCACTGGAGCAATTCCATAGCTCAAAAAATTTAAGTGAAGCACATAGAGCAATTCTAATAAATCATAGCATAATTATAGCTCTCTCAAATAGATGTGTCCAGCAAGGATAATTGTGACAAACTAAAAAGCAAAACAAGCAAAGACTCATATAATACAAGACGCTCCAAGCAAAACCCATGATATGTGACGAATAAAAATATAGCTCCAAGTAAAATTACCGATGGTCGTTAGAAGAAAGAGGGGATGCCTTCCGAGGCATCCCCAAGCTTAGTTGCTTGGTACTCCTTGAATATTACCTTTGGGTGCCATGGGCATCCCCATGCTTAGGCTCTTTTCACTCCTTATTCCTTCATCCATCGTGATCTCACCCAAAACTTGAAAACTTCAATCCCACAAGACTTAAACAAAAATCTTCGTGAGATCCGTTAGTATAAGAAAACTAATCTTTTATTTAAGTACTGTTGCAAACCCATTCATATTTTGTTATTGCATTATACCTATTATATTCTAACTTTACCATGGCTAAAACCCCCCGGTATAGTCCATAGATTCATCAAAATAAGCACACAATGCAACGAAAACAGAATCTGTCAAAAACCGAACAGTCTGTAAAGGCTCAAATTTTACTCATACTTCTATAACTAAAAAATTAGGAAAATAGAGACAATTAATATATCAATGTTTTGTAAAAAATTAGAGTTTTTCGTCGCTCCAATGATTTTTAACAATTCTGCTACTGGACGTAAAAGTTTCTGTTTTCCAACAAGATCAAATCAACTATCACCCAAGCCATCCTAAAGGCATTACTTGGAACAAACACTAATTAAAACATAAAAAACACAATCATAACAGAGGCATAATTGTGTGAACACACAAAAACAAAAACAAAAAGGAAAAAATTTATTTTATTCATTGGGTTGCCTCCCAACAAGCGCTATCGTTTTATGCCCCTGGCTAGGCATAATGCATAGATTCAAGTATTGTCATCTTTCTTTTCCATAGATGCATTTTTTGGTAGGAGGTTTCTCAAATATAACTTGAAACACATTATCCATAGAGATTTTAGCATTATCAAGTTGCCCATTTGCAAATCCCCTTTGATTTCCGGCTACGATCCAAGAATATTGTTGATTAACATCATTGAAAACTTATTGGATCATATCTAAAACAGGAACTTCCTTTTTAAGGTTCTCATCAAAGATGCGATCATTGCGAAGCAAATGTCTTAAAACATAATCACTATTATAAAGAATCTCATCTATCACCAGTTTTTCACGGTTCATACCATCAAAATAAAAAAAATCGCTAGCTTCCCGCAATATGTGATCAAATTCATTCATAAGAACAAGGGTGGCTATCTTTTTAGCTCTAGGATCTTTTATAGCGGGTAGCTCATAAAACAATCTTTGTAAGGTAGGATGAGTAAAAATAAATATATTCTCAAGTTTCAGAACTATTGCTGAAATAGCTTCCGCATAAGTTTTAGTTCTTTTAAGTATAGGAGCATCATCACAAGTCAAAGTTCCAACACAATTAAAGAATTCTTGGATGGCTTCTTTTCCTATAACATTCCCTTATCCCAAAACAAAAGTTTTAGCATCTAGATTACCAGAACATCCAATTTTAGGAGTTCTGCCATCATCTGTTTCTGCCATACCAAAGTCACTCATGATGAAAGGTTCAAAGCAAGCAAAGGGACAAACACGAAAAAGGCAAACGGAAAAAAAGGCAAATATTTTTGTGCTTTTCACAAAAATGTTTTAGAAGTGGGGGAGATGAAAACGAGAGGCAAATGGCAAATAAAGTAAATTGCAAGGAGATGAGATTTGAGATTGGGTACTTGATAGATCTGGACGTGATCCTCCCCGGCAACGGCACCAGAAATTCTTCCTGACTGCTTGTATCAGCGTTGGTATTTCCCCGAAGAGGAGAGGATGATGCAGCACAGCGACTGTAAGTATTTCCCTCAGTTATGAAACCAAGGTTATCAATACAGTAGGAGGATCCACCAAAACTATGTAAACAGTAGCTGCACACAAATAACAAATACTTGCAACCCAACATGTAAGAGGGGTTGTCAATCCCTCCTTGGTATTGAGATAGATTAAATTGTATGAGATTGGTTGAATAGATATAACAAAAACACAAAATAAAATAAATAAAGAAAAAGTTCAGCAAGGTATTTTTGGATTAATAGATCTGAAAATAATATGATAGGAAATAGACCCGGGGGCCGTAGATTTCACTAGAGGCTTCTCTCAAGAAAATATCATACGGTGGGTAAACAAATTACTGTTGGGCAATTGATAGAAGAGCAAATAATTATGACGATATCCAAGGCAATGATCATGTATATAGGCATCACGTCCAAGATTGGTACACCGACTCCTGCATGCATCTACTACTATTACTCCACACATCGACCGCTATCCAACATGCATCTAGTGTATTAAGTTCATGGAAAAATGGAGTAATGCAATAAGAACGATGACATGATGTAGACAAGATCTATTCATGTAGGAACAGACCCCATCTTTTTATCCTTAATGGCAACGATACATACGTGTTATGTCTCTTTCTGTCACTAAGATTGAGCACCGCAAGATCGAACCCATCACAAAGCACCTCTTCCCATGGCAAGAAAAATCAATCTAGTTGGCCAAACCAAACCAAAGTTTCGGAGAAGAAATACGAGGCTATAACAATCATGCATAAAAGAGTTCAGAGAAGACTCAGATAATATTCATAGATAGAACTGATCATAAACTCGCAATTCATCGGATCCCAACTAACACACCGTAAAAAGTCATTACATCAAATAGATCTCCAAGAACATCGAGAACATTGTATTGAAGATCAAAGAGAGAAGAAGCCATCTAGCTACTGCCTATGGACCCGTAGGTCTGTGGTAAACTACTCACGCATCATCGGAGGGGCAAGGGTGTTGATGAAGAACCCCTTCATGATCGTTGACCCCTCCGGCAGATTGCTGGAAAAGGCCTCTAGATTCGATCTCGTGGTTCTGGAACTTGCGGCGGCAGAAACTATTTTCTCTTTGCTCCCTTAGGGTTTCTGGAATATTAGAGTATTTATAGAGCTGAGAGGCGGCGGAGGGGGTGCCTGTGGGCCCCACTTCCCACCAGGGTGTGCCAAGTGGGCCCCACAGGGCCCCTCTGGTGCACCTCCTGGGCCTCATGGGTGTCTTCTGAGCGGAAAAATTTCTCCAAAAAGTTTCGCTGCAATTGGACTTCGTTTGATATGGATATTCTCCAAAGTAAAAAAACAAGTAAAAAACAGCAACTGACACTAGGCACTATGTCAATAGGTTAGTCCCAAAAAATGATATCAAGTTGCTATAAAATGAATATAAAACATCCAAGATTGATAATATAACAGCATGGAACAATCAAAAATTATAGATAGATTGGAGACGTATCAGCCACCCACGTGCCCACAAGGCACCAGGGCGCGCCTACCCCCCAGGCGCGCCCTGGTGGGTTGTGGGGCCCCTGGCCAGCCTCCGATGCCCATCTTTTGGTATATCATCCAATTTGCCCTAGAAAAAATCAGGAGGGGACTTTCGGGACGGAGCGTCGCCGTCTCGAGGCGGAACTTGGGCAGGAGCACTTTTGCTCTCCGGCGGAGCGATTCCGTCGGGGAAACTTCCCTCCGGGAGGGGAATCGAAGCCATCGTCATCACCAACAGCCCTCTCATCTTGGGAGGATCAATCTTCATCAACATCTTCACCAACACCATCTCATCTCAAACCCTAGTCCATCTCTTGTGTTCAATCTTTGTATCAAAACCTCAGATTGGTACATGTGGGTGACTAGTAGTGTTGATTACATCTTGTAGTTGATGCTAGTTGGTTTATTTGGTGGAAGATTATATGTTCAGATCTATTATGCTATTTAATATCCCTCTAATCTTGAGCATGATTATGATTTGTGAGTAGTTGCTTTTGTTCTTGAGGACATGGGAGAAGTCTTGTCATAAGTAATCATGTGAATTTGGCATTCGTTCGATATTTTGGTGATGTGTATGTTGTGATTCCCTTAGTGGTGTTATGTGAACGTTGACTACATGACACTTCACAATCTTTCGGCCTAAGGGAATGCATTGTGGAGTAGTTATTAGATGATGGGTTGCTAGAGTGACAGAAGCTTAAACCCTAGTTTATGCACTATTGCGTAAGGGGCTGATTTGGATCCATATGTTTAATGCTATGGTTAGATTTTATCTTAATTCTTCTTTCGTAGTTGCAGATGCTTGCGAGAGGGGTTAATCATAAGTGGGAGGCTTGTTCAAGTAAGAATAGCATCCAAGCACCGGTCCACCCACATATCAAATTATCAAAGTAGCGAACGTGAATCAAACCAACATGATGAAAGTGACTAGATGAAACTCACGTGTGTCCTCGAGAATGTTTTACTTATTATAAGAGACTGTTCCAGCCTGTCCTTTGCTATAAAAAGGATTGGGCTACCTTGCTGCACTTATTGTAACTACTGTTACTTGTCATTTGTTACAAATTATCTTTCTATCAAACTACCCATTACCGATAATTTCAGTGCTTGCAGAAATTACCTTGCTGAAAACAACTTGCAGAAATTACCCTTATTGAACACTGTCAATGCTAAGATAGACTACAATAAAGAAACCGTCAGTGTTAACTTTGGTGATGTGTCTCATGAGTTTAATTTCTCTAAGTTTCATAGGCAACCTCATGATAAAGAATTGCATAGTAAAGATGAAATAATTGGTCTTGCTTCTATTGCCGTACCTCCTACCGATCCGTTAGAACAATATTTGCTAGACCATAAAAATTATATGCACTTGAATGAAAGGAATGAAATAGATAAGATGTTCTTTGATCAACCACCTATTCTCAAACACAATTTTCCTGTTAAAACTCTTGGAGGTCCTCTTCCACCTAAAGGTGACCCAGTGTTTGAATTAAAACAATTACCTGATACTTTGAAATATGCCTATCTTGATGAAAAGAAAATATATCATGTTATTATTCGTGCTAACCTTTCAGAACATGAAGAAAGGAGATTATTAAAAACTCTGAGGAAGCACAGTGCTGCTATTGGATATACTCCCGATAATCTTTAGGGCATTAGTCCCACTCTCTGTCAGCACAAGATTAATATGGAACCTGATGCTAAACTAGTTGTTGATCATCAAATGATGATTAAATCCTAAGATGAAGGAAGTGGTAAGAATTGAAATATTAAAGCTTCTGGAAGCAGCTATAATTTATCCCATAGCTGATAGTAGATGGGTAAGTCCCGTTCTTGTGTCCCTAAGAAAGGAGGCATTCCAGTTGTTCCTAATGATAAAAATGAACTTATTACACAAAGAATTGTGACTGGCTATAGGATGGTACTTGATTATAGAAAATTAAACAAAGCTACTAGAAAAGATCAATACCCCTTGCCTTTTTATTGATCAAATGTTAGAAAGATTATCTAAGCACACACACTTTTGCTTCCTTGATGGATATTCTGGTTTCTCACAAATACCTGTATCACAACCTGATCAAGAGAAAACCACCTTAACTTGTCCTTTCGGAACTTATGCTTATAGACGTATGCCTTTTGGTTTATGCAATGCACCTGCTACCTTTCAAAGATGTATGACTGCTATATTCTCTGACTTTTGTGAAAAGATTGTTGAGGTTTTCATGGATGATTTTTTCATTTACGGAACTTCTTTTGATGATTGCTTAAGCAACCTTGATCGAGTTTTGCAGAGATGTGAACAAACTAATCTTGTCTTGAATTGGGATAAGTGCCACTTTATGGTGAATGAAGGTATTGTCTTTGGGCATAAAAATTTTGAACGAGGTATTGAGGTGGATAAAGCCAAAGTTGATGCAATTGAGAAAATGCCATGTCCTAAAGATATTAAAGGTATAAGAAGTTTCCTTGGTCATGTTGGTTTCTATAGAAGGTTTATTAAAGACTTCTCTAAAATTTCTAGGCCTCTTACTAATCTCTTGCAAAAAGATGTTCCATTTGTTTTTGATGATGATTGTGTGGAAGCCTTTGAAACACTTAAGAAAGCCTTAACCTCTGCACCTATTGTTCAACCACCTGATTGGAACTTGCCTTTTGAAATTATGTGTGATGCTAGTGATTATGTTGTTGGTGTTGTTCTAGGACAAAGAGTTGATAAGAAATTACATGTCATCCATTATGCTAGTAAAACTCTAGACAGTTCTCAAAGAAATTATGCTACTACTGAGAAAGAATTTCTAATAGTTGTGTTTGCTTGTGACAAATTCAGATCTTACATAGTTGATTCTAAAGTAATTGTTCACACTGGTCATGCTGCTATTAAATATCTTATGGAAAAGAAAGATGCTAAACCTAGACTCATTAGGTGGGTTCTTTTGCTTCAAGAGCTTGACTTACATATTGCTGATAGAAAGGGAGCTGAGAATCCCGTAGCTGATAACTTGTCTAGGTTAGAGAATATCCTTGATGACCCACAACCTATTGATGATAGTTTTCCTAATAAACAACTAGCTGTCATAAATACTTCTCGTAATAGTCCTTGGTATGCAGACAATGCTAATTACATTATTGCTAAATTTATACCACCTAGTTTCACATACCAACAAAAGAAAAAGTTCTTCTATGATTTAAGACATTACTTCTGAGAATGACCCACACCTTTATAAAGAAGGAGTAGATGGTATAATTAGACATTGTATACCTGAGCATGAACAGGAACAAATCCTACGGAAGTGTCACTCTGAGGCCTACGGAGGACACCATGTGGGAGACAGAACTGCGCACAAGGTATTACAATCTGATTTTTATTGGCCTACTCTTTTCAAGGATGCTCGTAAGTTTGTCTTATCTTGTGATGAATGTCAAAGAATTGGTAATATTGATAGACATCAAGAAATGCCTATGAATTATGCACTTGTTATTGAACCATTTGATGTTTGAGGATTTGATTATATGGGACCTTTTCCTTCCTCTAATGGGTACACACATATTTTAGTTGTTGTTGATTATGTCACTAAGTGGGTAGAAGCTATTCCAACTAGTAGTGATGATCACAACACTTCTATTAAAATACTTAAAGAAGTTATTTTCCCGAGGTTTGGAGTCCCTGGATACTTAATGATTGATGGTGGTTCACACTTTATTCATGGTGCATTCCATAAATTGCTTGCTAAATATGATGTCAACCATAGAATTGCATCCCCTTATCACCCTCAGTCTAGTGGTCAAGTTGAACTGAGCAACAGAGAAATAAAGTTAATTTTCCAAAAGAATATCAATAGGTCTCGAAAGAATTGGTCTAAGAAATTAGATGATGCATTATGGGCCTATAGAATTGCTTATAAAAATCCTATGGGTATGTCTCCCTACAAAATGGTTTACAGAAAAGCATGCCATTTACCTCTTGAGTTAGAACATAAAGCATATTGGGCAATTAAAGAACTCAATTATGATTTCAAACTTGCCGGTGAAAAGAGGTTATTTGATATTACCTCACTAGATGAATGGAGAACCCAAGCTTATGAAAATGCCAAATTTTTTAAATAAAAAGTTAAAAGATGGCATGACAAAAGAACCCAAAAACGGGAATTCAAAGTGGGTGAGTATGTTCTATTGTACAATTATCATTTCAGATTTTTTTTCTAGGAAAACTTCTCTCTAAATGGGAAGGACCATATATCATCGAAGAAGTTTATCGCTATGGAGCTACTAAGATCAATAATGCCTAAGGCACTAGTCCGAAGGTGGTCAATGGACAAAGAATTAAGCATTATATTTCTAGTATGCATATTAATGTTGAGACTTATATTATTCAAACTAAGACACCGGAGGAATACATTAAAGAGACCTTCCAGAACACTCCAGAACCCTGAAAAGGAAGAGGTATGTGATACGGTAAGTAAACCGACTCCAAAAATTTCATAAAAATGTTTTTTGTCAGTTTTGGAATATTAGAAAAAATACAAAAATAAGAAATACCCAATAAGGCCACCCAGGTGCCCACAAGGCACCAGGGCGCGCCTGCCCCCTCCCCCCCCCAGGCGTGCCTTGGTGGGTTGTGGGCCCCTCGTGAGCCTTCCCGACTCCATTTTCTTCTGGGTTACTTGTTTTGCAAGATAAAAATTCCTCATATATACTCCCGGAAGTTTTGACCACTGCATTGCGGAAATATCCTTTATTCTTGTTTCGTGCTATTTTTCTGACAGATCTAGATCGCCATGGCTCCACCCAGCTCTTCCAAGGACAAGTTCTATGAGAAGGTCATCAACCCCTATCTATCAGAGGTGATGAAGCACCCTCAAGCCATTGAGATGCGTGAGGGGGTGCTCCACATCCGTGATGTTCAAGGTCCCAAGAAGACGGGGAGCGTGGAGGCCAGGCTCGAGGCAGTGGAGCAGGAGATCTTCAAGTGCCAAGGGATGGTGGAACGTGGACTGAATGCCAACCACTCCATGATCACAAAATTCACCCATGACAACAAGGTGGATGGCCAATCCATGAAGGACATCGTCTTCAAGCTCAATGAACGCATCGATTATCTCCAAGGCCAAGTTTATGATCTTCAAAACCAAAATTTTGAGTACGAGGCAAGATTCAAAGGTATGAGTTTAGTTGCAAGTTTCAAGACTCCGGAGACTCGTGCATTCTTTTATGATGGTGAACCTATGCCATGGAAGCCGGAGGACAAGCCCACCACTTCATCATCACCACCATCACCAACAAGGGAAAGTTGAGTACACGGGTGTGGGCACTCCCCTTGGCTTGTGCCAAGCTTGGGGGAGATGCCCCAATATCGTATCACCATCACTTTTATTATCTTGAACTACTTTAGTTCGATCCTTAGCTACTTCATGATTTAGTTGAATAAAAGTTTAGTATGATCTATTTCCAAGTGCTAATTTCGTGATCTATCTATCTATGTAATCGAGTTGAGAGTTATATAATAAAGATTAGTTTGAGTTTTTGTTTCTTTACTTTTATGTTTCAATCATAACAATGAAAATAATGAAACAGATCATATGCTAATCTTATGGGAAGTAATGACATTACATAAAGAAAAGTATAAGTGGTAAAATTTATTGAAAGTTGACAAACATAGCATTGGTCAATGATGCAATTCATGAAAGAATTAATAAGAGAAGATTCACATGCAAATACACTATCTTGGACATCTTTTATGATTGTGAGCCTCCATTAAGTATTTTATGCCAAATTGTTGATGTTGGACAAGGAAGACAACGCAATGATTTATGGTTGTCCATATTCACATAGAAGTTATATTGTCATAGATCCTCTAACATGTGGTGCTTGCTCAATATCTTTGCTAGCCGAAAATCCGCACCAAGTAGAGATACTACTTGTGCATCCAAGAACCTTAAACCCAGTTTCATGTTACAAGAGTCCACCATACCTACCTATGGATTGAATAAGATCCTTCAAGTAAGTTCTCATCGGTGCATAAAGCAATAAAAATTGCTTCTACATATGTATGATCTTTTAGTGTAAGGGAAAATAAGCGTTGTACGAACTTGTGATGGCAAAGAAATAAAAGCAATGGACTGCATAATAAAGGTTGTTATCACAAGGGGCAATATAATGTGACGTTCTTTTGCACTAAGATCTTGTGCATCCAAAAATAAAAAGCGCATGACAACCTCTGCTTCCCTTTGCCAAGGGCCTATCCTTTACTTTTATGTATTTACTTTTTATGCAAGAGTCAACAGTACTCTCCTCTATTCCTTTTCTTTTTCTTTTTTGCAAGCATCATGTGGTGGGGAAAAAGATCTAGGCACATATACCCAGTTGGATATGAGTGATCATGAGTTATTATTGTTGACATCACCCCTGAGGTGAATAGGTTGGGAGGCGAAATTATAAGCCCCTATCTTTCTATGTGTCTGGCTGAAACCTTTTGCTCCATATATATGGTGTGAGTGTTAGCAATCATAGAAGACTAAATGATGGTTGAGTTTGTGGACTTGCTAAATAAAGCTCCCACATGAGACCCTTCCTGAAAAGATGATGAATTGCGATTGCATTGTTGACTGAGAACATAGTTTGTTAGTTTTCAAGAAAGTTTATTCTCTATACTTTGATGTTGTGATGAATTGTTACTTGCTCATGAGAAGTTTTATGATAATGTATATTGTTGTTATAATAATGATCATGATGCTACTATGTCCGTATTTTGTTTTATCGACACCTCTCTCTCTCTCTAAACATGTGGAAATGATTATCGATATCGGCTTTCGCTTAAGGACAAGCGAGGTCTAAGCTTGGGGGAGTTGATACGTCCATTTTGCATCATGTTTTCCTAATATTATTTATAGTGTTTTCAATCAATATAACACTTTGTAGAGTAATTCTAATGCATTTTCTCTCATAATATGCAAGGTTTACACAAAGAGGGAGATTGCCGGCAGCTGGAATTCTGGACCTGAAAAAGCTATGTCAGAGATACCTATTCTGCACATCTCCAAATGAGCTAAAATTTTACGGAGATTTATTTTGGAATAAATAAAAAATACTGGAGCAAAGAAGTACCAGAGGGGGCCACTCAGGTGCCCACAAGGCACTAGGGCGCGCCTACCCCCCCCCCCCCCCGGCAAGCCCTGGTGGGTTGTGGGGCCCCTGGCCAGCCCCTGGTGCCCATCTTTTGGTATATCATCCCATTTGCCCTAGAAAACATCAGGAGAGGACTTTCGGGTGAAGCGCCACCGTCTAGAGGCGGAACTTGGGCAGGAGCACTTTTGCTCTCTGGCGGAGCGATTCCGCCAGGGAAACTTCCCTCTGGGAGGGGGAAATCGAAGCCATCGTCATCACCAACAACCCTCTCATCTTGGGAGGATCAATCTTCATCAACATCTTCACCAGCACCATCTCATCTCAAACCATAGTTCATCTCTTGTGTTCAATCTTTGTATCAAAACCTCATATTGGTACCTGTGGGTGACTAGTAGTGTTGATTACATCTTGTAGTTGATGCTAGTTGGTTTATTTGGTGGAAGATTATATGTTCAGATCTATTATGCTATTTAATATCCCTCTGATCTTGAGCATGATTATGATTTGTGAGTAGTTGCTTTTGTTCTTGAGGACATGGGAGAAGTTTTGTCATAAGTAATCATGTGAATTTGGTATTCGTTCGATATTTTGATGATGTGTATGTTATGATTCCCTTAGTGGTGTTATGTGAACGTCGACTACATGACACTTCACCATCTTTGGGCCTAAGGGAATGCATTGTGGAGTAGTTATTAGATGATGGGTTGCTAGAGTGACAGAAGCTTAAACCCTAGTTTATGTGCTATTCCGTAAGGGGCTGATTTGGATCCATATGTTTAATGCTATGGTTAGATTTTATCTTAATTCTTCTTTCGTAGTTGCGGACACTTGCGAGAGGGGTTAATTATAAGTGGGAAGCTTGTTCAAGTAAGAACAACACCCAAGCACCGGTCCACCAACATATCAAAATTTTAAAGTAGCAAACCCTAATCAAACCAACATGATGAAAGTGACTAGATGAAACTCCTGCGTGTCCTCGAGAACGTTTTACTTATTATAAGAGACTGTTCTGGCTTGTCCTTTGCTATAAAAAGGATTGGGCTACCTTGTTGCACTTATTGTTACTTGTCACTTGTTACAAATTATCTTGCTATCAAACTACCCGTTACCGATAATTTCAGTGCTTGCAGAAATTACCTTGCTGAAAACCGCTTGTCATTTCCTTCTGCTCCTCGTTGGGTTTGACACTCTTACCTACCGAAAAGACTATGATTGATCCCCTATACTTGTGGGTCATCAGTTACTAGGCCCCGAGTGCCATAATTTCAGATCTGAATCATTTATGTTTTCGCGAATATATTTGTGTTCTTGATCCTACCATGCAAGTTATATGCACCTATTATGTGTTATGATCCGCATACCCCCAAGGTGAAAATAATTGGGATTCTTTCTGGTGATTACCGTAATTTGAGGAGTTCATGTATTCACCATGTGTTAATGCTTTGTTCCGGTTCTCTATTAAAAGGAGGCCTTAATATCCCTTAGTTTCCTTATGGACCCCGCTGCCACGGGAGGGTAGGACAAAAGAATTTCATGCAAGTTCTTTTTCCATAAGCACGTATGACTATATACGGATTACATGCCTACATTACATTGATGAATTGGAGCTAGTTCTGCGTCGCCCTAGGTTATGACTGTTATATGATGAATATTATCCAACGAAATCACTGATCCAATGCCTACGAGCTTTTCACATATTGATCTTTGCTAAGTTACTATTGTTGCTGGTACTGTTACAACTGCTACAAAATTACTGCTCCTGCTGCTACTGTCACTATTGCTATTGTTACTATCGCTATCAAATTACCATACTACTGTGCTACTGATCACTCCATTGCAGATATTTAGTCTCCAGGAATGGTTGAATTGACAACTCAACTGCTAATAGTTACAAATATTCTTTGGCTCCCCTTGTGTCGAATCAATAAATTTGGGTTGAATACTCTACCCTCGAAAACTGTTGCGATCCCCTATACTTGTGGGTTATCATCAACAACATCCATTAATCCCTCGGGCCCACATGATCCTGCATCCAGCCCTCGGTACTTATCAATCTCGTGTACCTTAGTCCCTGACCCCGTCTCCTGAGTCCTTCTCTTGCATCCAACACTCCTACAAGTCTTAGTGTAAGTGCCTCACACAATTTTGCCTTAGTTCTTTTTAGATCAAACAATCACATTGTATTTTTTGTGAAATCAGTTTGTTTTGTCAAGACCAAAGACCGAACCGAATTGACCAAAGATCGAATAGAGAAAAAACGGAAATGCGAAGTAAATTTGCTTGTCAGATACTGATTTTTTGGAAGGCCAAATGACCGGACCGAACAAACCGTACAGACTAATGCCTAGACTTATATGTGTAGATGGAGGGAGTGGTGAGTATATTTACCATAAATATGCATCCTTTAATAAATTTAATATGTATTAACAGTACTAAAGAAACACAAGATACATATCGATACACACAACTTCATGCAAGGAAAAAATGTAGAGATATGCTCTGCATAAAGCCAGCACCACAAACGTCATGGATTAAAGTTGGTATTAATATGAGCATTCACGTAGTATCGCTTCTCAGGAATATGACATGCATGCAACCATGTTGACGTACTTTCGAGATCCGGTCACAAATAGCTTAACGGCGATGACCAGTATGCACGTAGACTATGGAACTATGTAGATACACCCCCAACTGGGGCAGAGCAGAGTCCGTCCAGCTAGCAGGACTGTCGGACCATGCCACTCGTCGCCTGGTGCTAAACCCTTTCCGTTTGCGATTGTTTCAACAGTTTAATTAGGAGCCTCATGGCCGATGGGATGACTAACAAGGATTGATTCGGGTTGAGGGCTGCTCGACTACTAGGGCTTGCGTGGGCTAAGTTTTATTTGGGCAGAATTCCTATATGATAACGAAACAAATCTCAAAATTCTAGGTGTGCCACATCCCACCCGGCACACTCTCTAGCTACGCCACTGGCTCACATGGAGGATGCCAAGGTAGCGGCCCCAGGGCTACGACAGATGTTGTAGGTCAGCTCATGCAGACATAGATTGGCAGTGGCCAAGTTCACGGCGTGGCATGGGCGGCCCTTCAATGGCTGTGGAAGCCGTCTATGGTGGGAAGACGACCCACCCTTTGGTAATCACGGCCATAGGCACCACCCTATGAGGGCTACTTCCGGTTTTCTGAACCGATACCGAATTACTAGTAAATCCTTAGCAGTAGACAACATCCATTAATCGTGCGGGCCCACATGCTCCTGCATCCTGCCCTACATGCTTATCAATCTTGTGTACCTGAGTCCCTGCCCCCATCTCCTGAGCCCTTCTCTTGCATCCAACACTCCTACAAATCTTAGTGTAAGTGCCTCACACAATTGCGCCCTAGTTCTTTTTAGATCAATGAATCACATTGTATTTTTTGTAAAATCGGTCTGTTTTGTCAAGACCAAAGACTGAACCGAATTGACCAAAGACCAAATAGAGAAAAAACGGAAACGTGAAGCAAATTTGGTTGTCGGATATGGAAGACGTAATTTTTGGAAGACCGAAATGATCGGACCGAACAAACTGTACAGACTAATGCCGAGACTTAAATGTTTAGATGGAGAGAGTGGTGAGTATCTTTACCACAAATATGCATCCTTTAATAGATTTAATATGTATTAAAAGTACTAAAGAAACACAAGATACACATACACACAACTTCATGCAAGGAAAAATTTAGATATACGCGATGCATATAGCCAGCACCACAAACATCATGGATTAAAGTTGTTATTAATACGGGCATTCTCGTAGTATCGCTTCTCAGAAATACGGCATGTATGCAGCCATGCTGATGTATACGTTCGAGATCCAGTCACAAATAGCATAACGACGATCACCAATATGCACGTAGACTATGCATAGTACGTAGATACACCCCAACTGGGCAAGGCAAAGTCCGTCCAGCCAGTAGGGCCGACGGACCACGCCACTCGTTGCCTAGTGCTATACCCATTTCGTTTGCGAGTGTTTCAACAATTTAATTAGGAGACTGGTGGCCAATGAGATGACTGACGAGGATTGATTGGAGTTGGGGTAGCTCGACTACTAGGGCTTGCGTGGGCTAAGTTTTATTTGGGCCTAATTCCTATCTGATAATGAAACATATCTAAAAATTCTAGGTGTGTCACGTCCCACCAGGCACACTCTCTAGCTACGCCGCTGGTCACATGGAGGATGCCAAGACGGCGGCCCTGGGACTGTGGCAGATGTTGTTGGTTGGCTCATGCACACGTGGATTGGCAGTGACCAAGTTCACGAGTTGCCTGGGTGCCCCCTGATGGTTGTGGATGCCGTCTATGGTAGGAAGATGACCCACCTTTTGTAATCATGGCCATGGGCACCACCCTATGAGGGCTACTTCCAGTTTTCTGACCTGATACTGAATTACTTGTAAATCTTTAGCAACACACAACATCCATTAATCCCTCACGCCCACACGCTCCTGCATCCAGCTCTTGATGTTTATCAATCTTGTGTACCTGATTCCCTGACCCCGTCTCCTCAGCCCTTCTCCTACATCCAATACTTCTACAAGTCTCAGGGTAAGTGCCTCACACAATTCCACCCTTAGTTCCTTTTAGATCAATAATTACATTGTAAAATAGGTCTGTTTTGTCAATACCAAAGACCGGACCGAATAGATCAAAGACCGAAGAGGTAAAAAACGGAAACATCGAGTAAATTCGGTTGTCGGATATGGAAGACTAATTTTCTAGAAGACCGAAATGACCGGACCGAACAAACCGTAAAGAGTAATGCTGAGACTTATACATGTAGACGGAGGAAGTGGTGAGTATATTTACCATAAATACGCATCCTTTAATAAATTTAATATGTATTAACTGTACTAAAGAAACACAAGATACAAATACACACAACTTCATGCAAGGAAAAATGTAGAGATACGCTCTTCATAAAACCGGCACCACAAACGTCATGGACTAAAACTGCTATTAATACGAGCCTTCTCATAGTAACGCTTCTCAGGAATATGGCATGCATGCAGCCATGCTGACGTACGTTCGAGATCCGGTCGCAAATAGCGGAACAACGATCACGAGTATGCACATAGACTACTTCTGGTTTTTTGACCCGATATCGAATTACTAGTAAATCCTTAGCAGTAGACAACATCCATTAATCCCTCAGACTCACACGCTCCTACATCCAGCCCTCGATGCTTATCAATCTTGTGTACCAGAGTCCCTGACCCCTTCTCCTGAGCCCTTCTCTTGCATCCAACACTCCTACAAGTCGCATGTTACTTCTTGAGCTTGCGTTGGTTTTTCCCTTGAAGAGGAAAGGGTGATGCAGCAAAGTAGAGATAAGTATTTCCCTCAGTTTGAGAACCAAGGTATCAATCCAGTAGGAGACAACGCACAAATCACCAAATACCTGCACAAACAATCAAACAACTTGCACCCAACGCAATAAAGGGGTTGTCAATCCCTTCATGGTTATTTGCAAAAGTGAGATCTGATAGAGATAGGTAAAACTAAACAAAAGATAAAGTAAATATTTTTGGGTTTTTGGTTTATAGATCTGAAAATAAAAGATTGCAAAATAGTAGATCGGAAAGTAATATGATGGAAAATAGACCCGGGGGCCATAGGTTTCACTAGAAGCTTCTCTCAAGATAGAAAATATTACGGTGGGTGAACAAATTACTGCCGAGCAATTGATAGAAAAGCGCAAAGTTATGATGATATCTAAGGCAATGATCATGAATATATGCATCACGTCCGTGTCAAGTAGACCGAAACGATTCTGCATCTACTACTATTACTCCACACATCGACCGCTATCCAGCATGCATCTAGAGTATTAAGTTCATAAAGAACGGAGTAACGCATTAAGCAAGATGACATGATGTAGAGGAATTAACTCAAGCAATATGATGAAAACCCCATCTTTTTATCCTCGATGGCAACAATACAATACGTGCCTTGCTGCCCCTACTGTCACTAGGAAAGGACACCGCAAGATTGAACCCAAAGCTAAGCACTTCTCCCATTGCAAGAAAAACCAATCTAGTTGGCCAAACCAAACCGATAGTTCGAAGAGAATTACAAAGATATCAAATCATGCATAAAAGAATTCAGAGAAGATTCAAATAATATTCATAGATAAGCTGATCATAAATCCACAATTCATCGGATCTCGGCAAACACACCGCAAAAAAGTATTACATCGAATAGATCTCCAAGAACATCGAGGAGAACATGGTATTGAGAATCAAAGAGAGAGAAGAGGCCATCTAGCTACTAGCTATGGACCCGTAGGTCTGAGGTAAACTACTCACGCTTCATCAGAAGGGCAATGGTGTTGATGTAGAAGCCCTCCATGATCGAATCCCCCTCTGGCAGGACACCGGAAAAGGCCCCTAGATGGGATCTCACGGGTACAGAAGGTTGCGGCGGTGGAAAAGTATTTTCGTGGATGCCTCTGGTGGTTTGGGCATATAAGAGTATATATAGGCGAAAGAATTAGGTCAGGAGGTGCACGAGGGGCCCACAAGGGTGGGGGGCGCGCCCTCCGTCCTTGTGGCCGCCTCGTGGCTCCTCCGACTTCATCTCCAAGTCTCCTGGTTTCCTTCTGGTCCAAGAAAGATCATAGCGAAAGTTTTATTCCGTTTGGACTCCGTTTGGTATTCCTTTTCTGCAAAACTCAAAAACAAGGAAAAAACAGAAACTGACACTGGGCTCTAGGTTAATAGGTTAGTCCCAAAAATAATATAAAATAGCATATTAATGCATATAAAATATCCAAAACAGATAATATAATAGCATGGAACAATCAAAAATTATAGATACGTTGGAGACGTATCATCTCACTGTAAGTGCCTCAGACAATTGTGCCCTTAGTTCTTTTCATATCAATGAATCACATTGTATTTTTTTGTGAAATCAATCTATTTTGTCAATACCAAAGACCGAACCGAATTGCCCGAAGACTGAATAGACAAGAAAAGGAAACGCGAAGTAAATTCGGTTGTCGGATATGGAATGACTAGACCGAACAAACCGTACAGACTAACGCCTAGACTTATATGTGTACATGGAGGGAGTGGTGAGTATATTTACCATAAATATGCATCCTTTAATAAATTTAATATGTATTAACAGTACTAAAGAAACACAAGATATAGATACACACAACTTTATGGAAGGGGAAATGTAGAGATGCGCTCTGCATAAAGCCGGCACCACAAACATCATGGATTAAAGCTGGTATTAATATGAGTCTTCTCGCATTATCGCTTCTAAAAAATACGGCATACATGCAACCATGCTCAGGTATGCTCGAGATCCGGCCACAAAGAGCGTAACAACGATCAGTACGCACGCAGACCATGCGTAGTACGTAGATACCCCCCCCCCCCCCAATCGGGCAAAGCAGAGTCCGTCCAACCAGCAGGACCGGCGGACCACACCACACGTCGCCTGGTGCTAAACCCTGTCCGTGTGCGACTATTTCAACAATTTAATTAGGATCGTGGTGGCCGATGAGATGACTAACGAGGATTGATTGGGGTTGGGGGCTGCTCGACTAATAGGGCTTGCCTGGGCTGAGTCTTATTTGGGCCTAATTCCTATAAGATAACGAAACAAATGTCTAAATTCTAGGTGTTCCACGTCCCACCCGACACACTCTCTAGCTACGCCACTGGCTCAGATGAAGGATGCCAAGGCATCAGCCCCGGGGCTATGGCAGATGTTTTAGGTCGGCTCATGCACACGTCGATTGGCAACGACCAAGTTCAGGCCGTGGCATGGGTGCCCCTCAATGGCTATGGAAGCCGTCTATAGTGGGAACATGACCCACCCGTTGGTAATCACGGCCATGGGCACCACCCTACGAGGGCTAATTTTGGTTTTTTGACCCGATACTGAATTACTAGTAAATCCTTAGCAGTAGACAACATCCATTAATTCCTCAGGCTCACACGCTCCTGCATCCAGCCCTCGATGCTTATCAATCTTGTGTACATGAGTCACTGACCCCGTATCTTGAGCACTTCTCTTGCATCTAACACTCCTACAAGTCTCACTTTAAGTGCCTCACACAATTGTGCCCTTAGTTCTTTTCAGATCAATGAATCACATTGATTTCTTTTTTGTGAAATCGGCTGTTTTGTCAATACCAAAGACCAAACAAAATTGCCCAAAAACCAAATAGACAAAAAAGGAACGCGAAGTAAATTTGGTTGTCGGATATGGAATGACTAGAACGAACAAAGCGTACAGACAAACGCCAACACTTATACGTGTAGATGGAGGGAGTGGTGAGTATATTTACCATAAATATGCATCCTTTAATAAATTTAATATGTATTAACAGTACTAAAGAAATACAAGATACAGATACACACAACTTCATGGAAGGAAAAATGTAGAGATGCGCTCTGCATAAAGCCGGCAACACAAACATCATGGATTAAAGCTGGTATTAATACGAGTCTTCTCGCAGTATCGCTTCTCAGAAATACGGCATGCATGCAGCCATGCTCAGGGGTACACTCAAGATCAGGCCAGAAAGAGTGTAACGACAATGGGTACGCACGTAGACCATGTGTACTACGTAGATACACCCCGCAACCGGGCAAAGCAGAGTCCGTCCAGCCAGCAGGACCGGCAGACCACGCCACTCGTCGCCTGGTGCTAAACCATGTCCATGTGCGAGTGTTTCAACAATTGAATTAGGAGCCTAGTGGCCGACGAGATGACTGGCGAGGATTGATTGGGGTTGGGGGCTACTCGGCTACTAGGGCTTGCCTGGGGTGAGTTTTATTTTGGCCTAATTCCTATATGATAATGAAACAAATCTCAAATTTGTAGGTGTGCCACGTTCCACCCGACACACTCTCTAGCTACGACGTTGGCTCACATGAAGGATGCCAAGGCAGCGGCCCCGAGGCTATGGCGGATGTTGTAGGTCGGCTCGTGCACGTGTGGATTGGCAGCGGCCAAGTTCACGCCGTGGCATGGGTGCCCCCGATGGCTGTGGAAGTCGTCTATGGTGGGAAGATGACCCACCCTTTGGTAAATCACGGCCATGGGCACCACCCTATGAGGGCTACTTCCAGTTTTTTGAATCGATGCCGAATTACTAGTAAATCCTTAGCAGTAGACAACATCCATTCCTCCCTCAGGATCACACGGTCCTGCATCCAGCCCTCGATGCTTATCAGTTTTGTGTACCTGAGTCCCTGACCCCGTCTCCTGATCCCTTCTCTTGCATCCAACACTCCTACAAGTCTCAGTGTAAGTGCCTCACACAATTGTGCCCTTAGCTCTTTTCAGATCAATGAATCACGTTGTATTTTTTTGTGAAATCAGTCTGTTTTGTCAATACCAAAGACCGAACCGAATTGACCGAAAACCGAATAGACAAAAAAAAGGAAACACGAAGTAAATTCGGTTGTCGAATATGGAATGATTAGGCCGAACAAACCCTACATACTAACGCCTAGACTTATACGTGTACATGGAGGGAGTGGTGAGTATATTTACCATAAATATGCATCCTTTAATGAATTTAATATGTATTAACAGTAAAAAAGAAACACAAGATACAGATACACACAACTTCATGGAAGGAAAAATGTAGAGATGCGCTCTGCATAAAGCCGACACCACAAACTTCATGGATTAAAGCTGGTATTAATATGAGTCTTCTCGCAGTATCGCTTCTCAGAAATATGGCATGCATGCAGCCATGCTCAGGTACGCTCGAGATCCGGCCACAAAGAGCGTAACGGCAATGGGTACGCACCTAGACCATGCGTAGTACATAGATACACCCCAACCAGGCAAAGCAAAGTCCGTCGAGCCAGCAGCACCGGCGGACCATGCCTGTCGTCGCCTGGTGCTAAACCCTGTCCATGTGCTACTGTTTCAAAATTTTAATTAGGAGCCTGGTGGCCGATGAGATGACTGACGAGGATTTATTGGGGTTGGGGGCTGCTCGGCTACTAGGGCTTGCCTAGGTTGAGTTTTATTTGGGCCTAATTCATATATGATAACGAAACAAATCTCAAAATTCTAGGTGTGCTACGTCCCACCCGACACACACTCTAGCTACGCCGCTTGCTCACATGGAGGATGCCAAGGCAGCGGCCCCAGGGCTATGGCGGATGTTGTAGGTCGACTCGTGCACACGTGGATTGGCAATGGGCCAAGTTCACGCTGTGGCATGGGTGCCCCCCGATGGCTATGGATGTCGTCTATGGTGGGAAGATGACCCACCCTTTGGTATTCACGGCCATGGGCACCACCCTATGAGGGCTACTTCCGGTTTTTGAACCCGATACCGAATTACTACTAAGTCCTTAGTGGTAGACAACATCCATTAATCCCTCAAAATCACACGCTCCTGCATCCAGCCCTCGATGCTTATCAATCTTGTGTACATGAGTCCCTAGCCCCGTCTCCCGAGCCCTTCTCTTGCATACAACACTCCAACAAGTCTCATTGTCAGTGCCTCACACAATTGTGCCCTTAAATCTTTTCAGATCAATGAATCACATTGTATTTTTTGTGTGAAATCGGTCTGTTTTGTCAATACCAAAGACCAAACCAAATTGACTGAAGACCGAATAGACAAAAAGGAAACACGAAGTAAATTCGGTTCTCAGATATGGAATGACTAGACCAAACAAACCATACAGACTAACGCCTAGACTTATATGTGTACATGGAGGGAATGGTGAGTATATTTACCATAAATATGCATCCTTTAATAAATTTAATATGTATTAACAGTACTAAATAAACACAAGATACAGATACACACAACTTCATGGAAGAAAAAATGTAGAGATGCGCTCTGCATAAAGCCGGCACCACAAAACATCATGGATTAAAGTTGGTATTAATACGAGTCTTCTCGCAGTATCACTTCCCAGAAATTCGGCATGCATGCAGCCATGCTCAGGTACGCTCGAGATCCGGCCACAAAGAGCATAACGGTGATGGGTACGCACGTAGACCATGCGTAGTACATAGATACACCTCTGAATCGGGCAACGGAGAGTCCATCCAGCCAGCAGGACCGGCGGACCACGCCACTCGTCGCCTGGTGCTAAACCCTGTCCGTGTGCGAATGTTTCAACAATTTAATTAGGAGCCTTGTGGCTGATGAGATAAATGACAAGGATTGACTGGGGTTGGGGCCTTGGGGGCTGCTCGGCTACTTGGGCTTGCCTGGGCTGACTTTTATTTGGGCCTAGTTCCTATATGATAACAAAACAAATCTCAAAATTCTAGATGTGCCACGTCCCACCTGACACACTCTCTAGCTACACCGCTGGCTCACATGGAGGATGCCAAGGCAGCGGCCCCGGGGCTATGGCGGATGTTGTAGGTCGGCTCGTGCACACGTGGATTGGCAGCGGCCAAGTTCACGATGTGGCATGGGTGCCCCCCGATGGCTGTGGAAGCTGTCTATGGTGGGAAGATGACCCACCCTTTGGTAATCACGGCCATGGGCACCACCCTATGAGGGCTACTTCCGGTTTTTTGACTCGATACCGAATTACTAGTAAATCCTTAGCAGTAGACAACATCCATTAATCCCTCAGGCTCACACGCTCCTGCATCCAGCCCTCGATTCTTATCAATCTTGTGTACCTGAGTCCCTGCCCCTGTCTCCTGAGCCCTTCTCTTGCATCCAACACTCCTACAAGTCTCACTGTAAGTGCCGCACACAATTGTGCCCTAAGTTCTTTCAAGATCAATGAATCACATTGTATTTTTTTTGTGAAACCCGGTCTGTTTTCTCAATACCAAAGACCGAACCGAATTGAGCGAAGACCGAATAGACAAAAAAGGAAACGGGTAGTAAATTCGGTTGACGGATATGGAATGACAAGACCGGACAAACCGTACACACTAACGCCTAGAATTATACGTGTCGATGGAGGGAGTGGTGAGTATATTTACCATAAATATGCATCCTTTAACAAATATAATATGTATTAACACTACTAAAGAAACACAAGATACAGATACACACACCTGCATGGAAAGAAAAATGTAGAGATGCGCTCTACATAAAGCCGGCACCACAAACGTCATGGATTAAAGCTGATATTAATACGAGTCTTCTCGCAGTATCGCTTCTCAGAAATACGGCATGCATGCAGCCATGCTCAGGTACGCTCAAGATCCGGCCGCAAAGAGCGTAATGGCGATGGGTACGCACGTAGACCATGCGTAGTACGTAGATACACCCCCAACCAGGCAAATCATAGTTCGTCCAGCCAGCAGGACCGGCGGACCACGTCACTCATCGCCTGGTGCTAAACCCTGTCCATGTGCTACTGTTTCAGAATTTTAATTAGGAGCCTGGTGGCCGATAAGATGACTGACGATGATTTATTGGGGTTGGGGGCTGCTCGGCTACTAGGGCTTGCCTAGGCTGAGTTTTATTTGGGCCTAATTCATATATGATAACGAAACAAATCTCAAAATTCTAGGTGTGCCACGTCCCACCCGACACACTCTCTAGCTACGCCGCTGGCTCACATGGAGGATGCCAAGGCAGCGGCCCCAGGGCTATGGCGGATGTTGTAGGTCGACTCGTGCACACGTGGATTGGCAATGGGCCAAGTTCACGCTGTGGCATGGGTGCCTCCCGATGGCTGTGGATGTCGTCTATGGTGGGAAGATGGCCCACCCTTTGGTAATCACGTCCATGGGCACCACCCTATGAGGGCTACTTCCGTTTTTTTACCCGATACCGAATTACTAGTAAATCCTTAGTAGTAGACAACATCCATTAATCCCTCAAGCTCCCACGCTCTTGCATCTAGCCCTCGATGCTTATCAATCATGTGTACCTGAGTCCCTGACCCCGTCTCCTGAGCCCTTTTCTTGCATCCAGCACTACTCCAAGTCTCACTGTAAGTGCCTCACAAAATTGTGCCCTTAGTTCTTTTCAGATCAATGAATCACATTGTATGTTTTGTCAATACCAAGGACCGAACCGAATTAACCAAAGACCCGATAGACACAAAAGGAAACACGAAGTAAATGTGGTCGTCGGATATGGAATGACTAGACCAAACAAACCGTACACATTAATGCACGGACTTATATGCGTAGGCAGAGGGAGTAGTGAATATATTTACCTTAAATATACATCCTTTAATAAATTTAATCTGTATTAATAGTACTAAAAAAACACAAGATACAGATACACACAACTTCATGGAAGGAAAAATGTAGAGATGTGCTCTGCATAAAGCCGGCACCACAAACGTCATGGATTAAAGCTGGTATTAATACGAGTCTTCTCGTTGTATCGCTTCTCAGAAATACGGCCTGCATGCAGCCATGCTCAGGTACGCACGTAGACCATGCGTAGTACGTAGATACACCCCCAACCAGGCAAAGCAGAGTCCGTCCAGCCAGCAGGACCGGCGGACCACGCCACTCATCGCGTGGTGCTAAACCCTGTCCATGTGTGACTGTTTCAACAATTTAATTAGCAACCTGGTGGCCGATGAGATGACTGACGAGGATTGATTAGGATTGGGGGCTGCTCGCCTACTAGGGCTTGCCTGGGCTGAGTTTTACTTGGGCCTAATTCCTATATGATAACGAAACAAATCTCAAAATTCTAGGTGTGCCACGTCCCACCCGACACACTCTTTAGCTACAGCGCTGGCTCACATGAAGGATGCCAAGGCAGCGGCCCCGAGGCTATGGCGGATGTTGTAGGTCGGCTCGTGCACACATGGATTGGCAGCAGCCAAGTTCACGTTGTGGCATGGGTGCCCCCCGATGGCTGTGGAAGCCGTCTATGTTGGGAAGATGACCCACCCTTTGGTAATCACGGCCATGGGCACCGCCCTATGAGGGCTACTTCCGGTTTTTTGACCCGATACCGAATTACTAGTAAATCCTTAGCAGTAGACAAGATCCATTAATCCCTCAGGCTCACACGCTCGTGCATCCAGCCCTTGATTCTTATCAATCTTGCGTACCTGAGTCCCTGACCCCGTCTCCTGAGCCCTTTTCTTGCATCCAACAATCCTCCAAGTCTCACTGTAAGTGCCTGACACAATTGTGCCCTTAGTTCTTTTCGGATCAATGAATCACATTGTATTTTTTTGTGAAATCTGTCTGTTTTGTCAATACCAAAGACTGAACCGAATTGACCGAAGACCGAATAGACAAAAAAGGAAACACAAAGTAAATTTGGTTGTCGGATATGGAATGACTAGACCGAACAAATCATACACACTAATGCACTGACTTATATGCGTAGGCAAAGGGAGTAGTGAGTATATTTACCTTAAATATACATCCTTTAATAAATTTAATATGTATTAACAGTACTAAAGAAAGACAAGATACAGATACACACAACGTCATGGAAGGAAAAATGTAGAGATGCGCTCTGCATAAAGCCGGCACCACAAACGTCATCGATTAAAGCTGGTATTAATACGAGTCTTCTCGCAGCATCACTTCTTAGAAATAAGGCATGCATGCAGCCATGCTCGGGACACTCGAGATCCGGCCACAACGAGCGTAACGGCGATGGGTAAGCACGTAGACCCTGCGTAGTACGTAAATACACCCCAACCGGGGAAAGCAGAGTCCGTCCAGCCAGTAGGACCGGTGGACCACGCCACTCGTCGCCTAGTGCTAAACCCTGTCCTCATGTGAATGTTTCAACAATTTAATTAGGAGCCTGGTGGCCGATGAGATGACTGACGAGGATTGATTGGGGTTGGGGGCTGCTCGGCTACTAGGGCTTGCCTGGGCTGAGTTTTATTTGGGCCTAGTTCCTATATGATAACGAAACAAATCTCAAAATTCTAGGTGTGCCATGTCCCACCCGACACACTCTCTAGCTACGCCGCTGGCTCACATGGAGGATGCCAAGGCAGCGGCCCCGGGGCTATGGCGGATGTTGTAGGTTGGCTCGTGCACACGTGGATTGGCAGTGACCAAGTTCACGCCATGGCATGGGTGCCCCCCGATGGCTGTGGATGCTGCCTATGGTGGAAAGATGACCCACCCTTTGGTAATCACGGCCATGGGCACCACCCTATGAGGGCTACTTCCGGTTTTTTGACCCGATACCGAATTACTAGTAAATCCTTAGCAGTAGACAACATCCATTAATCCCTCAGGCTCACACGCTCCTGCATCCAGCCCTCGATTCTTATCAATCTTGTGTACCTGAGTCCCTGCCCCCGTCTCCTGAGCCCTTCTCTTGCATCCAACACTCCTACAAGTCTCACTATAAGTGCCTCACACAATTGTGCCCTAAGTTCTTTTCAGATCAATGAATCACATTGTATATTTTTGTGAAAATTGGTCTGTTTTGTCAATACCAAAGACCGAACCAAATTGAATGAGGACCAAATAGACAAAAAAAGGAAACTCGAAGTAAATTCTGTTGGCCGATATGGAATGACTAGACCGAACAAACAGTATAGACTAACACCTAGACTTGTAAGTGTAGATGGAGGGAGTGGTGAGTATATTTACCATAAATATGCATTCTTTAATAATTTTAATATGTATTAACAGTATTAAAGAAACACAAGATACAGATACACAACACTTCATGGAAGGGAAAATGTAGAGATGCGCTCTGCATAAAGCCGGCACCACAAACGTCATGGATTAAAGCTGGTATTAATACGAGTCTTCTCGCAGGATCGCTTCTTAGGAATACGGCATGCATGCAACCATGCTCAGGTGAGCTCCAGATCCGGCCACAAAGAGCGTAACGGCGATGGGTACGCACGTAGACCATGCGTAGTACGTAGATACACCCCCAACTGGGCAAAGCAGGGTGCGTCTAGCCAGCATGACCAGCGGACCACGCCACTCGTCGCCTGGTGCTAAACCCTGTCCGTGTGCGACTGTTTCAACAATTTAATTAGGAGCCTGGTGGCCGATGACATGACTGGCGAGGATTGATTGGCGTTGGGGGCTGCTCGCCTACTACGGCTTGCTTGGGCTGAGTTTTATTTGGGCCTAATTCCTATATGATAACAAAACAAATCTCAAAATTCTAGGTGTGCCACGTCCCACCCGACACACTCTCTAGCTACACCGCTGGCTCATATGGAGGATGCCAAGGTAGCGGCTCCAGCGCTATGGCGAATGTTTTAGGTCAGCTCGTGCACACATGGATTGGCAAACGGCCAAGTTCATGCAGTGGCATGGGTGCCCCCCGATGGTTGTGGAAGCCGTCTATGGTGGGAGATGACCCGACCTTTGGTAATCACAGCCATGGGCACCACCCTATGAGGGCTACTTCTGGTTTTTTGACCCGACACCGAATTACTAGTAAATCCTTAGAAGTAGACAACATCCATTAATCCCTCAGGCTCACACGCTCCTGCATCCAGCCCTCGATGCTTATCAATCTTGTGTACCTGAGTCCTTGACCCCGTCTCCTGAGCCCTACTCTTGCATCCAACACTCCTCCAAGTGTCACTATAAGTGCCTCACACAATTGTGCCCTTAGTTCTTTTCGGATCAATGAATCACATTGTATTTTTTTGTGAAATCGGTTTGTTTTGTCAATACCAAAGACAGAACTGAATTGATCGAAGACCGAATAGACAAAAAAAGGAAACGCAAAGTAAATTTGGTTGTCGGATATGGAATGACTAGACCGAACAAACCGTACGGACTAATGCCCAGACTTATATACGTAGGAAAAGGGAGTAGTGAGCATATTTACCATACATATGCATCCTTTTATAAATTTAATATGTATTAACAATACTAAAGAAACACAAGATACAGATACACACAACCTCAACGTGGATGTACGATAGCACCACCGCAAAAATCTTTGTGTCCCCATTGCGTTTGCCTTCTCCAAACCCTTCCCTTTACTTACATGTGCTATGTCTTACTTTCCGCTGCTATACTCTTAGACATGCATGTGTAGGGTGTTGCTTGACTTGTCATAATTGCTAAAATCTGCCTACAACTAAAATTGGGAAAATATTAGGTTTTATTTGGTCAAGTAGTTTAATCACCCCCCTCTAGACATACTTTCGATCCTACAGAATGGATCCTTTGGGCATGCCTTGTTGACGTCCTTAAATTCAACGCAAAGGCGCCATGATTTGTCCTTCTTTGGTACCATGATCAGGTTTGCCAGCCATTCCGAGTGCTTGATTTCTCGGATGAATCCTGCTTCGAGTAGTTTGGCCAGTTTTTCTCCCATTACCTTTCTTTTTGGCTCCGAAAACATTCAAAGCGCCTGTTTCACAGGTTTGAATCCTTCAACTATATTGAGGTTGTGCTCCATGAGGTTTCTCGGGATTCCTAGCATATCCGATGGATGGCAGGCAAAAGTTTCCCAATTTCCCGAAGGAAAGCGTGTAATGCTTCATCAGGCGCTGGGTCAAGCCGTGTGCTGATGGAGGCCGTTTTAGACGGTCATAGGGATGCACTTGAAATTTTACTATCTCTTCGGTCGGTTTGAATGACGTGGATTTAGGCCGTTTGTCAAGGACAACGTCATCCTTGTCGATAGTCGCACTGTCAATTCTTCGGCTGCGAGGCCCTTAGCTTCTGCCTCCAGGGCGAGTGCCATTTTCTTCACAGCTTTGAGTGATCTGTCCGTGTTGCTTGTAATTGTGATTACACCATTTGGTCCTGACATTTTGAGCTTCATGTAAGCGTAATGGGGGACAACATGGAATCTCGCGAACGTGTCTCGCCTGAGCCCATTATAACAACTTCTGAAAGGTACGATGTTGAAGGTTAACACTTTGATTCGGTAGTTGTTGGGTGTTCCCCCTTTCCTGGGATTATTCCCTTGAATGTGGTTCGACTCGGGTCGATGCGTGATTGTCGAACTGCATCTTTTGCAAGGTGTCCTTGTAAATGAGATTTAAGCTATTATCATCGTCCATCAGGACCTTGGTCAGCCGGTAGCCGTCGATGATGTGGTCAGGGACTAGGGCCGCAATGCATCGGTTGGGGCTTGATATTGGTTGGTCCTACTTCCCAAAGGTGATTGGTATATCCAACCATCTGATGTCCGCGGCCACCACATAGTTAACCTGGTTGATCTCCCGGAGAGCTCTCTTTCGCTGGTTTCGTGACGGGTGAGTCTCGTAGATCGTGAGTGCTTTCTCATCGTCGGATGACCGCTCCTCCCAACTTGGTTTTTCTAGGAGGTCGACTCCTCCTTTTGCCACCTGCCTGACGACCCAACATGCTCGAAGCTTGTGGGTTGGATGTATGTTCAATGAGATAGAGTGGATTGCGCATGGTTCGTCCAATATCGCGTCCATCATTGATTTTGGTCCCTTGCATGGCTTCTTCTTGCGCGCGGGCTGGTCGAAAAATTTGTCACTTCTAGAGCATTTCTAGGGTCGGTTATGACGTGGGTGCTTATCGTCGCCCGGATCTGTTAAGTCTTGAATTGAATTTCTGCGCTTTTGTCTGCTAGCCAGGCATCTTCCATGATGAAGTACCTTATTACGACGTCAGATAGCTCGGAGACCGTTCTAATGTGCCTTCGTGCCAAGTGTTGGCGATTCCTGCGTCATGGCAATTGAACCTGAATGCCGCCAAGGCCTCCGCGTGGCAGCAATCTGGAATTTTGTTCTTTACGAACAAGAATCTCATCTAGAATTGCCGCAGTGTTTCTTTTGGTTTTTGCACGACAAAAGCAAAATCTTAGATGTTGGTTGGCCCTGAGTTATCCGGATTGATCTAGCGTCGGCTTCCCAAAGAGGTCTTCCCGAGGTCAATTGAGCATTGGCTTCGGGACTGACAGTGCGGCTACATTGATTGGTTCACAATGACAAGTTTTTAGATCCGAGCTCCAGGCTTGGTCTGACCAGGTTTGACTATTATCCCTTGACATGTGCGAGACTTGTTCATGGGGGGGGGGGGGTCGCATGAAGATCCTTGGCCAGATTCGAAGATATGGCGGGGGATCCGATCACCAGATTTGATTCGTCGGGATTCATGTCTTGATGGTGTGTAGGAGTTCCGAAGCGCTCCTATATCTCGGTTGAGCCGAGATTTTGTTGTTCCAGCATGGGAATTATGCCAACGTTAATTTGATCGTTAGTCGATGCTTCATTTGAGCCTTCACGACCACACAGTGGGACCTGCATGGGCCACCAATGTCAGAGCTAAATCCGGCAGATCTCGTGTAGGGGGTTCTGAGCTGGTGATGTTGGCTAGATGGTAACAGGAAGTAGAGAGACACGGTGTTTACCTAGGTTTGGGCCCTCTCGAAGAGGTAATACCCTACGTTTTGCTTGTATTGCATTGATTGTGGATGGAGTAAAGGTACAAGATGATCTACCTCGAGATCGTATGAATGAATCTAACTTGCCTCTACGGACTAAACCCGTCGGCTTATATAGGGGCTGAGGGGTATCTAGGCTTACACATGGTCGGTTGCATCTAGAGATAAACATGTCGAATATTTGGATATGCCTTGGAGTGAATGCCAAGTCTTCGGAGGATTCCATCTTGAATGCGCCGAGGGTCATAGTGAACATGGCCCATTCTTTGGTTGTTCGTGGGTCCTCGGCCCGGCCCATGACTGATAGGCCGAGATGGTGAGTACCCCTAATTCAGGACACCATCACCGAGTCCCCGCCCCCGTCTCCTCTGCCCTTCTCTTGCATTCAACACTCCTACAAGTCTCAATGTAAGTGCCTTGCACAATTGTGCCCTTAGTTTTTTTAGATCAATGAATCGAGGAATAATTCAATGAATCATACTGTATTTTTAATCGGTCCGTCTTGTCAAGACCTTAGACTGAACCGAATTGATCGAGGACTGAATAGAGAGAAAAAACAGGAAACATCGAGTAAATTCAATCGCCGGATACGGAGGACTGTATTTTTGGAAGACCGAAATGACCAGACCGAACAAACCGACTAATGCCCGGACTTCTATGCGTAGACAGAGGGAGTAGTGAGTATATATTTACCATAAATATGCATCTTTTAATAAATTTAATATGTATTAACCGTACTAAAGAAACACAAGATACAGATACACACAAGTTCATGCAGGAAAAATGCAGAGATACGCTCTCCATAAGGCCGGCATCACAAACGTCATGTGTTAAAGCTGGTATTAATACGAGCCTACATACATGCAGCCATGCTGAGGTACGTCCGAGATCCGGTCACAAAGAGCGTAAATGCAGCGTAGACGATGCGTAGTACTCCACGTGGGTACACCCCCAACTGGGCAAAGCAGAGTCCGTCCAGCCAGGACCGGCGGACCACGCCACTCGTCGCCTGGCGCTAAACCCTTTCCGCCTCTCCGCCACCACTGGCGCGAAACCCCGCACGCATCCGTCCAGTCGAGTCTTCCCACAGCCCACGCGCCACGCCACCTACACCTCAACTTCCCATCCATTTCTCCCTCTCCCTCCCCGTCTCTCTCTCTCCAATCCGTCTCCCTAACTGTGGATTTGTCTCCCCTTTCGCCGCGCGCTTCTGTTCCGCCTCCTCCTCCCAACTCATCCGCCGCGCCGCGCGCCTCCTTCCCCCCCGCACCGCCTGCTGCTTCCGCCGCCGCTAGATCCTTTTCCTCGCCTTTTCCTTCCTTTTTCCCCGCGCATGCACGGGGACGGGGTCCTGTGACCGATTCGCCGGACGGTCACGCCGCCAATGGGGGACGCGTCCACCTCCGCCGCCCCCGCCACGCCCACCTCCACGCTCATCTGCCTCGAGGACGGCAACGACCTCTTCCTCGACGACGATAGCCCCGACGGCGGCTTGGCGGACTCGCGCCTCGCCGCCGACGACGGCCTCCTGCTCCTCGACCGCGACGACGAGTACGTCGCGCTCATGCTCTCCAAGGAGGGCGCCGGCGCCGGCGCGTGGGGCGAGGAGCTGGACGAGTGGACCAAGGCCGCGCGCGCCGTGTGCGTCGACTGGATTGTCAAGGTGCTTCTTCGCGCCTTCTTTTCCCAGGCGAAATTTGTCGTGCAAAACCGGATCTTTGTTCACTGGTTTCCATATGCGTGCTTGTTGGCAGACGAACGCGAGGTTCCTCTTCAGCGGGAAGACGGCGTACGTCGCGGTGACGTACCTCGATCGGTTCTTGGCGCAGCGGCGAGTCGATGTAATAATTATTAGTCACCCTGCGACGCCATTGCATTCATCCTCTGTTCTGCTCTGTCCTTCTGCCGTCGAGTGTTCGATGTAATGCCTGACTTCCGCATTGCCGTTTTTGGGGATCCAGAGGGGGAAGGAGTGGGCCCTGCAGCTCCTCTCGGTGGCCTGCCTCTCGCTGGCGGCCAAGGTGGAGGAGCACCGGGTGCCGCGGCTGCCGGAGTTCCGGCCGGACGAGTACGACTTCGACAGCGCCTCCATCCTGCGCATGGAGCTCCTCGTCCTCGGCACGCTCAAGTGGCAGATGATCGCCGCCACCCCGTTCCCGTACCTGAGCTGCTTCGCGGCCAGGTTCCGGCACGACGAGCGCAAGGTCATCGTCCTGCGCGCCGTCAAGTGCATCTTCGCCTCCATCAAAGGTCAGACCAAAGGTTCCATTCCATTAATCCATCGGGTCGAATCGAATCATACTAAAAAGAGCTCTCGCGTGTGTGCAGCGATGAGCTCGGTGGAGTACCAGCCGTCGACCATGGCGCTGGCGTCCATCCTCGCCGCGCGCGGCGGCAGGGAGGGGACGACGACCCCGAACCTGGACGAGGAGCTGAAGGCGATCTTGGGCTCATCATGGCAGCAATTACACTCCGTAAGCCCCCATCATAATAACCCCGCCCTTTTTGGAAATCTGTAGGTGAAAAGGGGCAATGATGAGTAAATGCTCTTCTCCCTGGCACAGGGGCATGTGTATTCCTGCTACAGCTTGATGATTCAAGAGGACAGGTCCATGCAGTCGAGCAGGGAGGTGGCTTCCTCCGGCGTCTCCGCCGCCGCCCACGCCGGGAGCCCGGGAACCTCCGTCGCCATGTCCATGGCCGCCAACGACAATAATGCCATTGCCACCACCTCGGCGGACAATAAGAGGAGAAGGCTGCATTCGCCTCAGGGCCAGTAGTAGCCATTAGGAGCTGGTGGATGGATGTTTTGGCTGGAGTTCAGCTCGCACTCCAGCTGCTGCTGATTTCTGTCACCCCCCTAGCCTTAGCCTTTTTTTTCATTAGCTTGAGCAGTGATTTTGGTGGTGGTGGTGGCTAAATAGGGGGCAGGACTTGATTCTTGTGATTGTGCAATTATTACAGCTGATTGGTAAGTTAGGATCGGAAAGATTTTGGTTTTCAGGAGATCTTTCCCATCCCAGGCTTAAAAGGCAGTGTAAAGAGGAGAGAGAGAGAGAACGGCCAAGTAGTAGTACCCAGCTGCAAAGAGCTCTCGGCTCAAAGTGAGGTGAAAAGAAAAGAGAGTGCAAAAGCCTAGGTATGATGGACGGGTGGGGAAACGCCATTTTTTTCCTCTTCCTTTGTGTGTGTGTGTGTGTGGATAGTGTGGGAGCTAGCTGGACCTGCCCTCTCGTCCTCTTCTGGTCACTCCATCAGTGACAAATAGTAATACAGTAATAGTTAAGCAGATATTCATTCATATGATGATGGCCTGCTTGTTTGGGTTTGCCCTCTGTTGAGTCATGCCATTTTGGCTCATTGCCATGCCATGCTCTTCAGATGGCGAAACAGACTGTCCTCTCCTCTCATCTGCGAGTCCCGTGCGCACTTGCTGCTTCAGCAGTCGGGGTGGTTGGTTGGGTGCTGTCTCGCTGTTATTTGTGGGTGAAAACAACTGTGCGCTCGCTCTCCTGCTGCCAATCTCAGGCGGCCATTGCGAGGTCGCCCCTGCGCTGCTATTTGCAACAATGGCTTGCTGTTCTTAGCGGTGACTGGCACTGCCTTCCCCTCTCTGAACACACTGGCCATGCAAAAATTACTACTGTACATTACTTGGGCAAGTCAGGGCAGGTGAAATAGGATTCTCTCTTGAGTTTCCTCTCGCCAGCTGGTGAGGTGCTTCCATTCTGATGCCCTCTCAAGTACGAGGGCCGTGTGTGTGTCAGGATCTTGACCGAAGAAACCACCCCGGCTTGCACGATCAGACGCCTCTGGCGGGCTGCGGATGGGTGACCAGACCTTGCGCTGCCGCTGCGTCTCCTTTCTTTCTTTCTTTTAGCCTTTGTCCGTGCAGTGAAAAGCAGCAGCAGGGCGACATGACATGGTTGAAGTTTTTGGTGTAAGTACTGCCTTTGCTCTGCTGTCTTGTGCCTGGCTGGCATTCGGTAAAAAAAAGGGGGTCACAGGCCAGCAGAGGCAGCCATTGGCTGACGCTGTTGGAATTTTTATCTATCTATCCCAAGTAGCCGCTTCCTGCCTCGTGCTTGTGCAGCAGCAGGAGTTGTTGTGGTACTACACACGATGCTTGCCTTGACTGGTCAAAAACATTTGGTACGGGCACCGGGCGACAGCAGTGATGGAAGCAAGCTGCCAGTGTGTAAATCGCCTGTGATGTGGAGATAAAGCTTTGACGCCAAAAGAAGCTAACTGCCAAAGCCTATGCTGCACAAGCACCCACACTGTTCTGTTGTGTCTCTGCTCAATGCTTACGATGGTGGCGTTTGGATTGCAACAGATCCCTGGTCAAAGTGGCAACTTCCAAAGAATCACGCTTTGGTGATGGTCACACCGGGCAAGAAGAATGATTGAAACTTTTTTTATCAAAATTTTGGCTAAATTTCTGCCACTGGACGTTAAAAAAGGCACAAAAGATGGCAAAAGGGAAACCTTATACACAAGCCAATCCAAACATCATGCAGAATCAAACGGATGTCTCCAGTACTTTAGGTTGGTGCAAGCTTATCAAACGATGCATATACAATTTCAAGTTCCAACACTCCCAAGGAAAAATAACGAGGAAAAAATAACTAAAAGGGTCTATTAAACACTTTTCAAGAATCAAGCCCACAGTCTTGGCTCATCCTCTAAAGATCAAATGCAAAAGAAAAAAGGCCATAGATTCAATTCACCTAGATAAATAAAACGGATTAACAGCAGAAAGAAGAGTTTCTTATGCTCACGACAGCGCCCAAACTGCGTTGGCATCACCATCACCCTGTAGTCCTACTACCTCACTTCAGTTCCCGACTGGAAATTAGTTGGCATCTCCTACTGAGAACCCACTGGGAAAAGCTTGACTATCGCAGCGATAGGCATGCCTATGAAGCCGATGACAATGCAGGAGAACCACTCCCTGAGTGACAGAGGGGTGGTGTTGGCGAAATCGCCAAGGAACTGTACTATGATGATCTGGAATACGACCGTGCTGCCGAGCACCGCGACGAACACGTTGTTGTTTAGAATGCCCTTGAATACATTTATCCTCTCCATCTCTCTGGAGCTCACCTCGTTGAACACCTGCATAACGAAAACTTCAGCTCATCTTCGCACACTGTCACCCAGAAAAACTAGTATAGTTCTGTTTTTCATTCAAAATTATTACCCCCTCCGTCCCAAAATAAGTGTCTCAACTGGGAGTATTTGGTAATGAAGTTGTCAGACTTGTTGCCTTGTTAAGTTGTTCATACTTTGCCATATTATGATAGTGACAGAACAGCATTATAGTCCTATTAATAAGGATGCTTCACTACATTTCTTGTGGTAATGGTTATATTTAGTATTTTTTGCTGAAACCAGTGTCTGGTTGATAAATAAATGGCATTATTGGAGCGGGGAACAGTGAAATCCTAAAAGACTCTTCGCGGAAATCAAAAGAAAGCAATATAAACTTCGAATTACCTGGCAGAACACAAAGCAATTGAAGATGAGCGTGTTCAAGACTAGATCGGAATTATCACCCTTAAGTTCAAACAACGTCTTTCCTTCGGTCTGCAGATACCAAATTACAAAGAACTGGTAGATTGCCTGTCCCATGATGTTCCTCCACATAATGTTGCTAATGAAGTTTCCTTTCCTTCCAACAGGAGTCCTCTTCATCAGTTCATCGTTTGGAGGCTCTGTGGCCAATGCCAATGCTCCTAGTGTGTCCATGATCATATTGACCCAGAGCAACTGAACAGCAGTAAGGGGAGCACTCCCTGAATTGACAAGTAGAAGTATGCAATCAGGAGTTAGTTCCAATCAGGAGTTGGTTTATGATAATAACTGGAGCATGAAACAGCCCTAAAGTTAACATACGAAATGACTAATTTAGAATTCAACTGTAGATCATTATTTTAATTTTTACGGAATCAAGCTGGTGGGGTAAAACCCATCCCTTTAATCAAATGAACTGATTTAGAGTTCAGTTGTTGAAGGTTATTCAATTTTTACAGAATCGGACTATCCCTTTTCTTTACAGGTTAGTGCCAGCTTAAATGAACGCGTCAAAGTTTCAGGTGTACCTGTCAAGCAAGCTGACGAGAAGTTCACAACGAGGGCAACCACGTTGACTGTCAGTTGAAACTGCACAAACTTCTGAATGTTGATGTACACAGATCGACCCCATTTGGCAACCGTGACTATAGTGGAGAAGTTGTCATCAAGAATAATGACATCGGCACTCTCTTTTGCAACCTTCAAAAAAATACCAAAATGAGGCATACTGAAACTAATAAATAAGAAATGGATTGAGCAAACATGTAATTGACTGTGCAAATCATGATGTACAAGGCCTTATAGATGCTGCAGTGACATAATGATAGATCATAAACATGCTGACACACTATTAGGTACTCCCTCCGTCCCATAATGTAAGACGTTTTTTAACACTACACTACTGTCAAAAAATGTCTTACATTATGGGACGGAGGGAGTGGTAATTACATTGGGAGACACTCAATGAGTCATAGCTAGTTATGTCAAAGAATTTTATAGTATTTTATATATTAAATTGACACGACTATTTTTCCCCATACAAGAGATAATATTAATAATTTTCGCTCTGTGAAATTACCTCAGTTCCAGCAATGCCCATCGCAAGTCCAATATCAGCCTCATGAAGTGCGGGTGCATCATTTGTCCCGTCACCAGTCACGGCAACAACTTCTTCATGTGTAGTCCGGAGATTCTTCACTAAGGTGTGCTTGTCAAGTGGTGAAGACCTAGCCATTACCTGACATGATACATACAACAACAGTATGTTGACAAATGAAATCCAGAAATATAGGCAAGACAAATGGCAATAGCAGTAAACATACCTGTATCTTTGGTATCAATTTGAACATTTCTTCTGCACTCTTAGTTCTAAAATCTGGGCCTTCAATGGCAAGACCACCTTCAGTCAAAATGCCACATTCCCGGGCAATTGCCTTTGCTGTGTTAATGTTGTCGCCTGTGACCATCCTGACAGTAATACCGGCTGACCTGCAGATGGCGACAGATTCCTTCACACCCGGGCGCACTGGGTCTTTAATCCCAACAATGCCAATGCATGTGTACCCCTCTTCAGGAATCGCATCATTAGCTGAGAACCCATCTGCAACTTCAATGTAAGCAAGGCACAGAGTGCGAAGTGCCTCATTTGCAAAGCTCTCAATCGTGGCATTCAAGTGAGCAATAGTTGCACTGTCAAGGGGGACGGCATTGCCTTGATCATTCAGGTACTTGCTGCAAGATGCCAATATGATCTCTGATGCACCTTTGCAGTGAGCACGGAATGCACCCCCTGGCAGCTGGATGACCACTCCCATTCTCTTCTTTGCGGAGTTAAATGGCTCGACTTTGATGAGGGTGGTTGCTTTTCGCACTGCCTGGAAATCTCCACCGAGTGACAGGCCAAGCTCTAGAATTGCTGTCTCGGTTGGTGTGCCCAGTATTTCGCGTTTGCCATCCTGGTTGATGACAACATCGCCACCAGTGTTGTTAAATATGGACTGCGAGAGCATTGTCATGACAGAATCCGGTAGCTCAGAGAATAAGCTCTTGGTGTCTGAAGATTTATCCACTTCTTTAATTTTGCCACAGATGCAAGCCTTGACGACAGTCATGTGATTTGTTGTGAGTGTGCCAGTCTTGTCACTGCAAATGGAGGTTGCTGAGCCCATGGTCTCACAAGCTGCAAGGTGTCGGACAAGTGCCTTGTCATTCATCATCTTCTTCATGGCAAATGCAAGGCTCAAGGTCACGGCAAGTGGTAAGCCTTCAGGAACTGCTACGACAACAATAGTAACAGCAATAGCAAAGAACTCAAGCAGCTCCAGTGCATCATCTCCACTCCAACTCAAGTACGAACCATCCATGATCTTGCGGCGGAACAGGCTTTCCGTGAGCACTGCAAATGTGACAACAGCAAAGACGAGGCCTATTTTGCCAATGATGGTTGCAACGCCGTTCAGCTTGACCTGCAATGGCGTCTCATCATCCCCACCTTCACTGAGGGTGGCCATGAGTTTACCCCATTGAGTCCTCATGCCGACTGTTGTCACAAGCATCTTGCAAGAACCATCCTGCACTTTAGTTCCTGACAAAAGGAATGGGTTCTCGGCATTGACAGCAACTGGTTCACTCTCCCCAGTCAGGCTTGATTCATTAATCAGCAACGAGAATCCTGATACGAACAAACCGTCAGCTGGTACTTGATCACCAATGGAAAGGTGCACAATGTCACCAACCAGAAGCTCGTATATCGAGAGCTTCTGCCGGTACCCACTCCGGGTGACCTGCACCGTGATCTTCTTCTTCTCCTTGTCAAGGTCCTTGAACTGCAGTGATTGCCGGTAGTCGCTTGTCGCAGTGACAAACACAACCAGAAGAATACTAGCCACGATGCCGAGGCCATCATGCGCGCCCTTGGGCCACCCCTCGGTGGCAATGCCAACGACGAGCGAGAAGAAGGCACATGCTGCAAGGATCATGAGTGTCATGTCCTGGAGCGCCTCCCAGACAAAGACCCAGAAGCTGCGGGCCTCCGTCTCTGCGAATTTGTTGATGCCAAAGATCTCCTGCCGGGATGCAAGCTTGTCCTTGGATGTGCTGACGCCATCCGACTCTGAGGTAGACACCTTTGATATGAGGCCCTCGGTGCCGCCATGTGCTTTCAGCTTCTTGATGTCGTGGCTCTCGACAACAGAGCTCAGTTCCTCAGCACAGATGCCGTAGCCTGCTGCCTTGACGGCGGCAGGGACTGTGTACTCGCTCTGGGGAGCAAGACCTGTGAAATTGTGTTTGTGGTAAGATTGACTGGTTGAAATCCAGAAGGAAAGGGATAATTATTGTACGCTCTGGTATCATACCATGGATGAACTGAAGTGCAGCCTTTGAAACAAGCACAGCAACACGCAGCTTCTCCTGAAATAAGTATCAGTGTGGTGTCAGTCTCAAGAATAACAACTGTTCTCAGATTGCTTGAAGCTGAAAATGGCATACAGATGTACTCCCTTCGTTTCTAATTATAAGATGTTTTAGATATTGCAATATGGACTACATACGGATTAAAATGAGTGAATAAACACACTACAAAGCGTTTAGATGCATGCGAATCTGAGAAAATAGAGAAAAGATAAAACATCTTATATTTAGGAACGGTCGAACGGAGGGAGTAGTAAAAAGCACCAGAGAGAAATGACAGTTGCCAGGCGATATTTATGATGTTTTGATAACTTGAATCCACTTGTTTATTGAAGGGCAACTTTGTTGGTTTATAACTTTATATTCACAGGAGTTGCAGCAGCAAAAAAACAGCTCCGCCAGATATTTAAAAAGACTACAACCCGTGGTCAGACCATCAGAGAAGACCAAAAATATAGGATTGTGTTCTTCTAGAATAAAATAATCCATAATGGAGATTCCTTTTTTAACAAAAAAGATGCATTAGGAGCATCCACGTCACGCAATGCCACGTTTTTCACAAGGCTCTAGCCTCTACTTCATTCATTTGATAATTGTTCTAGCAAATGGAAAAAATCAACTACGGCCAGTGTAATGTACTACGGAGTACATAGAAATCCAAGAGTTATAGTGCAGGAAAAGTAACTTTCGGTGTAAACCACAAATTTGATTTTTCTTCTTCTTAACAACAAGGCCTATTCTGGAAATTTTACTTACGTGCATTAATCACAGTGATATAATTTCACTCTAAACAAACACTAGACCTTGTTGTTAAGAGTGAAATTATAATTTCACAGTGATAATAATTACTAGAGGCAATAAATAGAGACTCACTCCGAACAGATGCGTCGAACAATTGGAGGTGCATTGCAGATCAATATTTCTATATATTTTTTGCCATTGGCCTCTTAGATGTCCACTGTTATGGCCTAACTAATGTTTGCTTTTTGGGACGAACCTCTGCATCACAATTCTATCGCTCTACTCCAACTATGGCATGTGCAACCTGCGCTTTCTATGCGTGCCAACCAAAGGTTGGGGGAAACGCCTGACAATGGCAAGCGCGACCGCGAGAGAAAACAATAATAGACGAGAGATGCAAAGGGCGAATTAAATTAATTCTCTTCTAGAGTTCTTGGTTCTCCAACCAAAAATTAATTCTCTTCTAGAGTTCTTGGTTCTCCAACCAAATTACTAGATGGAAATCGAGGACGGGGACACGTATGTATGTGCGTACCTGGTTGGTCCGCTTCATGGCGGCGGCCTCGGATCGCTTGCCGAGGTTGGCGGTGAAGCGGAAGCGGCGCTTGGGGTTCTTGACGACGCCGACGACCTTGCGCCATCGGCCCAGGGCCTCGTCGGAGGAGTGCTTGGGCTTGACGCCCCCGAAGTTCTCGTTGAGGTAGCTCTCCATGGCGGCGTCTCTGCTCCTGTCCCGTCAACGGACCAATGAAACCCTCCTCTCCTCTCCTCCCCCACCAACTCCGCCGTATCTATATAGCACGCGGCTCCTCAGACCGGCATTTTCCGGGAAGGAAGCGCGTGGGGGAGGAGGGAAGGTAAGGGCAGGACCGGCGTTGACGCGTCGTGGGTACGTGGGTCCGACTCCGGTGCTGCCTCGATGGGCGATACTTTCATGGAAGTGGTGGTATTCTGTCCTTGGGGGAGGCTGATTTCATGGAAGGTGGCGAGTTTTTTAGGTAGGAGCGGTGGATGATTGATGGATCCGAGCAGGGCGGGGGCGGGGGAGGAAGAGGGGAGGCGCAACGGGTGGGAGGGAGGGAAGGAATTAAGCGGGTGGGCGACGCGCCTCCTCCTTCCTTGCTTTGCTCTGGTTTGGGGAAAGGAGCGTGGATTCAGGGGTCAAACGGAACGGGTCTCTCTCAGGCCGATGAACGCTGCATGTCTGCGTCTGCGTCTGGGCCCGCCTGGGGGTATGTTGGCATGATTGTTGCGGGAAATTTACGGTGGGTTCGGCGAGTGGGACGGGAAAGGAGGGGTGACAGGGACGGTGCTTTCCATGGAGTGAGTTTGTGGTGGAACGACGCGCATGCTGTTCAAGTTCTGCTTTTCACAAAACAATTTAATAATTTTTCGATTGTATTTTTCTTTTAGAAAAACTTCCGATCTATCATCAAACATCATGACAGTATAAAGAACATAAAAATTAAAAAGAAATTAAATTCATGTCCGTAAACCACCCATCGAGGGCTACAAACACTAGAGCGAGCCGAAGGCGCGCCGTTGTCATCAAACACCCCCCCCCCCCCCCCCCCCATCTCTCTCTTATCAGAGTCAGGCAAATCTTATTGTAGTACATAGTCGCGAAGTAGTCGTTCTAAGACCCCCAAAGGACCACACCAGAACAACAATCTTTGGCGATGAAGAAATCGAATGGGTCCAACCCGTAGACACATGAACGCGGACGAACGAAGATCGACGAGGATGGGTATGCAGATGAAATGGTGACAATGCAGGCGGCCCTTGCAAACGTGGAGCGTGCAAAAGAGCATGTTCTCCCATTTCAAGGGGTCGATCAATGGTCATCGAGTGCTGAATCGGAACAACGTACAGGGGCATTTGACGTTGATGGACGACTACTTTACCCCGATGCCCTATTCACGGACAATTTTTGCCGGCCCTTTCAGATGCGAAGAAATGTGTTCGATCACGTCTACAATGGTGTTCAAGCCTACGATGACTACTTCGTCTTAAAAGAAGGGTGTCATAGGAAGAATTGGATTCTTTGGTTACCAGAATTACACGGGTGCATTGCGGATGCTTGCATATGTCACGATCGCAGATTCGTGGGCCGAGTACCTCTGGAAGTCTAAGAGCATATACAAAGACACAATGGTCAGATTTGCTACTGTCGTGGTCGAGGTGTTTGGACCTCGGTACTTGAGAGAACCAACTATTGCAGACACCGAAGTGATCATGGCACTCTCAGAAGCAAGTGGATGGTATGGAATGCTCGGATCTCTTGATTGAATGCACTTTAGAAGGAAGAACTGCCCATATGCTCTACAAGGGCAATATCAGGGCCATGTTAAGAAGCTCACCATCATTTTTAAAGTAGTTGCATCACATGACCTTTAGATTTGGTAGGCTTTGTCAGTGTGGACGACCATCTATGGGGCCATCAAGCCCTTTGTGGTTCGTCTAGGGAGATGCAAAAGACGCAAAGAGCAAAACCAACGGAAGGCGCAGGGATCTTTACCTAGGTTCGGGCCACCGAGAGGTGTAAAACCCTACTCCTACTTGCTATATTGGGTGTATGTGTTGGAACACAAGTACAAGGAGCACTATCCTGGCAAGGTGCGAGAGGGAGCAGCTATGCGTGTCGATCCTTGTAAACGTTGTCCTGGCCCTCCTTTTATAGCTTTAAGGGGTAACCACAGTGGCAAAAAGGTAATTACATGATGATTAGATAGCAAACAGTGATATCATACCTAACTCTGCTAGTTAGGACAAAAAGCATTAAATGCACCGATAGGTGTCGTGAGGAGGAGGAGCCCCGGCAAGGTTGCGGCACCGCTTGCCTAGCTAACTCCTATTAGCTTGACACGCCATTTAGACGGGTGTCAATAAAAGTAAAAGTCCTCCCAGTGTGCTGACACGTGTCCGACAAGCCTCATCTAACTACCTACGGGCTCGACACCTCACTGATCAGCGACTAGCTGCTCGATGAGGTGGAGCGTTGGCAGTTGGCGGGAGCTTGCCGGCCAAGGAGCTTGCCGGGCCTTCGTCTTGCTGGTTCGGCCTTGCCGGCAAGAATTGCTTCTGGAGTTGATCTTGATGCTTATCTTGTTCTTCTCCTTGGCCAAGTTGATCAACTTGGTCTTGAATCTTGGTCTTCTTGATGCACTCCTTGATCTCTGAAGGAGCGGCTCCCTTGGCTTGAGAATCTTCTTTATAACTTTAGTTGGCAAGGAAGCTGCTACTTGTCTGTGCATAGGTCAGGGTATAAAATACCCATGTTTTATACATCGTCAGGAGCCCCCGGGCCTAGGCCACACATGATGTCGAGCGTCATTGGGCTAGGCCCAAACGATGCACAGACATGCGGCAAGGACTGATGTGAATTTTTGCTGCGGTGATATCTGTCTCTTGATATCTTCCTTGCTTCTTCATTAATCTGAACTTGAATTAGCCCCCCGGCCATCCTCCGGCAACCTTGCCGCTCGGGCGGGCACTAACTGCTTGTGTTAGAAACCAGGGGCGAGCGCGTGCGTGGGTTGCCACTAGGCTTGGCCTGGGCAGGCTCACGATCATGCGTGGCTAAGGATAACTGCCATTTTTGTCATCACTTCTCCCTTTACTGCAGCCCCCCACGACGCGAGTCATGCGCAAAACGTGGGATTGGCGAAGAGAGGCGGTCGTGGAGGTAGTGCTCCCAGTAGGGGAGTCAGGGTGCTGGATTGGCTAGGATGGGCGGTCACTGGAGTAATGCGCCGGCCAGAAATGTAGGGCGCAAAATTGGTGGAACGGGGCGGTCGCCCTAAGATGGTGGAGAGCCAGCCCCCGTGCCCCTCCCTATAAAGAGGGGGCTGCGGAAGGCGATGCTCATCCACTGCTCCACGTCCCAATCTCTCAATATCTGCTATCTTCTTCTTCTTCCCTCACCCCTCACATCTGCCATCGGCATGGAGAGGGGGAAAGGTCGAGCCCGTGCTTCTGTTGCTGCTACAAGAGCTTCCTCCCTGCACCATGCCTCCGCCTAGGCCACAGTTGCATAAACTGGACCTAGTGCTCGAGGAGGGGCCGTGGCCCGAGGTCGTGGAAGGCGCGGCGATCGGGGCCGGAGTGGCCAGAGCGGAGCGCTTGTCGTTTCGCCTCCAGCAGAGGGCCATACGGAGGACATGGCGCTCGAGTTCGTCGTGGAGCTGCGTGACCGGCCGCGAAGCCGGCTGCGACTCCCTCATCCCTTTGCTAGGGTGATGGAGGTCGACCAGTGGCGCGGCTTGTGGCTGCACGTAGACGGCTGCTGCAACGGCTCCGTCTGGGTGAACGTCGAGTTCTCCGCCAACGACATCATGTACTTCACGCGCGGGTGGAAATCCTTCGTCCGTGCCTGTGATCTGGGGCAGGGGCATCTTCTCCACTTCAAGCTAGTTGAATCTGGCATGCTTGCCGTGAAGTTCTTCGACGCATCAGGAGCTCACATGGAGTGCTGCGCGGAGAGCTCGAGCAACAGCGAAAGTCGCCTCCTCGAGCGAAAGCGACGAGGAGGACGATGGTGAAGACAACGATGGTGGGTCTCCAGGCCTCAAGGTCGAGGATGACGGCTCCGACTCCAGCTGAACGCCAGCAGCACCATCATCTGGTTTGCCGAGAGCGAGTTGGGCTTCGCCTAGGTGCCCCTTTTGCCTTGTGTTGCACTTGATGTAAACCCTGGGAAAAAGGGCTAAGAAAATGTTACCAAGCATTTAATAAATATCTACTATTTATCATGCTCGGATAAACGCTTGTTGTCTCCCTTGTTTGTTTATGTCTTTGTATGATTCCAATCCCTCACCCTACGCGGCTTGGAAACTTGCCGGTGCACTTTCTTACCGCGAGCGCTTCGAGGAACGGGTCCTTAGCAGCCTGCTGGCGATGCCGCCACCGGCAAGGCATCTTGCTGATCCCAGCGCAACTACAAAACCTTGCCGAGCGGACTCAAGGCGAGATTAGAGCGCGGATGGTCATGACAAGATTCCCTCGCGTGCAGGTTTCTTATACAAACACAAAATCCCGAAAGGGGGAACCGTAAATGTAACAAAGAAATTTTTAGTTGAAATTTTTTCAACTTAGCTTTCTTTGTTGTACTTCTTGTCGTATGAAATGAACGCTGGCGTCATATATTCCCTTTGCCACTCCCCCCGGGAAACTTGCATGCGAGGATTTCTTCTGTCTTTTCGGAAAAAGAAAGAAGAGAAAAGAGTGGTTTTGGGAACCTTGACGGTTCGTCAGCAATTTTCATACAAGCCAAAATGTAATCACAACGTTGCATGTAAGAATACATAAGTAAATGTGCAAAAAAGGTTGTGAAACACTTAGCTTTATTCACATATGCACAGGGTCCGCGCCTGGCTTTGTACAAAGGGTTACAAGTCTTGGAGACAAAGCTTATACAAAAAGGGTTGTTGGGAACAAGGCCCGGCAACCGCGCCTCATGGGTAGAACTTGCGAAGATGCTCGATATTCCACGAGTTCTGTACTCGGATATCATCTTCGGTCTCCAGACAAACTGCGCCAGGTCTGGTGACTTGTACTAACCGATAAGGGCCCTCCCACTTTGGCGTCAACTTGTTTGATTTCTTGGCGGATTGGACGCGCCGAAGAACAAGGTCACCCTCCTCAAAGCTCCGGGCATGAACTTTGAGGCTATGGTAGCGGCGCAAAGCTTACTGGTAGCGCGCAGCTTGCACAGCCGCCCAAAGACGGTCTTCCTCAAGGAGCACAACATCGTCTTGCCGTAATTGCTCTTGCTCTACTTCATCATAAGCAAGCACGCGAGGTGACCCGTATATGAGTTCCGTGGGGAGCACCGCTTCTGCACCATAAACGAGGGAGAAGGGTGTCTGGCTGGTAGCTCAATTTAGTGTCGTTCTGATTGACCAAAGAACCACCGATAACTCATCAATCCAGCGTCTTCCGCACTTGTGTAACCTGTCAAGGGTTCTTGTCTTGAGACCGTACATCACTTTAGCATTTGTCTGTTCTGCTTGCCCGTTGCTTCACGGGTGAGCAACGTAGGCAAAGCACACCTTGCTCCCAAGGCTCCGGATATACTGCGTGGAGGTGCGGCTCATGGACTGTGTGTTGTTGTCGGTGATGATTCTGTTAGGAACCCCAAAACGGCAAACCAGCCCTTTGAAGAATAGGAGACTCTCTATCATGAAGAACATGGTGCTACTTTGGAGCACAAGTGTGGAAAAGGATAGTAACATTGTCCCTTCTCTCTTTTTCCCTCATTTTTTTCTCTTTTTTTATATTTATTTTAGGCTCTTTGGCCTCTTTTTTATTGAAGTCCGGAGTCTCATCCCGACTTGTGGGGGAATCATAGTCTCCATCATCCTTTCCTCACATGGGACAATGCTCTAATAATGATGATCATCACACTTTTATTTACTTACAACTCAAGAATTACAACTCGATACTAGAACAAAAATATGACTCTATATGAATGCCTCCGGCGGTGTACCGGGATGTGCAATGATCTAGCGTGACATGTATAAAAAATATGAACAGTGGCCAAGCCACAAATACTATGTCAACTATATGATCATGCAAAGCAATATGACAATGATGGTATGTGTCATAATAAAACGGAACGGTGGAAGTTGCATGGCAATATATCTCGGAATGGCTATGAAAATGCCATAATAGGTAGGTATGGTGGCTGTTTTGAGGAAGATATAAGGTGGCTTATGTGTGAAAGAGCGTATCATATCATGGGATTTGGATGCACCGGCGAAGTTTGCAGCAACTCTCAAGGTGAGAAAGGGCAATGCACGGTACCGAAGAGGCTAGCAATGGTGGAAGGGTGAGAGTGCGTATAATCCATGGACTCAACATTAGTCATAAAGAACTCACATACTTATTGCAAAAGTTTATTAGCCCTCGAAGCAAAGTGCTAATACGCATGCTCCTAGGGGGGTAGATTGGTAGGAAAAGACCATCGCTCGTCCCCGACCGCCACTCATAAGGAAGACAATAAAAAATAAATCATGCTCCAACTTCATCGCATAATGAGAGACCATGCGTGCATGCTTCGGGAATCACAGACCTTAACACAAATATTCTTACTAAACCACAATTACTCACTAGCATGACTCTAATATCACCATCTTTATATCTCAAAACAAATGCAAGGAATCAAACTTCTCATATATTCAATGATCTTCATGAAAGTTTTTATTATATCCCTCTTGAATACCCATCATATTAGGACTAAATTCATAACCTAGGAAAATTGCCATACTATTTTTAAGACTCTCAAAATAATATAAATGAAGCATAAGAGTTCATCAATTCTTTCAAAATAAGACCACCATCTCTAAAAAGATATAAGTGAAGCACTAGAGCAACTACCTAGCTCAAAAGATATAAGTGAAGCACATAGAGTATTCTAATAAATTCACGATTAATGTGTGTCCCTCTCAAAAGGTGTGTACAACAAGGATGATTGTGGCAAACTAAAAAGCAAAGACTCATATAATACAAGACGCTCCAAGCAAAACACATATCATGTGGTGAATAAAAATATAGCCTCAAGTAACTTACCGATGGATTAAAGACAAAAGAGGGGATGCCATCCGCGGCATCTCCAAGCTAAGATGCTTGGTTGTCCTTGAATATTACCTTGGGGTTCCTTGGGCATCTCCAAGCTTAGGATCTTGCCACTCCTTATTCCATAGTCCACCGAAACTTCACCCAAAACTTGAAAACTTCACAACAAAAAACTCGTGAGATTCGTTAGTATGATAAAACAAATCTCCACTTTTAGGTACTGTTGTAAACTCATTCCAATTTTATATTTGCATTATATCTACTGTATTCTAACTTCTCATGGCTCATACCCCCCCCCCCGATACTACCCATAGATCCATCAAAATAAGCGAACAACACAACGAAAACAGAATCTGTCAAAAACAGAACAGTCTGTAAAGACCCGAATTAAAGTCATACTTCTGTAACTCCAAAAATTCTGAAAAAATTGGACAACATAGAAAATATGTACATCAATCTTATGTAGAAAAATCAGAATGTTTCCACGTTCTAGCAAATTTTAACAATTCTGCTACTGAACACAAAAGTTTCTGTTTTTCAGCAAAATCAAATCAACGATCTTTCAAATCATCCCAAAGGTCTTACTTGGCTCAAACACTAATTAAAACATTAAAACACAATCATAACAGAGGTATAATTTCATAAACTCATAAAAATATAAAATAAAAATATTGGGTTGTCTCCCAACAAGCGCTTTTCTTTAAAGCCTTATAGCTAGGCGTTGATAATTTTAACGATGCTCACATGAAAGACAAAAAATTGAAGCACAAAGAGAGCATCATATAGCATGTGAAAAACAAGTTTAATTCTAACATGCTTCCTATGCATAGGCATTTTACAGGGAAAAGATTTATCAAGGCAAGCAAAAAACTAGCATATGCAAGGAAGAAGATAGAAACAATATCAATCTCAACATAACGAGAGGTAATTTAGTAACATGGAAATTTCTACAACCATATTTCCCTCTCTCATAATAATTACATGTGGGATCATATTCAAATTCAACAATATAGCTATCACATAACATATTCTCTACATGATCCACATGCATGCAAAGTTGACACTCTTCCAAACCCACTTTCAATATTATGGAAAACATATTCATCACGAGGCTAAATTTTCAAGATCATAAGAAGCATTATCACCCCAATCATGATCATTGCAATAAGTAGTGGACATAGCAAAATTAGCATCCCCAAGCTTGGGATTTTGCATATTATTAGCACCATTGACATTAATAGAATTTATAATAACAACATTGCAATCATGCTTTTCATTCAAGGAGCTATCGTGAATCACTTTATAAATTTCTTATTTTAGCACTTCATCACAATTTTCAGATTCACGAGTTTCAAGCAAAACTTCATAAAGATAATCTAGTGCACTCAACTCACTAGCAATTGGTTCATCATAATTGGATCTTTTAAAAGATTAGCAAGTGGATGAGGATCCATAAGCTTTTTATTTTCTATTTTTTAATAAACATACAATTATACCAAGCGAGCAAGGAAACAAACCAAGTAAGACATAAAGGCAAACGGAAAAAGGAAAATAAAAAGGCAAATATTTTTGTGTTTTTCTGAAAACGTTTTAGAAGTGGGGGAGAGGAAAATGAAAGGCAAATGGTGAACAATGTAAATGCAAGAGATGAGAGTTTATGATGGGTACTTGGTAGGCTTGATGTAGATCCTCCCCGGTAATGGCGCCAGAAATTCTTCCTGCTACTTCTTGAGCTTGCGTTGGTTTTTCCCTTGAAAAGGAAAGGGTGATGCAGCAAAGTAGAGATAAGTATTTCCCTTAGTTTGAGAACCAAGGTATCAATCCAGTTGGAGGAACACACAAGTCACCAATGGTTGCACCTACACAAACAAACAAATACTTGCACCCAACGCGATAAAGGGGTTGTCAATCCCTTCACGGTTACTTGCAAGGATGAGATCTGATAGAGATAGGTATAAAAGATAAATAAAAGTGCAAAACAAAGTAAAGGTAAATAAATTGCAGCAAGGTATTTTTGGGTTTTTGGTTTTATAGATCTGAAAATAATATGATAAAAATAGACTCGGGGGCCATAGTTTTCACTAGAGGCTTCTCTCTTGAAAGAACGCATACGGTGGGTAAACAAATTACTGTTGAGCAATTGATAGAAAAGCGCAAAGTTATGACGATATCTAAGGCAATGATCATGAATATATGCATCACGTCCGTGACAAGTAGACCGACTCCTGCCTGCATCTAATACTATTACTCCACACATCGACCTCTATCCACCATGCATCTAGTGTATTAAGTTAACAAGAATGGAGTAACGCCTTAAGCAAGATGACATGATGTAGAGGGGTAGATCCAATCAATATGAAATAAACCCCATCTTTTTATCCTTAATGGCAACAATACAAATACATGCCTCGCTACCCCTACTGTCACTGGGTGAGGACACCGCAAGATTGAACCCAATACAAAGCACCTCTCCCATTGCAAGATAAATCAATCTAGTTGGCCAAACCAAATCAATAGATCAGAGAGAAATGCAAAGCTATCTTAATCATGCATAAAAGAGTTCAGAGAAGACTCAAATAATATTCATAGATAATCTGATCATAAATCCACAATTCATCGGATCTCAACAAATGCACCGCAAAAGAAGATTACGTCGAATAGATCTCCAAGAACATCAAGGAGAACATTGTATTGAAGATCAAAGAGAGAGAAGGAGCCATCTAGCTACTAGCTATGGATCCATAGGTCTGTGGCAAACTACTCACACATCATCGGAAGGGCAGCAAGGTTGGTGTAGAGGCCCTCCGTGATCGAATCCCCCTCCGGCAGAGTACTGGAATAGGCCTCCAGATGGGATCTCATGAGGACAGAAACTTGCGGCGACGGAAAAGTATTTTTGGTGTGCCCTCTGGTATACGGGGAATATTTGGGTATTTATGGAGCTGAGATTAGGGTTAGAGGTGCCACGGGGGGCCCACAAGCTCATAGGGCGCCCCCCTAGGGCGCGCCTGGTGAGCTTGTCGCTCACCCGTGAACCTTCTAGCCTCCTGCCGAAGCTTCCTAGTTGTCTTCTGGCCCAAGAAAAATCGTCAAAAAGTTTCATTCTGTTTGGACTCCATTTGATATTGATTTTCTATAAAAGACAAAAACATGAAAAAAAAACAGCAACTGGCACTGGGCACTGGGTTAATAGGTTTGTCCCAAAAAATGATATAAAATAGCATAATAATGCATATAAAACATCCAAGATGGATAATATAATAGCATGGAACAATAAAAAAATTATAGATACGTTGGAGGCGTATCACTCCACAAGGTGCTAATGGACGGCGACAGTGGGTTAAACCTCATTTATGAGGACACCCTGGGCAAATGCAATTCGACAGATCTTGTATCGAGCAAAGCCACACCACCTTTCGAGGGATCATCCTTGGGAAAGAGGCACGTTGCACCAGACGAGTCCCTCTCGATGTAGTATTCGGCACCCTCGAGAACTACCGGTCCAAGGAATTACTCTTCCACATTGTGCCCTTCCATAGCGGTTATCACGCCCTATTGGGGCGTGATGCATTCACAAGATTCCATGCCATACCACATTACGGGTATATGAAACTCAAGATGCCAGGGTCTAATGACGTGATCACAGTAATAAGCGATCCGGATAGAGCTCATCGGGCCGAGAACAAAACAATATCGCTCGCCCTCGAAGTGTTATCCGAGGCTCTCACAGCCGAGGAACTAACCATGCTCCGCTCAACGGTGGATAGGTATGATGCAATCCTCAGCAAAAGGTCCAAATCCACATCTTTCAAGCCAGTAGATGAAATCGTCAAATTTTAGGTGCATCCGACGGACCCTGACAATACATCGTCCATTGGAGCTCAGCTGGACCCCGCGGTCGATGAGGCATTGCGCGCCTTTTTGCATGAAAACTGGGACATATTCTCCTGGCACCCCTTAGACATGCCAGTAATCCCACGAAGACTAGCTGAGCATAGCCTGAATATAATTAAAGGCTTCAAGCCAGTCAAACAGGTGCTACGCCGATTTTCCGAACCCAAGCGTCAACCTATGGGTGAAGCTGGCGGTTTTGACACCGACACTGGCAGCTGGTAGGAGCTTGCCGGCCAACGAGCTTGCCGGGCCTTCATCTTGCCGGCTCGGCTTTGCCAGCAAGAGTTGCTTCTGGAGTTGATCTTGATGCTTGTCTTGTTCTTCTCCTTGGCCAAGTTGATCAACTTGGTCTTGAATCCCGGTCTTCTTGATGCACTCCTTGATCTCTCAAGGAGCGGCTCCCTTGGCTTGATAATCTTCTTTATAACTTTAGTTGGCAAGGAAGCTACTACTTGTCTGTGCATAGATCAGGGTATAAAATACCCATGTTTTATACACCGACAAGCTTTTTTTAGTATGTCTGGCTCTCACAATGACATCAATGTATTGCAGCAGCCTCCAATGTTTGCTAGGTTGATAGAAGGACAAGCTCCTCCGTGCAACTATACTGTCAATGGGCATGACTACAACATGGCTTGTACCTGGTTGACAATATCTATCATCTGTGGGCGACTTTCGTGAAGCCCATCTTTAAGTCAGTCGGTCAAAAAAAAGCTTACTTTGCCTAAGGATGAGCAGGAGCTAAAAAGGATGTGGAGAGCGCATTTGGAGTGCTCCAAGCCCGTATTGCAGTTGTTTGAGGATGTGTAAAAATATGGGATCCTGGCACCTTGTGTGAGGTGATGACATGTTGTGTGATCATGCACAACATATCGTGGAGGGTGAGGGGTGAAGATCCCTGTCGGGGTTGTGGAATTTGAGAATAGGGGTGATCTTATCCAACTTCCACATCAGAATTCGACCACATTTTATAAGTTTGTCCAAATACATCAATAAATTTAGCATCGAGCAACTCATGAGCTGTTTAAGAAACATTTGATTGAGGAGTTATGGACGCTTAAAGGGAACAACTAAAACATATATGGGAGTTGAATTCAAGTTTAAGCTATTTTATTATAAAATTTAGTCAGCTTGTAGTATTTACATTTGAACTAGTGTAGCATTTGAATATTTTCACTAATTGAAGAATTGATATGCTATTATTTTGAGTGTTGCAAACTTAAAAAAAAGGATCCGACAGTTGAGGAACAAGTTTGGATGGCCAACTCCCATATTCGTATCCGCGGACGGGTCTGGACCAATTCGCTGATAAATAGTGTGTTCGTTTTAAGTTTCTATTGGAAATATGCCATATAGGCAATACTATTGTATTATTATATTTTCATGTTTATATTAAGAGTTTATATTCTATGCTATAACTGTTATGATCCTAAAATATGTGATTCGATGGAAAACTCATATGAACATGTGGAATGATAAACGGTAAAAGTCTTATTCCTAGTCTCGCCTCTAAGACTAGCTCAAGTGTTGTTTGTGATCATCTTTTCCGGAACTTGAGATATCGTTAAGTGTAACAATAGTTTCAAAGCAACATTGAGAATATATGATGTTAAAAGAATGATCATATTGAATTGACCCAAACTTGTTTGTTATACCTTGAGATATAATCATCACAAGTCAATTGTTATAACACAGAGAGTTAATGTGTGATTTAGTTCCTTAGACAATGAGAGTATCGTAGTCACTTCTTACCGTATGGTGGGCTTTGGGTTGCTCAAACGTCATCTGTAACACGGTGATCATAACGACAACTTACAGGTTCATCGGAAAGTTTGACAAGGGACTAGATAGCTCAAGAGTGGTGTCGTGGAATAGTCACGGCAGATGTCCTAGTGTGAGGACTTAGTCGTGGAGCCATCGCAATGAGGTTAGTTTAAAGGGGTTAATCAGGACAAAGGACACGGGGAGTTTATACTGGTTCGGCCCCTTGCGGTGAAGGTGAAGGCCTAATCCAGTTTGAGGTGGTATTGCTAGGGTTTCGATGACCAGGGAGCGAATACGCTTAACCTGGCTCTCGATCTGTTGTTTCTTGTCCCTAAACTGCCGCCGGGTCGTCCCTTTATATACACAGGTTGACGCCCGACGGTTCACTGAATCCCGGCCGGCTCATAAACGTGTCCAGCTCGGTATCCACTCTTTCCTATCTTACAATACAAGTCATATACTTATGGCGGTTTACATCTATGGGCCCTAACTCACCTTTGGGCTTTGGGCCTTCTTATTAAGTCTCCTTCGTAAGTCGCCATCTTCTATGTCTTCATGGGCTTCAATACAGGTAAATCACTATGAGCATAACCCGGCCCCTCCTGGGCGGTTTATACTCAATAGTTATATCCCCAACATTAGGCCCCAGGTTGATTTGAACTTGTTCATGTCAATCTTCAACACTTAGGAAAATTCCTTCTTCATTACCTTCGCAAAAATTTGTAACTCGCCGTGACGTCATCTTCCGAGATCATGATAACCCGCCATGACATCACCTGTCATTAATTTTATAAACATCCAGAAATCATATATGCATCTCCTTTTTAATGAACCTCCGAAAATCGAGGCGTCAGCCCTGTCACATATCCAATTTGGAGCTCCTCGATTCCCGCGCATGCCACTTATCCATTCACCTTATAAATAGGGCCAGGGGTCCTTTTCACTTTCCCCCCTCGGCCTCTTCGTCTTCATCATCTTCCTCGCGACGCGCTACTCTCGAGTCCTGCCGCCGCCATCGACCCTCTCCTCTGCATCACCATTGGCCGCTGCATCAACCTGACTTGGTCTAGATTTTGCTCACGCGCCTCCGCCGTTCAACAGCCTTGGTAAGTTCTTCCTCCTTCCCCCTCCGTAGATCTCATTAGGGTTCGAACGAATTCATGGAGGTTCGGCACTGTTCTTCACCTGTTCTTCGCTGTAGCATGAGGTCTGATTCAAGCTTGATATTTATCCTGTGCGGCAATAATCCTAGTCCCTTTTTCCTCATCAGAGCATCTCTTTTAGGTAGAAAAATCCGATCTGGACCTTCATAAACTGCTCAAGTACCAGTATTTTAGGTCTGAATATATTTTCATTTTCTGACACGCGGTAGATCCAAAATTGCAATACCAATCTGTGAAACCTGTTTTTCATCACTTAGCCATTTTCCAACTTCAGATCTATACTTTCAATATCCGTGTAGGCGGTTTAACTTCAGAAAATAATAACCTGCCAGGTACCATTAGTCCCCTCTTAAACCGCCAAGTGCTCGTCTTTGTAATTTGATAACGTCACTGTCCGGTTTAACATTTATGCATGCTTCAACACTTTCTGCCTGTTAACCATGAACCTTAAACCGGCACAAATCTTTTCCAGGTTATTGTATAAATGGCCAAATCCTTTTATTCCTGTAACTGGGTTCAATCCCGGGTTACAGAAGAAGAACTGAACAGGTGTGTTGCAACCGGCGCTTTAGCGAAAAAGGAAGACATCCACTGGAGAGCCCCGGGTCCAGAAAATCCTCCTGAGCCCAAGGATGGGGAAGTGATCGTTTTTGTTGATCATCTGAGTCGAGGGTTCAGCCCTCCCGGATCAAAAAATTTCCGTGACGTGCTTCACTTCTTCCAACTTCACCCTCAAGATATTGGGCCTAACTCCGTGTCCAATATTTGCAATTTTCAAGTGTTTTGTGAAGCCTACCTGCAAGAAGAGCCCACAGTCGACCTGTTCAGAGATTTCTTCTATTTAAACCGCCGTACTGAATTTACGGATGGGCCCAATACTGAACTTGGCGGGGTTTCAATTCAGAAGAGAAAAGACGTCAGCTTCCCTCATGCTAAGCATCATAGCCATCCCAAAGATTGGAATCAAACTTGGTTCTGTTGCCAAGATACATCTCCAGCTGGCGAGAATCCTCTGCCGGGTTACCGTGCTCACCGGCTTACCGATGCACATCCATTCCCCCAAAGACTCAATGCAAAGGAACGGTCCAAATATGCACCACAGCTTTCAAAGCTCAGAGCCTTTGTGGCAAACGGTTTGACAGGCATTGATTTTGTCCGTTGCTGGGTATCTTGGAGCATTTTGCCTTTAAGCCGTCGCTCCGGTTTAATGTGTGAGTACACAGGGGATGTGAAAGACACTCAATGCCACACTGATATTCAGCTGACTGATGCTGAAATTACTGAATCTATCAAGAAGATGTTGGATGAACCGGTGACCGACTGTAGCAAAACAAGACTTAGTCCTTTCTGCGCTTCAAATAAACCGCCAGCTGTAAGAATTGCCCCACTCCTGCTTTAATCCATATTCTTAATACTCCCTTATGTTATTTTCAATATTTAAACAGGGTGATGATCCGTTCTGGAAGAAGAAACCGCAGGATAAACCGGCCAAAACACCTCGTGTCAAGACCAAGGTCAACAAGAAGCCCGCTAAGAAGAAAAACACCGAGCCTACCGAGTTAAACATTGACGATGATAATCCGGAGTCAGAGGTAGAACTTGATTCACTTGGCTCTTTTTTCATACATCTCATTGACGATGATTTTTATCAGGACGACGCAGAAGCTAGCCACGCAAATGACGTAGAGGTAACTATTCTCTCATCCGGTTCAGAACCTCTGCCCACACAGAAAACCCGACAAGCAAGCCGGAAAGTAAGATTTTCTCACCCCCTAGCTTACTTGGATCCAAACTTTCTTTTGAAGAAGCAGCAACACGAAGCTCGCCGCACAACCCGGCATAGCGGCCATGTGGTCACTTCTTCCGGTTTACCGAACTCGCCAGTTCGTAAACGCCGCCCAGAGGTCTCTTCTATTTCTGACACATCTTATCCCAAGGCGGGTTATTTCCGACAACCTCTTAATCCGTCTGATTTAAACTATCAGGGAACTTCCCATTCATCCTCTGGCGAGTCCACAGGGACACAAATTCCAACCCTAAAAACTATTCCTGGGTGAGCATTTTTAACCAACCCTTTATACCTTATGCTTGATCATTATACTAACCTGTTATTTGCGTCTCTGTCAGAGCCAAGGCCAGACCCAGTAAAAAGGCCAAATTGAACAAATCGGCTGATGACAGCGTGCCAACTGATCCGGAAAAGAACCCGGAACAGTTTGAACCAAATACTGAAGCTATTCTTGATGATCCGCCACCGCAAGATCATGAAACCTTTGTTGAACAGATGAAAATTGATCCGATGGGTCATGCTGATAAACCGCCAAGCCCAACTAAGGCTGCTGATGATAAAGCTGACGATGTTGTAGTTACCGGTGTCAGTTATACAGCCTCAGGCAACCCCACTGCTTTGTCAAAATATAGTGCCAAAGAAGAATTTTCTGCTGTTGACAAGGGCAAGTGGAAGGTGGACTTGGAAAGCTATGCCCACCTCAGCGCCCAAGATATTCATTCTGGGTTTTTAAACCGTTTGTACACAAGCCGTGATTATGAAGCCGGTTTACTGAACATGATGAAGGAGCGATATGAGGTAAATGTTGTTAACTCTGCATAAATATTCTTCCCTTAGCCGCCAAGTTTACTGGACATAAAAGAATAGAATGTTCTGCAAACTTTCAAGAACCATATAGATCAACTCCACTAGCCCGCAAGGGCCGGTTTATAATATCAATATGAACCGGGACTTTAGAATAATAACTCTTCAATTTCGCCTGCGTAGCCCCCAAGGGTCGACTTAACAAATATGTTAAGTTGAGACTAATTCTGCTGTAAGGCTCAAAATTCTTACTTAGGACCTTTATAATCCGGTTGACCATCAAGCTGATAGTTGTTATGTTCTTGGGACTTGTAATTTTTTTTTGATAAGAAGCAATAGACATTAGCCCCCAAGTGCCAAGTATATTACTTGTTATGTGCTTGGGACTTTGAATATGCACTGCTATCTAATTAATTACATGTCTCTTGCAGGCTGATCTTAACAAGAAGGAATCTCAAATCGCCGACCTTCAAGAAAATATCAAGTCACAACAAGCCGAGACCTCCGAAGCCAAGGAAGAACTGACCAGTGCCTTAACAGCAATGGAAAAACTGAAGGAGAGCTTCAAGAACGAGCGGGCAGGTTGGGATACAGAAAAGTCAACTCTGCTAAAGAGGGCTGAGGATGCTGAGCTGAGGAGCTGACTGGCTTGAAACAGCAAATAAATGCCATGACCGCTGCCGTATTTGGTAAATAACTTCTTCATAAGCTTTGAACATGTATTATGTAAGAGACTGCCGGTTTACCGATGTTTTTGATGATGCAGGAACTCGCATTGCTCATCTTGGCTCAGATATGCGGCAAAAACTGAAAGCCGCCTATACACTTATAGAGCAATTATATACCGGCGTACAACGGGTTATCTGCACAGCTTCCCATAATAAACCGCCCCAACCTTGATCAAGGAGACGTTGGAAAGGCTGGTGATGATGCCTGCACGGTTTGAAGAGCTAAAGAAATCAGCTGCCAGGGCGGGTGCTCTTACTGCACTGACTCGGGCCAAAGCTTGGATATCTGATCTTGATCCGGCCGATGTGGGAAACGGCTACCCGAGCATAAAGGGGGACGGGTCAGACTTTAATAACAATGACCTCAGAGCCTTGACGAGGGAAATGCGCCCATTGGCTAGCAAATTGGCTGAAGAAACCGATCTTACACATTATCAGTCAATTTATGATGCCAACAACAAGAGAGTTAACGCGCCAACTTATGATGCTCCAAATCTTATTCCTCCAATCCGTAAGCATACCTATGCCCCTGATGTTGACCCCTCCACACTTATAAGTGATGAAGCTGTATTCAAGGCCTTAACTAGGATCGATTGGACCACCATTGACTTCCAGCCACTGGGTAGAGAGGAGGAAGATGAAACGGCGCTGGACGATCCGCAACCTTCAAGTCAGCCAGGCCAGGACTCGTAAACCGGGGGCCAGTTTAGCAGCTGCTTTCTTTAAGACTTGTTAAAACAATTATTCTTTTGGGCACCAAACACCTTGTAATAGGCTAGCTTAAACTATTGTTCTGCTATGCCATCGTGCATATTTACTTTGCATGACACTGCTAATCCACCATGTTAAGATATGCCACTTATGCTTATAATATTAACAATGTGGAATCTGCTCCTGCATGCAACGGATTAAAAGTGTCCTGGCGGTTTACCGCTGGACGGGTCATAACGCCCAATATAAAACCATGGAAACTAACATAGCTTATACCCAAGGCTGGACTTTCAGAATAACCAAATTTGAAATATATCATACCTGTGATATTTGATCACACTGTTGGTTTACCAAACCGGTGTAGTAAGGGGGAGAACCCAAACTTTGAGCACTGGTAATTATCATAGATTGCTTGGCTTATGAACAAAACCAGGCCGGGTTAATAAACACCGGATATTATCTTATCTCATACTGGCGACTTATAGTCAAAAGCCAGGCCGGGTTAATAAACACCGAATGTTATCTTATCTCATACTGGCGACTTATAGTCAAAAACCAGGCCGGGTTAATAAACACCGGATGAATTATGATCATAAAGCATTATAAGCCTCATCAAATAAACCTAAAAAAACTGTGGAATAAAACAAACAAAAAAATGAGGCTTTTCATGGGCTGCCAGGCCGAAAATTGAGTGCTTTCACGGGCCGCACAACCACTGAGTTAAACCTATATACAAACCTTATAAGATGGACCTCACATAACCAATCATCGTTTTAACTTTGACAAGTTCAGGGTCTGTATAAGATTGACTTGTCAAACGTTCGGCGGGTCATTCCAGGAATACCTGGGTGGAGTGGCTTACTTAAAAAGGCAGGATAACCCGGGGTTTTAGGTGAATACACCTGGCTTCCAAGCCTGGCTTTTAAGCCTATTACAAGGGTTATACAAACTCTTTGTTCTTTAGAATCAAGGAGCCCCCAAGTAATATTTTTGAGCTGTGCTCAAGGGGCACCTATGTTTGAGCTGTGATTTTGCAACAGACTCTCTTTGGTACCTTTAACCTGGGTAGCAAGCCCCCAAGTTTTTTTTAATACTGGTTTATAAGCCGGTTCAAAGGGTAGTCATAACTTCGCTCATAAGCCGGAAGCCCCCAAGTAACCAAAGACTCATTAAGAAAAAACGATAGAGGCCCTGCTTTAGCAGGGGTGCCGGTTTATTATATTGATCACAATATATACATTGTCAAAAATATGTACATCAGAAGAGCAAATGGCTCAGGTGTAGTAAGGCCAAAGATGAGCAATATTCCACGGCCGGCGAGTCTCTTCCTCCGACGTGCGTGAGTCCTTGTGGTCTCGAACATCAATAAGGTAGTATGACCCGTTGTTCAGATTCTTGCTGACCACAAAGGGTCCTTCCCAAGGTGGGGATAACTTGTGCATATCAGTCTGATCCTGGATAAGCCGGAGCACTAAGTCGCCTTCTTGAAAGGTTCTGGTCTTGACCCGGCGGCTGTGATAACGACGTAGATCTTGCTGGTAAATTGCCGAACGAGCCGCTGCGAGATCACGCGCCTCGTCTAACAGGTCAAGTGCATCCTGACGTGCCTTTTCATTATCAGCTTCAACATAAGCCTCCACACGGGGTGAGTCGTGACGGATGTCACTGGGGAGAACCGCCTCTGCTCCATAAACCATGAAAAAAGGCGTGTAACCCGTAGATCTGTTGGGCGTTGTGTTGATGCTCCATAGCACCGAGGGTAACTCCTCTACCCAACAACCCGGCGTCCTCTGTAAGGGAACCACAAGCCGGGGCTTGATGCCTCTCAGGATCTCTTGATTGGCTCTCTCAGCTTGACCATTAGATTGGGGGTGAGCCACCGACGATACATCAAGCCGGATATGCTCACGTTGACAAAATTCTTTCATAGCACCCTTGGAGAGATTAGTGCCATTGTCTGTTACAATGCTGTGTGGAAAGCCAAAACGGAAGATCACCTTCTTCATGAATTGAACCGCCGTTGCTGCATCACACTTACTGACTGGCTCTGCCTCTACCCACTTAGTGAATTTATCAACTGCCACCAAGAGGTGGGTCTTCTTATCCTTGGACCTCTTAAAAGGTCCAACCATATCAAGCCCCCAAACTGCAAGCGGCCAAGTGATTGGAATCATTCTCAACTCCTGAGCCGGAACATGAGCTCGACGTGAAAACTTCTGACAACCGTCACATTTTTTGACCAAGTCCTCAGCATCAGCATGAGCCGTCAGCCAATAAAAACCGTGACGAAAAGCCTTGGCTACAAGAGATTTAGAGCCGGCGTGATGACCACAATCTCCTTCATGGATCTCACGCAGAATCTCATAGCCTTCTTCAGGAGAAACACAACGCTGAAACGCCCCGGTAACACTGCAATGGTGCAGCTCTCCATTGACAATTGTCATTGACTTGGACCGCCGGGTTATTTGCCTGGCCAAGGTTTCATCCTCAAGTAACTCGCCCCGGGTCATATATGCCAAATATGGAACTGTCCAATCAGGAATAACATGAAGAGCCGCCACCAACTGAGCTTCCGGGTCAGGAATAGCCAAATCCTCCTCTGTAGGTAACTTGACCGACGGGTTATGCAAAACGTCAAGAAAGACATTAGGTGGCACCGGTTTACGTTGAGAACCCAACCGGCTTATGGCATCAGCCGCTTCATTTTTCCTCCGATCAACATGCTCAACTTGATAACCCTTGAAGTGACCAGCAATAACATCCACCTCTCGTCGATAAGCCGCCATGAGGGGATCCTTAGAATCCCAAGTACCAGAGACTTGTTGAGCCACCAAATCTGAGTCACCAAAGCACCTTACCCAGCTTAAGTTCATCTCCTTAGTCATCCGAAGACCGTGGAGCATGGCCTCATATTCAGCTGCATTGTTAGTGCAAGGGAACATCAAACGGAGAACATAACAAAATTTATCACCTCGAGGGGAAGCTAGCACAACTCCAGCCCCCGAGCCCTCCAATTGCCTGGACCCATCAAAGTGAATAGTCCAATACGTGTTATCTGGTTTTTCCTCAGGCATCTGCAACTCTGTCCAGTCATTGATGAAATCCACCAGTGCTTGAGACTTGATGGCCGTGCGAGGCATATACTTCAAACCATGAGGCCCAAGTTCAATGGCCCATTTGGCAACCCGGCCTGTTGCTTCCCTGTTTTGGATGATATCTCCTAAAGGAGCAGAGCTAACCACAGTAATGGGGTGACCCTGAAAATATTGCTTAAGCTTCCGGCTTGCCATGAAAACCCCATATACAAGCTTCTGCCAATGTGGGTATCTCTGCTTGGACTCAATAAGCACTTCGCTGATATAATAAACCGACCATTGAACCGGATATTCCTTGCCTGCCTCTTTCCTTTCAACCACAATAGCCACACTGACAGCCCGACTATTAGCAGCCACATATAACAACAACGGCTCCTTATCAACGGGCGCAGCTAGGACCGGCGGCTCAGCCAGCTGCTTCTTAAGCGCCTCAAATGCCTCATTAGCAGCGTCACTCCAGACGAAGTCATCTGTCTTTTTCATCATCTGATACAAAGGGATGGCCTTCTCACCGAGGCGGCTTATGAACCGGCTTAGCGCTGCAATACGACCCGCCAGACGTTGAACATCATTGATACACGCCGGTTTAGCCAGAGAAGTAACGGCTTTGATCTTCTCCGGATTAGCTTCAATGCCCCTGTTAGACACCAGAAAGACCAAAAGCTTGCCCGCCGGCACACCAAAAACACACTTGGCCGGATTAAGCATCATCTTATAAACTCGGAGATTATCAAAGGTTTCCTTCAAGTCGTCTATCAACGTCTCCTTCTTTCTGGATTTCACCACAATATCATCCACATAAGCATGAACATTGCGTCCAATCTGATTATGAAGACAATTCTGCACACATCGCTGGTAAGTCGCCTGGGCACTCTTGAGCCCAAAAGGCATAGACACATAGCAGAAGGCTCCAAAGGGAGTTATGAAAGTTGTCTTCTCCTGGTCCTTAACTGCCATCTTGATCTGATGATAACCAGAATAAGCATCCAAAAAACTCAAACGCTCACAACCCGCCGTAGCATCAATAATCTGATCAATACGAGGGAGAGCAAAAGGATCAGCCGGACAAGCCTTGTTTAAATCCGTGTAGTCCACACACATGCGCCAAGTGTCGTTCTTCTTAAGTACCAGCACCGGGTTAGCCAACCACTCAGGATGAAAAACTTCAACAATAAACCCAGCCGCCAAGAGCCGGGCTACCTCCTCACCAATGGCCTTACGCCTTTCTTCATTGAAACGATGAAGAAACTGCTTGACCGGTTTAAACTTGGGATTAATATTGAGAGTGTGCTCAGTGAGTTCCCTCGGTACACCTGGCATGTCAGAAGGTTTCCATGCAAAGATGTCCCGGTTCTCACGGATGAACTCGAGGAGCGCGCTTTCCTATTTCGGATCCATATTAGCACTGATGCTGAACTGCTTGGATGAATCGCCAGGAACAAAATCAACCATCTTAGTGTCATCTGCCGATTTAAACTTCAAAACCGGATCATGCTCTGTAGTTGGCTTTTTCAAAGACGTCATATCCGCCGGATCAACATTGTCCTTGTAAAATTTTAACTCCTCCGTTGCACAAACCGACTCAGCATAAGCCGCATCACCTTCTTCACATTCCAAGGCTATCTTTCGGCTCCCATGTACTGTGATGGTCCCCTTGTAACCCGACATCTTGAGCTGCAGATGAACATAACAAGGCCGTGCCATGAACTTGGCATAAGCCGGCCGTCCAAACAGAGCGTGATACGGGCTGTGAATCTTGACTACTTCAAAGGTCAATGTCTCTGAACTAGAGTCATGATCGTCTCCAAAGGCAACTTCCAGAGCTATCTTACCAACAGGGTACGCCGACTTACCAGGCACCACACCATGGAAAACTGTATTCGACGGTTTAAGATTTTTATCTGTCAACCCCATGCGACGGAAAGTTTCGTAATAAAGGATATTGATGCTGCTCCCTCCGTCCATGAGTACCTTGGTAAACTTATACGCTCCAACCTGGGGTGCAACCACCAATGCTAGGTGACCCGGATTATCAACCCGGGGCGGGTGATCTTCCCAACTCCACACGATGGGCTGCTCAGACCAGCGCAAGTAACGGGGAACCGCCGGTTCAACGGCGTTCACTGCCCTTTTATGAAGCTTCTGATCCCGTTTGCATAAATTTGTGGTGAAGACGTGGTACTGCCCACTATTCAACTGCTTTGGGTTACTCTGATACCCAGATTGTTGCTGCTGATTCCCCTGACCTGACTGTTGACGGTAGCCACCCTGATTGCCTTGATTGCCCTGATTACCTTGGAATCCAGAACTAGAACCGCCACCGCCGTAACCCGGCCCATGAGAACCGGACCCTGAACCACCACCCTGTCCATGATTGTCTTGAAAAAGATTGGAATTTTTGTACTCCTTCATGATGTAGCAATCCTTCCAGAGGTGGCCAGACGATCTTTCTCGCGTCCCATGCCTTGGGCAGGGCTGACTTAGCATCTGCTCAAGATTAAAGCCTGACCCTCCGGCCCGTGGGGGCAGTTTACCTTTACGACGCTGGCCATTATTCTGTGCGTTGGTGTTAGCCACAAAGTCCAAACTATTATCAGCTTTGTGCTTACCATTGCCTCCCTGATTCGCCGGATTATGCTGCTGTCCTCTGGTGCTGCTGCTCTTCTTTCCCTTTCCCGGCTTGTCATCATCAGACTCGGGGTCCTTGGTACCATCAGAGTCAGCGTACTTAACCAGAGCCGCCATCAGCTCTCCCATGTCATTGCAGTGGCGCTTGAGCCGACCCAACTTCTGCTTAAGAGGCGTAAACCGGCAATTCTTCTCCAACATTATGACCGCTGAACCGGCATTGATGCGATCCGATGAATGTAAGATGGTCGAAACCCGGCGCACCCAATGGGTTGTGGACTCACCCTCTTCTTGGACACAGGCATCCAGATCCACAATTGACATAGGCTGCTTGCACGTATCTTTGAAATTCTGGATAAACCGGGCCTTTAACTCAGCCCATGACCCAATGGAGTTGGCAGGGAGCCCCTTCAACCAAGTGCGAGCCGTTCCATCCAACATCAGGGGGAAATATTTAGCACATGCCGCATCGCTAACATCTAGCAATTCCATGGCCATCTCATAACTCTCGATCCATGCTTCAGGAGGTAAATCGGCTGTATAGTTAGGCACCTTGCGAGGACCCTTAAAATCCTTGGGCAGACGCTCATTACGTATGGCCGGCACTAAACATAGCACGCCCAAATTTCTAAGGGTTACACCTGGCTCCACCGAAGTTGTCGGACGAACCGGAGAAGGTTGACGGCCGCATATTGCGCCGCCAGCTCGGCCTCTCGACGTGCTCTACCTTGATCCACCACGTTCTGAGCATCAGCACCACTGCCCACCAGGTTATGTCCACGAGGCAGGTTATGGTTCCGCCCACTGCTTGACACAGCTGGTTCATCAATATGACTACTGTAACTCCGGCTTGGGCGAGGGGTGGAATGAATCCGGCTTCGACTGTAAGAATAAGACTGCTGCTGAACCAATGCTGTCTGAAGGAGCTCTCTAGCCCTCCGCATCTCAACCACCGTTGGAGACTCGCCTTCAACCGGGATTGCCGCCAATCGTGACGCTGCAGCGATCATGTTATCCAAAGGGTTAGAGTAATGACCCGGTGGTGTTGGCATGTGTTGCGGCGGGATATTGTTCTGACGAGGCGGATCCGTGGTGAGCGGCTGAACCGGCGCTCCCGTCCTAGGCGCTTCAACCCGGTCCACCACTGGCGGGTTACTGGTTCCTGCTCCTGGCGTGTTAAAGAGGTTCCTCGCCTCGTAAACCGGTGGCAGGCGAGACTGATGCCTCCTCCTCATGACTTCGTTTGAAGCGTTCTGATCTAGCATGAGCCGGTAAGACTCTGACTGAATCCGCTGCGCCTGAGCATCCAACGTAACCCACTCCGCAGCCATCCTGGCATCTTCAGCTGCCAGGTCTTCCTTAGCTTGAGCTATCTGATCTCGCAATTTCACGACTTCTGCATTATGCTGATCTTGATTATCCAGGTTAACCTCCGTCGTCAGCAGTGTTGCCAAGGCGTCTAGTAAACCGGACAAGACTTGAGCCGGCGGGCGCGCAGGGCCTCCTGCCTTGGCTGCCGTCACCACTGCTGACCCGGAAATCAATGCCGCTGCAGTTGAAGAGTGCTGCTATGGCTGCGTACCGGCCATGAAGATTGCAACCCGGTTCGGCAGCTCGTAGGGGTCCGGAATACTATCGCCATCGGAACAGCCCCCAAGCCGACCGTCTTGCAGTCGGTACAATGACTCGGTTTCATCGGTGGATGACTCGCCATCAGAATAGACAACTGTCTCACCGTCAGATACCGATTTATCCTCAGATTCCGCACCATTGATGAATCCCACGAAGGCACGACTCATGGCGGGCTGAACTTGGGCGGGTTTTGCACACTGAGCCGTCTCGATGATGTCGGTGCAGGTGTCTGGCTCAGGGCCCGGTTCGCCGATCTTGCCAATGAAGACGTGAATTCCACCGAAGGGGACCTGGTACCCATACTCAATTGAGCCGGCCTCGGGGCCCCAGCCTTCGTCGTCGATGTAGAGCTTGCCGCGACGACTCTTGGTCATCCGGCCCACAGCGTATCCCTTGATCCCTTCGAAGTTGCCCTTCAAGAACTCGAAACCACCGTGCGCTGGCCCCACGGTGGGCGCCAACTGTCGTGGAATAGTCACGGCAGATGTCCTAGTGTGAGGACTTAGTCGTGGAGCCATCGCAATGAGGTTAGTTTAAAGGGGTTAATCAGGACAAAGGACACGAGGAGTTTATACTGGTTCGGCCCCTTGCGGTGAAGGTGAAGGCCTAATCCAGTTTGAGGTGGTATTGCTAGGGTTTCGATGACCAGGGAGCGAATACGCTTAACCTGGCTCTCGATCTGTTGTTTCTTGTCCCTAAACCGCCGTCGGGTCATCCCTTTATATACACAGGTTGACGCCTGGCGGTTCACAGAATCCCTGCCGGCTCATAAACGTGTCCGGCTCGGTATCCACTCTTTCCTATCTTACAATACAAGTCATATACTTATGGCGGTTTACATCTATGGGCCCTAACTTGCCTTTGGGCTTTGGGCCTTCTTATTAAGTCTCCTTCGTAAGTCGCCATCTTCTATGTCTTCATGGGCTTCAATACAGGTAAATCACTATGAGCATAACCCGGCCCCTCCTGGGCGGTTTATACTCAATAGTTATATCCCCAACAAGTGGGATTTGCTCCTCCAACAATGAAGAGATATTCTTAGGGCCCTCTCGGTGTGGCGACATCCATTATCGTTTGGCCAGCCATACGTGACTAGGTCACGGGGATGCCGGAACATGTCAACGAGAAAGAAGAACAAAACCGGTAACAAGGAGACCGGCATAGTGAGCATGTGTATGACTCAAGAGGATAACAATATATCTCACCTCGGTATCGCGAAGCAAAGGGAATAGCACATGATAACCAAAGGTTCACTCAAATGTCATTCATGTACTCATAGGGATCGATATGGACGTCCACGGTTCCGCTGTCGGTCATTGAACGAAACAGGTTTTGTTCATGTCTATGTTTTACCGAACCTATAGGGTCACAAGCTTAAGGTAATCATGATTTTTTGAGTGTTAGTAGGATGGGAGTAATGATGAAATATTTATGAAATAGTTTCATTAATATTTGAAATAGTTTCGGAGGAACCAGAAGTGTTTCGGGGTCACCGGAAGGATTTCGCGGTTTACCGGGTAATACTGATAAATTATATATTGGTGGAAATAGTTTTCGATGATGTTAAATTAATATTAAAAGGCTCTATATATGATTAGGAGGCCTTTATATTTATTTAAATATCAGTAGTCCTAAAAAAGCCAAGTGGTGGAAAGCATATTGGGCCACTTGGGCCTAACAGGAGGTGGTGCCCCCTTCCCACTCGGGGAAGGAAGGGGGAGGCCGAATTGGAGGGGGAATCCCCCTCCCCTTTGTCGGCTAAGGGGGGGACCTTCCCCCTTTTGTGGTGCCCCCTCCCCTCTTCCAACCTGTATATACTAGAGGTTTTGGCACTTTGGGACAAAGTTTTTCGAGACTCCTCTAGTTCTATAGTTCTAGTTGATCCAATTAGAGCTAGATCTAGATCATCTCTAATCCTCATAATTAGAAGCCCGGTGTGGTTATAATCTCCTCCCTCTAATTCTTCGGCGATGATTAGCTCTGGACGGTGAAGCGCTGTCGGATCATGAAGACCATACGCTTGCAAACCGTGGAGAGGTCGTGCTCTCGGTCTTCTGTTCGAGGGACCGTTCATGAACGGTTATAGGGACTTCAAGTATGATCTACACCGCCTCATCTTCTTCCACTGCAACTCAGAGTCGGTAACGATATGATCCTGTAAGTGCATCTAGTGCCCCTTAGTGATTTTGGTGTATTGAAGACTTATAGGTTAAGGGACTAATGTGTTTGTGAGTGTACACAGGTCTAATAAGTCTCTGAGGAGTTTGATAAATCCGATGAATGTCGACCCCTAAAAATGAATGTCTTCAAGTGAAGACTTTGGTTTTCTTGAAGACTTTGAAAATGAGGAAATTGGTGTGACCATGAAGACATTGATATTGATGCGAGGATTATGAAGCGTGAAGACTTTTGTTTTCATAGTTTCATTTTCTCTTTCTTGAGTCATAGGAAACGCCGTACTGTTAAAGGGGGTCGAGGTAAAACTAAGGAAAAGTTTCCAAGTGATGCTCATCTCAAAGCCTACACATACCCAATCCTTCGAGTGAAGCCTTTGGAAATCTCATACAGCTCAGTCAATTTCTTCAGCGACAGAGACGAAGATCTTCTGTTCTCTGAGGAATTTGTTCTGACTAAGGAGTTAGGAATTCGCCAGTGCGGATTGCCTACAAGTGAGGAACATGATAGCCCTGAGGAGTTTGAGAGCTCAAATTTCTGACCGTTGCTACGCTACGCGCCAGCTATCCCAAATATCTTATCCACCTAACGGTCATATCATTGAAGCGCATTTATGTCTTATCATGTCAGGCTGCTCCCTGGCTATAAATAGCCGCCCCCCTCAACCACTAGCTGGTTGGCTGCTCCGAGAGAAACTGACACTTGTCATTTAGAGCATCCCATCCTCCAAGGATTTTGAGAGAAAATCATTAGTGAGGAAAAACCCAAAACCCCAACACCTACAACCCAAAGTGATTGAGCATCACTGAAGAGATTGTTCCTGTGTGGAACCGACGCTTGTTACCTTTGAAGACTGTGCATCTTTCAGACGGTTAGGCGTCATGGTCTAGATCATCCAAGAGGAATTGTGGATCGCCGAGTGACCAAGTCTGTGAAGGTTTGGAAGTCACCTGAAGACTTACCACGAGTGATTGGGCGAGATCTGTGTGACCTTAGCTCAAGGAGAATACGGTAAGGACTATGTGTCCTGGGACTGTGTGTCCTTTGGTTTAAATACCAAGCTGCTCCAACCAGATGTACAACTGTCACAGCAGTTGGAACTGGTCTACCAAATCACTGTCTTCACCGAGCTACTGGTTCTATTTCCTCAACCCTTTCATTTCCTCGCTTACTTGTTGTTGAACTTGATCGTTACTGTTTGAAGACTTTGACTGTAGACTTTCTCAATTTCCTCAACCCAAATTCTTCAGTCATCTTGTCTTCTGCCTGCTCATCCTATTCACACGCTACTTGTGCTCTGTGCTTGTTTCATATCATCATGATGACTGTGTTACTGCCATGTTATGCTTGCACCTGAGTACTTTATCCGCTGCTTGTATTTTTTCACTTAGCAAATTCCTCAAGTAGTATTTCCTTAGTGATGAATTTGTAAAAACCGCCTATTCACCCCCCTCTAGTTGATATAACGCACTTTCAATTGGTATCAGAGCAAGGTACTCCCTTGTTTTGTGTGATTTTGGTTTAACCACCTGGAGTTTTAGTTATGTCGACTGCAGGTATGATCAAGGTCTCGGCTGGGTGTCCTACCTTTGATGGGACAGACTACCCCTACTGGAAGAACAAGATGCACATTCATCTTTAGGCAATTGACAATGATATCTGGTACGTTGTGGAAAATGGCGTTCCCTCCATCACTCCCTCCGTGAACGCTGCTGATGTGAAGAGATTCAAGCAACTCGACTCTCAAGCAAAGAATATCATATGTGGCCATCTGAGCAAAGGACAATATGGTAGAGTGAGTGCTTTGGAGACTGCAAAGCTTATCTGGGATAGGTTGTCCAAAGTCAACGAAGGAGTCTGTACCCAACGTGACTCTCGAGTTGACGTTCTTCGCAATCTCTTCAACCGCTTCAAAAGACTCGACAATGAAAATGTTCAGCAAACCTTTGACCGCCTCACTGATATCTCCAATGAGCTTCAGCACTTCGTGCCACTAACATCACCGATCATGAGGTGGTGAAGAAATTGTTGAAATCTCTTGATTCCTCATTCGATACACTAGCACTGATGATTCAAGAACGAGGAGACTACAAGTCACTAGATCCTGCTGATATCCTTGAGAGACTGAATACTCATGAATTCCAACTAGCTAAGAAGAGAGACCTCTACGGGCCAAGCTATGGAAGATCACGCGCACTGAAGGCCAAGGCAATTTCCTCATCTGAAGGGGAAGACTCTGACAGCAGCCTTGGTGATCCTGAAGAACTAAGTCAGGAGCTAGCAATGCTCGTGAGGAAATTCCAGAAGTTCTCAAGGCGTGGCCGCTTTGGAAAATCTTCAAGAGGTGATGACATGAGATCAGATTCTTCATCCCACGACTACAAGAAAAGGACTTGCCACAAATGCAAGAAGCCAGGTCACTACATGGCTGATTGTCCTCAAGGGGTGAAGGAATCAAAGAAGACGAAGTACAAGGATGACATTTCTGATGACTCAAAGAAAAAGAATAAATCTTCAAAGTCCTCATCGTCAAAATCTTCCAAGTCTTCATCTCACAAGAAGAGCAGTTCCAGAAAGGCTCGGGCTTTTATCGGCAAGGAAATGGATTCTGAAGCTGAATCTGAAGAAAATGAGGAAGAGGAGGAATCCGAGGAGTCAGACTCTGGTGTGGCGAGCCTAGCTCTCGCTAGTGCTTTCGTCAGCAAGTCCATCTTCAACTGTGAAGAAAATGGCAACACCAACACTGCTGACGATAGCAACGATGACTTCGCTCCCACCTATTGCTTCATGGCAAAAGGTGCCAAGGTACTCAAATATCCCTCCTCTGAATCAAGTGAGGATGAATCTGACGATAATCTAAAGCCTAGCTATTCCAAACTTGCTAATATTGCCATGAAACAACAAAAAGCTTTGGAAAAGGTTCAAAATCTGCTAGACAAAAGCGATGACCTGTTGGGTGAGGAACAGAATCAAACTCAAACCTTGACTAATAATCTTCAAGGACTATAGTCTAAGTTTGATAACCTTCAAGGTCGTCATGAAACACTCTTAGCCGATCATGAGAAGCTTTCTTATGAATTTCTTCAAAGAAAGCAAGATCTTGAAAAACTAAGGGTGAGTCATGATGATCTTCAAAGGGAAAATGATTCATTGATTTCTCAACAGATCAGTTCTGCTCAGGAAGAATTCATTCCACCATGTTTGAAATGCATTGAACGTGAATCTGCTAATTCTTCACCTGAAAGTTCAAATGCTTCTATTGCTGCAAATTCTTCAACTATCTCTGTGGGCACAAATTCCTCATCTAAGGATACCACAAGTATCACTGACAAAAATGCAGGGTTGAAGGAATTGTATGTGACAGGCATGTACAAAAGCCTCAAAGGGCATCAGACTCTCTGTGATGTGCTCAAAAAGCAGATCTTGAACAGGAACCCTAGGAAAGAGGGTATTGCATTTGAGAGGAAACTCAATGCTGATGGGTCCTACTGGAAACCTGAGCAGTATCCCAAAACCACATGGGTTGCTGCAAAAGGACCTCCTGTAGATCCATCCACCTTATCTGGCTTTACTTGTGAATCCTCATATTCATCTGATGAGTCATTTGACTCCAACTATAAGCTGTTCAAGAATCAGAATGGCGAGGTATTTGGTAGATATGTTGGAACTAACTGCAGGAACGGTCCTCCTATGAAGAAAATCTGGGTTCCCAAAAGGTGCCTTGAAAGTCTTCAGGTGAATGTCCTCATGACACCACCTGTGAAGAATAGGAACCCCAGATCAAATTCTTCATATGGATCAAAACCCTCACGTGGATCAAATTCCTCATATGGATCCAAGTCCTCATATGGATCACATTCCTCATATGAGCATCATCGTGCTAATGCTTCTATTTCGCAGGGAAAATCTAAGAGTCATGAATATGTGCATTATTCTTCAAATCATTATGTTCATAAGTCCTCGAAGAATTTCTCTGCTTATTCATATGCATACTCTAACCCCTCTTCTGTGAAACAAAGTGCACTGGCTTCAATGCCACCTTTCTCTTATAGTGCTCGCAGAATGATGAACTCTTTGCCACCCCTCCATATGTGGGTGGTAAAGAAAAAGAACTAATCTCTTATGCAGGGTCAGGTGTCCAGACGAACTTGAACATCTGAGGAATTTGCTGGAGACCTTGAGTGTGCTTGAAAGGACCAAGCTAATCATGAAGAAATGAATTACTCATTTCTCATGTCCTTATACTGTTGTATCTATTGTACTGCTTGATGAAATTCTATCTGATGAATTTGATGTCATATTCTTCACTGATGAAGTATATGAGTTCATAAGATGCACTAATTCATATGCAGGATGAATCTCTCAAAGCTACTGAGTGGGTCCTTGACAGTGGATGTACAAATCACATGACCGGTGACAAGAACTTACTGATGGACTCTGCTCTATCTCCATCACATCTGAAGCATATTACCTACGCTAACAAAGAAAAAAGTAAGGTATTGGGTCTAGGTAGGGTTGCAATCTCAAAGGATCGACACATGGACAAAGTCATGCTTGTCGAGTCCCTCGGATTCAACCTCGTGTCTGTCTCAATGCTTTGTGATCTTGATATGGTTGTCGTTTTTGGAAAATATCGCTGCACCGTACTCATGGAATTTGACAATTCCAAAGTCTTCGAAGGCTTTAGGAGAGGAGACTTGTATATTGTTGATTTCTCTGCAGGACCACAGCCTGCCACATGTCTACTTGCAAAAGCTTCAGAAGGCTGGCTATGGCATCGACGACTAGGTCATGCTGGGATGAGGAACTTGCACACACTGGAGAAGAAGAAGCACATCATTGGCATCGAGGGTGTCAAATTCCTCAAAGACCATCTTTGCGGGGCTTGTGAGGCTGGAAAGATTACCAGATCCAAGCATCCCTCGAAGACTATCATGACTACCTCTCGTCCTTTTGAATTGCTTCACAAGGACCTCTTTGGCCCTACTCATTATGCCACACTAACAAACGTAGCATCTCTATATGGCTTTGTTATTGTTGATGATTATTATCGTTACACCTGGGTGCATATCATTATGTACAAAACTGAAGTGCAGGAAGTCTTCAAATGATTTTCCTCAAGGGCCTCGATGAATTTTGGTGTGAAGATCAAGCATATCCGGAGTGACAATGGGACCGAGTTCAAGAACACTGGCCTTGATGATTATCTTGATGAACTTGGTATTACTCATGAGTTATCTGCCCCATACACTCCTCAGCAGAATGGCATCGTGGAGCGCAAGAACAGGATTATTTTTTAGATGGCTCGCACTATGCTTGCTGAATACAAGATGCCTCGTCGCTTCTGGCCCGAGGCTATTGATACTGCATGCCACATCGTCAACAGGGTATATCTTCACAAATTCTTCAAGAAGACCTCATATGAACTCCTCACTGACAAGAAACCCAATGTGAGTTATTTCAAAGTCTTCGGTGCTAAATGTTGGATTAGGGATCCTCATCACAACTCTAAATTTGCACCGAAAGCACATGAAGGTTTTATGCTTGGTTACGGAAAGGACTCGCACACCTACAAAGTCTTCAACACCTATCACAACAAGGTTTTTGAAACTGTAGATGTGTGGTTCGATGAAACTAACGGCTCGCAAAGAGAGCACCTACCTCCTGTGCTAGATGAAATGCCTCCTAAGGAATCCATCAAGTTCAAGGCTACTGAGGATGTCATACCCACTAAAGAACCTGCTGAAGAAGTGTAACATCCTGGTTTTCGCTCTTGGATTTTTCCTTCGCGGGATTTGACTCCCGTCTTTTTTCTCGGTGTTATCGGATTTCTTTAGCTCTTGGGTATATGAAGATGTTTATTTAGCCTTGCCTTTCTTATCCAACCAGAGATCCTCTCCAGTCCAACCTTGCCACCCGAGATACATTCTCAGGGTTTTGCCGTCGAAACCCCACCTTCCGAGTTACCGGAAGGGAAACCCTGATCTCTTCCGTTACAAAGGAACCCCAATTTCCTTTGATCTGCTAACTCCCAAACTTCTCCCAGTGATCATCCTTTATCTATAAACCCTGGATATGCAAAAATATTGCCAAGTCATTTGCAATATTTTTCATTTATAATTAATTCCTTTTTCTGCTAGTTAAAGGAATTAAATCCAGGAAAATATCCATCCATCTCCAAAGTTCATGAAAACTTGTCGAGATATTCTTTGTGATCATATTGAGCTCCCATAAAAATATTGGCCATAATTAAATAAGGGAAATTGCATTTTCCTATTTAATGTCAATATTGCGTTTTGGGAAGTTTCTAAAGGAACTACCATTTTGGTAGCCAGGAAGAATCCCAAATAAATTGTGGAGCTTATCCTATCCATATCTTCACCATTTCCATCAAAATCAAAAGTTCCATAGTTCAAAGTTTGAGCACAGCATCCATTTGCAAATTCTGTCTAGATTTCCAGTTTGCAAAGGAAGTGCTTGAACCCTTGATCTATTTGAGCTGAAAATTTTCATGGTGATTAACATTGAAAAATCACTCATGGAAATCGAAAACCAGCTCAATTCATCCAACCATTATTCCCCAGAATTTTTCTCAAGTTTCTGTCCATTTGGAAGCTCTATGAAGGAAGTACCACTTTGGCATTTCCAAATGAGCTCAAATTTTCCCAGTATCTCCATATGTTCAAATCACCACTATCCACCAAAATTCAGTTCATTCTATCAAGCCAGATGAGTGTAGCTTCAAAGTCAAGTTTCTGGACCAAACTTGGCATTGTAAAGGAAGTGCATTCAACCTTGGTCCAAATGGCTTCAAATTTTGCCAGCATATACTCCTTCCTACCACATGTCATTATGACAAAGAGCCAGCTCCTATCCTTCATCCGTTTTCCCAGACAAGTCCGCCCAAGTTTCCTGTCAAAATCTGATTCTGCTAATTTCTCCCACCCCAGAGCTCCCCAGATGGTTCTAGCCACCTCCCTTATCTATTTGAGCAATGAGGAACGTGTTGGACAAGGTTTTGCAAGCAGACACGCGCCAGAACGGCCGGTGCGCGTGGTGACCATGTGAACTACACGCAGGAACAGCGCTCTGCGCATCCATCACGTCGGGCAAGCCAGCTCATGCTGCCATGGTGTGTCTTAGCATGCCGACCTAACTCCTCGTCATCCTCACGCCCATCTCCGGTCACTTCCCCCTTCGTTTGCTTCCTCGCCACACCGGGACCAACTCTGCCGTACCGCTACTGTACGTACGCGGTCGCCGCCGGATACGGATGAGCCCGAGCTCTCCCAAAGCCTCTGCTAGCTCCTCCACTCCTCTGAGAACCCTGCCGACATCGCCCCCTCCCTCTGCGTGTCCCGGAGCTCCAGTAAGCGGCTAAGATCGCCACGGCGGTCGAGCTCATTCGCTCGCCATCGGGCACCTATAAATAGCCGAGCCCGAGCCCTCCTCAAGCATCACCAGCCTCTCAACCCCCTCCCCTCTCCCTCCTGGTCTTTCCCCTGCCCGAGCCCAATCTCCCTCCTCTGGCCGCATTGGCCGCCGTCATCGTCCTCTCAAATTCGGGCATCCTCGGCCTTCCCCGCCTCCACCAAGCCCATCACTGGAGTCCCCTCTTGCCGTGGACCACGCCCACACCCTCGCCTAGCCCCAGAACCCACGGGAACCCCGTCATTGCCCGCGGAGCAGCCGCCCTCAGCCACCGTTGTCGCGGCCAGCTCCGGCCACCCCCGGTGCCATTTCCACCACCCACGGGCGCGGGATGGAATGGCGCATCCATCCCCGGTGGCGCCCCAGCCCGCCGCGGCCTCCAGTCGTCGGCGCCGACGAGGCCGAGCACCTGCTGCTCTCTATCGGGGAGGAGGAATAAGGAGATGGAGGGAGGAGAGAGAACGAGTGCGGGACCCACCTGTCGGCGTCCTAAGGCCGACCATGTACGATAAGTGGAGGCGCACTCCCATAAGTACGCTTTCGCTTAGTGAAAGCGTAAACCTCAAAGTGCGTGTTCATTTTTTTCAGCCGAAAGGCCGAAAGGCTTAAGTTACAAATGTTCACTGGTTAGCGGCTAAAATGAATACTTTTTATTCATTTTACTGCCTAACGAACGAACGGGCACAACTTTTTATCCGCAACTCCGATTCAGGTGAAACCAACGCCCACGTCTTCGTCTCATCGAGCCCGTTTCGATGGAATCATTTTCATAATGTTTACACATTCTGAAAATGACCATTTTGCCCTTGCCCTTCTATCAGCCCCTCTGAGAGGGAATCTTTTCCGGCGAATCCTTCCGCGAGGTGATCGCACTTCTCCCGGAGTAACCCTTCACCCCCAGGGAAGCCGACCATCTGATATATGCCCTAAAGCATTGCTCTGTGTTATTCTTGCATGTTCAAATTATTATACTTATGCTTGTGTGTGTAGTGGTGAGCTGTATGTGACTCTGACGAACCCTTGCTTGCACTTTCTTCGATGATGGCGCCACGCCTGTGTCTGAGCTGCTTTCGGCCGTCCGGGGTGGATGCCGATTTTATGATCTCTTTTCAACAACTGGCCATGTTCTGAGTTGTTTTGCGGCCGTCTCGGACAGTTGTTGAATTTCTTTCTGTAGTAGTGACCCTATGCTCTGAGCTGTTTTTCGGCCGTCTTAGGGAACTGCTACATTCTTTTTATCAATACCGTCTCATGCTCTGAGTTGCTTTCTAGCCGTCTTGAGCCGGGGTTGAGTTATTCTGGTAATGTCCCAGATCTGAGTTGTAAAGACCGTTCTGGTGGCTACTGGTTTCTTTGCCGGTTTTATGCAAGGGTTCCGATGGTCGTGACTTACAGCTAGAACTTCTAAAGTGATAACTTGACATTTAATCTTGTTTCACCAATGACTCATTGTGATGTTATATGGAGATAGGTTGTTATGTTTCCACAGTTGTTACCTCATACATAGTTACCACCATGTTAAATTATTCATGATGAATATCCATGCTTGTTAAGAACTTGCCAACACTAAACCTAGTCGGTTGATCCAGAGTCACCTGTCCGGACTTATTCGTGCAGCCACATTTGCTGGTATGGGATGACCTTGACTTGGTCTGATAGCGTGCTCTTTTATCGGTGCCACCAAACAGGGAAGGTTATGCGCGCGTGCTGCCCTGGCCCGGTAGGCGGCGATAACCTTGTGAGCCCAGTTGAGTTATTTGCCAGCGTCCCCGTTTGGGACAGTTTAGTTGGCCACGATGGTGGCAGGTGTCACGAGGTGACACAAGGGCCACCCAGGACATGACCCTGGGAGGGTATGATTATCGGTGGTACGGTGGAGGAGTCACGGGTTAGGCAGGTTTCGTTGGAGCAACCCTGATCCACCCGAATGGGATCACGAGGTCAGGTGCTCCATGGTGTGGGTAAAGTGCGCAACCTCTGCAGAGTGTAAGAATCTATTCGAATAGCCGCGTCCACGGTATTGGACAGTCCATCCAGACCTCACTAGGTGGTCAACCGTAACAGTAATAATAATGATGGAAGAACTCGTCTTATGCCCTGAAGTACTCAGTGGATCGTGAATACTTTGAGGATTGCAAGGCAACCCGGATAAGAGCAAGTTTGTCAGACTTACAGTGGAGATGCATAGCCATCGAATGATGTCAGGGATATGATATGTTAGCCACGGGATGAAAGAGATGGTCGGATGACCGAAAGACTTGGATTGGATTTGGCTCAACATCGGATTGGAACAGGAGAATATTCGGAGTATGAAATATTTATTTAATATGCTTTACCTTACTGCATTTACTTGAGTAGTTATCTTGCTAGATAAACCAATTATGTCATGATAATTAATATTGCTAGATAGTTATGCTATGCCATGGTAATTAATGATGCTCTAATAACAAATGCATGCTTGAATGCCATGGATTGCTTTGCTTGGTGTATATGTTGGTTTGGTTTGCTTGCGAGTACATTCAAAAGTACTCAGCGGCCTTCAATGTGGCCAGGTTCACATAAGGATCCGTCGTCCGTCGTCGAGGAGCCGGAGCGTTCGCGGGCTAGAAGCGTAACCCAGTCAGATCCTGGTGGATTGGAGCCGCATCAAGACCATGCTGCCTTAGATAGAGCTTTTCCGCTTCCATCACTCTTGTAAGATATCATGTAAGACCTATATATCCATTAATAGCAATGCCTGTGTTCATGATACTTGTTGTAAGCGCGCATGCCAGAGTGATTTCCTGGGCTGGTATGCGTGGCGACCGTCTGGGTACAGTGGTAATCAGGCGGGGCGCCACAACGGATGGTATTAGAGCAGCCAGGCTGACTATAGGTTACCCTAGCCAGACTTCATTGCCTCTTGATTAGTAGAAAGCCCAGATGGATTTCAACCATCTTTGCCAAGCAGGCATGGCTACTATTGATCGTAAGGCAACCCCCTAGGTTTTGGCTCCATCAGACCCTAACTCTCGTGGCCTTTGCCTCCGGTGTGAAATATCCGCACCAGGCAACGACCCGTGAGCCCTGAACCCTTAGGTAAACTAGATATCCCCTACCCTGCTTGCTAGCCATGGCATTTCTCTCCTTAACTCTAGTTTCCTTTGGGAAACGCCTATAGATTCCATCTCTCCCCAACAACCTTAGGATCATTGACTAAGCCATTTTGGCTATGGTCATGCATTGAGTGTGATGTTCCCTAAGGAAGTAGTAGGAGCTTGACACCAATTGCTACCAAGAGCATTGTGTGGTTTTGCTTCTAAATCCTTAGAGGTACATTGAGTGCGCTATACTAGTTATACTAGTGAATCTTCGGCCACGTGTGTAAGGTCCGCAAAATTTTGAGCTTTATTGGCTTTTTGGTTTTCACGGTTTCTGTTCTTTTGTCGGTTCCGTTTCTTTGTTCCGACTGGATCCATCCGCAAGTGCAGTCAAGAAGACCAGCATACAACTGGGATAATACCCAATAATCCCAATTCAGCAAGAGTCAAGCCAAGCCAACTGCCTGGTATTCAGAATAGCAACACTGGATCTGTCAAGGACGAAGGATGGGTCAGAAGCAGAATCTATGTGCAACAGGCAAGGCCAGAATATACCTGAGAGAGTTTGCCTCAGAACGGATCACGCCTAAGGAGCAGTCAAATGAGCTACCAAGAATGAACACCAGTAAGGACAGATGATGTCGTCCTCGACACAAAGATTATTTCAGTTAGTGAGGTGAACCGAGTCTTTTCTCAAGGGACTCAAGAATTATTTATCCACAGAAGACATATTTCAGGATTGTGAATGTGCCAAGAGCAGCAACAAAATTCTGGTACGTTGGTACAAATCGCAAAGCATATTTTGGAATTCACTGATGCAAATGCAAAAAAATTTGGGCACTGTGACAAGGTCTGCAAGGAATATGGATAAGTTCGCGATTGCCCAGAATCAATGAGAACTTCACATGCTTGGAATGCTCAGCTGAACCGAATGGAATTATCCATCAACTGCTTATTATCAGCAACACTTGGCTTAAATGCAAAGGGTATTCCGGATTAATTGTCAACATGAAGTCTGCATTAGTCATGCAACCTTTACAGCAACAATGAGTGGGCCAACAGAAGGACAAGTGGTGTGCATGACTAGTGGAAAATCTTCAGTCAAGGTATGGCCTATACCAAGTTTTGGCTCCGCTATGAGTAAATTTCGGATACTTCGGAAGGAAGCTAGAATCGGCCATAAATCCGACTGCGTAAACAGTGAAAGGCTTCTGGTATAAGGAACCCAGCCTTCCTCCGTAAGCTACTGAGAAGGAGAGCTTACGATGCAAGACTCCGAATCTTCCTTGGTACGCCAATTGGTGAGAAAATCTTCTGGGATACGACACTCCCATCTTCCACATCGTGCTACCACGGAAAACTTCCGGCATAAGACACCTGACCTTCCACAGTAAGCCACATGAAGGAAAGCTTCTGAGGTACGATACCCGGCCTTCTTCAACATGCTACCCTGGCAGAAGCTTGGAACATAAGGATTCAGCCTTCTTCAACACGCCATCGTGCCCACAACAATCTTGTCAGGAGCACGAATCAGTCTGGACGCACATCCGCCTCAGAACTCAGTGGTTATGAAAGGAGTTATCCTACACCTGCATATGTTGTGAGCATGCAGTCCAGTGGATCAGTTCATGCGAGCCACTCGTACACGGGAATGACTGTGTTCAGAGAAACATTGGCCCCATAACTCGTGGAAGAATATGACCACAGCAACCCCTACGAGATATGCAAGAGTAAGTTGAGAGAACAAGCCCGACAAACCGGGAAAACAATCAATAAGCCGTGTTGGCAGGACATGACAAGTCCATCAAAGGAATCCTTAAGAACAAAGAAGTTGTGGACAAACAACCTCCGTGACGGTCAGCAAGATACAGTTTCACATACAAGGTATTATTACCAATCCTTGTCAGACTTTTGCATATACGGCCACAACAATGCAGCCAGCGTGTCATACTCATCCTAAAGATGGGCCATCAACTAAGATAAAGAGGCTATACTCTGAAAGATACACTGGATGATAGCGATACTATGTTCAGCTCAGTGGTCATAGCAAGGACTACAGAAGCTATATACTACAGAGCCATCTTCACGAGCGACAGAGTTTGAAACAAGACATTCAGATAGAATAGCTTAAAGTACGTCAGCACCAACAGCTCATAGATGTCATGACATCATAAGAGATTGATGTCTATGATTACTCTGTGATTATGCCCCACATTTCAGTTAGGGATACGACGGTAATAACTTGGCCATGTGGATTGTGGATCACCTAAGGACAAAGTCAGAATGCCGAAGACAAAAGGAAATGTCAGCATGGAACCCCTAGCCAGACTGAGTATTCTGACACGGCAAAAAGAAAGCCACTCCCACTCACTCGAGGCCACACGAGTACGTGAGCTTGGTACTAGGAAAGGAAGTCTTGCCCATGACAGTCAGAGTACGAAGTATCGCAATAAAACCCGAAGCAGTTGCTTCCAGACCATGGAAACTGAGCTGTTTGTTGGTATTACCCGCTACCCCACCTAGCAACACCACTACCAGGACAAAAGGTACACCTGACAGGAAAGAGAAGGATTCAGGGAAGTTGTGTGCGGAGACAACACATGGTCCATCAGAAGAGGCAGTTAAAAGGTCAGTGAACCAACGAAGACAAGGCCGCTGATGGATCCAAGTCGCATACAGGTAAGTCCTCCTTCCCCGGGAGGTAAGCCCGGAAATCTTGAGGACGAGATTTTCTTAAGGGGGGTAGGTTTGTAACACCCTGGTTTTCGCTCTTGGATTTTTCCTTCGCGGGATTTGACTCCCGTCTTTTTTCTTGGTGTTATCGGATTTCTTTAGCTCTTGGGTATATGAAGATGGTCATTTAGCCTTGCCTTTCCTATCCAACCAGAGATCCTCTCCAGTCCAACCTTGCCACCCGAGATATATTCTCAGGGTTTTGCCGTCGAAACCCCACCTTCCGAGTTACCGGAAGGGAAACCCTGATCTCTTCCATTACAAAGGAACCCCTATTTCCTTTGATCTGCTGACTCCCAAACTTCTCCCAGTGATCATCCTTTATCTATAAACCCTGGATATGCAAAAATATTGCCAAGTCATTTGCAATATTTTTCATTTATAATTAATTCCTTTTTCTGCCAGTTAAAGGAATTAAATCCAGGAAAATATCCATCTATCTCCAAAGTTCATGAAAACTTGTGGAGATATTCTTTGCGATCATATTGAGCTCCCATAAAAATATTGGCCATAATTAAATAAGGGAAATCACATTTTCCTATTTAATGCCAATATTGCATTTTGGGCAGTTTCTAAAGGAACTACCATTTTGGTAGCCAGGAAGAATCCCAAATAAATTGTGGAGCTTCTCCTATCCATATATTCACCATTTCCATCAAAATAAAAAAGTTCCATAATTCAAAGTTTGAGCACAGCATCCATTTGCAAATTATGTCCAGATTTCCAGTTTGCAAAGGAAGTGCTTGAAGACTTGATCTATTTGAGCTGAAAATTTTCATAGTGATTAACATTGACAAATCACTCATGGAAACCAAAAACCAGCTCAATTCATCCAACCATTATTCCCCAGCAATTTTCTCAAGTTTTTGTCCATTTGGAAGTTCTGTGAAGGAAGTACCACTTTGGCATTTCCAAATGAGCTGAAATTTTCCCAGTATCTCCATATATTCAAATCATCACTATCCACCAAAATTCAGTTCATTCTATCAAGCCAGATGAGTGCAACTTCAAAGTCAAGTTTCTGGACCAAACTTGGCATTGTAAAGGAAGTGCATTCAACCTTGGTCCAAATGGCTTCAAATTTTGCCATCATATACTCCTTCCTACCACATGTCATTATGACAAAGAGCCAGCTCCTATCCTTCATCCTTTTTCCCAGACAAGTCCACCCAAGTTTCCTTTCAGAATTTGTTTCTGCTAATTTCTCCCACCCCAGAGCTCCCCAGATGGTTCTAGCCACCTCCCTTATCTATTTGAGCAACGAGGAACGTGTTGGACAAGGTTTTGCAAGCAGACACGCGCCAGAACAGCCGGTGCACGTGGTGACCATGTGGACTACACGCAGGAATAGCGCTCTGCGCATCCATCACGTCGGCCAAGCCAGCTCATGCTGCCATGGCGTGTCTTAGCTTGTCGACCTGACTCCTCGTCATCCTCACGCCAATCTCCGGTCACTTCCCCCTTCGTTTGCTTCCTCGCCACGCCGGGACAAACTCCGCCGTACCGCTACTGTATGTACGCGGTCGCCGCCGGATACAGACGAGCCCGAGCTCTCCCGAAGCCTCTGCTAGCTCCTCCACTCCTCTGAGAACCCTGCCGACATCGCCCCCTCCCTCTGCGTGTCCCAGAGCTCCAGTAAGCGGCTAAGATCGCCACGGCGGTTGAGCTCATCCGCTTGCCATCGGGCACCTATAAATAGCCGAGCCCGAGACCTCCTCGAGCATCACCAGCCTCTCAACCCCCTCCCCTCTCCCTCCTGGTCTTTCCCCTGCTCGAGGGAGTGCGTGCCCGAGCCCAATCTCCCTTCTCTGGCCGCCATGGCCGCCGCCGCCGTCCTCTCAAATTCGGGCATCCTTGGCCTTCCCCGCCTCCACCAAGCCCATCACTGGAGTCCCCTCTCGCCGTGGACCACGCCCACACCCTCGCCTAGCCCCAGAACCCACCGGAACCCCGCCATTGCCCGCGGAGCCGCCGCCCTCGGCCACAGTTTTCGCGGCCAGCTCCGGCCACCCCCGGTGCCGTTTCCACCACCCACGGGCGCGGGATGGAATGGCGCATCCATCCCCAGCGGCGCCTCAGCCCGCCGCGGCCTCCAGTCGTCGGCGCCGGCGAGGCCGAGCCCCTGCTGCTCTCTATCGAGGAGGAGGAAGAAGGAAATGGAGGGAGGAGAGAGAAGGAGTGCGGGACCCACCTGTCGGCGTCCTAAGGCCGGCCACGTAGGATAAGTGGAGGCGCACTCCGGTAAGTACGCTTTCGCTTAGTGAAAGCGTAAACCTCAAAGTGCGCTTTCATTTTTTTCAGCCGGTGGCCGAAAGGCTTAAGTTACAAACGTTCACTGGTTAGCGGCTAAAATGAATACTTTTTATTTAGTTTACTGCCTAACGAACGAACGGGCACAACTTTTTATCCGCAACTCCGATTCAGGTGAAACCAACGCCCACGTCTTCGTCTCGTCGAGCCTGTTCCGATGGAATTATTTTCATAATGTTTACACATTCTGAAAATGACCATTTTGCCCTTGCCCTTCTATCAGCCCCTCCGAGAGGGAATCTTTTCCGGCGAATCCTTCCGCGAGGTGATCGCACTTCTCCCGGAGTAACCCTTCACCCCCGGGCAAGCCGACCATCTGATATATGCCCTAAAGCATTGCTCTATGTTATTCTTGAGTTTTCAAATTATTATACTTATGCTTGTGTGTGTAGTGGTGAGCTGTATGTGACTCTGATGAACCCTTGCTTGCACTTTCTTCGATGACGGCACCACGCCTATGTTTGAGCTGCTTTCGGCCATCCGGGGTGGATGCCGATTTTATGTTCTCTTTTCAACAACTGGCCATGTTCTGAGCTGTTTTGCGGCTGTCTCGGACAGTTGTTGAATTTCTTTCTATAGTAGTGACCCTATGCTCTGAGCTGTTTTTCGGCCGTCTTAGGGAACTGCTACATTCTTTTTATCAACACCGTCTCATGCTCTGAGTTGCTTTCCAGCCGTCTTGAGCTGGGGTTGATTTATTCCGGTAATGTCCCAGATCTGAGTTGTAAAGACCGTTCTGGTGGCTACTGGTTTCTTTGCCGGTTTTATGCAAGGGTTCCGATGGTCGTGACTTACAGCTAGAACTTGTAAAGTGATAACTTGCCATTTAATCTTGTTTCACCAATGACTCATTGTGATGTTATATGGAGATAGGTTGTGATGTTTCCACAGTTTGTTACCTCATACATAGTTACCACCATGTTAAATTATTCATGATGAATATCCATGCTTGTTAAGAACTTGCCAACACTAAACCTAGTCGGTTGATCCAGAGTCACCTGTCCGGACTTATCCGTGCAACCAAATTTGCCGGTATGGGACAGCCTTGACTTGGTCTAATCGCGTGCTCTTTTATCGGTACCACCAAACAGGGAAGGTTATGCGCATGTGCTGCCCTGGCCCGGTAGGCGGCGATAACCTTGTGAGCCCAGTTGAGTTATTTGCCGGCGTCCCCGTTTGGGACAGTTTAGTTGGCCACGACGGTGGCAGGTGTCACGAGGTGACACAGGGGCCACCCAGGACATGACCCTAGGAGGGTATGATTGTCGGTGGTACGGTGGAGGAGTCACAGGTTAGGCAGGTTTCGTTGGAGCAACCCTGATCCACCCGAATGGGATCACGAGGTCAGGTGCTCCATGGTGTGGGTAAAGTGCGCAACCTCTGCAGAGTGTAAGAATCTATTCGAATAGCCGCGTCCACGGTATTGGACAGTCCGTCTAGACCTCACTAGGTGGTCAACCATAACAGTAATAATAATGATGGAAGAACTCATCTTATGCCCTGAAGTACTCAGTGGATCATGAATACTTTGAGGATTGTAAGGCAACCCGGATAAGAGCAAGTTTGTCAGACTTACAGTGGAGATGCATAGCCATCGAATGATGTCAGGGATATGATATGTTAGCCATGGGATGAAAGAGATGGTCGGATGACCGAAAGACTTGGATTGGATTTGGCTCAACATCGGATTGGAACAGGAGAATATTCGGAGTATGAAATATTTATTTAATATGCTTTACCTTACTGCATTTACTTGAGTAGTTATCTTGCTAGATAAACCAATTATGTCATGATAATTAATATTGCTAGATAGTTATGCTATGCCATGGTAATTAATGATGCTCTAATAACAAATGCATGCTTGAATGCCATGGATTGCTTTGCTTGGTGTATATGTTGGTTTGGTTTGCTTGCGAGTACATTCAAAAGACTCAGCGGCCTTCAATGTGGCCAGGTTCACATAAGGATCCGTCGTCCGTCGTCGAGGAGCCAGAGTGTTTGCGGGCTAGAAGCGTAACCCAGTCAGATCCTTGTGGATTGGAGCTGCACCAAGACCATGCTGCCTTAGATAGAGCTTTTCCGCTGCCATCACTCTTGTAAGATATCATGTAAGACCTATATATCCATTAATAGCAATGCCTGTGTTCATGATACTTGTTGTAAGCGCACATGCCAGAGTGATTTCCTAGGCTGGTATGCGTGGCGACCGTCTGGCTACAGTGGTAATCAGGCGGGGCGCCACAAGAAGTTATTCCAGACCGTGAAGAAAATCATACTGGTACACCTAAGGGAAATGGCGCTGAAGAAAATGCTCAGCCCAATCAAAATCGTCAACCTACTCATCCTCGCATTGCAAATGAAGTGCAGATTGAGAAAATCATCGACGACATCAACGCACTAGGTCCTCTCACACGCTCAAAAGCTTCACATGTGTCAAACTTTTGTGGGCACTTTGCTTTTGTCTCTATCACAGAGCCCACCAAAGTTGATGAGGCATTTCTGGAGCCCGAGTGGATTCAAGCTATGCAAGAGGAATTACATCAATTCGAGCTCAACAATGTGTGGGAACTTGTCAAACGACCAGATCCTCGCAAGCACAATATCATAGGTACCAAGTGGATCTACCGTAACAAGCAAGACGAAAATGGCCTAGTGGTGAGGAATAAGGCTCGTCTTGTAGCTCAAGGCTACACACAGGTTGAAGGAATTGACTTCGATGAAACTTTTGCACTTGTTGCTAGACTTGAAGCTATTCGCATATTGCTTGCTTATGCTAACCATCGTAACATCATCTTATATCAAATGTATGTGAAAAGTGCATTCCTCAATGGTAAGCTTGAGGAAGAAGTATATGCTGCTCAACCCCCAGGTTTTGAAGATCCTATGCATCCTGACAAAGTCTTTAGACTCAACAAGGACCTCTATGGCCTCAAGCAGGCCCCTCAGGCGTGGTATGATACACTGAAGGAATTCCTCATGAAGAAAGGCTTCAAACCCGGTTCACTTGACCCAACTCTTTTCACTAAAACCTATGATGATGAATTATTCGTGTGCCAAATTTATGTGGATGATATTATCTTTGGCTATACTGACACACGTTATGGTGACGAATTTGCCTATATGATGAGTGAAGAATATCAAATGTCTATGATGGGAGAATTGAAATTCTTCTTAGGTATTCAAATTCGTCAACAATGCAATGGCATCTTCATTTCTCAAGAAAAATACCTCAAAGATGTACCGAGGAAATTCGGCATGCAAGATTGCAAAGGCGTCAAAATCCTTATGCCCACAAATGGCCATCTCTGCACCGATGAAAATGGTAAAGACTTCGATCAAAAGGTATACCGCTCCAAGATTGGCTCCTTATTGTATCTATGTGCATCTAGGCCAGATATTATGCTTAGTGTTTGCATGTGTGCCCGTTTTCAAGCTACATCGAAGGAATCACACCATAAGGCTGTGAAACATATTCTTCGATATCTAGCTCACACTCCAACACTTGGATTATGGTATCCCAAGGGCTCGGCTTTTGATCTCATTGGATATTCTGACTCTGACTATGCTGGTGATCGGGTGGATCGCAAGTCAACATCAGGCATATGCCATTTCCTCGGACGATCCTTAGTATGTTGGTCCTCGAAGAAGCAGAACTGTGTATCACTCTCTACTGCTGAAGCTGAATACATTGCTGCTGGTTCTTGTTGTGCTCAATTGATGTGGATGAAGCAAACCCTCAAGGATTATGGCATCAATGTGAAGAATGTGCCTCTCTACTGCGGTAACGAGAGTGCCATCAAGATTGCTCACAACCCAGTTCAGCACTCGAAGACTAAGCACATCCAGATTCGTCATCATTTTCTTCGAGATCATGTGTTGAAGGGCGACATCTCCATCGACCACGTGAAGACTGAAGAACAGCTGGCAGATATCTTCACAAAGCCCTTGGATGAGAAGAGATTTAGCAAGTTGCGGTGTGAGCTAAATATCTTAGAATCTTTGAATGTTCTTTGAAAGGACACACATCCTAACACTTATGCAAAATTGATGACTTAGATGTGCAACACACGAAGTAACCTTTTTCTTCAATCAATGAAGACTAACCCTCTAAGTGTGAAGAAATTAATGAAGAATTTGATTCTCAGAGCCCTACGACAATTGTACGCGGTGTCTGAAATCATCATTCTTATACGGTGACCACCAACCAAAGTTGAAAACCTTCAAATTTGAGTTTTTCTTCATTTTTGCAAATTCTTCAATTTTCAAATTCCTCAAGTTTGCAAAGGCTTCAACTTTTCTTCTGATGTTTGAGTTTTCTATGTCCTCAACAGTATTCACTTATTGCTAATTCTTCAAGTTGTTTTTCCTCTAAGTGAATGTGATCGGACCCGTTCCCCCTCTATGCTAAACTCAACCCAGTCTGTTCACAAATTCTTCATGTGCGGTCTAATTTGAAACCCGTTCAAAGTCTTCACTGTATCCTTGATAGTTGAAGAATTTGCGAACAAAACATTAAAATTTTCATATCTGAATTTTAGGCTATTGCCGCTCAAACCGTTCCACTTCTCACGGTGCATTAAAATACTCCCCCACGATCTCCACCTCTCAGTACGTGGGTGACACATGTCGTTAGGATAGCAAGGGTCAGGGGCATGTTCTTCCAAAATCTTCGAGCGAGCAGTTTTTCACTGCGGCTATAAATACCCCTTCCCTTCCTCAGACCTCATTTACTCCGCTCGACCTCAACTCCCCTCGCTCGAGCTCTGACCTTGCACCGCCGCTACACTCCATCGTCGCCGGTGAGGAAGAGCTTCACTGCCTCGACCTCGTCGCCGGCGTACTCGCGCCGGCCGCGGAAATCTTCACCCCGCCACCGCCGTAGATGTCTCCCTCCACCGAGTTAGGGCGTGGGAGATCTGAACTGACGAACTTCTCCATCTCCACTCCCAGTTCGTCATGTTCTTCGTCAAGGGTAATTAAAATCTAATTTTACTGCCCTACTCTGATTCTTATGATTTTCACAAAATCCTCAAAAGGTGTTTATTCTTCAACTTCCCACTCCATAAACACCGGAATGCTTCTTTTCCTTGATTTGTTTCTCTAAGCTATGATTTTCCTTAAGATTCTTCAATTTTGTGGATTATCAAATCTGTACAACTCTGGAACCTGAGTCAAGAACGCTTAGTGAAATTCCTCAAGACATCTATGGTCAAATTCCTCAAACTTGATACTTTTTGAAAAATTTCTGAGAACACATATGACCTCTCCAAATTCTTCGCACCTATACTCTGTTCACAGGTACAAAATGTCTGCTGCTGAATCACTAGGTTCTCATCAACTTAACTCATTTGCAGCGTTCCTCAAAGAAAATTTGCATACGTCCTCAGAAACATCCAAAGTTCAAAGTCCTCAAGTGAGGAAAATGGCAGATGGGAAGAGACCTCAGAAGGGAGGCAAGAGGCCAGAAACAGACACTGCATTTGAAATCCCTGAGGACATATATGATGAATATTGCACACCCGATGAAGAAACTCATGGAAAAGAAAACAAGAATCAGCGCAAAGTGCACATATAGAGGATTGAGAGGAGATGGGCTAAGGAATGGAGGGAATATCGTTATGTAACTCCCAAGTACATGAAGAAATTCGCTGTAAACCCTCCATGTCCAAGACCATCCTTGGCAGCTGGCCAACGAGCTGATCCCACCAGCATCAAGCGTGGTGAGGAATTTCCAAAAGAATGGGCCAAGCTCCAAGCCAAGCTTCAGAAAGTTGTTGCAGAAGCAGTGAGGAAATTTAATGTGGATTCTCAAGCTACTACCACTGAGGCCTCTGCTAGTAAAGCTGCACCAAAGAAAGCCATCCTGAAGAAATCTGCTGTGAAGAAATCTTCAAGCTCTATGCCCTCAAGGCCAAGTTCCTCAATGGCAAAGCCCTCAAGGCAAATTCCTCAAGAAACTTCTTCAAGGGCAGTACCAATCCCCTCCGTTACTACAAAATCCTCAGCTGCTGCCACAAAGTCCTCAACACCCGTGCATCTTGCAACGTGTCATCGGACTACAGGCTTCTCTATTGCCTTAGGGGCATCTACATCTTCCTCGGCTCAACCACAATCCTCAAGTGGTCCAACACTGCTGAAGGTCAAGACCATTGCTGGACGTGGAAAGAGGCCAAGTCCTCACAAGAAGCAAGTGGCATTCCATGTTCCGTCTGATGACGATGATGAAGCTGATGATGAAGAACTGACTGAAATCATCAAAGATAGACTGGAAAGGGCCGCAAGAGTCAAAGGAAGCTCTGTGCCTCTTATGTTGGATCCAAAGAAGATCCTAGATTTCATTGACATATGGCACAAAGATCCCAACACTCCACTTCCTGACTTTAACCCGACTCCTGGTCAAAGTCATATGTTGACTGCCTTCATAGGTGAAGAAAAATGGAATTTTCAGAAGGCCAGGCAAGTCAAGAAGGCCCAGTACAAGAAGGAGCGATTCCTGAGGAACAACGTTCTTACACTGGCTCCTGAAGAACTTGTCACTGTTCAGAAGGAGATCGAAGACCTCAGTGATGAATTTGACAGATATCATGCAGATTGGCTCGGTGCCAAAGTCAGATTTGTCAAGATTGCCAAGAACCTCAAGGCAGACATTACAGCACCATCGCAACAGCAAATTCCTCAGGCTGAAGCATCTGCTTAGCATGCTGAAGAAACTGCAAGCATAGCTGATGAAAGTTGGGCTGCTGAAGAAGCTACCAGGGCTGAAGAAATTCCAGCTCCTGAAGACAATGCCAGGGCAACCACCAGTGTTGTGCCTGAAGAACAACCCAGGCCAACTGAAGAATCTGTTATGTCTGAAGAAATTGCACAAACTTCATCTGCTCCTCCAGCAAAATCCTCAAAGGTGAAGAAAACCACACTTCCTTCTGCATCAGAAGTGAAGAAAATGAAGGCTGCGGAGAAGGAAGCCGCAAAGAAGAGGAAAGCATCAACCTCTGCAGAGTCCTCAGCTCCCAAGAAAGTGAGGACTTTGACGAGCTCTTTCAATGAACCAATTGATGTTGTTCCGATCTCAATAGTGCCATCAAAGGAGCTCATTCCGTTTGGTGAAGAATATGTCATTCCAGATGACATTGATGAAGATAATCCTTCAGCTGCTTCTTCAGAGCAATTGGATGAAGAAATTGATGTGGAAGATGTTATTTCCACACCATTGGTATCATCGTCTGTGCCTCAGTTCACTGCTGAAGAGGCGGGCGTTGAAGAAATTGAAGAAGATGTGGACATTGGCTCTACAACCCCTGTGCTAAATGATGATTATTGGGAAAATCTTCACCCCAATTCTCCAATCGCCACACCTCTGCATCAAATTCCTCAGTCCCCTGTGCAGACTGAAGAAATATTGACAGGGTCTGAAGGACGTCAAACTTCTCTCCAGTCCATACCTGAAGAAATTCCAGCTGCAACAGCTGAAGAAATGGAGACACAGACTGCTGATGAAACTGCCACTTCAATTCCTTAGTTTGTTGTACCAGAAGTTGTGACACAAGAGGTTGTGAGGCCTTCTACTGCAAATCTTCAGCCCAAGCCTCAAAGTCCTCATACAAAGAGGCCAAAATTCAAGGCTAATGATTTCTTTGATGAGCATCATTTCTTCACTGATGCAAATACATATGACTCAGCAAGGCTAAGGCGCAAGAGGTTTTGGACTGCAAGCCATATGAACTTCTATGCATCTATTCTATTTGACAAGGATAAGGTATTTCAGCACCGTCAAATTCCTCATGTGGATATGGAGTTCATTCCGTGCTTCCAACCAGTTCTCAATGTTCTTCATGAAGCTGGGCTCTTAAATTTCTGTGCTGATATATGTGACTAGAATGAAGAGCTAATTCTTCAGTTCTATGCAACTCTGCACCTCACTGGAAATGTTGCTGATGTCAATTCATGGGTGCTAGACTGGATGACTGAAATTACTCACTATAAAGCTCCGGCCTCTGAATTGCTTCATGCCATCCCAGTCAACCCTCCTGCTGAAGGCGCAAGGCTCATATATGAAGAACCTGAACTTCAAAATCATCTCATGCAAGTGCTGATGAAGCCTTTGCGGCCTGGCCAAGCTCCAAGAACCACCTTCCTAGTGAAGGATTTGTTGTATGTGCCAAGGACTATATACCGCATCTTGACCAAAACCCTCAGTCCGATCAAAGGCCACAACTCTGAAGAAGAAGAAGTTGTTGGCATCATGAAGAATCTGTTGTTTAACATCATACATGGGATTCCCATTAACTACCACAATTTCTTCATGAGGACTTTGGCTAATGTTGCACTGTCGCCGTTTGAATTGAAGCCCTATGCTCCCTGGATAATGAAATTCATTAGAACCAGGTCTTCAATTCCATACAAGGCTGATTTTCATAATCATCTCAGCTTTCTGCCTCCTATCGAAGTCCTCAAAAGGACTATTTCTTCAGTTGATGAAAAAGGCAAAGATGCTGTCATTGATGAAGGCACTCAACCATTGAATGGACAGTTTCGTAAGGCTGCATCTTATTCCACCAATGATGACTCTGCTACTCAAGATTCTGCCAGAGCCCATGAGCAAAATCCTCAAGCCACTGCCCCATGCGTGATGACTGATCGTGAGCTTCTTCTAAGTCTTCACCAGAAGGTCAATCACAATCACAAGTGGGTCAAGCATCAATTTGGCTCAATTCTTCAGAACACAACTGTCACTCAGAATACTGTGAAGAAGAATCACTATTATGCGCATGAAATCTTCGATCGCACCTGGGCCATACTTTCTCATCTCTATAGTGCTGAACACCTCAAGCAGATGAACTTTCAGCAGAACTTTGACTGGGCTCATCCTCCTTCGAAGAAATTCAAGAAGGTCAAAGTTCCTCAGCTGGTCACCAGTTCATTTTCTTCATCGCGTTAGACGGATGAAGCTGAGGATCTCGACGACACTGCGGTAGGCCCTACATCAACAAACGACCCCGACAACGCTGGCGCTCCTCCATCGACTTCATGATGATATTCTTCAGGGGCGTTAGTCCTCATGTTTCATCCCTTTTGGTCATTCAATGACAAAGGGGGAGAAATTTGAGTTAGTCTTCAAGCGGGTCTTATATTTGGGCTGTTTTTTCGTTAAGTTACAACTCTCGCTCTTCTGAAGTGTTTGTTGGTTGAGTTGTAAACTTAAGTCCGATGGTGGTCTGATACTTTTGAATTGCTTTCTGCATGCTTATTTCCTCAAGTACCTTAATGCACGCATGCTGAATTTCGTCAGACACCATTTTCCATCATGCATTTCAAATTCTTCATATTATATGTTAAATGCATGTATGGATTACAAGATATTGGGGGAGATCTCCATGATTTTATTCTACAATGTGCATTTGCAATCCAAAGCAAATTCCTCAATATGCACATCTTCAGGGGGAGTTCTTCTATATCTTGCAATCAAATTCCTCAATATCAGTATTTACACTTCATATGTTTATTCTCGTTAAAAAATTAACCTATTTGTCATCAATCACCAAAAAGGGGGAGATTGTAAGTGCATCTAGTGCCCCTTAGTGATTTTGGTGTATTGAAGACTTATAGGTTAAGGGACTAATGTGTTTGTGAGTGTACACAGTGAAGGAAATATGCCCTAGAGGCAATAATAAAGTTGTTATTTTATATTTCCTTATTCATGATAAAGGTTTATTATTCATGCTAGAATTGTATTGATCGTAAACCTAAATACATGTGTGAATACATAAACAAACATCGTGTCCCTAGTGAGCCTCTACTTGACTAGCTCGTTGATCAAAGATGGTTATGGTTTCCTAACCATGGACATGAGTTGTCATTTGATAACGGGATCACATCATTAGGAGAATGATGTGATGGACAAGACCCATCCGTTAGCTTAGCATAATGATTGTTCAGTTTTATTGCTATTGCTTTCTTCATGTCAAATACATATTCCTTCGACTATGAGATTATGCAGCTCCCGGATACCGGAGGAATGCCTTGTGTGCTATCAAACGTCACAACATAACTGGGTGATTATAAAGATGCTCTACAGGTATCTCCAAAGGTATTTGTTGAGTTGGCATAGATCGAGATTAGGATTTGTCACTCCGAGTATCGGAGAGGTATCTCTGGGCCCTCTCGGTAATACACATCATAAGCTTGCAAGCAAACGACTAAGGAGTTAGTCACGAGGTGATGTATTACGTAACGAGTAAAGAGACTTGCCGGTAACGAGATTTAACTAGGTATGAAGATACCGACGATCGAATCTCGGGCAAGTAACATACCGATGGACAAAGGGAATTACGTATGTTGTCATAACGGTTCGACGGATAAAGATCTTCGTAGAATATGTAGGAGCCAATATGGGCATCCAGGTTCCGCTATTGTTTATTTACCGGAGAGGTGTCTCGGTCATGTCTACATAGTTCTCGACCCCGTAGGGTCCGCACGCTTAACGTTCGTGGACGATATAGTATTATATGAGTTATGTGATTTGGTGAACGAATGTTGTTTGGAGTCCCGGATGAGATCACGGACATGACGAGGAGTCTCGAAATGGTCGAGAGGTAAAGATTGATATATAGGACGATGGTATTTAGACACCGGAAGTGTTTCGGGGGGTACCGGGTACTTATCGGGTCACCGGAAGGGGTTCCGGGCACCCCCGGCAAAAGATATGGGCCTTATGGGCCAAGAGGGGAAACACACCAGCCACAAGGGGCTGGTGCGCCCCCATATGGGCCGGACTAAGGAGGAGAAGGAAAGGGGAGAAGGGAAAGGAAAGTGTGGATTAGGATTCCCACTTCCTTCTCTCTCCCCCCTCTTTCCTTTCCCCTTGGGAAAACATGGCAGGGGGGGGCGCAGGGCAAGGCAGGGCCCCTAGGGGGCCGGCGGCCAGCCCTAGGGCGCGCCCTGGCCTCTCCCCTCCCCCTCCCACCTATATATATGTGGGAGGGGGGCGCCTAGCACACCCCAGACAATTGCCTAGCCGTGTGCGGCGCCCCCCTCCACAGTTTACACCCCCGGTCATATTTTCGTAGTGCTTAGGCGAAGCCCTGCGAAGATCACTTCACCATCACCGTCACCACGCCGTCGTGCTGACGGAACTCATCTACTACCTCGACGTCTTGCTGGATCAAGAAGGCGAGGGACGTCACCGAGCTGAACGTGTGCAGAACACGGAGGTGTCGTGCGTTCGGTACTTGATCGGTTGAAGCGCGAAGAAGTTCGACTACATCAACCGCGTTGTGAAACGCTTCTGCTTACGATCTACGAGGGTACGTAGACACACTCTCCCCCTCGTTGCTTTGCATCTCCATGGATAGATCATTGTGTGTGTGTAGGAATTTTTTTGTTTTCTATGCAGCGATTCCCAACAGTGGTATCAGAGCCAGGTCTATGCGTAGATGATATGCATGAGTAGAACACAAAGAAGTTGTGGGCGGTGATGTTCATACTGCTTACCACCAACGTCTTATTTTGATTCGGCGGCATTGTGGGATGAAGCGGCCCGGACCAACCTTACATGTCCACGTACATGAGACCGGTTCCACCGACTAACATGCAACTTGTTTTGCATAACGGTGGCTGGCGGGTGTCTGTTTCTCCTACTTTAGTTGAATCGAATTTGACTGCGGCCGGTCCTTGAAGAAGGTTAAAATAGCAAACTTGATAATTCACCGTTGTGGTTTTTGCCGTAGGTAAGAACGGTTCTTGCTAGAAGCCCGTTGCAGCCACGTAAAACTTGCAACAACAAAGTAGAGGACATCTAACTTGTTTTTGCAGGGCATGTTGTGATGTGATATGGTCAAGACATGATGTGATATACATTATTGTATGAGATGATCATGTTTTGTAAGTTATCGGCAACCGGCAGGAGCCTTATGGTTGTCTCTTTATTGTATGAAATGCAAACGCCATGTAATTGCTTTACTTTATCGCTATGCATTAGCAATAGTTGTAGAAGCAATAGTTGGCGAGACGACCACGACGCAATGATGGAGATCAAGGTGTCGAGACGGTGACGATGGATATCATGATGATGCTTTGGAGATGGAGATCAAAAGCACAATATGATGATGGCCATATCATGTCACATATTTTGATTGCATGTGATGTTTATCTCTTATGCATCTTATTTTGCTTAGAACGACGGTAGCATTATAAGATGATCCCTTCACTAAATTTCAAGGTAAAAGTGTTCTCCCTGAGTATGTACCATTGCTACAGTTCATCGTGTTGAGACACCACGTGATGATCGGGTGTGATAAACTCTACGTTCACATACAACGGGTGTAAGACAATTTTACACATGCAGAATACTTGGGTTAAACTTGACGAGCCTAGCATGTACAGACATGGCCTCGGAACACTGGAGATCAAAAGATCGAACGTGAATCATATAGTAGATATGATCAACATAGAGATGTTCACCATTGATGACTACCCCATCTCACGTGATGATCGGACATGGGTTAGTTGATTTGGATCACGTATCACTTAGATGACTTGAGGGATGTCTATTTAAGTGGGAGTTCTTAAGTAATTTGATTAATTGAACTTAATTTATCATGAACTTAGTCCTGATAGTATTTGCATATCTATGTTGTAGATCAATGGCCCATGCTACCGTTCCCTTGAATTTTAATGCGTTCCTAGAGAAAGCTAAGTTGAAAGATGATGGTAGCAACTACACGGACTGGGTCCGTAACTTGAGGATTATCCTCATTGATGCACAAAAGAATTATGTCCTTGATGCACCGCTAGGTGAAAGGCCTGCTGCAGGAGCAGAAGCTGATGTTTTGAACATCTGGCAAGCTCGATCTGATGACTACTCGATAGTTTAGTGTGCCATGCTTTACGGCTTAGAACCGGGACTTCAAAGATGTTTTGAACGTCATGGAGCATATGAGATGTTCCAAGGGTTGAAGTTAATATTTCAAGCAAATGCCCGGGTTGAGAGATATGAAATCTCCAACAAGTTCTATAGCTGCAAGATGGAGGAGAACAGTTCTGTCAGTGAACACATACTCAAAATGTCTGGGTATTATAATCACTTGACTCAGCTGGGAGTTGATCTTCCAGTTGATTGTGTCATTGACAGAGTTCTTCAATCACTGCCACCAAGCTACAAAGGCTTCGTGATGAACTATAATATGCAAGGGATGAACAAAACAATTCCCGAGCTCTTCGCAATGCTTAAGGCCGCGGAGGTAGAAATCAAGGAGCATCAAGTGTTGATGGTTCACAAGACCACTAGTTTCAAGAAAAAGGGCAAGGGAAAGAAAGGGAACTTCAAGAAGAATGGCAAGCAAGTTGCCACTCCCGGGAAGAAGCCCAAAGCTGGACCCAAGCCTGAAACTGAGTGCTTCTACTGTAAAGGAACTGGTCACTGGAAGCGGAATTGCCCCAAGTATTTGGCGGATAAGAAGGATGGCAAAGTGAACAAAGGTATATTTGATATACATGTTATTGATGTGTACCTTACTAATGCTCGTAGTAGCGCCTGGGTATTTTAAACTGGTTCGGTTGCTCATATTTGTAACTCGAAACAGGAGCAACAGATTAAATGAAGATTGGCTAAGGACGAGGTGACGATGCGCGTCGGGAATGGTTCCAAGGTTGATGTGATCGCCGTCGGCACGCTACCTCTACATCTACCTTCGGGATTAGTTTTAGACCTGAATAATTGTTATTTGGTGCCAGCGTTGAGCATGAACATTATATCTGGATCTTGTTTAGTGCGACACGGTTATTCATTTAAATCAGAGAATAATGGTTGTTCTATTTATATGAGTAATATCTTTTATGGTCATGCACCCTTGAAGAGTGGTCTATTTTTATTGAATCTCGATTGTAGTGATGCACATATTCATAATATTGATGCCAAAAGATGCAAAGTTGATAATGATAGTGCAACATATTTGTGGCACTGCCTTTTAGGTCATATTGGTGTAAAGCGCATGAAGAAACTCCATGCAGATGGGCTTTTGGAATCACTTGATTATGAATCATTTGATACTTGCGAACCATGCCTCATGGGCAAGATGACTAAAACTCCGTTCTCCAGAACAATGGAGCGAGCTAATGACTTATTGGAAATAATACATACCGATGTATGCGGTCCGATGAGTGTTGAGGCACGCGGCGGGTATCGTTATTTTCTGACCTTCACAGATGATTTGAGCAGATATGGGTATATCTACTTAATGAAACACAAATCTAAAACATTTGAAAAGTTCAAAGAATTTCAGAGTGAAGTGGAGAATCATCGTAACAAGAAAATAAAGTTTCTACGATCTGATCGCGGAGGCGAATATTTGAGTTACGAGTTTGGCCTTCATTTAAAATAATGTGGAATAGTTTCACAACTCACGCCACCTGGAACACCACAGCGTAATGGTGTGTCCGAACGTCGTAACCGTACTTTATTAGATATGGTGCAATCTATGATGTCTCTTACCGATTTACCACTATCGTTTTGGGGTTATGCATTAGAGACAATTGCATTCACGTTAAATAGGGCACTGTCTAAATTCGTTGAGACGACACCGTATGAACTATGGTTTGGCAAGAAACCTAAGCTGTTGTTTCTTAAAGTTTGGGGTTGCGACACTTATGTCAAAAGGCTTCAGCCTGATAAGCTCGAACCCAAATCGGAGAAGTGCGTCTTCATAGGATACCCTAAGGAAACAATTGGGTACACCTTCTACCACAAATCCGAAGGCAAGATCTTTGTTGCCAAGAATGGAACCTTTCTAGAGAAGGAGTTTCTCTCGAAAGAAGTGAGTGGAAGGAAAGTAGAACTTGATGAGGTAATTGTACCTTCTCTCGAATTGGAAAGTAGCACATCAGAGAAAATCGTTCCCGTGATGCCTATACCGACTAGAGAGAAAGCTAATGATGATGATCATGAAACTTCGGATCAAGTTACTACAGAACGTCGTAGGTCAACCAGAACATGATCCGCACCAGAGTGGTACGGGAATCCTGTACTGGAAGTCATGTTACTAGACCAAGGCGAACCTACGAACTATGAAGAAGCTATGATGAGCCCAGATTCCGACAGATGGCTTGAGGCCATGAAATCTGAGATAGGATCCATGTATGAGAACAAAGTGTGGACTTTGGTGGATTTGCCCGATGATCGGCAAGCCATAGAGAATAAATGGATCTTCAAGAAGAAGACTGACGCTGATGGTAATGTTACTGTCTACAAAGCTCGACTTGTCGCAAAAGGTTTTCGACAAGTTCAAGGGGTTGACTACGATGAGACTTTCTCACCCGTAGCGATGCTTAAGTCCGTCCGAATCATGTTAGCAATTGCCGCATTTTATGATTATGAAATCTGGCGAATGGACGTCAAAACTGCATTCCTTAATGGATATCTTAAAGAAGAGTTGTATATGATGCAACCAGAAGGTTTTGTCGATCCTAAAGGTGCTAACAAAGTGTGCAAGCTCCAGTGATCCATCTATGGACTGGTGCAAGCATCTCGGAGTTGGAATATACGCTTTGATGAGGTGATCAAAGCATATGGTTTTATACAGACTTTCGGTGAAGCCTGTATTTACAAGAAAGTGAGTGGGAGCTCTGTAGCATTTCTGATATTATATGTGGATGACATATTGTTGATTGGAAATGATATAGAATTTCTGGATAGCATAACTGGATACTTAAATAAGAATTTTTCAATGAAAGACCTCGGTGAAGCTGCTTATATATTGGGCATCAAGATCTATAGGGATAGATCGACACGCTTAATAGGACTTTCACAAAGCACATACCTTGATAAAGTTTTGAAGAAGTTCAAAATGGATCAGTCAAAGAAAGGGTTCTTGCCTGTGTTGCAAGGTGTGAAGTTGAGTAAGACTCAATGCCCGACCACTGCAGAAGATAGAGAGAAAATGAAAGTCATTCCCTATGCCTCAGCCATAGGTTCTATCATGTATTGCTATGCTGTGTACCAGACCTGATGTGTGCCTTGCCATAAGTCTGGCAGGGAGGTACCAAAGTAATCCAGGAGTGGATCACTGGACAGCGGTCAAGAACATCCTGAAGTACCTCAAAAGGACCAAGGATATGTTTCTCGTTTATGGAGGTGATAAAGAGCTCGTCGTAAATGGTTACGTCGATGCTAGCTTTGACACTGATCCAGATGACTCTAAGTCACAAACCGGATACGTATTTATATTGAATGGTGGAGCTGTCAGTTGGTGCAGTTCCAAGCAGAGCGTCGTGGCAGGATCTACGTGTGAAGCGGAGTACATAGCTGCTTCGGAAGCAGCAAATGAAGGAGTCTGGATGAAGGAGTTCATATCCGATCTGGGTGTAATACCTAGTGCATCGGATCCAATGAAAATCTTTTGTGACAACACTGGAGCAATTGCCTTGGCGAAGGAATCCAGGTTTCACAAGAGAACCAAACACATCAACAGACGCTTCAACTCCATTCGTGAACAAGTCAAGGATGGAGACATAGAAATTTGCAAGATACATACGGATCTGAATGTAGCAGACCCATTGACTAAGCCTCTTCCACGAGCAAAACATGATCAGCACCAAGACTCCATGGGTGTTAGAATCATTACAATGTAATCTAGATTATTGACTCTAGTGCAAGTGGGAGACTGAAGGAAATATGCCCTAGAAGCAATAATAAAGTTGTTGTTCTATATTTCCTTATTCATGATAAAGGTTTATTATTCATGCTAGAATTGTATTGATCGGAAACCTAAATATATGTGTGAATACATAAACAAACACCGTGTCCCTAGTGAGCCTCTACTTGACTAGCTCGTTGATCAAAGATGGTTATGGTTTCCTAACCATGGACATGAGTTGTCATTTGATAACAGGATCACATCAGTAGGAGAATGATGTGATGGACAAGACCCATCCATTAGCTTAGCATAATGATCGTTCTGTTTTATTGCTATTGCTTTCTTCATGTCAAATACATATTCCTTCGACTATGAGATTATGCAACTCCCGGATACCGGAGGAATGCCTTGTGTGCTATCAAACATCACAACGTAACTAGGTGATTATAAAGATGCTCTACAGGTATCTCCGAAGGTATTTGTTGAGTTGGCATAGATCGAGATTAGGATTTGTCACTCCGAGTATCGGAGAGGTATCTCTGGGCCCTCTCGGTAATACACATCATAAGCTTGCAAGCAAACGACTAAGGAGTTAGTCACGAGGTGATGTATTATGTAACGAGTAAAGAGACTTGCCGGTAACGAGATTGAACTAGGTATGAAGATACCGACGATCGAATCTTGGGCAAGTAACATACCGATGGACAAAGGGAATTACGTATGTTGTCATAACGGTTCGACGGATAAAGATCTTCATAGAATATGTAGGAGCCAATATGGGCATCCAGGTTCCACTATTTTTTATTGACCGGAGAGGTGTCTCGGTCATGTCTACATAGTTCTTGAACCCGTAGGGTCCGCACGCTTAATGTTCGTTGACGATATAGTATTATATGAGTTATGTGATTTGGTGACTGAATGTTGTTTGGAGTCCCGAATGATATCATGGACATGACGAGGAGTCTCGAAATGGCCGAGAGGTAAAGATTGATATATAGGATGATGGTATTCGGACACCGGAAGTGTTTCGATGGGTACCGGGTACTTATCGGGTCACCGAAAGGGGTTCCGGGCACCCCCGGCAAAAGATATGGGCCTTATGGGCCAAGAGGGGAAACACACCAGCCACAAGGGGCTGGTGCGCCCCCCATATGGGCCGGCCTAAGGAGGAGAAGGAAAGGGGAGAAGGGAAAGGAAAGTGTGGACTAGGATTCCCACTTCCTTCTCTCTCCCCCTCTTTCTTTTCCCCTTGGGAAAACATGGCAGGGGGGCGCAGGGCAAGGCAGGGCCCCTAGGGGGCCGGCGGCCAGCCCTAGGGCGTGCCCTGGCCTCTCCCCTCCCCCTCCCACCTATATATATGTGGGAGGGGGGCACCTAGCACACCCCAGACAATTGCCGAGCCGTGTGCGGCGCCCCCCTCCACAGTTTACACCCCCGGTCATATTTTCGTAGTGCTTAGGCGAAGCCCTGCGAAGATCACTTCACCATCACCGTCACCATGCCGTCGTGCTGACGGAACTCATCTACTACCTCGACGTCTTGCTGGATCAAGAAGGCAAGGGACATCACCGAGCTGAACGTGTGTAGAACACGGAGGTGTCGTGCGTTCGGTACTTGATCGGTTGAAGCGCGAAGAAGTTCGACTACATCAACCGCGTTGCGAAACGCTTCCGCTTACGGTCTACGAGGGTACATAGACACACTCTCCCCCTCGTTGCTTTGCATCTCCATGGATAGATCATTGTGTGCGCATAGGAATTTTTTTTTGTTTTCTATGTAACGATTCCCAACACACAAGTCTAATAAGTCTTTGAGGAGTTTGATAAATCCAATGAATGTCGACCCCTAAAAATGTATGTCTTCAAGTGAAGACTTTGGTTTTCTTGAATACTTTGAAAATGAGGAAATTGGTGTGACCTTGAAGACATTGATATTGATGCGAGGATTATGAAGCGTGAAGACTTTTGTTTTCGTAGTTTCATTTTCTCTTTCTTGAGTCATCGGAAACACCGTACTGTTAAAGGGGGTCGAGGTAAAACTAAGGAAAAGTTTCCAAGTGATGCTCATCTCAAAGCCTACACATACCCAATCCTTAGAGTGAAGCCTTTGGAAATCTCATACAGTTCAGTCAATTTCTTCAGTGACAGAGACGAAGATCTTCTGTTCTCTAAGGAATTTGTTCTGACCGAGGAGTTAGAAATTCGCCGGTGTGGATTGCCTACAAGTGAGGAACATGATAGCCCTGTGGAATTTGAGAGCTGAAATTTCCGACCGTTGCTGCGCTACGCGCCAGCTGTCCCAAATATCTTATCCACCTAACGGTCATATCATTGAAGGGCATTTATGTCTTATCATGTCGGGCTGCTCCCTGGCTATAAATAGCCGCCCCCCTCAACCACTAGCTGGTTGGCTGCTCCAAGAGAAACTGACACTTGTCAATTAGAGCATCCCATCCTCCGAGGACTTTGAGAGAAAATCATCAGTGAGTAAAAACCCAAAACCCCAACACCTACAACCCAAAGTTATTGAGCATCACTGAAGAGATTGTTCCTGTGTGGAACCGACGCTTGTTACCTTTGAAGACTATGCATCTTTCAAACAGTTAGGCGTCATGGTCTAGAGCATCCAAGAGGAATTGTGGATCGCCGAGTGACCTAGCCTGTGAAGGTTTAAAAGTCACCTGAAGACTTACCACGAGTGATTGGGCGAGGTCTATGTGACCTTAGCTCAAGGAGAATACAGTACGGACTGTGTGTCCTTTGGTTTAAATACCAAGCCGCTCCAACCAGACGTACAACTGTCACAACAGTTGGAACTGGTCTACCAAATCACTATCTTCACCGAGCTACTGGTTCTATTTCCTCAACCCTTTCATTTCCTCGCTTACTTGTTGTTGAACTTGATCGTTACTATTTGAAGACTTTGACTGAAGACTTTCTCAATTTCCTCAACCCAAATTCTTCAGTCATCTTGTCTTCTGCCTGCTCATCCTGTTCACACGCTACTTGTGCTCTGTGCTTGTTTCATATCATCATGATGACTGTGTTACTCCCATGTTATGCTTGCACCTGAGTACTTTATCCGCTGCTTGTATTTTGTCACTTAGCAAATTCCTCAAGTAGTATTTCCTTAGTGACGAATTTGTAAAAATCGCCTATTCACCCCCCTCTAGTCGATATAACGCACTTTCAGATCCAAACCGTTATTGCATCTTCATAGTGTTCCTGGTTGATCATAGGGTGATTTTTTTAATTTTCTACTATGTTTCCCAATAGTTTCGGCGTTCAAGATGTCGTGAGTGCACGACAGGGGTGGGACGAGAAAGGAGTTGAGACACAAACAGTGCCTTCAGTGGCGTTTGTGGTGGCACAACACAAACATTTCAGTTTAGTTAAAAAACAAATTGAGGGCATCTTCAAAGTGGACCTTTAAATCGCCCGCAAAACATCTGGACTGTGTTGCCCGGACGTACTTTGCCATCCAACACCGCCCTACATCGATCCATGGACCAATCCGCTTGTCCATTTTCCCGCAAACCAGAAGCAACCTAACGGAGCTTTGCGGGTGTTCGGACCACCACCATGTAGGACTCAGACACCCCAGCCCACCCAAAACCACACCTGGACCCTCATCTCCATTTGTTCCCTCTTTCTCTGCATATGCTTCCCCCCTTGCTGACATCGCCGCTCTACCACCCTAGCCACTCGACAAGTCCTTTCGAGACCCCCACGACTTCCGTCGCTCCACCCGATTGCCACACCACTTTGTCTACGTCGCTGGTCCACACCTCTCGTCCATCCACCGCGTAGGTACCATCCGCCCCTACGAGGGGTCACCATGCTCGACAAGTGTTTGGTGAAATGTGGTGATATTTTTTTGTCCCTTGTTTGTAGCAATGGATTCAGACATGGAGTACACGTATGAGCACTACGTTGAGTTGTCCCAGCGGAGGATTGTGCAGATGAAAGAGCGATGATGCAGGTGGTGCAGAAGTGCATGTTCTCAATTTCAAGGGGTTGATCAAGGGTCATTGAGTCCTGAATCAAAAAGCATTTGACGGTGTGGAAGAATACTTTGTCCCCGATGCCCCATTCGCAGACAATTTTGCCAACGCTTTCGGATGTGAAAAAATGTCTTCGATCACCTCTACAATGGTGCCCTGACCTACGATGACTACTTCATCTTGAAGAAGAATTTCGTACGAAGGATTGGATTCTCTGGTTACCTTAAATGCATGACTACATTGCAAATGCTTGCATATGGCACGGTCGCAGATTCATGGGATGAGTATCTCCGGATGAATGAGAGTACATGTGGAGATGCCATGATTAGATTTGCTACTACGATGATCGAGGTGTTTGACCTTAGTACTTGAGGGAACCAACTGTTAGATACACCGAAAGTCTCTTGGCAATGTTCGAAGCATGAGGGTGGCTATGTTTGCTCAAATATATTGATTCCATACTCTGGAGATGAAAGAACTGCCCAAAAGCTCTACAAGGGCAATATCGGAACCATGTTAAGAAGCCCATCATCATTCTTGAAGCAATTGCATCACATGACCTCTGGATTTGACACGTTTCTTTGGCATGCCCGGATCTCACAATGACAATGTGCTGCAGTAGTCTCCATTGTTTACTAGGTTGACTGAAAGGCAAGCTCCTCCTTGCAACTATACTATCGATGGACATCAATACAAACATGGGCTACTATCTAGTTGACAATATCTATCCTCTGTAGGCTACCTGCGTGATGACCATCTCTGGGTCAGTTGGTCAGAAAGATCTCACTTTGCCCAAAGATAGGAAGGAACTAGAAAGGATGTGGAGAGGGCATTTGGAGTGCTCCAAGCATGTTTAGGTGTTTGTGGATCCGCAAAACAATGAGATCCGAAGACCTTGTGTAGGAGGTGATGACATGTTGTGTGATCATCCACAACATGACCATGGAGGATGAGGGTGAAGAGGTTGTCGGAGTATGAAATTTGAGAACATGGGTGATCCTATACAACCTCTAGATTAAAATCCAGGTACGTTTGATGAGTTTGTTAAAATGCATCAATAAATTTAGCATCGAGCAACTCATGAGCAGCTAGAGGAAGATTTGATTGAGCATGTGTGAATGGTCAAAGGGGACAATTAGAACATATGTGCGAGCTGAATTCAAATCGAACTAATTATTGAAAAACTTAGTTGTATTGTAATATTTAAATTAGAACTACCATCACATTTGAATATTTTCACTAATCAAAGATTTGATATGCTTTCACTAATCAAAGATTTGATATGCTATTATTTTGAGCTCGCGAACTTAAAAAATAGAGACGTGCGTTTAAGGGACAATTAGAACATATGTGCAGTTGAATTCAAGTTGACTATTTATTTGAAAACTTAGTTGGATTGCAATATTTAGATTAGAACTACTATCGCATTTGAATATTTTCACTAATCAAATATTTGATATGCTATTATTTTGAGCTCGTGGACTTAAAAAATAGAGACAGACGTTTAGAGGATAAAGTTGGATGGTCGTCTCGACCAATCTATGGACAAATACAGTGTGTGTCGGCGATGCCCTCAGGCAACTCCAACGCATGACCCCAAATGGTCCGGCCGCGTATGTTTGGAGGTAAACGGGCATAAATCGCGGCTCAACGCGCGGGAGCAAACGGACAAACGTCCATTTTTTGTCCGCCGTCGATGCATTTCTGGCCCAAACTTGGGCCGCGTTTGTGTCGAAATGGACAGTGCGCGGACGGGTGGGACGTGCGCCCTTGTCCTCCCCTGGCCCGTCCGTCGGGGACTGCTACTTGTGAGCTATGTTGGGATTTTCCCCGAAGAGGAAGGGTGAAGCAATATAGTGGCGGATAGTATTTCCCTCAATAGAGAACCAAGGTTATCGAACCAAGAGGAGACTCACGCAAACACATAGTATACAGTACCTGCATACACAAGAGCAAATACTTGCACCCAACGCGGGCAAGAGGATTGGCAATCCCCTTGTACTCGTTAATTGCAAGGATCAAATCTGGTATATGTAGATAGGTAAATTGCAAAGTAAAATAAAAGAAAGGAAATTGCAGCAAGGTATTTTTGGTTTTTGTAATATGATTAAAATAGATCCGGGGGCCATAGTTTTTCACTAGATGCTTCTCTCTCATAAAAATATAATACGATGGGTGGACAAATTACTGTTGGGCAATTGATAGAAACGATCATAGTTATGACGTTATTCATGGCAATGATCATCTATATAGACATTAAGTCTATGACAAGTAGACCGACTCCTGCCTGCATCTACTACTATTACTCCACCAATCGATCAACCCCTGCCTGCATCTATGGTATTAAGTTCATGACAAACAGAGTAACGCTTTAAGCAAGATGACATAATATAGACAGAATAAAACCAAAAAATATGATTAAACCCTGTCATTTTACCCTTAGTAGCAAAAATACAAATAGGTGCCTCGCTACCCCTTCTCTCACAAGGTGAGGACACCGCAAGATTGAACCTTCTACAAAACACCTCTCCCATTGAAGATAAATTAATCTAGTTGGCCAAACCAAACTAATAGATCGAAGAGAAATACAAAGCTATAATAATCATGCATAATAATGTTCAGAAAAGACTCAATTACTTTCAATGATTAATCTGATCATAAACCCACAATTCATCGGATCCCAAAAAACACACCGCAAAAGAAGACTACATTGGATCGATCTTCGAGAAGAACATTGTATTGAAGATCAATGTCAGAAAAGAAGCCATCTAGCTAATCACTATGGGCCCGTAGGTCTGTGGTGAACTACTCACACATCATCGGAGGTGCAGCAAGGTTGATGCAGAAACCCTCCATGATCGATTCCCCCTCCAGCAGAGTACCGAAAAGGCCTCCAGATGAGATCCCGGAAGAACAATAGCGTACGGCGGAGGAAAAATGTTTCGGGTGACTCTCTGTTGTTTTGGGATTTATGGGAATTTATAGAAGTGGAATTAGGTCAAACGGAGTTACGTGGGGCTCACAAGCTCAGGTGGCGCGCCCCCCTGGGGCGTCGTGTGAGCTTGTGTCTCTCCCGTCCATCTTCTGGCCTCCTCCCGAAGCTTCTAGGGTCCCTTCTGGTCCAGAAAAAAATATTGTAAAGTTTCATCGTGTTTGAACTTCGTTTGATACTGTTTTTCCGCGGAACAATAAAATAGGCAAAAATAGAAACTAGCACTGGCACTGAGTTCATAGGTTAGTTTCCAAAAATGATATAAAATTGCATATAAAGTATTTAAAATTGATAATATAATAGTATGAAACAATGAAAAATTATAGATATGTTGGGAACGTATCAGCGACATAACGCGCCCACTTTCCCCCTCATTCCCAAAAACCCTCCCGCGCTCCCCCTCCCCTCCCTTCTCCATGGCCGACGCCCGTGTCTGGGATTGGAGATGTGGTGGAGAGGCAGAGGGGCAAGACCAACTCGAAGGTTGACGAGAAGCGTGATGCGGCATCTATCGCCTTGCAAGAAACTTTGCACGACATTATGACTCAAAAGGAAGTGAGGGACGAGAGGAGGCGCCAAAAAAAGGAGGAGCAAATGAAGATATACTTTGAGCTCCAAACGAAGAAGCATAACATGGAGGAGGCCGTCAAGAGAAGGAACTTGGACATGGAGGAGCCTTCCAAACGAAGAAGCTCGTGATCGAGGCCTTCAATGCCGACACCAAAGCAAAAGATGTAACATCCCCAGATCTCAACCCTGTCTTCAAGCTAATTAATTAACCATGTCATAATGATTGTCCTAAATAAATTGCATTCAGGAAATAATTCAACTCAAATTCAAAGTTCAAATGCAAGTCAAATAATTATTTCTTCAAACAGCAAATCAAAAATGTTCATTAAGTGGCAAATAATTCAGAGGCAAATATAAAATTGTAATCAACATTAATGGAATTAGTTAAGTGACTCAAACAGTAAGAGACAGTGCAAAACAACAAGGTTTAATCCATTTTATCTAATACAAAATTTAAATGAACTCCAACTGCCTCCAAACCTTTTTCTAATAGTGGTAAATATTGCATAGTATTTATCTTGGCAAGTCTCATATTTTGCAAAAGTCATTTGGAATAAAAAGAAAAGACAAAACAGAAAAGAAAACAGAAATAGAAATAGGAAAATAGAAAAGGGCCTAGTGCTACAGGATCCGGCCCAGCCCACCTAGCTCATCTCCCTCCTCATCGCGCGCTGTCGCGCGCGCGCGCCGACACGGCGACAGCCGCCGCGCGTCGTCCATCCGCCGGTTCCCCGCGATGGATAAGGATGGCCCCGAGCACCCCCCTGGAACCCTAGCCCCCTCCCTTTTCTCCCCATTCCTCCCTCGAGCTCTCTCTTTCTCTCGCTCGGACGCATCCGCGCGCCGCCGTCGCCATGGACCTCGCCGTTCCCGCGGCCACCGGTGGGCCCCACATCCGGCGAAGCCATCTGGGAGGCCCGCCGTCCTCCTCCCCTTCGCCTGGTGTCTTCAGCTGGAGTCGGGGTGCCTCGCAGCTCCCAATACAAGCCCGTCCCCAACCTCCGGCCACTGAGATCGCCGCCGTCGATTCACCTCGGCTCTGCGCTGCTAAGCACCCACAAGGCCTTCGTGAGCCGGCTAGGTGAGCTCCCCTTCATCTCTCCCCATCAGCGCTTCATTCCTGCGGCCGTAGCTAGCCGTGCGCGTCGCGCCTCCATGACTGTGCTCAGGCTCCGCTGTTGAGCTCGCCGTCGTAGTTCCCGTTGCTGCCAAGACCGTCCGAGCATTTTGTCGTGTTCGAGGCACTCCCGTAGGGTGGCTAGGCCCTTCAAACTGCTTGCGCGCGCTAGACCGTCGCCTCCGTGTTCACCGTACTCCGGTCGCCGCTAGAGCTCGCCGTAGTCACTGTTCCGGCCACCCCCGTCAAACGATGCTACCCCAGATCGCTTCGCGTCGTCGCCCTGGTCCCGTAGGTGCTCGCGGTGGTCCAAACGGACCACCACAGCCGTTTTCCGACCGATTCCGAGCCGCACCACCGCGGAAATGGCCGCCGGCGTGCTGACATGGCCAGTCAACGGGGGTCGCTAATGACGCCCGTGTGAGACTGACTCGTGGATCCCGCGCTTAATTAGTTTAGGATTAGATTAAGTGTTAATTAACCCGACTTAATCATACACTGACATACGGGCCCCGCCCACTTAATCAATGTTTTGTAATTAAAAACTGAATTAGTTAATTAGTTCTGACACTGACAATGGGGCCCCATGCACTAATAAACCTAATTAGCTAAATTAACCCCTCTGTCAACCTTTGGGTCACTAACATGTGGGTCCCAGTGGTCAGTTTGACCTGGACCGGACAGTGTTGACTGATGATGTCACCCTGGCGTAATGCTGATGTCATAATTCACTTTTAGTAATTCTGTTAATTTAAATAAAATCCAGAAAATGTTTAAATCTTTTAAAATCAGTAGAAATTAAACCGTAGCTCGGATCGAAAAACTTTCTACATGAAAGTTGATCAGAACGACGAGACGAAGCTGATCGTGCCGTCTGTTTCCGTGTCGGGACCCTCTACTTAGGTGAACCCACAACTTTTAGCCTGTTTCCGGTAAATGAATAGTGCATATACACTGGTTAATAAATCCCACTTAAATCCTAAAATAACTAATATGACTTAGACATGCTTCTAGGCAACCCTGCACTGCACGTTAGCAAAGCATGCTCTGCGTTGCATATGTTTGTTGTATATTTATCCATTTCCTCCCCCTCTTCTCTCTCGATAGAGCCCGGTACCGACGCAGCTCCGAAGATCGATGACCCCTGACGACCTTGCCTTTGCCGCTGAGCAACCAGGCAAGCCCCCCCTTTGATCATCTTGATATCGCCCATTCTATTCTCTCATGCTTGCATTAGATTTTGCTAATGTAATTGATTGCTCCTATTCTGTTGCATAGCCTGATTTTGTAACTACTGTTGATACCTGCCAGATATCCAAACTGCTTAGTATAGGTTGGTTAGTGACCCATCAGAGCCCCCACTTTGACCCAACCGCCCCGCTAGATTATCAGAAGACCCGATCAACGGGATCGAAGACCAGACCCCGGCACCGCACATCACCCCCTTAGTTGTACGACACTGCAGTGTTACTATCGAGTGCCGAGTGTGATACCTCGTACAGAACTTCTGATGTTAACTCTGTAGAGTAGCTATTCGGTTGTGGTCATCGAGGGTGATTTCTCTTTCACCACTCTCGATAATGACGCTGTCGTGCAACACCTCAAGTGTGAACCCATCGAGGGTGATTCCTCCGAGTTCACCTTGACGGATACATCGAGTAAGAATCCAACGAGGGTGATACCACGGATTCTTCAGATGTTATGGACACACGGATACTTGGACTTTACAACTGATACTTGGAAAGGCGGGTCGACCCTGAGGGGTACCCGCGAATGATGGGATGTCGGGTTGACCTGGAGGTCACTCGTGAGTTAAATATGAGGCACGGTTGGGCATTCTTAGCCCTTGTAGCAAGTCCTCGAGACGGGGCGACGGGGTCACATCGATCGTGAGTCTCTGCTCGTTACCGCAAGCCCCTAATCCACTAACGGTTTGGATATTTGATCCGAGCAGGCCTCTGGCCTGATAGTACTAACCATCACGTGGGAAAGTTATGGGCACTCTGCATCGTGGCATCAGCCGAAAGCTCTATCAGACATCCAGTTCAGCCTGGCGGCCGGGCTGGGCCGGCACCATCCTGTAGTGGTGGAGCCTGGTTCGCCCTGCACGCAACGACCCGGAGGGCGAGGGGCGATGGACCAAGACCCCCTTGCGCTTAGGATGTAGACCGACGGGGACCTCTTTGCTGAGCTGTAGGTAGGGTTGCGGTGTATCGTTTGACCGAGGCCGGGCATGACCCAGGAAAGTGTGTCCGGCCGGAGTTAAGCGAGCGTGGTGGGTAAGTTGGTGCACCCCTGCAGGGAAGAAAACATCTATCGATAGCCTGTCCTACGGTAACGGACACTCGGAGTTGTATCCCGATCGATACAACTAGAACTTGAGATGATACCTGGATATGTGGCTCCGAGATCGCTTTCTCGCAGGGAGTCAAGGAAGGATCTCTAGGCGAGGTTGATAACACTACTACTATGGCTCTGGGATTGCTTTCTCGCAGGGAGTCGAGAAAGGATCTCTGGGCGAGGATGATGACTATTACTACTTTATACTATGCTATTCTGTTCTCTTCTAAATGCCGCAAGATGCTCGAAGATGCTTGAAGATGCTAGACTTCGATAGGACTAGGCCTTCCCTCTATTCTGGCATTTCTGCAGCCCAGTCCACATATACAACCTCTCATTGAAAATGTTGCATATGTAGTGTAGATCCTTGCTTGCTGAGTACTTCGGATGAGTACTCACGGTTGCTTTGCATTCTTTTCCCCCATATCCATTTGATGCAACCAGATGACGGAGCCTCTGAGGCAGCCGCCCTTCTGATGACTACTTCTACCACCTTGACGGTGGTTACTTCTATAAGTTGGCCGACGTCCAGGAGTAGGATCGGAGGGTCCCAGGCAGGAGGCCTGTGCCTTTCGCTCGTAGCTTTTATTTTGCGCCGCCTTTCTTAAGGCTTCTCTGTTAACTTATGTCTGTACTTAGATATCTAAGGCTTCCGCTGATGCTTGTTTGGCATCAAGCTTATGTATTCGAGCCCTCGAGGCCCTGGCTTGTAATATAATGCTTGTATGCCTTTATTTTTGTTTTAGAGTTGTGTTGTGATATCTTCAAGTGAGTCCTTAGGCTTGATTGTGTGCATTTGCATGTATGGTTAGTGCACGATTAAGCCGGGGGCGTCACAGGTTGGTATCAGAGCCGACTGCCTATAGGATCCCCCTTTCCAACTCCTTGGCCGAAGTTGAGTCTAGAAACCAAAAACTGTTTTACTAACATGGCTGTGTGGCTTACGGGCCCACGTCGCCAATTGGGTGGTATTAGGATCTTTTATTCCTCGTCTTTAATCTGGGACTCTGATCTCTCTTCCTTTCGGGTTAAAGATTTTGCTAACTCCAACACTAGGTTCTCATAACCGCTTTCTCCCGGAGAGCCCCCCCTCATTTCAGAAAATGGCGTGTCATCATCAGAAGACTCTAAAGATACTTCTCGATGTTTCCCGAGACCCTATGCCACTGCCTTGCAGTTCCTGACCACCGATAATTCCTAATGAATAACTACTTGCACTCGTCGTACATATATTCATTCCAGTTACTCTTTGTTCCATCCGACATATCGAAATACTATCCGACATTGCGAAAATTCTCTGAACCCACTGCCTTGCAGTTCCTTTCCGCCTGAACATACTTATGAATAATTCCTCACATTTCTGAGGATCCATTCATCCCCAATTGTTCTTGTGTTCACGAAATACTTCGTATTGCTTTCCGATCTCACGAAGATCCTCTGTAGCCTAGTGCTCCCGAAAGTCTTGTCTGCCTGCATTATGGTTAAATCCATACGTCCGGCAATATTCATTAACATCCTTTGTCATTGCCATCCTGAGCCTATTGATTCATCATGTTGCGAATGCTCGCAATCAACAGTCGATTCCTAGAACTCGTCCTTTTGGCTCAGACGTCAATTTGGACATGAGTTGGTTCTCAGCTAATCAACTTGCAATCGATTGTCCATCGTATTCAATAACCTCGTGAGTTCTTCCCTGATGCTAATACCTTCGGTAAATTGTATCATCTGCTTTGACTTCGACACTTGTTTTCGAACTCGTATCCCTTGCTTTGGTTGCTGGATGTATAGCTTCGTAAAAAATGCCCGGATGGGTTGAACATATGCTTTCCTTAACCTGTGTAAATTGAAAGTTATGCGGGTTATATCTACTCACATTTCGTCGGATAAATTTTCAACTCTACAACTTCTTCAGAGACGAGAAGTAAATGAAAGGTTATGCATTGAAGAAGTGGGAGTCGACCTTGAACCTTGTGTTCATGCCCATGGAAACGATGTAGATCCTATCATGGAAGCTTCTTGTAATAATAACTATTTCCTTGATATAATAGCATCTGGTATCTGTGAATTGATCCTTTGCAATCGTGGTTCCGACCATATTTTCTCGATGATTCCATTTCTCAGACAAGTTAAAGCACTTGTCTTCTACAGATCAATACATCTCCGCAACCCCTATTTTGATCTTCTTTCGAGTATTACCCTTCGGTATCTTGAGGATATCAAAGAACTGTGTTGCTTCCTATGAGTCTTCATCTAGTATTGCTTCTCACTGATTTCAGATCCCCCCCCGGGTTCTGAGTTATTAGTCACTCGAGAACACCGATAAGTGAATCGATTCCGTACTCTGATTCAATAACTCTAAGTAATTTTCATTGCTTACGAGTTAATAATCCTTTAAGTCATTCCTAGCATGATGGGTTATATCATTATCGTGCTAAATTTAAACTGTGCTACATGGTCCTTCTTCCCGGAGCACAATTTTTGACGTTGAGCTAAGCTTACGTCGCTCTTCCTCGTCATATCATTTCGCCTTGAACAACAAGCTTGGTTTTGAGTTTGTGTCGTACCCGTGGTTCCAATATCCATTCGCTTCATCATTCTTTGACTTGAAGTCACCGCCGATCGATTACATCTTCATGAAATCTCTCGACGAATGTGTCGTGACCATCATCAACATTCTGAGCTCTTCCAGGATATCAATTGAATTCATGATGAGAAATACCCTCCTTGCCTCTCGATGAATTGTGTTATCATCGACAACATTCTTGCCTTCCCCCAACACAAACTTGTTCATATAATTTTGGAAATACATCCTTTTTGACATGTCGATGGATTGCAGGTGAACCCAACGGCCACATCCTCATACTTTTCCTGATAAAATTGCATGAGATGTTCTAGAAATTCCCGATGGATCCTTTGTGGTCCCAAGGTCCGCCCTTTACCTGATGACCATGTCAACGCTATCCCGAAGCATGTCTGTGGTAATCCGAATATCCACAAGAACATTGAAAGCGCAATGCTAAATGTTTCTTGATCAACTATCCAAACACTGTTGTATGGATAAACATCATAATTTCCTTGCCCCTTTGTCTAAATGGTTACATACTTGGAGTCCTATCATACATACCAGGCTCGGCTTTTCCTAGGGAAAGATATACTCTTGATACTCGAGTATAAACACATTTTCCTTTCCATTGGTCTGATTAAAATACTAATCGCATTTTCCTTTTCATTGTTTTGTTTAACCTTTCTTGTAATCTAATTTATCTAAGCAGAGATAATTCCCTGCTTAGGTAAACACCTCGGTGTACAACCTTGTCAGTGAGACCCTGTTACTATTGTTGATGACATTCCGGTAACCCCCGATGGACGAGAACTTTGCCTATTGGTCCACCTCGTTCAACGAGCAGGAAAATGGTTGTCTTCGTCCCTCGCCCTTGGTACCGATGTTGCCACCGACATAACTGACAGACTATCCCCTGACATACCTTGTTGTCGTGACCGGTAAGATGACACCGTCCTCCCTACTCTCGATCGACACCCCCCACAGTTCCACAGGATCGGAACCTGACTCTCCTGTATATCCTTGATTCCGAAGTATCATATGCTTTTGGCTTGGTGTGTTATCGCGAGCCACCTTCCGAAAGATGATCTATTCCCGATGCTATGAACCCCTTTCACACTCCGTTCAGGTAACGATCGGATGTCCATTCGCTTGAAACTTCCTATTGTACCTTCATACTTTTCTCTCGATGTTTTCTTAAGTTTCAACTCGAGAGATTCTTTCTGCCACATCCCCTGAGCTATATGCCAGAAAAACGACCTAGCATAGGTCCGTTCTCCCGAAGTCACCTCTTAATCTTTACTTCCCCACTTAAATCTCGGGACGAGATTTCTTGTAGTGGAGGAGATTTGTAACATCCCCAGATCTCAACCCTGTCTTCAAGCTAATTAATTAGCCATGTCATAATGATCGTCCTAAATAAATTGCATTCAGGAAATAATTCAACTCAAATTCCAAGTTCAAATGCAAGTCAAATAATTATTTCTTCAAACAGCAAATCAAAAATGTTCATTAAGTGGCAAATAATTCAGAGGAAAATATAAAATTGTAACCAACATTAATGGAATTAGTTAAGTGACTCAAACAGTAAGAGACAGTGCCAAAACGGCAAGGTTTAATTCATTTTATCTAATACAAAATTTAAATGAACTCCAACTGCCTCCAAACCTTTTTCTAACAGTGGTAAATATTGCATAGTATTTATCTTGGCAAGTCTCATATTTTGCAAAAGTCATTTGGAATAAAAAGAAAAGACAAATTAGAAAAGAAAACAGAAACAGAAATAGGAAAATAGAAAAGGGCCTAGTGCTACGGTGCACTTAGGCCTGCTGCTACAGGATCCGGCCCAGCCCACCTAGCTCATCTCCCTCCTCATCACGCGTTGTCGCGCGCGCGCGCCGACACGGCGACAGCCGCCGCGCGTCGTCCATCCGCCGGTTCCCCGCGATGGATAAGGATGGCCCCGAGCACCCCCCCTAGAACCCTAGCCCCCTCCCCTTTCTCCCCATTCCTCCCTCGAGCTCTCTCTCTCTCGCTCAGACGCATCTGCGAGCCGCCGTCACCGTGGACCTCACCGTTCCCGCGGCCACCGGCGGGCCCCGCATCCGGCGAAGCCGTCTGGGAGGCCCGCCGTCCTCCTTCCCTTCGCCTGGTGTCTTCAGCTGGAGCCGGGGCGCCTCGCAGCTCCCGATACGAGCCCGTCCCCAACCTCCGGCCACTGAGATCGCCGCCGTCGATTCACCTTGGCTCTGCGCTGCTAAGCACCCACAAGGCCTTTGTGAGCCTGCTAGGTGAGCTCCCCTTCATCTCTCCCCATCAGTGCTTCATTCCTGCGGCCGTAGCTAGCCGTGCACGTCGCGCCGCCATGACCGTGCTCAGGCTCCGCTGTTGAGCTCGCGCCGTAGTTCCCGTTGCTGCCAAGACCATCTGAGCACGTCGTCGTGTTCGAGGCACTCCCGTAGGGCGGCTAGGCCCTTCAAACTGCTTGCGCGCGCGCTAGACCGTCGCCTCCATGTTCACTGTACTCCGGTCGCCGCTAGAGCTCGCCATAGTCACTGTTCCAGCCACCCCCGTCAAACGCTGCTAGCCCGGATCGCTTCGCGCCGTCGCCCTGGTCCTGTAGGTGCTCGCGGTGGTCCAAACGGACCACCACAACCGTTTTCCGACCGATTCCGAGCCGCGCCGCCGCGGAAATGGCCACCGGCGTGCTGACGTGGCCAGTCAACGGGGTTCGCTAATGATGCCCGTGTGAGACTGACTGGTGGGTCCCGCGCTTAATTAGTTTTGGATTAGATTAAGTGTTAATTAACCCGACTTAATCAGACACAGACATACGGACCCCACCCACTTAATCAATGTTTTGTAATTAAAAACTGAATTAGTTAATTAGTTCTGACACTGACAATGAAGCCCCACGCACTAATAAACCTAATTAGCTAAATTAACCCCTCTGTTAACCTTTGGGTCACTTACATGTGGGTCCTAGTGGTCAGTTTGACCTGGATCGGCCAGTGTTGACTGATGACATCACCCTGGCGTAATGCTGACGTCATAATTCACTTTTAGTAATTCTGTTAATTTAAATAAATTTCAGAAAATGTTTAAATCTTTTAAAATCAGTAAAAATTAAACCGTAGCTCGGATCGAAAAACTGTCTACATGAAAGTTGATCAGAACGACGAGACAAAGCTGACCGTGCCGTCTGTTTCCGTGTCGGGACCCTCTACATAGGTGAACCCGCAACTTTTAGCCTGTTTCCGATAAATGAATAGTGCATATACACCGGTTTATAAATCCCACTTAAATCCTAAAATAACTAATATGACTTAGACATGCTTTTAGGCAACCCTGCACTGCACGTTAGCATAGCATGCTCTGCATTGCATATGTTTGATGTATATTTATCTGTTTCCTCCCCTTCTTCTCTCTCGATAGAGCTCGGTACCGACGCAGCTCCGGAGATCGACGACCCCTGACGACCTTTCCTTTGCCGCTGAGCAACCAGGCAAGCCCCCCCTTTGATCATCCTGATATCGCCCATTCTATTCTCTCATGCTTGCATTAGATTTTGCTACTGTAATTGATTGCTCCTATTCTGTTGCATAGCCTGTTTTTGTAACTACTGTTGATACTTGCCTAATATCCAAACTGCTTAGTATAGGTTGGTTAGTGACCCATCAGAGCCCCCACTTTGACCCAACTGCCCCGCTGGATTATCAGAAGACCCAATCAACGGGATCGAAGAACAGACCCCGGCACTGCATATCACCCCCTTAGTTGTACGACACTGCAGCGTTACTATCGAGTGCCAAGGGTGATACTTCGTATAGCACTTCTGATGTTAACTCTGTAGAGTAGCTATTCGGTTGTGGTCATCGAGGGTGATTCCTCTTTCACCACTCCCGATAACGACGCTGTCGTGCAACACCTCAAGTGTGAACCCATCGAGGGTGATTCCTCCGAGTTCACCTTGACGGATACATCGAGTAAGAATCCAATGAGGGTGATACCTCGGATTCTTCAGATGTTATGGACACATGGATACTTGGACTTTACAACTGATACTTGGAAAGGCGGGTCGACCCTGAGGGGTACCCGCGAATGATGGGATGTCGGGTTGACCTGGAGGTTACCCGTGAGTTAAATACATGGCGCGGCCGGGCATTCTTAGCCCTTGCAGCAAGTCCTCGAGACGGGGCGACGGGGTCACATCGATCGTGAGTCTCTGCTCGTTACCACAAGCCCCTAATCCACTAACGATTTGGATATTTGATCCGAGCAGGCCTCTGGCCTGATAGCACTAACCATCACGTGGGAAAGTTATGGGCACTCTGCATCGTGACATCAACCGAAAGCTCTGTCAGACGTCCAATTCAGCCTGGCGTCCGGGCTGGGCTAGCACCATCCTGTAGTGGTGGAGCCTGGTTCGCCCTGCACTCAACGACCCGGAGGGCGAGGGGCGATGGCCCAAGACCCCCTTGCGCTTAGGATGTAGACCGACGGGGACCTCTCTGCTGAGCTGTAGGTAGGGTTGCGGTGTATCGTTTGACCGAGGCCGGGTATGACCCAGAAAAGTGTGTCCGGACGGAGTTAAGCAAATGTGGTGGGTAAGTTGGTGCACCCTTGCAGGGAAGAAAACATCTATCGATAGCCTGTCCTACGGTAACGGACACTCGGAGTTGTATCCCGATCGATACAACTAGAACTTGAGATGATACCTGGATATGTGGCTCCGGGATCGCTTTCTCGCAGGGAGTCGAGGAAGGATCTCTGGGCGAGGTTGATAACACTACTACTATGGCTCTGGGACTGCTTTCTCGCAGGGAGTCGAGAAAGGATCTCTAGGTGAGGATGATGACTATTACTACTTTATACTATGCTATTCTATACTCTTCTAAATGCTGCAAGATGCTCGAAGATGTTTGAAGATGCTAGACTTCGATAGGACTAGGCCTTCCCTCTATTCTGACATTTCTGCAGCCCAGTCCACATATACAACCTCTCTTTGAAAATATTGCATATGTAGTGTAGATCCTTGCTTGCTGAGTACTTCGGATGAGTACTCACGGTTGCTTTGCATTCTTTTTCCCCCATATCCATTTGATGCAACCAGATGACGGAGCCCCTGAGGCAGCTGCCCTTCCGACGACTACTTCTACCACCTCGAGGGTGGTTACTTCTATAAGCTGGCCGACGTCCAGGAATAGGATCGGAGGGTCCCAGGCAGGAGGCCTGCGCCTTTCGATTGTAGCTTTTATTTTGCGCCGCCTTTCTTAAGGCTTCTCTGTTAACTTATGTCTGTACTCAGATATCTAAGACTTCCGCTGATACTTGTTTGGCATCAAGCTTATGTATTCGAGCCCTCGAGGCCCTGGCTTGTAATATAATGCTTGTATGGCTTTATTTATGTTTTAGAGTTGTGTTGTGATATCTTCAAGTGAGTCCTTAAGCTTGATCGTGTGCATTTGCGTGTATGGTTAGTGCACGATTAAGCCGGGGACGTCACAAAAGAGGTGGCGCTAGCAATCATGAGTGTGGACTTGACCACCATGTCCCCGAAGAGAAGAAGTTGGTTCGAGAGCCGGCAAAAGGAGATGTTCGACCGAGACGACATGAACTAGGGAGGACTCGGCCGTGGACTATGGTTGTTCTTTTTGAAGGCTGACAAGTGTGCCTGCCGCTGGCTTTGTTGCCGGCGAGAGACCTTGAGGGGTTGATCATTTTTGTAGGCTGGCAAGCGTGCCGGCCGCTGGCTTTGTTGCCGGCGTGAAAACACAAGGGGTTGGCCATTTTATAGGCTGGCATAGATGCGTCGGCCGCTGGCTTTGTTGCCGGCATGGACTATGGCCGCTGGCATGAACTACGGCCGCGGTGACAAAATTTAATTTGCAAAAAAAATCAGACGGCTGGACGAGATGCGCCCGCGCGTTAGGCGCACTGCCAGCGCATCTAGGAAAACGGCGAGACCTGCCGCATTGCCCTACACAAACAGACAAAAACCGAATAAGACGGACATCTGTTTGCGGTCATGCACTGGAGTTGGCCTAATTCCTAGTCTGCGAATGATGGCACAAACTTGTGAAGAATTGGGTTGATTTGCAACTTCGTGATTCTTTCGAACGACACCAAACTTCATGTGCACTTTCGTCATGCAAATTTTTATCTGCCGGCATATTTTGACTTGGAGAATTATTATTACTCTCTCCATCTCCAATCCTAATTAATTGACTCATGTTTACTATAACTTTGTAAACCTTAAATTATTATTATGTAAATTTTTGCACTACATCTCATAAGAATTTCCCCATTAGCCGTCGAAACTCCTAGAAATACTCTTCCTTCTTTGGTCATACAATCAAACAACCTTCTGCGCAAACTCGATTATATATACTTCAGTTCAATGGGCATGGCATTGATCTTGCATTCTTATTATAGTGTTTTAGGTATCCAACCTTTGAGAACAGACCCACTAGTTTATAGGTTCTAGCAACAAAACAAGACAGCGTTCCATTTTGTGAGTCTCTTGTGAAACAGGCATAAGAAAAGTACAACAAAGGCACATAAAATTGTGAATTATGCAAAAAGTAACACTGTGTATCGTGTTTATTTTCTATCCACATTTTTTTTAACACAATACAAACACAAATGCTCGTATATACGTGCATACATTCATCCCTATAAACATGCACACACACCCTACCCGCTCTTCAACGTATCCTGAACTCCCTGATTACTAAAAAAAAGTACTCCCAGATTACCTGCTCCCCGATTCCTCGCTCCTATTCAGTTCTCCTGGGGATCTATTCCATCTCCAACCAGTATTGATCATGAGGAAGTGAAATTAACTTACCAAGGACCGTAACACGAAGTCCTTTAAAAAGAGAGGAAGAATGAAGCACCCCAAGAGGGATTTTCAAGGTCAATTCTACGATCTATACCTCCATGGGAAAATCTACTACGAAAAACCAGTCCTATGCAAACATTCAAAAATATATAGTACTACTCCAGTTTATTTCAACGAACCCTCGTCCTTTTAAATCTGCAAGTCTGGTCGTGGGAATTGATGCGCAACCGCAAGAGAAAGCAACATCCATCTCTTCGAGCACGGAGAGGCTCCATGACATACTGCTAGAAACCGAGACGCAGTGTTGAAAACGACGTGCAGGCAGCTTAGCAGCATGTTGTCGTGCAATGATTGTACACACTGTGCAGGGAGAGTGGCTCAAAAGTGGGCTGCATTATCCGGAGGCAAACAGACACGACCTCCGTTCTTTCCTCGACCCGGGACTAGTCTAATCTGAATCTAAATAGAAGTATATCTATTGGCGGGCGACTTGCCAGGTCAAGATGCGCCGCGTAGTCCCTTTGTCCGGTTGCGACATGATGCCGAAAGTACACCGGGTCTACTCCGCGGGGAGCTTCGGGCGCTGGGACCTGGGGCTAAATTTCGTGTTTTTGTCCCTTTTCGTATACTATTTCGGGATCTGATCCTTTTCTTACCGTCAGGCACCTTGGCGGTAGGGTATAATAGCCTACCGCCATGCCCCTTGACGGTAGGGTTGGACACCCTACCGCCAAAAAATTTTAAGTTTCCAACACAGAGCGTGCCCAGGACCTACCGCCAGACCTCTTGGCGGTAGGGTATAACAGCCTACCGCCAGATCCCTACCGCCTGACGGTAGGCAGGAACCCTACCGCCAAGCCCTTTGGCGGTAGGCTGTTATACCCTACCGCCAAGGGGTCTGGCGGTAGGAAAATGGTCAAATCCCGAAATTTTTCTCAGCGGGGGTCAGATCCCGAAATAGTATACAAAAAGGGTCAAAACAAGAAATTCGGCCGGACCTGGGACGTGGCCCACACGGCCACACCCGTGCACCACACCACACGCTCCCCCTCGGCACGGCACGTCGAGTTGTTTCTGCACCAGCACCTCCACCAACTCGAGACCCAACAGAAGCAAGTCCTCCTACGGCGGTGGGTGGACCAGTACAAAAAATGTTCACGTGAATACAAATAAATTAATTAAAAAAAAGTACATGAATTCAAAAAAGTTTGCAAATTCAAAAATTGTTCATGCGAATACACAAAATTGTTCGTGTAAATAAATATTCAAGAATTCAAAAAAAAATCATGAAATTCAAAAAAGTAATGAATTCACAAAATGTTCACATGAATACAAAAAATGTTCCGAACAATTTTTTAAATCAAAAACAACTTCTGGAAACCGTGAAGTTTTTTTGGAAAAATTTGAACATTTTTTTAAAATTTGCCAACATTTCTTAAAATTATGTACATAATTTGAAATTGCGAACAATTTTTTTAAACGTGATTTTTTTAAAAGAACGCAAACAACCTTCAAAATTTTGAACATTTTTCAAAATTTGTGAAAATTTGAAAGATAACAGAAGAAAAAGAAAAAAGAAACACAAAAAAATAGAAAAACAAAAAATCAGTAAAAAAAACAACAACAAAAAAGTAAAATAAAACACGCCGGAAACTTCTGGAACGTTCCCAAAACCGGCCACTGTGAGTGCCGTAGCGTGATTGAATGGACTGGCCCAATCTCGCGTAGGCGATCGGAGCCTTAGGACGCGTTTGATTGTTCGCACCGTTTTTTTTTTGCCCCTTTGCATGCTTGTCCCAGGCCAGCCTGGTTGAGCATATGCAAGGTAAAAAACACCATCTACATATTGTTTGGCTTCTCACATACCCTCTAGCCTGGATGCGACGAAACAGAAGGCATGTTGTTTTGTTGCGGGCTTGTTTAGGGGGAAACACAGGTCAGGCTGTTTGGTTACATGCAACACGTGTTGTCTGGTAACATCCCATTCGAGGTAGTCGGGTTACTAGCACACTAGAGAAGACAAAACAAATCAGAGACACACATAGATGACATAAGAACAAGTTTAACATAGTACAAAACTTAAACAAACAATCTTAAACCAAATCAAACACATAGACGACGGGGAAGTGCTTCGTGAAGTCTAGAGGCATAGGCATGCACTCTAGCTTCGGGGCAAGGACCACCTTGCAGAAGTGGGTTGGTCGTGCCTCCTCATGGTAGTGGTCATAGTTCCTCCGCTTGCTGCCGGGGGTCTCCTCCATCACCACGTCGTCGTCTAAGGGTGGCACCACCTCTTTGCCCTCCTCTAAGGTCGGCACCACCTCCTTTGCCCTTCTTTAAGGCCAGCAGCACCTCCTTGCCATTGCCTCCGGGCTCCACCACCTCCTTGCCCTTGTCTTCGGGTGCCACCACATCCTTGCCCTTGTCTCCAGGCGCCACCACCTCCTTGCCCTTCGTGTTTTCCGTCTCGATCTGCATTATGAACAACACGAAGTTCAAAGGATGATCAACATTCATTCCTATCGTCCAAAGCCCCTATATTTACCATCCAAAGGCCATCTACTTACCTACCATCGACTCAAACCCTCTCTGTCTCTCACTATCACTCATCTTCCACATCTCTGCTTTACCACCTCTCCATCGCTATGAACCCTATCCCCACCCACTTCCCCTGGGGCATTGGATGTAGGGCTTTCTTCCTTGGCTACCCGCTCGATGACCGAACCAAGTTCGAGAACACCATGGAAGTGTGCTCTAAGTTCACCAGCATCGAGGACATGCACAAGGATGCATATGCTGAGGTAAAGAAGGCGACGACAGAGGAGTTGACGATGTTGATTCCTGACCCACTGAAAGGTGCTATGTCAGTCGACATACTATGTTAGGCCATGGTGTTGGGGAACGTAGTAGTAAATCAAAAAAAAATCCTACGCATCACCAAGATCAATCTATGGAGAGACTAGCATCGAGAGAGAGAGGAGTGCATCTTCATACCCTTGAAGATCGCGATGCGGAAGCGTTGCAAGAACGCGGTTGGAGGAGTCGTACACGCAGCGATTCAGATCGCGGTCGATTCCGATCTAAGCACCGAACAACGGCGCCTCCGCGTTCAACACACGTGCAGCCCGGTGACGTCTCCCGCGCCTTGATCCAGCAAGGAGGAGGGAGAGGTTGGGGAAGACAACTCAGGCAGCACGACGGCGTGGTGGTGGAATTGGCAGTTCTCTGGCAGGGCTTCGCCAAGCTCAACGGAGGAGGAGGAGGTGTTGGAGAGGGGGAGGGCTGCGCCTTGGATGAGGTGCTGCTGCCCTCCCTCCTCCCCTCTATTTATAGGGCCAAGGAGGAAGGGGGCCGGCCCCTCTAGATCAGATCTAGAGGGGCGGCGGCGGCCAGGGGGAGGGGGCTTGCCCCCCAAGCTAAGGGGGCGCCCCCTTTTAGGGTTTCCCCCAACCCTAGGCGCATGGGCCCTAGGGGGGATGGCGCCCAGCCCACTTAGGGGCTGGTTCCCTCCCCCATACAGCCCATAGGGTCCTCCGGGGCAGGTGGACCCTCCCGGTGGACCCCCGAAACCCCTTCGGTGGTCCCGGTACAATACCGGCAAACCCCGAATACTTCCGGTGACCGTATGATGACTTCCCATATATAAATCTTCACCTCCGGACCATTCTGGAACTCCTCGTGACGTCCGGGATCTCATCCGGGACTCCGAACAACATTCGGTAACCACATACTATTTCTCATAATAACCCTAGCGTCACCGAACCTTAAGTGTGTAGACCCTACGGGTTCGGGAACCATGCAGACATGACCGAGACATCTCTCCGGCCAATAACCAACAGCGGGATCTGGATACCCATGTTGGCTCCCACATGTTCCACGATGATCTCATCGGATGAACCACGATGTCGAGGATTCAATCAATCCCGTATACAATTCCCTTTGTCTACCGGTATGATACTTGCCCGAGATTCGATCGTCGGTATCCCTATACCTTGTTCAATCTCGTTACCGGCAAGTCTCTTTACTCATTCGTAACACATCATCCCGTGATCAACTCCTTGGTCACATTGAGCTCATTATGATGATGTCCTACCGTGTGGGCCCAGAGATACCTCTCCGTCACACGGAGTGACAAATCCCAGTCTCGATTCGTGCCAACCCAACAGACACTTTCGGAGATACCCGTAGTGTGCCTTTATAGCCACCCAGTTACGTTGTGACGTTTGGCACACCCAAAGCATTCCTACGGTATCCGGGAGTTGCACAATCTCATGGTCTAAGGAAATGATACTTGACATTAGAAAAGCTCTAGCAAACGAACTACACGATCTTGTGCTATGCTTAGGATTGGGTCTTGTCCATCACATCATTCTTCTAATGATGTGATCCCATTATCAACGACATCTAATGTCCATGGTCAGGAAACCATAACCATCTATTGATCAACGAGCTAGTCAACTAGAGGCTCACTAGGGACATGTTGTGGTCTATGTATTCACACATGTATTACGATTTCCGGATAACACAATTATAGCATGAACAATAGACAATTATCATGAACAAGGAAATATAATAATAACCACTTTATTATTGCCTCTAGGGCATATTTCCAATAGCCTCCCACTTGCACTAGAGTCAATAATCCAGTTACATTGTGATGAATTGAACACCCATAGAGTTCTGGTGTTGATCATGTTTTGCTCGTGGAAGAGGTTTAGTCAACGGATCTGCGACATTCAGATCCGTATGCACTTTACAAATATCTATGTCTCCATCTTGAACATGTTCACGAATGGAGTTGAAGCGACGCTTGATATGCCTGGTCTTCTTGTGAAATCTGGGCTCCTTGGCAAGGGCAATAGCTCCAGTGTTGTCACAGAAGAGAGTCATTGGGCCCGACGCATTGGGAATAACTCCTAAGTCGGTGATGAACTCCTTCATCCAGACTGCTTCCTGTGCTGCCTCCGAGGCTGCTATGTACTCCGCTTCACATGTAGATCCCGCCACGACGCTTTGCTAGCAACTGCACCAGCTGACTGCCCCACCATTCAAAATATACATGTATCCGGTTTGTGACTTGGAGTCATCCAGATCTGTGTCGAAGCTAGCATCGACGTAACCCTTTACGACGAGCTCTTCGTCACCTTCATAAACGAGAAACGTATCCTTAGTCCTTTTCAGGTACTTCAGGATGTTCTTGACCGCTGTCCAGTGTTCCATGCCGGGATTACTTTGGTACCTACCTACCAAACTTACGGCGAGGTTCACATCAGGTCTGGTACACAGCATGGCATACATAATAGACCCTATGGCTGAGGCATAGGGGATGACACTCATCTTTTCTCTATCTTCTGCCGAGGTCGGGCATTGAGCCGTGCTCAATCTCACACCTTGTAATACAGGCAAGAACCCCTTCTTGGACTGATCCATATTGAACTTCTTCAATATCTTGTCAAGGTATGTGCTTTGCGAAAGACCAATGAGGAGTCTAGATCTATCTCTCATTGATCATTGATGTGCCTAATATGTAAGCAGCTTCTCCAAGGTCCTTCATTGAAAAACACTTATTCAAGTAGGCCTTTATGCTTTCCAAGAATTCTATATCATTCCCATTAATAGTATGTCATCCACATATAATATGAGAAATGCTACAGAGCTCCCACTCACTTCTTGTAAACACAGGCTTCTCCATAAGTCTGTGTAAACCCAAACGCTTTGATCATCTCATCAAAGCGAATGTTCCAACTCCGAGATGCTTGCACCAGCCCATAGATTGAGCGCTGGAGCTTGCATACCTTGTCAGTATTAGGATGACAAAACCTCCGGCTGCATCATATACAACTCTTCCTTAAGGAAACCATTAAGGAATGCCGTTTTGACGTCCATTTGCCATATCTCATAATCATAGAATGCGGCAATTGCTAACATGATTCGGACGGACTTCAGCTTTGCTACGGGTGAGAAGGTCTCATCGTAGTCAACCCCTTGAACTTGTCGATAACCCTTAGCGACAAGTCGAGCCTTATAGATGGTCACATTACCATCCGCGTCTGTCTTCTTCTTAAAGATCCATTTGTTCTCTATGGCTTGCCGATCATCGGGCAAGTCTGTCAAAGTCCATACTTCATTTTCATACATGGATCCTATCTCGGATTTCATGGCTTCTAGCCATTTGTTGGAATCCGGGCCCGCCATCGCTTCTTCATAGTTCGAAGGTTCACCGTTGTCTAACAACATGATTTCCAGGACAGGGTTGCCGTACCACTCTGGTGCAGAACGTGTCCTCGTGGACCTACGAATTTCAGTAGCAACTTGATCCGAAGTTTCATGATCATCATCATTAACTTCCTCTCTAGTCGGTGCAGTCACCACAGAAACATCTTCCTGAGCTGCGCTACTCCCCGGTTCAAGAGGGGTTACCTCATCAAGTTCTACTTTCCTCCCACTTACTTCTTTCGAGAGAAACTCTTTCTCCAGAAAGGATCCATTCTTGGCAACAAAGATCTTGCCTTCGGATCTAAGGTAGAAGGTATACCCAATAGTTTCCTTAGGGTATCCTATGAAGACGCATCTTTCCGATTTGGGTTCGAGATTTTCAGGTTGAAGTTTCTTGAAATAAGCATCGCATCCCCAAACTTTCAGAAACGACAGCTTAGGTTTCTTCCCAAACCATAATTCATACGATGTCGTCTCAACGGATTTCGACGGAGCCCTATTTAAAGTGAATGCGGCAGTCTCTAAAGCATAACCCCAAAATGATAGCGGTAGATCGGTAAGAGACATCATAGATCGCACCATATCCAATAGAGTGCGATTGCGACGTTCGGACACACCATTACGCTGAGGTGTTTCAGGCGGCGTGTGTTGTGAAACAATTCCACATTTCCTTAAGTGCGTGCCAAACTCGTGACTCAAATATTCCCCTCCACGATCTGATCGTAAGAACTTTATTTTCCTGTCACGTTGATTCTCAACCTCACTCTGAAATTCCTTGAACTTTTCGAAGGTCTTAGACTTGTGTTTCATTAAGTAGACATACCCATATCTACTTAAGTCATCAGTGAGGGTGAGAACATAACAATAACCACCGCGAGCCTCAACGCTCATTGGACCGCACACATCAGTATGTATGATTTCCAATAAGTTGGTTGCTCGCTCCATTGTTCCGGAGAACGGAGTCTTGGTCATTTTGCCCATGAGGCATGGTTCGCACGTGTCAAATGATTCATAATCAAGAGACTCTAAAAGTCCATCTGCATGGAGTTTCTTCATGCGTTTGACACCAATGTGACCAAGGCGGCGGTGCCACAAGTATGTGGGACTATCATTATCAACCTTACATCTTTTGGCATTCACACTATGAATATGTGTAACATCACGTTCGAGATTCAATAAAAATAAACCATTGACCAGCGGGGCATGACCATAAAACATATCTCTCATATAAATAGAACAACCATTATTCTCGGATTTAAATGAGTAGCCATCTCGCATCAAACGAGATCCTGATACAATGTTCATGCTCAAAGCTGGTACTAAATAACAATTATTGAGGTTTAAAACTAATCCCGTAGGCAGATGTAGAGGTAGCGTGCCGACGGCGATCACATCGACCTTGGAACCATTCCCGACGCGCATCGTCATCTCGTCCTTCGCCAGTCTCCGCTTATTCCGCAGCTCCTGTTTTGAGTTACAAATATGAGCAACCGCACCGGTATCAAATACCCAGGAGCTACTACGAGCGCTGGTAAGGTACACATCAATAACATGTATATCACATATACCTTTGGTATTGTCGGCCTTCTTATCCGCTAAGTACTTGGGGCAGTTCCGCTTCCAGTGACCGTTTCCCTTGCAATAAAAGCATTCAGTCTCAGGCTTGGGTCCATTCTTTGGCTTCTTCCCGGTAGCTTGCTTACCGGGCGCGGCAACTCCCTTGCCGTCCTTCTTGAAGTTCTTTTTACCCTTGCCTTTCTTGAACTTAGTGGTTTTATTCACCATCAACACTTGATGTTCCTTTTTGATCTCCACCTCCGCTGATTTCAGCATTGAATATACCTCAGGAATGGTTTTTTCCATCCCCTGCATATTGAAGTTCATCACAAAGCTCTTGTAGCTAGGTGGAAGCGACTGAAGGATTCTGTCAACGACCGCGTCATCCGGGAGATTAACTCCCAGCTGAGACAAGCGGTTGTGCAACCCAGACATTTTGAGTATATGCTCGCTGACAGAACTATTCTCCTCCATCTTACAACTGTAGAACTTGTCGGAGACTTCATATCTCTCGACCGGGCATGAGCTTGGAAAACCATTTTCAGCTCTTGGAACATCTCATATGCTCCGTGTTGCTCAAAACGCTTTTGGAGCCCCGGTTCAAAGCTGTAAAGCATGCCGCACTGAACCAGGGAGTAATCATCACTACGCGACTGCCAGGCATTCATAACGTCTTGAGTTGCTGGGAAAACAGGTGCGTCACCTAGCGGTGCTTCAAGGACATATGCTTTCTTGGCAGCTATGAGGATAATCCTCAGGTTACGGACCCAGACCGTGTAGTTGCTACCATCGTCTTTTAGCTTGGTTTTCTCTAAGAACGCGTTGAAGTTGAGGGCAACATTAGCGTGGGCCATTTGATCTACAAGACATATTGTAAAGATTTTAGACTAAGTTCATGATAATTAAGTTCATCTAATCAAATTATTCAATGAACTCCCACTCAGATAGACATCCCTCTAGTCATCTAAGTGATACATGATCCGAATCGACTAGGCCGTGTCCGATCATCACGTGAGACGGACTAGTCATCAACGGTGAACATCTCTATGTTGATCGTATCTTCTATACGACTCATGTTCGACCTTTCGGTCTTCCGTGTTCCGAGGCCATGTCTGTACATGCTAGGCTCGTCAAGTCAACCTAAGTGTTTTGCATGTGTAAATCTGGCTTACACCCGTTGTATTCGAACGTTAGAATCTATCACACCCGATCATCACGTGGTGCTTCGAAACAACGAACTTTCGCAACGGTGCACAGTTAGGGGGAACACTTTCTTGAAATTTTAGCGAGGGATCATCTTATTTATGCTACCGTCGTTCTAAGCAAATAAGATGTAAACATGATAAACATCACATGCAAATCATAAAGTGACATGATATGGCCAATATCATTTTGCTCCTTTTGATCTCCATCTTCGGGGCACCATGATCATCATCGTCATCGGCATGACACCATGATCTCCATCATCATGATCTCCATCATCGTGTCTTCATGAAGTTGTTTCGCCAACTATTACTTCTACTACTATGGCTAACGGTTAGCAATAAAGTAAAGTAATTGCATGGCGTTTTCATTGACACGCAGGTCATAAAATAAATTAAGACAACTCCTATGGCTCCTGCCGGTTGTCATACTCATCGACATGCAAGTCGTGATTCCTATTACAAGAACATGATCAATCTCATACATCACATATATCATTCATCACATCCTTTTGGCCATATCACATCACACGGCATATGCTGCAAGAACAAGTTAGACGTCCTCTAATTGTTGTTGCAAAAATTTTTACGTGGCTGCTATAGGTTTCTAGCAAGAACGTTTCTACGCCACAACCACAACGTGATATGCCAATTTCTATTTACCCTTCATAAGGACCCTTTTCATCGAATCCGATCTGACTAAAGTGGGAGAGACAGACACCCGCTAGCCACCTTATGCAACTAGTGCATGTCAGTCGGTGGAACCTGTCTCACGTAAGCGTACGTGTAAGGTCGGTCCGGGCCGCTTCATCCCACGATGCCACCGAATCAAGATAAGACTAGTAACGGCAAGTAAATTGACAAAATCGACGCCCACAACAACTTGTGTTCTACTCGTGCAAGAAACTACGCATAGACCTAGCTCATGATGCCACTGTTGGGGAACGTAGTAGTAAATCAAAAAAAAATCCTACACATCACCAAGATCAATCTATGGAGAGACTAGCAACGAGAGAGAGAGGAGTGCATCTTCATACCCTTGAAGATCGCGATGCGGAAGCATTGCAAGAACGCGGTTGGAGGAGTCGTACACGCAGCGATTCAGATCGCGGTCGATTCCGATCTAAGCACCGAACAACGGCGCCTCCGCGTTCAACACACGTGCAGCCCGGTGACGTCTCCCGCACCTTGATCCAGCAAGGAGGAGGGAGAGGCTGGAGAAGACAACTCCGGCAGCACGACGGCGTGGTGGTGGAGTTGGCAGTTCTCCGGCAGGGCTTCGCCAAGCTCAACGGAGGAGGAGGGGATGTTGGAGAGGGGGAGGGCTGCGCCTTGGATGAGGTGCTGCTGCCCTCCCTCCTCCCCTCTATTTATAGGGCCAAGGGGGAAGGGGGCCGGCCCCTCTACATCAGATCTAGAGGGGGGGCGGCGGCCAGGGGGAGGGGGCTTGCCCCCCAAGCCAAGGGGGCGCCCCCTTTTAGGGTTTCCCCCAACCCTAGGCGCATGGGCCCTAGGAGGGGATGGCGCCCAGCCCACTTAGGGGCTGGTTCCCTCCCCCATACAGCCCATAGGGTCCTCCGGGGCAGGTGGACCCCCGGAACCCCTTCGGTGGTCCCGGTACAATACCGGCAAACCCCGAATACTTCCGGTGACCGTATGATGACTTCCCATATATAAATCTTCACCTCCGGACCATTCCGGAACTCCTCGTGACGTCCGGGATCTCATCCGGGACTCCGAACAACATTCGGTAACCACATACTATTTCTCATAACAACCCTAGCGTCACCGAACCTTAAGTGTGTAGACCCTACGGGTTCGGGAACCATGCAGACATGACCGAGACATCTCTCCGGCCAATAACCAATAGCGGGATCTGGATACCCATGTTGGCTCCCACATGTTCCACGATGATCTCATCGAATGAACCACGATGTCGAGGATTCAATCAATCCCGTATACAATTCCCTTTGTCTACCGGTATGATACTTGCCCGAGATTCGATCGTCGGTATCCCTATACCTTGTTCAATCTCGTTACCGGCAAGTCTCTTTACTCGTTCGTAACACATCATCCCGTGATCAACTCCTTGGTCACATTGAGCTCATTATGATGATGTCCTACCGAGTGGGCCCAGAGATACCTCTCCGTCACACGGAGTGACAAATCCCAGTCTCGATTCGTGCCAACCCAACAGACACTTTCGGAGATACCCGTAGTGTGCCTTTATAGCCACCCAGTTACGTTGTGACGTTTGGCACACCCAAAGCATTCCTACGGTATCCGGGAGTTGCACAATCTCATGGTCTAAGGAAATGATACTTGACATTAGAAAAGCTCTAGCAAACGAACTACACGATCTTGTGCTATGCTTAGGATTGGGTCTTGTCCATCACATCATTCTTCTAATGATGTGATCCCGTTATCAACGACATCTAATGTCCATGGTCAGGAAACCATAACCATCTATTGATCAACGAGCTAGTCAACTAGAGGCTCACTAGGGACATGTTGTGGTCTATGTATTCACACATGTATTACGATTTCCGGATAACACAATTATAGCATGAACAATAGACAATTATCATGAACAAGGAAATATAATAATAACCACTTTATTATTGCCTCTAGGGCATATTTCCAACACATGGATCAGGCCGAGTCCGGTGATGCTGGTCAGAGAGAAAGATGGGCCAAGTACAAGGGGTACAAGGCTTGTCAAGACTAGCAGGCCGCATCGTTCTGTACGAAGACGATGGTGGCGCCGAAGGACGACCATCATGCGGTGCATATGACTCAGGGCGCAGGGCGACCGTGCAAGATCCATCGGTTCTGTGATGAATCAAGTGCGCAAATCCTATTCCCCAACCCCCTTTTTATTCAGTATTCTCCTAATGCTCGAACCGGGTCTGGCAATCCAATCTAAACCACGGATTGAATGCAGTAGCGCTCGAATCGAGGGCTTACCGCCATTGCCAATGTCTTGTCAGTGCGCTGGTGAATCCGGTGATCGACGCCTAGGATCGCCTTGCAGTCCGTTGCTCCGCTGCTCGCTGTCACCAGTGTGAGAGTGGGAAGACGGGGGAGAGAGTGGTGAGGGAAGGTGAGGGTAATTATGCCGCCTCTTCGGGAAAGAACACGACTTCTCGAGAATGCCTCCTCGCGTGCAGCCTCTGACACCCACTTGCCATGAGTTGCATTGCTCAGACCTGGTTGTGGAAAAACGGCTGATTCGGCAGTTCCCCTGGAGCCAGGCCCAGAGGTGCTTTAAGGTTCGTGCGAACCAGCTTTTCGATGTGACCCACCCAAGCAAAGAAGACAAATTCCTCCCGTGCGGGCCTCATTCGGTGGATGCGAGCTACCAAACGCGTCCTTAGCGCTTGTGGGAGAGCCTATTTGGCGGGAGAAAGGGAACGACTATGTCCCGCTCATTGCGAGTTGGAAGAAGCCCTTGCCCGCACACCGCCTCATAGATGGACCACGTGGGCTGACGCTCGAGAGGAGTAGCAGGCGTGAGTTCGGTAGCATGCAGATTAGTTTGTTTTCCTTTTTTTGTTCATGTTTTTAAAACATTTAATTACTTAAAAAATAAAATCGCTAATATGAAAAAATGGTTAACCCATATTTAGAAAATGTTCAAAAACATATATTTGAATGAAACATGAAACATGCATTTGAAAATAAAGTTAAACGTGTGTAGAAAAATGTGTTTGATGTATAAAATAATGTAACACGTGTATGAAGAAAAGTAGACATCAAAATGTATGTTTGAAAAAATGTTAAAGTATTGTAAAAAATTGTTAACATAGTTTTAAAAAATGTTGATATCATTCAAAAAATTCAACATGTATTAGAAAAATATTAAAACGCATTCTAAAAAAAGTTTGAAAACATGTGTTGGAAAAAATGGTGAATATGTATTTGAAAAATGTTCTACATGCATAAAATAATGTTTCAGGTGTACACAAAAACTGTACAATCTGTATCAAAATAGGTAGACATCAAAACATATATCTTAAAAGATGCTTATCGTTTATTTCATAAATGTTTAATGTGTATAAAAAATGTTTCAGACATATATGAAAAGTGTGCAACGTGTATGAAAACAAGTAGACATCAGAACATATAATACCAAAAAGTAATCAGCTAAAAACAAAAAAATGTTAATCATGTAGTTACAAAAAATGTTAACATGTATAAAGATGTTTCAAATGTATAAAAACAATGTCAGCGTGTATGAAAAAAGGTAGACATCAGAACAAAAAAAATATGAAAAACCTTAATCATGTATTTAGAAATGTTAAATATGTATAATTGTTTTATAATATAATATATTGCATTATATACCTGCCATCAAAAATGCACATCATTATAATCCATACAATTTATTTCTATATATGATATGACATCCTAGTTTCCTTTAAAATGTTTATTTATAATATACACAATTATAATCCCTTGCGTACACTTTCTTCTTCTGCTTTTGCCTGCATTCCTTCAGCCGGAATACAATACACATAAACATATGCTGCACCCATCCTTTTTTTGCTATTAGAAATAAAAATACTTTCATGCATGTAGTAAGAATTTGTCCAGTGTATCACATACCTAACACAAAGAATTTATATACATATAATAATACATCTATGACAAAAACCTAGAAATGATATATCCATGCACGATAAAACGAAATGATATATCTAAGAAATATATGTCCCAAACATAACATACCCCAAGATGATAATTAATGTATGATAATAACGAATATATTTTTAAGTGCGTACTCAAGCCCCCGCAAAAAAATGTATATACAAAAAAATGCATACCCCGACATGAAATTTATGTGTACATATCCACACATGTACATACCCCAACGTGAAATTTTATATGTATCATACCTACTTCAATTATATAATCTATCTATATATATATATATATATATATATATTAGTAATACTATTCATCACCCAGGGTGTTTATAAGTTATTCTTACCCGAGGAAATCTTATGATCGCTTCATAAATAAATTACATTTGGTATACAAATATTTACATCCGTATTGTTTCACTACGTAGAATTTGGCATAAGAAAACAAAAATATAGGTCATAAGAGCAGAAAAATTGCATTTTATGTATATTTTACACTATGTTTTCACGTTCGTAATTTTATGTAACATAAAATATTTTTTACGATGATTTAATATTTTCTTACGTTCTTTTTTATGTATTAAGTAAAAAAGATTATGGGACGAATAACGTGGCCCTGGGTGATGAATAGTATTACTAATATACATTGTGTGTCAAAAGTTGACATGTGTTGGAAAAAACCCTAGAAAAACTGAAGAAAATTGAAGAAAACCATGGAGCACAACAAAAATAAAAGAAATCCAAGAAAAACCGAGAAAGACAAACAAAAAGTTGAAAAGGTAAAAGAGAAAAAACCTATTAAAAAGAGAAAAAGCACCAAAGAAAAAAGTTAGACATGAAAACCATAAAGAAAAACTACAAATCATTATAGCCAATATACAGCTCTTGTACTTGGAGGAGACGCAACACGTACCCCCACTTCCCCACAAGCAATGCTAGATCTACGTAATATATTTTATGTGTTAAACAGGCAGTCCTACCTTGGGGTTAGCATTGGACGTTAGGGTAGGTAGGGGACCACCCCCTAAAATTCAGGTGGGGGAGATAATTAGGGGTGCCACTATGCCTCGCTTCACGCGAGACGTAGGGCACTCTGGACGCGTCTATTCCTCGCAATCAGCGAGACCTGGGGGAAGGCTCGCGTCGAGAGGCAGCTGCACATGGGCCGGCCAAGGTTCGCTGGAGGGCACATTCTCAGTTTTTTTACGTTTTCCGTTTTCTTTTTTGCTTTTATTTGTGTAGTTTTGCTTATACTTTAAAACATTATATATATATATATATATATATATATATATATATATATATATATATATATGTTGAACGAATATTTAAAACATGTTGAACATGTATTTGAGAAATGTTGAACGAGTATTTAGAAAATGATGAACAAGTATTTGAAAAAATATTGTACAAGTATTTGAAAAAATGTTGATCATGTATATAAAACTGTTGATCAAGTATTTGAAAAATGTTGAACAAGAATTTAAAACTGTTGAACAAGCATTTGAAAAATGTTGAACATGTATTTGAAAAAGAAATGTTGGCAAGTATTTGAAAAAAATGTTTGTCATGTATATAAAAATATTGCAAAAGTATTTGAAAAATGTTGAACAAGCATTTAAAAAATAATGAAGCTTATTTGAAAAATGTCGAACACATATTTGAAAAAATGTTGTACAAGTATTTGAAAAAAATGTTGATCATGTATATAAAAATGTTGTACAATTTTTTGACCAACTAAAGTAGGGAAAATCCCTACTGTGATCAAAAAATGTTGAACAATTATTTAAAAAATGATGAACAAGTATGAGAAAAATGTTGAAAAACTATTTCAAAAAATGTTGACAAGCATTTGAAAAATGTTGAACAAGCATTTGAAGGAAAAACCGAAAAAGAAACAAAAACCCGGAGAAGAAAAATGAAAACAGGAAAACCGAAGAAAAAACAAAAAGAAATAACAGAAAAATAACATGATAACAAATGAAAACGCGGCTTAACACGTCTCAATTACAGAATGCATCTCATACTTATCAAGAGCAAGACTTGGTCCGAGTGGCTAGAGCAGGGATCGAATCCCGCTTGTCCCATATATTACTTTTCCTTTTATGCGCGAACATGGGCCGACCCGATTACTTGAAACGCTTCAGCGAGACATCCCGCAGTGATCGCTTAATGCAATAAATAGTCGATGCGGGGCACTCTCGCGTGAAAGGCATGCGCAAGATGGCCACCCCTAGGCGCACGGGAGCCACAGGCCCACTACCAAATATTCTAAAGAAATATATTACATTAAAAATATATTAACCTAGCATTTGAAAAATGTTAAATGTGTATATAGAAAATGTTTCTCATGTATACAAAAAATATATACAGAAATATAAAATGTGTGTGAAAAAACTTGATCATGTATTTAAGAAATGTTAATCAACTTTAAAAAAATATTAAGTGTGTATAGAAAAATGTTGATTATGTATTAAAAATGGATCTTGTTCTTGTAAAACATTAAATGTGTATTAGAAAAACCTATTTGGTATATACTAAAAAAATATAAAAAAACAGTGAAAACAAAGAGAAAACAAAAATCCCGACTAAAAAAAGAGAAAGAAACAGACAAAACCAAAGAAAATGAACGAAAGAAAAAGTAAAACCAAGAAAGAAGCAAAGAAAATGAAAGAAAAACAATGGAAAAGAAAGAAAAGAAAAAAACTAATGAAAACAGAGAAAGAAACAAGGAAAGCTGGTGAAAACAAAAATAGCAGGAAAAAAAACAGTGGAGAAAACTGGCTCTTTTGCCTTAAGTATGTTGCGCCCTGCCGTTTTACCACGAACAACATGATGACTCTGTGGCATTAAAAAAACTTCGTTATTTCAGAAAATGTTCACATATTCAGAAAAAGGTTCATCATTTTGAAAACATATGTTCGCTAGATAAAAAAATATTGATAGTTTTGACTAAATTTTCAGGAAATTTTAAAAATTTCAACAATTCAAAAATGTTGACAAATTCAATAAAAATTCATGAAGGTTATAAAATTTCAAAAAACATAAAATATTTCCAGGAATAACAAAAGAATTTCATAAATCATAAATTATTAAACACTTTCAGAAAATGTTCGTCAATTTTATTTCATGAATTTCGAATTTTTTGTAGATTAAAAAATGTTCCCAATTTCTAAAAAATGTCCCCAATTTATAAAAAATGTTCCCAATTTTGACTAAATATTTGTTTTGATAAATTTCGAATTGTTTGTAGATTCAAAAATGTCCCCAATATCTAAAAAAGTTCGTGATTAAAAATGTATTTGTAGATTCAAAAACAAATGTTCAGGGGTTTCAGAAAAATGTTCATTTTTTGAAAAAAAAATTTTATAAAGTATTCGCAATTTTTTAAAAACATTAATAAATTAAAAAAATTCATGAATTTCAAAATTGTTCATGGTTTATAAAAAAAATGCAAATTTAGAAAATGTTCATGATTTCTTAAAATGTTCATGATTTCAAAAAGGAAAGAAAATTTTAAATATAAAAGGACAAACAAACATGAAAAAAAGAAGAAAAATAAAAAGGAAACACCAAGATGAAAAAAAGAAAGAAAATGAAAAAAGCAGAAAAAACCCAAAAGAAAAAACACACAAAGAAATAAAAGGCCGGTTTGCCTTCCCAGAAATGAAAGAGCTAATGGGTTGGACTAATCATATGTAGCGGCAGCATGCCGGGGGGGGGGGGGGGGGGGGGGGTACGCGCTCGGTCGTGAAGTTGCGACCTACGCGCCAAATAGGGTAGGCCAGCGCTCGCAGCGCGCGATACATATCAGCTGTGTCGAAATCCATGGTTAAGAATCCGTCTGCAAAAGTTTGTTTTAAGCTGTGTTGCGGCGATAAGTGGTGCATCTCACATCACTTATCGTCAGCAACGAGTTTTATGCATCTTATAAAAAAAAGCAAGGAGTCTCATGGGTGATCCACGGGTTCGGAAGGATAGGAGATCACTCTAGGATACTCTTTTCGTGAGATCCATTTTTTATAACCAAATATCTTGTGAACCACGTCTGAATTACGGAGCATTTTATCTATTGTGCTCCTCACGTCGAGAGCTTCAAAAATAGATCTCATGTTAATAGGTTTAATGATTTTATTGACGCAACTTGTACCCCTCCCCTCCATTGTGGTAAACTTATACTCTCCCATGTAGTATACTTGTACTCCCCATGGTAGTGTATTTGTGCTCCCGGTGTGTAGTGCATTTTGCGCACACAACACACCTCCATACTCCATTTAACAAACCTTTGATGTGTCACGTAACACAGATGTACAACACCGACGGAGCAAATTCCCGTCAGATCCTTCGGTAGGGTTCTTGACGAGACCGGAAGTACCGGAATAGAGTCTGCACACACAATTTACCCAGGTTCGGGCCTCCGAAGAGTAATACCCTATGTCCTGCTTTGTCTTGTTATTCATGGTGAAGGGATACCTCGTGCAGAGGATTACAATGGTGTTTGAGATGTCTATCGAGAGTTGAGTTCTAGATCGGACCCCTAATGAGGGCCCTAGACCTCCCTTTATATAGGCAGGAGAGGTCTAGGGTTTACACGGAGGAGATATCACATTGATCTTGCCGTCGCCTTATGCCTTGGGGTACACGGCTCCCGCCCTCTCCTTCCTAGGGTTTCTTGGTGCTCTCTGGGCCTGGTGGGCCCTGGTCAAGGTCGAGGCTGGGCTCCTTTACGTCATGCACCCCGGGTCTGGGACCCTGTCAGTAGCCCCCGAGCGTGGCGGAGGCCACGAGCATCCCGGCTCCAAGATCTCCGTCGGGCTCTCTTCCTTGTGCTTCCGGCCTCCTGAGTCACTATAGGGCGGTCCTGCCCTCTTGTTGGCGATGCCGCCGTGTCCTCTTTGGATGACCGGGCCGGACAAGTTTTAGTGGGCCGGCCCAGCCGTTGCTTAGGTTCCGTCCTGGACATGGTTCATATCCCAGTTCCCTTTAAATATGCCGGCTGAAAAGTCACATCGGCTCTTGCTTGACCCTTCTTCTCCACCGCCACGCGCTCCGCTAACTCCTTTCGGGCCGGTAGCACTGGCACCCCATTTGCGAAAGAGCCAATGGCTTCCGCTCCTTCCTCTTCCGGCCAAGGCGTCCCACCTGGGGGCGCGCCGCCGTTTCTCCCTCATCCGCCCGAATGGGTGAGCGACTGGGAGCATTCTTCTGTTTCGTGATCTCACTTGGAGCAGTTGGTGATGAGGGGATTTCTTCACGAGTTCACCGAGGTGGGCTGAGTGGCGCCCCGACCAAAAGATCAAGTTCTGCGGCCGCTGCTCTGGAACCAGGTGGCTCACGTGGCTTCCATCCACCGTGGCCTGCGATTCCCACTCAGCTCATTCACGAGGGACATACTGGCCTTCTACGGGCTTCAACTTCATCACTTGACCCCAAGCGGCATCCTGAACCTTGCCAACTTTTGTGTCCCTCTGTGAGTTCTTCCTGGTTGTTCGGCCTCACTTTGGCCTTCTCCGGTATTATTTTGAAGTGATTCCCTGACTCAAGGACGGGAAGATACCTTCCTGTAGTGGAGTCGTCCTGCAGCCTCGCGAGGGCTCCGACTATTTTGACTTGGCGCTGGCATCAGAGGCGTTGTCGTGGAAGCAGGGGTGGTTCTATGTCCCGGATCGTTCCCACGACCATAACGACACAGGGCTGCTGGAGTTCGTCGACGCGCCTTGCTGGTAGACACCTGAGTGGCGTCGAAAGTTGATGTCGATCCAGGGACCGACTATCTTATAGATGTCGTCGTCTGTCTCCAGGGTCGCGGTCTCACCGGGTTGTAGATTTTGAAGACCTGGATGCAAAGGAACATCCAACCCTTGGGCTGCATTGACCCTCCCATGTATGAATATCGCGGGAGGGGTGACCCCAATCGCCTGCTTCAGCGAGAATTTTCAGAATTCGAGATCGAGGATCGTCTACATCTGCTCACTGGCCTGCCCTTCGTGGAGCTCCATCCTGGAGCTGTTGTGGAGCCCTATAGTGCGGACAACCCCCAGCTTGTGGTGAGTCAGCTGGCAGCCTGCCATCCCCTATATCTTGGGATGCTTTTGTTTTCTTGTTATTTCTTTTGGCATCTGTCGAGTGAGCCCCTCCCCCTGCGGCCTCATGCCAGCGCCACGGCCTCTCTATGCCGCGGGCTCCTATCCGTTGGGAGGGACTATAATGACTTTGCGATTCGGTACGCTGCGAGTTGTAACAGTGCAACGAAGAGGCCCAGGTCCGTACCAGAAGATGAGTCTTCTCCAAAGGGCGCTCGGTCTCGCACGGAGTCCATTGTGGACCCACCATCGGGGGGGGGGGGGGCATTGTCAACCTGCGCTAGCTGGGGCTGCTGAAGCGATGCTCGTGATCTTCGGCCCCAATGGTGGAGGGCTTGAGTCACCGGCGGACGACGTGAACTGGGGGCTCGTATCTCCTGGGTCCTTGTTGCCGACGATCTCTCCACAGAGGCCGAAGGTGGCCGGTAGGAAGAAGGTTGTCAGCCATCGTCCGTCCGCCATTGCCGCGGCCTCGTCAGAAGAGGCGGGACTTGTAGACGCTGGTGCCGGGTCATCTGGTCATCCTGGGCTCCTAGGCGTCGGCGGCCGAAGCCCGGTGTCTCTCCATCCCGGGTCACAGGGAGGCCGAGGTGATTTTTTTGGAACTATTGGCACATGTGCATCGAAGCTAGGTACTGGGGCAAGCTTTGGGGAGTGCTCTTACTGACCTCGGATCTTCGGCGGAGGCCGGTATCAAGGTGAGCAAAAGGTCTTTAATTGTATACCTGGTAGCCCCCAAGCCTCATGAAAATTATACTTGTGTGATATGTTTGAGGGTCTTTTTCTGTATTGCGAGGACGCGTTGACCCGTACAACGGAGCTCGATCGCCAAGCCCTTGAGCTAGCGGAGCAGGTCATGCGGGAGGAAGAGAGGATTACTCATATGCAAAGTTCGCTTGCGGACGTCTGCTGTAAGTTGTCTAGCCTGGAGCTAGTTGTTGCTGACAGTGATTTTGTATTTGACTGTACCGCTGTATTCCTTGTTTGTAACCTTTGAGCAACTTCAGCAACTGCAGGCTCAAGTGGATGCGGATCGCGGGGCTGCGGCTTGCGTGTAGGATTCTTCAAGCGCCAAGGGTGTCGAAGCCCACTCCTGCCAAAAGTTGTTGGAGTCGGACGGTGGCCTGCTGGCTGATAACCAGGCGATCACCTAGAGCCTCCGCTCGCAGTTGAGGGAAAGTCAAGAGGCGGAAGCCAACCTTCGGCGGCAGCTGGGGGCCGCCAATGGCCATGTTGTGGATGTCCAGTCCCGTATTGAGGGTTGTAAGGTGCGTGAGGGCTCGTTGGTGAAGGCCAGGACGCGCGCTGCAGGGGACCTCCGGCGGTGGCGTTCGGGCCAGCAGCTTTTGAAGGATGTTGCGGGTGGTGAGTCTTCTTCTTCTTGCTCTTGGAATCTGCCCTTCGCACCTCCGTCTATTTGTGTTTGGTGACATATGATTTTTCGTTCAACTTTGCTGCCTAATTTGATCTGCCCCCCGGGCTCCTCGCATCTTGGCATGGTGGCCCTGGCTTTGGACGGTATGTCTGAGGCTCTTGTGCGAGCCGGCAGGGCTTTGTGGCTAGAAGAAGCCGAGATGGCTGACCTTGCTCGGCATCTTGTGCACATGCCGGAGGCGGCCCAATGCCTGATGGAGCTCTAGGAGGCCGCAACGACGAGGGGCACTCAGTACATGCTGGCGCGGCTGCGCACATGTCGTCCTGATTGGTCTATCCATGACTTGGTGACCACCGAGCAGCAGGCCAGGCCGACACAGAGCTTTTACGCGGAGGTATAGTCAGTTGCGGTGTTTGCTACTGAATGTAGTCGCCGAGAGGCCTGATGTGTTATAGCCTAAAAAACAAAGCAAATCGCAACTCTCTTTGTGATACTTATTAATACGACCTCTTTCTACATGCTTGTATTTTTGCATAAAAATGAGGTGTATGTGTTATTTGTATGCCGTAGAGGCGGTGAAGTGCCTCTGCCCGGGTTAGGAGTAGAGATCCCCTTTGGTGCATGTTTGACGCCGTAGGCGTATTTAGTGGGGCTCCGCGTGACTAGAATGCTTGATTCAATCGTCCGGCGTCCTCGATGGTTGCTCTCCTCGGAGGAAGGACTACCAACAAAATTGCTTTGATACAATTCCCTGAGCACTAGGCTGTGGGAGGTTGACAGAAGAAGCAACCACAAAGGTTTGGATCAAGGAGCATGAACGTACAATGCAGCCTTCGGGTGGACCTATGGGGGGGGGGGGGGGGGGTACACTGATAACGATGCAGCCCCCGAGTCCCTCAACAAAGAGATTCATTTGTTCTTCCACAACTTGTCTATCGCAAGGGGTCTCAGTAAAGTGTTTTTGTTGCTAAATAGTTGTGTGTCATGTTATATTTAGCAAACTAGAAGGGACATGAAAAAGTGTGGGGGCCATTGTGGCCTCCTTATTTTCCAACCTAATACTTGTCGGGGTTCTGGGACCGGGGGTACCCAGACTCGTCTGCCTACGAATCAGCACGCGGCTTCATCAGCAGTCCGACACGGCCCAGCATCAAGACTTCGCGAACAAGACCCTCGCGAGCGCCCCCGCCTCGCGAGACGAGCTACATCAAGACCTCCTAAGGAGCGGTCTCCCGAGGCTGCCTCCCGAGGAGCGGACATCTCTAGGCTCGCACCCTGCCTCACGAGGCGCATGGTGACGTGAGCCATGACGACCGGAGCCAGGAGGGAGCCAGCGGGCGCAGTCCAGGACAATTTCCTCTTTGGTGCTAGAGGGACAAAGCCAGCACGCAGGTTCCCAAGGAATTCCCAAAGATTACCTCTTCGGTGCAACAAGACCAAGACCACGTGCTCGGCAGGACGGAGGTCATCACCGAGCCCACGAGCACGTCACGACCAGAAGCTTTGCAGGCGAAGACCACCTTTAGTCAGGATAGGGTGTACTCTTGTCCCTGATACGTCTCCAACGTATCTATAATTTATGAAGTATTCATGCTGTTATATTATCATTTTTGGATGTTTTACAATCATTTTATAGTAACTTTATATCATTTTTTTGGGACAAACCTATTGACCCAGTGCCAAGTGCCAGTTGCTGTTTTTTGCTTATTTTTTACATCGCAGAAAATCAATACCAAACGGAGTCCAAACGCAGCGAAACTTTTTGTGGATTTTTTATGGACCAGAAGACATCCAATGGGCCAGAGCAGCACCTGGGGGGTGCCCCGAGGGGGGCACAACCCACCGGGGCGCGCCTGGGCCCCCAGGCGCGCCCCGGTGGGTTGTGCCCACCTCGGTGGCCTCCCGCACCGCCTCTTCGCCCTATAAATTGCCAAATATTCCAAAAACCCTTGCGAAAACCCTAGATCAGAAGTTCCGCCACCGCAAGGCTCTGTAGCCACGCAAAACCAATCTAGACCCCGTTCCGTCACCCCGCCGGAGGGGGAAATCATCACCGGTGGCCATCTTCATCATCCCGGCGGCCACCATGATGAGGAGGGAGTAGTCCACCCTCGGGGCTGAGGGTTTGTACCAGTAGCTATGTGTTTAATCTCTCTCTCTCTCGTGTTCTTGAGATGTCACGATCTTGATGTATCGCGGGATTTTGTTAATATAGTCGGATCATATGGTGGTTTCCCCTCTCTATCTTGTTGTGATGAATTGAGTTTTCCCTTTGAGATTTCGTTTTATCGAATTGAATACTTTTATGGATTTGAGAGCACTTGATATATGTCTTGCATACGAATACCCGTGGTGACAATGGGGTATTATATTGATTCACTTGATATATGTTTTGGCACTCAACTCGCGGATTCCCGAGGTGACATTGGGGTAATCTATGCATAGGGGTTGATGCACGTTCTTGTCTTTGTTTCTCCGGTAGAAATCTTGGGGCACTCTTTGAGGTTCTTTGTGTTGGATTGAGCATTACGAATCTGAATTTGCTTTGGTGTTATTTTAGTACGAACTCTTGGATAGATCGATCGGAAAGAATAGCTTTGAGGTGGTTTCGTACCTTACAAACAATTTATTCTTATGTTCTCCGCTAGATAGGAACTTTGGAGTGATTCTTCATCGCACGTTGAGGGATGGTTATATGATCCAATTATATTAGCATTGTTGAGAGATTGCACTAGCGAAAGTACGGACCCTAGGCCTTGTTTTCAAGCATTGCAATACCGTTTGTGCTTCGTTTTATCAATTGCTACCTTGCTGTTTTTTATTGTTCCTATTACAAAAATCAATATCTACTATCATTACTACACTTTTATTACCATCTCTTCGCCAAACTAGTGCACCTATACAATTTACCATTGTATTTGGTGTGTTGGGGACACAAGAGACTCTTTGTTATTTGGTTGCAGGGTTGTTTGATAGAGACCATCTTCATCCTACGCCTCCCACGGATTGATAAACCTTAGGTCATCCACTTGAGGGAAAATTGCTACTATCCTACAAAACTCTGCGCTTGGAGGCCCAACACGAGTCTACAAGAATAAAGTTGCGTAGTAGACATCAAGCTCTTTTCTTGCATTCTTTACAGACTGTGCTGTTTTGGCAGATTGCTGTTATGTTTGCATTGTTTGCATATGTTTGCTTGTTTAATGATTCTATTTGAGGATAGGAGTATTAAATATGCAGAGGCATTTAGTATGCAATGTTGAATAATAATTTTAGTGATTTGCTACAGTAGAGAATGATAAGGTTTTTGCATTGGTCTATACTAACTTATCTCACTAGTTCTTGTTGAGTTTTGTGTGGATGAAGTTTTTAAGATTTAGGGAAACCGTGGTATAAAAGGAATTAAGGAGACACAAAAGCTCAAGCTTGGGGATTCCCAAGGCATCCCATGATAATATTTCAAGAAGTCTCAAGAATCTAAGCTTGGGGATGCCCCGGTAGGCATCCCACCTTTCTTCATCAACAATTATCGGTTAGTATCGGTTGAGCCTAAGTTTTTGCTTCTTCACATGAGTTGTGCTATTCTTGGAATGTCATTTTGTTTTGTTTTGCTTGCTGTTTTAATAAAATACTTAGATCTGAAAGTTTTTAAATAAGAGAGAGTCCACAATTAGCTACCTACTTACTTAACTACTCGCTTGATCTTCACTTATATCTTTTTGGAGTAGCTTGTCATTTACTCTTGCGCTTCACTTATATCCTATGAGTAAATTGTTGAATGAATTGAATATCATGAAGTTGAAATTATATGTTCATATCATGCCTAGTGGTAGCTTCACATTGGGTTTAGAAAGTGAAATCTTTTGAGGCTTGACAATCACAATATTGTTCACACAAGCAATTCATGAATGATTAGTAGAAGGAAGAGAACTTTCACATGCAAATACACTATCTTGGAAATCTTTTGTGATTGTGAGCCCCCATCAAAATATTATATGCCAAAATTGTTGACGTTGGACAAGGAAGACAATGTAATGATTTATGTTTGTTCATATTCACATAGAAGTTATATTGTCATAGATCCTTCAACATGTGGTGCTTGCCCCCCATCTTTGCTAGCCAAAAATTCCGCACTACGTAGAGATACTACTTGTGCATCCAAAAACCCTTAAACCCAAATCTTATTTTCAAGAGTCCACCATACCTACCTATGGATTGAGTAAGATCCTTCAAGTAAGTTGTCATTGGTGCAATAAGGTAATAAAAATTGCTTCTAAAAGTGTAAGATCATTTAGTGTAAGAGAAAATTGAGCGTTGTACGAACTTGTGATGGTAAAGAAATAAAAGCGACAGACTGCATAATAAAGGTTGCCATCACAAGGGGCAACATAACGTGACGTTCTTTTGCACTAAGGGGTTGAGCATACAAACAAATAAGCGCATGGCAACCTCTGCTTCCCTCTACAAAGGGTCTATCTTTTACTTTTATGTATTTACTTTTATGCAAGAGTCAAATTTTTTCTCTCTATTCCTTTTTATTTTTCTCCTTTGGCAAGCATCATGTGGTGAGGAAAGATCTAGGAACATATGTCCAGTTGGATATGGGTGGTATGAGTTATTATTGTTGACATCACCCTTGAAGTGAATACGTTGGGAGGCGAAATTATAAGCCCCTATCTTTCTATGTGTTCGGTTGAAACGTTTTGCTCATGTGTATGCGATGAGTGTTAGCAATCATAGAAGACTATATGATGGTTGAGTATGTGGAGATCTTACTTAGACTCTGTTGAATAAGTTGAATTGCAATTGTTAGGTGACTGAGAACATAGGTTGTTGAGTTTCAAGAGAATTCATTGTTTGAACCTTAACATGTGAATTGGTTACTACTTTAACATGAGAAGTTTTATAAGAAAGAATTGATGTTATGATGCTAGGAAAAGTGATTGAAATTGTCATTGATCAAACTTGTGCACTTTGCTAGCATTCACACTTCATAAATTATTTCTTTTATAATTTACCTACTCGAGGACGAGTAGGAATTTAGCTTGGGGATGCTGGTACGTACCCAACGTATCTATAATTTATGAAGTATTCATGTTGTTATATTATCATTCTTGGATGTTTTACAATCATTTTATAGCAACTTTATATCATTTTTTTGGGACTAACCTATTGACCCAGTGCCCAGTGCCAGTTGCTATTTTTTGCTTGTTTTTTACATCGCAGAAAATCAATACCAAACGGAGTCCAAACACAACAAAACTTTTTGTGGATTTTTTATGGACCAGAAGACATCCAATGGGCCAGAGCAGCACCTGGAGGGGTGCCCCGAGGGGGGCAAAACCCACCAGGGCGTGCCTGGGCCCCTAGGCGCGCCCCGGTGGGTTGTGCCCACCTCGGTGGCCTCCCGCACCGCCTCTTCGCCCTATAAATTGCCAAATATTCCAAAAACCCTTGCGCAAACCCTATATCAAAAGTTCTGCCACGGCAAGGCTCTGTAGCCACGCAAAACCAATCTAGACCCCGTTCCGGCACCCCGCCAGAGGGGGAAATCATCATTGGTGGCCATCTTCATCATCCCGGTGGCCACCATGATGAGGAGGGAGTAGTCCACCCTCGGGGCTGAGGGTTTGTACCAGTAGCTATGTGTTTAATCTCTCTCTCTCTCGTGTTCTTGAGATGTCACGATCTTGATGTATCGCGGGCTTTTGTTAATATAGTTGGATCATATGGTGTTTTCCCCTCTCTATCTTGTTGTGATGAATTGAGTTTTCCCTTTGAGATTTCGTTTTATCGGATTGAATACTTTTATGGATTTGAGAGCACTTGATATATGTCTTGCATACAAATACCCGTGGTGACAATGGGGTATTATATTGATTCACTTGATATATGTTTTGGCACTCAACTCGCGGATTCCCAAGGTGACATTGGGGTAATCTATGCATAGGGGTTGATGCACGTTCTTGTCTTTGTTTCTCTGGTAGAAATCTTGGGGCACTCTTTGAGGTTCTTTGTGTTGGATTGAGCATTACGAATCTGAATTTGCTTTGGTGTTATTTTAGTACGAACTCTTGGATAGATCGATCGGAAAGAATAGCTTTGAGGTGGTTTCGTACCCTACAAACAATTTATTCTTATGTTCTCCGCTAGATAGTAACTTTGGAGTGATTCTTCATCGCACGTTGAGGGATGGTTATATGATCCAATTATATTAGCATTGTTGAGAGATTGCACTAGCGAAAGTACGGACCCTAGGCCTTGTTTTCAAGCATTGCAATACCGTTTGTGCTCCATTTTATCAATTGCTACCTTGCTGTTTTTTATTGTTCCTATTAAAAAAAATCAATATCTACTATCATTACTACACTTTTATTACCATCTCTTCGCCGAACTAGCGCACCTATACAATTTACCATTGTATTTGGTGTGTTGGGGACACAAGAGACTCTTTGTTATTTGGTTGCAGGGTTGTTTGAGAGAGACCATCTTCATCCGACGCCTCCCACGGATTGATAAACCTTAGGTCATCAACTTGAGGGAAAATTGCTACTGTCCTACAAAACTCTGCGCTTGGAGGCCCAACACGAGTCTACAAGAATAAAGTTGCGTAGTAGACATCAGTCCCCCTTTAAATCTGGCAGTTGTGGCATCCCTTCCCGCCTAGAGCTTTTGGGGGAAGAGGACCGGGCCAGTATAAATATAGGTTAGCCTCCACCGTAGAGGAGGATCAGATCGGTTCCATTCACCCCTCGAGCCCTCGCGAGGCAGCTCACCCTTGTACTAGTTCATACTCATCCTCCTCGCGAGGCAATCCATCGCAAAGCAGGAGTAGGGTTTTACACCGCAAGGTGGCCTGAACCTGGGTAAATCTCGCGTCCATCTCTTCTTCCCTCTTGCTCGAGCACGTCGCACTACTGGAATCAGCAGATTTGCCGTCTGCCCCCTCTTTGCTATCAGCCAGTAGAAAGCAGACGACAAAGAGGCAGCGGACGGCAAAGTAAGGCTTTGCCATCAGCCATCTTTTTGCCGTATGCTAGCAGACGGCAAAGAAGCTTTGCCGTATGCTAGCAGACGGCAAAGAGGGGGTTTGGCCCACTGGCTGTCAAACCCTAACGGGCCCCCTCTTTGCCGTCTGCTAGCAGACGGCAAAGGAGAGGCGGACGGCAAAGCTTCAAAATAACTTAACGGCCGCGCCCCCGCCGTAGCCCGCTTCTCTTTTTCTCCTCTTTCCTCCCTGCCACCCGCGCCGTCACCACCGCACCCGTCGCCGCCCCCCTCCCGCCCCCGTCGCCGCCCCCCCTGCTCCCCACCCCCCCCTCCCAAGCCTCCCGCCGCCGCTTCCCGCGCAGCCGCGGGTCGGCCGCCGAGCCGCCCTGAGGAGGCTGCCCCTCCCCGCCCCGCGCCACCCCATCGCCGCCCCCCTCCCGCCCTGTCGCCGCCCCCACTGTGAGCCCCTGCCACCCCCTTCTCCTGTTTTTTTTCTATTTTTTGTGTTTTTCTTTTCTGTTTTAGATATTAGATTAGGCTAAAGAGCTATGTATACCCCTGCTTGTGTTTGGTTGGAGGCTTGGAGCAAAATTAGATGTTTTTTTTTGCGAGTAGATGTATATCTTTTTAACTAGCTTTTGCTAATTTTGAGTTGCCTGAATTTTTAAAAAGTACTCAGCCGACTAAAATTGCACATTAGTTAGTGTATAATTCATCTTTGAAAGTTCACAATCCAAATGGACTATGGGTAAATTCAGTCCCTGTTTAATATGTGAGAAAGAAGATTGTGATGGTTGGATGTTAATCTGACGGACTAGAAAAGTATCCGACATAAAAACAATTCAACTTACAAACTGAGACTTGACATATTGTGGTGTTCCAACCATCGCAATCTCATTCCTTACATATAATTCATCTTTGAAAGTTCACATTCCAAATGGACTGTTAGAGAAAATTTAGTCCATGTTTAATATGTGAGAAATGATATTTCGGTTGTTGGATGTTAATCCAAAGGACTATAAAAATATTGGAGATAAAAAAAATTCAACTGACACTTGACATATTGTGATGTTCCATCCATTGTATGATCATTAATTAGTTTAGGTTTTTTAGGTTTAATTAGTTTAGGTTTTTTAGTTTAATTAGTTTAGGTTGAAGCAGTGAAGTGTGTTATGGAAAAGGAAAAGGAAAAAGGAAAAAGGTTAGTTTAGTTTAATTAGTTTAGGTTTTTTTCTATTTTTTAAGAATAAACAAGAAAGATGAAAAAAAAGAAGTAAAAGAAGAAGAGGAAGAAGAAGAAGAAGAAGAGGAAGAAGAAGAAGATGAAAAAAGGACAATAAGTAGAAGAAGAAGAAAGAAGAAGATGAAAAAAAAGAAGTAGAAGAAGAAGATGAAAAAAAGAAGTAGGAAAAGTAAAAAAAGAGGGTTGCCGATGGTCGAGGGTCGCCGAGTGGTCGAGGGGTCGAGGATCGAGGGGAAAAGGAGTCGAGGGTCTAGGGGTCGAGGATCGAGGTGTCGAGGGGTCAAGGATCGAGGGGAAAATGAGTCGAGGGTCTAGGGGTCGAGGATCGAGGTGTCGAGGGGTCGAGAGTCGAGGGGAAAAGGAGTCGAGGGTCTAGGGGTCGAGGATCGAGGTGTCGAGGGGTCGAGGGTTGAGGGGAAAAGGGGTCGAGGGTCGCCGCCCCGACCCCCTGACCCCGACACCCCGACCCCGACACGACACCCCGACCCCGCCTCGACACCCCGACACCGCGACCCCGACACAGCACCCCGGCGGTATTATGTTCATGATGATGATACACACTTAAATATTTTATTATGTTTATGTTGTACTAATTTCGTTTACTCTTTGTCATTGTAGGTGTTGACAAATGGTGGGTTCGGGTCGAGAGCGCTCCGAGCCTCCTTCCTCGGCGCGTGCTGGGCGGGGTGCTATTATTCCACCCCAGCACCTTCGAAGAGCGCTGGTAGACAGCATGCAGACACCGGCAGGCGCTTCTTCTTTGGCCGGGAGAGGTCGGGGGAAGACGAAGAGGGCTGCTAGAGGTGGACATGGCGGCGGGAGAGGTAGGAAGGCTGCTGTGCCTTCCTCGCCGCCACCCCCAGCTGATTCTCCGGACCACCGGAGTGCTCCGTCTCAAGTGGACCCGTCTGACTTGGACCCGTCTCGGACTCCAGTCCATGAGCCTCGGGACGACGAGCCTCGGGTCACCGAGCCTTCGTCCGACGAGACTCGGGTCCCAGAGTCTTCGTCCCAGGAGACTCCGGTCCTAGAGTCTTCGGCCCACGTGACTCCGGAGGCTAGTGGCCATGCTGATGGTGGCGAGGACACCTTTTCTGACGATAGCTATAGCGAGGGCGAGCTGGTTGAGGGGGGCAAGAAGGTCTACCAGCGTGGTGGTACAAAGCTCCTGTCCGTGCCGCCGACCCGCGATCAGAGGTGGTTGATTGAGCCTAACGGGGAGAAGTAACTGCATTTACTCTTTTTTAACCTTTTTCCTTCATGTTTCTTCAAATTAATATCTAATGTGTTGGCCTAGTCATACTGCAGGGGTTGGAAACACGCCCCTGGTGTCCGCAGGCCCAACCAGGTCACGCCCCTGGTGTCCGCAGGCCCAACCAGGTCCTTGGTGTGCTTTGCCGGCACCACTTCCCGGGGTGGGTCATGTTGCCCAGTGAGGGTGAGGTTCCACAGCTAGCACTGAGCTGGGAGCTGTACGTGGCTGCCCCGGCCCCGCCGGAGGAGAGGGTCGACGGTGTCTTGTGCGAGACGGTGGCCGACATTGTGATCCGGCGGTTTTGGGTAATTTCTCCTTTACTGAATTAAAAATCAACAGTACCTAGTGATTGTACTAATCAGTGTTGTCTTGTTTCATTGCAGACCTTCTACAGGTATCTTGAGGAACACGAGGCGGATGCGGCTATGGTTCTCGAAGCCGAGTGCAAGCGCCTACTTCAGAACTTACGGCACGAGGCTCGGGTGCAGGCTGTTCGAGACTACTACGCCTCGACTAACATTAAGAGGGCCAAGAAGAAGTGTCGCGCCAAGTATCTGAGTAAGGAGAAGTACATGAAGGTAATTACCTATTCTTAAGGCCTTGTACTTAGTTTCCTTGATTTGATTCGTAGGTGTAGCGCTGAAATTTCTCTTTGTCTAACTTAGGTGCCCCCGAGATGGTGTGCGGATAGGATGGACTGTTGGGAGGCGTTGGTGGATGAGTGGTGCTCTCCCCAATGGCTAGCCATCCACAACAAGGCCAGGGATAAGCGTGCCCAAATGCAAGGTGTGCCACACCATCAAGGGAGCTCCAACCTGTTTGAGTACGGGGATCACTGGGTATGTGGTTTGCTTCACGATTCATGCAATTTCATTCTTCATGCTAGCTTGAGCCCTTAACTAATATTTTGTTCCTCTCTTTTAGGCGCGACACAACAAGAAGGACATGCCACCGCTGTACGACCTCTATGCCATGGCCCATACTGCCCCGTACAAGAAGGCCAAGGCATTCTCTGAGGATGACCTCGATCATCCAGAGAGCTTCACCAACATCTCCTCCCACAACAAGCTTGTGAGGTACAGAGACATTGGGAAGACGAGGAAAGGGGAGGACTTCAACCCGAGCCAGAGTCCTTTTGATCCAGAGATCGTGATGCTATCTGGTGGCGGGAGGTACCATGGCTCGGTAGCCATTGGGGATGGACTCATACGTTGTCCTAGAACTCTCCCGGAGATCAAGAAGCGCCAGACGAGCTCTGATCCTGAGATAAGGCCTCGTCCACGGCCAATGGAGCTCGCCATGGAGGCCAGGGCCCAGGAGCTTCTGGCGGAGGCAAACAGGCAGGCGGCGCAGAGGGAGAGGGAGTTGGAGGAGAGGACGTCTAGTATGTTGGAGGCGGAGAGGAACCGGAACGACGCGTCTCACCGGGCCCTATACGAGCTCCTCGTGGTAAGTTTCTCCTGCATATTAGCCAAATCATGCACGTAATGTTCGTTTCATTACTAACTAATATGACTGATTCGTGAAAACAAAATGTGCAGTCCGTGTGCGAGAAAAATGGTAAGATCCCTCCGCCGATGCCCCAGATTGGTATAGCGGACACGGTGAGTTTCATTTGAATGGTCATTAGTTACTAGTATTCACATTTCAGTTGCATCATGCTAATGAGACATTGCAAATGATCTTTGGTGCAGCATGCCTCCCGACAAGCATCGACCGATCCTTCTCCGTCTCGCATTGGCACAACCCCGACCGGTCCTTCTCCGTCTGGCACTGGCGCAAACCCGACCGGTCCTTCACCTCCGTGATGATGGTAAGTTTTCCCAAGTGTTTTGCTTAACAAATGCATACTTAGCTTAAGAAATGATCTACTTAGCTCCAAAATGACCTATACTTAGCTTATTTTTATCGAAAATGACATAATAACCTTACTTAGCTCCAAAATGACATATTTTACCTAGGATAGCTATAAAATGACCTATACTTAGCATTTTTTCCTCCAAAATGACTTGATATGCTTAGTTAGCTAAAAAATGGCATAACTACCTAGGATAGCTCAATAATGATCTATAATTAGCTTAGCTAGTTCATTTATGACATAATTAGCTCACTTAGGTAAAAAATGGCATAATAACCTTGGTTTAGCTCCAAAATGACATATACTTAGCTTATTTTCCTCGAAAATGACATAATAACCTTACTTAGCTCCAAAATGACATATTTTACCTAGGATAGCTATAAAATGACCTATACTAGCATTTTTTCCTCCAAATGACTTGAATATGCTTAGTTAGCTAAAAAATGGCATAACTACCTAGGATAGCTCAATAATGATCTATAATTAGCTTAGCTAGTTCATTTATGATATAATTAGCTCACTTAGGTAAAAAATGGCATAATAACCTTGGTTTAGCTCCAAAATGACCTATACTTAGCTTATTTTCCTCGAAAATGACATAATAACCTTACTTAGCTCCAAACTGACATACTTTACCTAGGATAGCTATAAAATGACCTATACTTAGCATTTTTTTCTCCTAAATGACTTAATATGCTTAGTTAGCTAAAAAATGGCATAACTACCTAGGTTAGCTCAAAAATGACCTAGACTTAGCTTCTTCAGTTTATTTATGACATACTTAGCATACTTAGGTAAAAAATGGCATGATAACCTTGGTTTAGCTCCAAAATGACATAGACTTAGATTATTTTCCTCCAAAATGACATAATAACCTTACTAAGCTCCAAAATGACCTATTTACCTAGCTTAGCTCTAAAATGACCTACACTTAGCATTTTTACCTAGCTTAGCTAAAAAATGGCATTTTTACCTACCTTAGTTAGAAGAAGAAGAAGATAAAGAAGAGGAGAGGAGAAAAAGAAAGAGAAGAAAAATTCCTCTTCTTCTTCTTCTTCTTCTTCTTCTTCTTTTTCTTCTTCTTCTTCTCGCTAGTCTTCTTATTCTTCTTCTAACATTCTTCTTTCCCAATTTGCAGATTTCCTTTAGATGAGGAAGCTTGCATTGATGGAGTCTACTCTTCTCCTTGTGCTTCCTTTATGTTTTTGGAAACTTGTTGCAAACTTGTTGTTGGATATGTATGTATGGATGAAACCATTTTATGTTGGATATGTTGTTGGAAACTTGTTATATATATGTTGTTGGAAACTTGTTATATATATGTTGTTGGAAACTTGTTATATATATCTGTGAAATTCTGTGAAATTGAATGAATTTAAGAAAAAATAGAAAAAAGGGGCTGTACAGGCTCTTTGCCGTCTGCCAGCAGACGGCAAAGAGCTTTGCCATCAGCCAGCAGACGGCAAAGTTGCCACGTGGCAGCTACCTGTGCAACCTGGGGTGTACTGGGCTGGCCTATTTGGCAGCTTTGCCGTCTGCTGGCAGATGGCAAAGACCTTTGTATCTTTGCCGTCTGCCAGCAGACGGCATCGCAAGCCACGTGGCAGCTACCTGGGCTGGCCTATTTGGGCACTTTGCCGTCTGTTGGCAGACGTCAAAGCACCCCGTTAACCCCCTAAAGGACCTAAGCTGCCACGTGTGTCGTCCAGGCTCTTTGTCGTTCGCTGGCAGATGGCAAAGGCCTTTGCATCTTTGCCGTCCGCCAGCAGACGGCAAAGAGCCCTTTGCCGTAGTCTTTTCAGCCGAATGTGTTGCCGTCTACTGGCTGACGGCAAAGGCCTTTGCCGTCCGCCAGGCATGCCTTTGCCGTCTGCCATGGCAGACGGCAAATCTCCGGATTCCTGTAGTGTCGGAGCAAGGCCGTGGGCGGTCAGTAGCAAGCGGTAGCCTGAGCGGAGTTCTTCACGCATGCCCCAGAGTTCGAACCTTGTTTGGCTCTATGGAGCCCCGATTCCGACATTTGGCACGCCAGGTAGGGGTGTGCCGAAGTTCTTCCTCTTCGTTCTGCCTCGCTCCATCTTCACTTCACCACCCCCATGGCCAACGCTCGTCGTGTTCACGCCGAGCGCCGGGCCGCCCGTGTTGCCCAGACGGCACCGGTGGGCCGCGACGCCCCTCGCCACTCTGCTCCTCCCGCAGCCAACGCCGCCACCGCCCCTCCCGCCCATGAGCAGCGGGACTCTTCGCTGCCACCCTCCATGCAGCGTGATGGCTGCACCACCACGCCTTCCCTCACTCCGGCCACGGCCTCATCCTCCCATGCTCGCCGCGGGCTGGCGAACGCGTAGGCTGCGCTGCTCATGGCGCGTGAGCTGCTGCGCTACCACCCCACCAACGAAGGCTACGACGCCTGGCCAGGCCGCATCACCGAGCTTGTCAACGCCGCTGGCGAGGCCCCGACACCCTCCCACTCGCTCCATCCCCCGCCGCCTTGTGCGGGCAACATGGCCCATGGTGTGCCTCCGCCTCCTCCCTTGCGCAGTGACGACATCGAGCCAAGGCGCGATGCACGTCCGCGCGACCCGCCGCGTGGAGCATCGGCACCGGCCCGGGACGAGGCCAACTGCCAGGTTGTGCAGCAACCGCAGTACAATGCGCGCGCGCTGCCAGCACCGCCGCGCTAGCACCAAGATTGGGCCGTTCTGGAGGCTGCGGCACGTGGGCGCCAAGACCGTGCCCCTCTCGCGCGGGCCATGCCTGTGAGCGCGGCGGGCTGCCACGCCTTCACGCGTGAGCTGCATCGTGTTGTCTGGCCGGTCAAGTTCAAGCCAGATCTACCTCCGTGCTACGACGGCGTCCCCGACCCTACGGAGTTCCTCCAGCTCTACGCGCTGAGCATCGAGGCGGCGAATGGCGACAACAAGGTCATGGCGAACTGGTTCCCCATGGCCCTCAAGGACGACGCGTGCTCCTGGCTCATGCACCTCCCGGAGGGGTCGATCTCCTCATGGGATGAGCTCCGCGAGCGGTTCATCGCCAACTTCCAAGGAACCCGTGACCGCGCCCTCACCGTCAACGACCTGTGATGCGTGAAGCAGCATCCGGGCGAGACCCTCCGCAAGTACATTCAACGCTTCACCCAAGTTCGCCTCAAGATCCCGAAGGCCTCGGACGAAGCCATCATCTCCGCGTTCACCGAAGGCGTCACGGACGTCAGGATGAGCGACGATCTCGCCATGAGCGATGACCTGTGCTCGGAGTTGGAGCTATTCAATCTGGCCGACAAGTGCGCCAAGGCCGAAGAAGGCCGCCTCTCCCTCTTCAAGCACCCAGACGTCGATCCCGAAGACAAGAAGGCCAAGGACAAGGAAGCGAAGCGCAAGGGCCCCATCACACTGGCAGTAGAGCCTGAGCTGAAGTGCAGCCATGACCGTGATGAACCCTCCAAGGATGTTCGCCCATTCTACGTCTTCCACAACATGCACACCCACAACACCGACGACTATCAGGAGCTCAAGGCGCTTCGGGACGAGCGCCTGGGCCGCCGCCCCGAGCGCAGCGACTGTGGCTTCAGCCATGGAGGAGGCCGCGGCGGAGGCCACTGGGACAACCACAACCCTTGCCAGCCTCGCGAAGGTGGTTGGCGTGACCAGCCTCGCGAGGGTAGATGGCGTGACGAGCCTTGTGACGGTGCCTGGCGCAATCAGCCTCGTGACGGCGCCTGGCGCGATCAGCCTCGCGAGGCCCGTCCTCAGGGCAACGCTGGCCTTCCACCTCTGCCACCGCCGCCCAGGAGAAACGATGACAACCGGCAAGACGAAGGGGCTGGGGGCTATCAGGAGCCTCACGCGATTGCCTGCATCCTTGGCGGTGCTCAGGCACCCGCCTCGAACCACATCTTCAAGCAGTTCTCTCGCGAGGTGAATGCAGCCCTCCCGAGGCTTGAAGCTGTGCGTCCCCTCAAGTGGTCACAGTACGCCATCGCTTTTGACTCCAAGGACCACCTCAGGTGTTTAGCCACTGCTGGCGTGCTCCCCATGTTGTGCACGCCCATCATCAGCAACGTCTTAGTCACCAAGACCCTCATCGATGGTGGCGCCGGCCTCAACGTCTTCTCTGTGGAGACCTTCGAGACGCTTCAAGTGCCTTATGACCAGCTCATGCCCACCAAGCCATTCTCTGGAGTGACCGATAGCTCCACCACTCCCCTGGGGCAGGTGCGCCTCCTTGTCACCTTCGGCAAGCGCGACAACTACCACACTGAGCTCATCGACTTCGACGTGGCCCACATCGGCCTCCCGTATAATGCCATCCTGGGATACCCTGCCCTTGCCAAGTTCATGGCGGCTACTCACCATGGCTACAACGTCCTCAAGATGCCAGGGTGCAGCGATGTCATCACTGTCGCCTGTGACGAGAAGGATGCGGTCTGCTCCCTCGTGCACGCCTATCGGACCGCGGCGGCTGAGAACTCAGATGGTGAAGGTGAAACCACGCCTCCTGTGGCTGCCCCCGCGAAGAAGAAGCAACTCCTCCCCAAGAGCCGTCCGAAGGCAAGGAAACCCGCCACCGACGCCTCAGGCTCCGCGCCCACCATCGGGGTGCCTCTCCCTCCCGCATAGGAAGGCGCGCCTGATGCCTCCCCCAGGACGGGCTCGGGGGCTTCCATCTGGAGAGCATCTGACCTATCCAGTGTGACGAGGGAGGTGCTCGGGCACCACTTGGGGGCGTGCTTTGATGCGCGCCCCCGTGAGCAAGGGACACGGCGCGAGGCGCCAGGAGCAAGAGAGTTCATCACCAAGGCGATCAAGGAACTTCAGGAAGCACAAGCCATGCGCGGCAAGCACCGCCCTGCGCGTCCCGCCAGTGCAGCTGCCGCCCCCGATTCGGGTGGCGACCTACGCGTCTGCGTCCACATTCCGGGCCTCAACAGGGCCGCTTCTGGCCGTCACGTGTCGGCCGGAGCGGGGGCTTCCCCTGCAACTACATCTGCATGCCCTTCGGCCTGGTGAACGCGGGCGCCACGTACCAGCCGCTCGCGCAGCTCGTGTTGGCATCTCACGAGGCTAGGAGCTCAGCGCGAGTGCCTCGTGAGGCCCCGACCCTTCATGCGCCACCCGAGCCTTAGGAGCCGCCCGGCTCGTGAGGGGCAAACCTCCGCGGCATGCTTCGTCGGCTTCCTCGATGCTTCTGCAGCATCATTGCGAGGTGACTTTTTAGTTTGTTCAATTGAGGGCACCCCCCGGGCTGCATTATCCTCAGCCTGTTGCTGTTTTTTGCTTATTTTTTACATCGCAGAAAATCAATACCAAACGGAGTCCAAACGCGACAAAACTTTTTGGAGATTTTTTCTGGACCAGAAGACACTCGATGGGCCAAAGAAGTACCAGAGGGGAGCTTCGAGGAGAGCACAACCCACCAGGGCGTGCCTGGGGGCCCAGGCGCGCCCAGGTGGGTTGTGCCCACCTCGGTGGCCTCCCGCACCGCCTCTTCGCCCTATAAATTCCCAAATATTCCAAAAACCCTGGGGGTAACCCTAGATCAGAAGTTCCACCGCCGCAAGCCTCTGTAGCCACGAAAAACCAATCTAGACCCCGTTCCGGCACCCTGCCGGAGGGGGAAATCATCACCGGTGGCCATCTTCATCATCCCGGCGGCCACCATGATGACGAGGGAGTAGTCCACCCTCGGGGCTGAGGGTTTGTACCAGTAGCTATGTGTTTAATCTCTCTTTCTCGTGTTCTTGAGATGTCACGATCTTGATGTATCGCGGGCTTTGTTAATATAGTTGGATCATATGGTGTTTTCCCCTCTCTATCTTGTTGTGAATTGAGTTTTCCCTTTGAGATTTCGTTTTATCGGATTGAATACTTTTATGGATTTGAGAACACTTTATCTGTGCCTTGCTATGAATACCCGTGGTGACAATGGGGTATCATATTGATTCACTTGATATATGTTTTGGCACTCAACTCGCGGATTCCCGAGGTGACATTGGGGTAATCTATGCATAGGGGTTGACACATGTTCTTGTCTTTGTTTCTCCGGTAGAAATCTTGGGGCACTCTTTGAGGATCTTTGTGTTGGATTGAGTATTATGAATCTGAAATTGTTTGATGCATATCGTATAATCAACTCACGGATACTCACGGTAATATTGGAGTATCTAGGTGACATTAGAGTTGGTTGATGTGTATCATATGGTGTTATTTTAGTACGAACTCTTGGTTAGATCGATCGAAAAGAATAGCTTGGTGTTATTTTAGTACGAACTCTAGTATAGATTGATCGGAAAGAATAGCTTTGAGGTGGTTTCGTACCCTACAAACAATTTTGTCTTATGTTCTCCGCTAGATAGGAACCTTGGAGTGATTCTTCATCGCACGCTGAGGGATGGTTATATGATCCAATTATATTAGCATTGTTGAGAGATTGCACTAGCGAAAGTACGGACCCTAGGCCTCATTTTCAAGCATTGCAATACCGCTTGTGCTCCATTTTATCAATTGCTACCTTGCTGTTTTTTATTGTTCCTATTACAAAAATCAATATCTACTATCATTACTACGCTTGTATCACCATCTCTTCACCGAACTAGTGCACCTATACAAATTACCATTGTATTTGGTGTGTTGGGGACACAAGAGACTTTTTATTATTTGGTTGCAGGGTTGTTTGAGAGAGACCATCTTCATCCTACGCCTCCCACGGATTGATAAACCTTAGGTCATCCACTTGAGGGAAAATTGCTACTGTCCTACAAAACTCTGCGCTTGGAGGCCCAACACAAGCCTACAAGAACAAGTTGCATAGTAGACATCAAGCTCTTTTTTGGTGCCGTTGCCGGGGAGGTGAGTGCTTGAAGGTATATCTTTAGATCTTGCAATTGAATCTTTTAGTTTCTTGTTTTATCACTAGTTTGGTTTATAAAAAGAAAACTACAAAAAAATGGAATTGAGGTTGCATCATATTATTCATCTTTATAATGTCTTTCGTGAAAATGATGGAAAGAAAAATTGTGCTCAATTGATAGAGAAAGAATTCTATAAAATGTTTGACAAAAAATCTTTGAATGATGAGCATGATTGTAATGTTGTTGGTATGAACTCTTTGAATATCCATGATGCTAACGATATGCAAAGCCATAAGCTTGGGGATGCTATGTTTGATGAAGATGATATTTTTAGTCCCCCAAGTTTTGATGAGAAAATTTATTATGATGAAAGCATGCCTCCTATCTATGATGTTTATGGTGATGACATGTATGCTATAAAGAATAATGATAACCATGAAACTTGTCATCATGATTTTAATTTGCAATCCCATGATAGTTATTTTGTTGAGTTTGCTCCCACTACTATTCATGAGAATAAATTTGCTTATGTGGAGAGTAATAAAATTTCTATGCTTGTGGATCATGAAAAGAATGCTTTATGTGATAGTTATATTGTTGAATTCATTCATGATGCTACTGAAAATTATTATGAGAGGAACTTATGCTTTTACATATCTCAATAATATCAAAATTTCTCTCTTTATATTGAAAGTTTTGAAGTTGCACTTGTTTTGCCTTCCAATGCTAATTGATTCTTGTTCCCATAAATTGTTTGCTCACAAAATCCCTATGCATAGGAATTGGGTTAGGCTTAAATGTGCTTGTCATGTGATTCATGATGCTCTCTTTATGTTTCAATTCTTATCTTTTATGCGAGCATCATTGAAATCATCATGCCTAGCTAAAAAGGCATTAAAGAAAAGCATTTGTTGGGAGACAACCCAACACTTTTACCTAAAGTTTTATGTGTTAACATGATTAAGCTACTGTAGTAATCATGTTTTATAGCTTTTGTTTCAATAAAGTGCCAAGTAAAGCCTTGGGATAGTATGGATGGTAGTTGACTAGATTCTGTGCAAAAACAGAAACTTTTGCGTCCAGTGAAGAAATTACTATATTTTACTGGAACGTGGAAAAATTATGAATTTTTTACAGTTGATGGGTATACAAATTTTATACGTTTTTCTTATTTTTCAGAATTTGTGGAGTTACATAAGTAGGACATTAATTCAGATCTTTACGTACTGTTCTGTTTTTGACAGATTCTGTTTTCAATGCATAATTTGCTTGTTTTCTAGTTTCTATGGCTTATATTGCTTAATATAAATTATGGAAATTGTAGAGTACAGTAGGCATTGTGTGAGAAAAATTATGAATCTTGTCTTTGACAGTACCAAAGTGAATGATTTGTCTTTATCATACTAACCCATCTCACGAAGTTCCGTTAAGTTTTGTGTGATTGAAGTTTTCAAGTCTTGGGTGAGATATCGATATGAGGAGAATAAGGGGTGACAAGACCCTAAGATTGGGGATTCCCAAGGCACCCCCAAGGAAATATTCAAGGAAGATCCAAGCAACTAAGCTTGGGGATGCCCCGGAAGGCATCCAATCTTTCGTCTTCAACATTATCAGTAACCTCACTTGGAGCTATATTTTCATTCGTCACATGATATGCGTTTTGCTTGGAGAGTAATTTTTTTTATTAGGATTTGCTTGCTGTTATTTAGAATAATGTTTTGCTTCTTTTATTTCAATAAAAGTGGCAAGGATAGCCATCACCATGCTTATTTTGCAGATATATGAGTTGCTGTTTCAAAACAGAAATTTTATTTCTGTTGAAATAATTATACAGAAAAGTCAGAATGTGATAAAATTTTGAAACTTCTTGAAAAATAGGCTCTGATAAATTGTCTACAGTGTGGTAAATTTTCAGAATTTTTGGAGTTAGGGAAGTATGAGTACAATTGCACTCTTTACAGACTCTCCTGTTTAGACAGATTGCTGTTATGTTCGCATTGTTTGCATATGTTTGCTTGTTTAATGATTCTATTTGAGGATAGGAGTATTAAATATGCAGAGGCATTAAGTATGCAATGCTGAATAATAATTTTAGTGATTTGCTACAGTAGAGAATGATAAGGTTTTGCATTGATTTATACTAACTTATCTCACGAGTTCTTGTTGAGTTTTGTGTGGATGAAGTTTTTAAAAATTAGGGAAACCGTGATTTGAGAGGAATGAAGAAGACACAAGAGCTCAAGCTTGGGGATGCCCAAGGCATCCCAAGTTAATATTCCAAGAAGTCTCAAGCATCTAAGCTTGGGGATGCCCCGGTAGGCATCCCACCTTTCTTCATCAACAATTATCGGTTAGCCTCGGTTGAGCCTAAGTTTTTGCTTCTTCACATGATGTGTGCTATTCTTAGAATGTCTTTTTATTTTGTTTCGCTTGCTGTTTTAATAAAATAATTAGATCTGAAAGTTTTAAATAAGAGAGAGTCCTCAATTAGCTACCCATTTACTTAACTACTCATTTGATCTTGACTTGTATCTTTTTGGAGTAGTTTGTCATTTACTCTTATGCTTCACTTAGATTATTTTGAGAGTTGAAATTTTTGAAGAAATACTTATTCTCTCGTGCTTCACTTAAATTTATTTGAGAACTTGTTAGTAGCAATGGTAATACATAAATTTAGTCCCAAAGTAATGGATATTCAAGAAGGATATAATAAAAACTTTCATGTAGATCACTGGATATGATAAGTTTGATTTCTTGCAATAGTTTTGCGATATGGAGATAATAATATGTGTGTCATGTTGGTGAGTAATTATGATTTAGTAAGAATATTGGTGTTAAGGTTTGTGATTCCCTATGCAAGCACGAAAATCAATAATTATGCAATGAAATTACATCCTACTTGTGGTGCATTATTCGGTGTTAGTTATGCTCAATGCTCGTTTATGTGAATTTTCATTTCTTGGTTGGTTGCTTCTCAATCTATTTGCTAGCCTCCATTTGTACTAAGCGGGATTACTACTTGTGCATCCAAATTCTTAAACCCAAAGTTGTGCCAAATGAGTCCACCATACCTACCTATATGCGGTATTTCCTTGCCATTCTAAGCAAATTTGTATGTGCCATCTCTAAATTTTCAAAATGATTTCCTTTTTGTGTGCTCGTACCGCTCATGAAGCGACAGGGGGTGGCCAATATTTTCCATGCTAGATGTGTTATTCTCAAGATGAGTGTTTATTCACTTGTCATTGCACGAGAGTACGACAAAGGTATTAGGGATGCCCAGTCCCGAAATGAAAAATGAATTTACTTTATGTTGTCAAATAATAAATTCCTTGGAAATTGTTGGTATGGAGGGCACCCGTGGATACGGCTAGCCATGGATCATGAAAGAATGGTGGAAAAAGGAATAAACTTTATTTTCTGTTTGGGAACCGCCTATGATATATTTAGCATGGAAAGTGTTGGGAATTACTCGGTCGTTTTCGTTGATGGGAAAAGTATGCCACTCAAAAATTTTATCTCTCAATTTAAGCTTTGAGCTCTGGCACGTCTACAAATCCCTACTTCCCTCTGCGAAGGGCCTATCTATTTACTTTATGCAATTTTTATTTTTATTTGAGTCTCCATCTTCTCTTATAAAGCACCAACTAAGGGGCAATATGATCATACTTGAGCATTGGGTATAGCTAATATGCGAGTGTGTTTCATGAATGGATCAATGATTGAGCATAATGGGCTAATATGCGAGTGTGTTTTGCGAATGGATCAATGATTGAGCATGATGGGCTAGGGATAACTTTCTTTAGTGTTGATATTTTGAAAGACATGGTTGCTTGTTGATATGCTTGAGTATTGATGTCTTCATGTCAAATTATAGACTATTGCTTTGAATCATTCAAGTCCAAATGTCCATGCTACAAAATAAAGAGTATATGATGAATATGATAGGTAGCTTTCCACAACAAAAATTCCGTTTTCAATTGCTACTTTATCATGATAAGTTTTATGAGAAAGAGTTGCTGTTATGATGCTAGAAAAAGTGATTGAAATTATCATTGATCAAACTTATGCATTTTGCTAGCATTCACACTTCATAAATTATTTCTTTTATCATTTACCTACTCGAGGACGAGTAGGAATTAAGCTTGGGGATGCTGATACGTCTCCAATGTATCTATAATTTATGAAGTATTCATGCCGTTATATTATCATTCTTGGATGTTTTAGAATCATTTTATAGCAACTTTATATCATTTTTTGGGACTAACCTATTGACATAGTGCCCAGTGGCAGTTGCTGTTTTTTGCCTATTTTTTACATCGCAGATAATCAATACCAAACGGAGTCCAAACGCGACAAAACTTTCTGGACATTTTTTCTGGACCAGAAGACACTCGATGGGCCAAAGAAGTACCAGAGGGGAGCTCCGAGGAGAGCACAACCCACCAGGGCGCGCTTGGGGGCCCAGGCGCGCCCAGGTGGGTTGTGCCCACCTCGGTGGCCTCCCGCACCGCCTCTTCGCCCTATAAATTCCCAAATATTCCAAAAACCTTGGGGGTAACCCTAGATCAGAAGTTCCGCCATCGCAAGCCTCTGTAGCCACGAAAAACCAATCTAGACCCCGTTCTGGCACCCTGCCGGAGGGGGAAATCATCACCGGTGGCCATCTTCATCATCCCGGCGGCCACCATGATGAGGAGGGAGTAGTCCACCCTCGGGGCTGAGGGTTTGTACCAGTAGCTATGTGTTTAGTCTCTCTTTCTCGTGTTCTTGAGATGTCACGATCTTGATGTATCGCGGGCTTTGTTAATATAGTTGGATCATATGGTGTTTTCCCCTCTCTATCTTGTTGTGAATTGAGTTTTCCCTTTGAGATTTTGTTTTATCGGATTGAATACTTTTATGGATTTGAGAACACTTTATGTATGTCTTGCTATGAATACCCGTGGTGACAATGGGGTATCATATTGATTCACTTGATATATGTTTTGGCACTCAACTCCCGGATTCCCGAGGTGACATTGGGGTAATCTATGCATAGGGGTTGATGCACGTTCTTGTCTTTGTTTCTCCGGTAGAAATCTTGGGGCACTCTTTGAGGATCTTTGTGTTGGATTGAGTATTATGAATCTAAAATTGTTTGATGCATATCGTATAATCAACTCACGGATACTCGTGGTGACATTGGATTATCTAGGTGACATTAGAGTTGGTGGATGTGTATCATATGGTGTTATTTTCGTATGAATTCTTGGTTAGATCGATCGGAAAGAATAGCTTGGTGTTATTTTAGTACGAACTCTAGTATAGATTGATCGGAAAGAATAGCTTTGAGATGGTTTCGTACCCTACAAACAATTTTGTCTTATGTTCTCCGCTAGATAGGAACTTTGGAGTGATTCTTCATCGCATGTTGAGGGATGGTTATATGATCCAATTATATTAGCATTGTTGAGAGATTGCACTAGCAAAAGTATGGACCCTAGGCCCCATTTACAAGCATTGCAATACCGTTTGTGCTCCGTTTTATCAATTGCAACCTTGCTGTTTTTTATTGTTCCTATTACAAAAATCAATATCTACTATCATTACTATGCTTGTATCACCATCTCTTCGTCGAACTAGTGCACCTATACAAATTACCATTGTATTTGGTGTGTTGGGGACACAAGAGACTTTTTATTATTTGGTTGTAGGGTTGTTTGAGAGAGACCTTCTTCATCCTACGCCTCCCATGGATTGATAAACCTTAGGTCATCCACTTGAGGGAAAATTGCTACTGTCCTAAAAAACTCTGCGCTTGGAGGCCCAACACAAGTCTACAAGAAAAAATTGCGTAGTAGACATCAAGGGGCGCGGCCTGATCGCGCTGGCATTGCCCGAAACGCAAAGGACTTTGATTTTTCTCGCATGCCTCGCAGGAATTATGCTGACTCATCACAGGCGCAAAAACCGTGCCCTTCGACGCAGGGGTCCTCCGCGAGCCGCGAGCACCTCGCGCGGCGCCTTAAGCTAAGTCGCCCCCTCAGCGCCTCACGCAAAAAAATGGCTAATAAAGCATCTACACTACTTTTGCAATCTCGTCCGGGCGAAAGTCCCCTTTTTCTATCGTGAGCAGCTTGCGCGTCAAGGGGGACCTCTTGAGCATCGCGCCTCAGGAGCTCTTACCAGACCTCGAGCCCCTCACCTCCTGGCCTTGCCCTAGGCATCGCGACCTGGCATACCAGCGACGGCTGAGGCTTGCTTCGGGACTGGGCCCCGGAGACGTAGAGCACTAAGCGATTGCAAAGAAAAAGGGGCCGAGCCCAAACCCACGATAATTTAAATGCAGGAGAGAATCATTAAAATAAAGGCGCAAGCGCCATGGTTTCTTACACACCCCGATGGGGCCCTTGATTGTCTGATGCAGGAAATAAGAAAGAACAAAAGAAACTACCTCCCGGAGGCCGCCGCTTCTGAAGCGCCGACTCCGATGTCGCGGCGCCTAGTCGGAGTCATCCTCCACCTTGACGCGGTGGCGTGGCGGCTCGTCGTAGTCGTCGTCGCTCCCGCTTCCCTCGGAGGAGGTGCCGCCACCGCTGGAGGCGCCGTGGCCATCGCCAAGGGTAAGTTCACCGCCGAGGATGTCGCCGCCGCCGCTGTGGTCATCGTCGCCGGAGGTAAGGTGGTCGCTGCCGCTGCTGTCGCCCTCCGGGCAGCATCCGAGGCGGCAGCTGGTCTCCCCGAAGATCTTCACGAAGAGCGTCGCCGCCCCATCAAACTTGAAGTGGAGGGTGTGCCTCCCCTTCAGGCCGCGGGCGCGGGTGAACGACATCCACCCTCGGGTCAAGTACATGAAGGCGGAGGGGGTGACTTCGACCTCCACCTAGGAGGATTTGCTGCAGCAGCCGTCAGGCTGCAGCCACAGCCCGACCGGGCCGTCCGCTGCCAGTTCCCCCGCGAAGGAGCCCGGGAGCTGGAGCCAGGTGCGCGGCGGACACTCCATCCACACGACAAATTCGCGGGCCGACTCGGTAGAGTGCGGCCACGCTTGAGGCGGCTAGGAGCCAACGCCATTCCGCCCCCCACGTCTGCCGGAGTGCTGTTTTCTACGGCCCCGTCCGTGGATGGGGTTCTTCCCACGACTGCCAGAGCCGGGGCGAACCGCCAAAGGAGGGCGCTCGCGCCCCCAGGGAAGCGCCGCGGGCGTAGCGTCGGACTTGCGAGGGCGGCCGCGCCCCCTCTTGGGCCACGGTGGCTCCGGCCCCTCCTGCACCGCCTTGCCCTTCTCGATGGCGGAGAACCTCCTCACGGGTGCCATGGCAGCGGTGGCAAGGGTTGAGGAAGGAAAGACAAGAAGACAGAGATGGGCCAAGGGTTCCGTCCCTTCGCCCTCTTATAAGCAATCGGAGAAGGCCAACCGGCGCCCCTTCATGTTCAGAGCAATGATGGCCCCGCGGCTCACGCCAGGCTTTTTGTTAGCCCGGGCAGTTGCCGAAGCGACACGGGGAAGTGGGGGCGTCCGTGCCTGATACGTCTCCAACATATTTATAATTTATAAGTATTCATGCCATGTTTACAACAATTTTATATGGTTTTGGTATGATTTTATTAGAACTAACCCGGACTGATGCTGTTTTCAGCAGAACTACCGTGGTGTCGTTTTTTGTGCAGAAATAAAAGTTCTCGGAATGGGCTGAAAATTTACGGTGATTTTTTATGGACCAAAAGAGACCCCCGAAGCACCGGCGCTGGACTAGGAGGTAACCGAGGAGGCCACAAGCCAGGGGGCGCGCCCTACCCCCCAGGGCGCTAGCTCCTGGCTTGTGGGCCCCTCGAGCACCCCCTTGATGTGAGACCGACGCAAAAAATTCTTATAAATACCCAAACCTCCTAAAAGAACCCAAGATCAGAAGTTCCACCGTCGCAAGCCTCTGTAGCCACGAAAAACCAATCGGGAGCCGGTTCCGGCACCCTGTCGGAGGGGGAAACCATCATCGGAGGCCATCTTCATCATCCCGGCGGTCTCCATGACGAGGAGGGAGTAGTTCACCCTCGGGGCTGAGGGTATGTACCAGTAGCTATGTGTTTGATCTCTCTCTCTCTCTCTCTCTCTCTCTCTCGTTTTCTTGATTTGGCACGATCTTGATGTATCGCGAGCTTTGTTACTATAGTTGGATCATATGGTGTTCTCCCTCTCTATATTCTTGTGATGAATTGAGTTTTACCTTTGAGGTTTCACTATTATCGGATTGAATACTTTTATGGATTTGAGAACACTTGATGTATGTCTTGCGTGGGATACCCTTGGTGACAATGGGGTGTCCTATTGATTCACTTGATGTATGTTTTGGCACTCAACTCGCGGATTCTCGAGGTGACATTGGGGTAATCTATGCATAGGGGTTGATGCATGTTTTCATCCTTGTTTCTTCGATAGAAATATTGGGGCACTCTTTGAGGTTCTTTGTGTAGGATTGAATATTATGACTCTGAAGTTGTTTGATGCATATCGTATAATTGACCCACGGATACTTGTGGTACATTGGAGTATCTAGGTGACATTAGGGTTGATTCATGTGTTTTCATATGGTGTTATTTTACTACGAACTCTAGGGCTGTTTGTGACACTTATAGGGACGACTCAATAGATTGATTGGAAAGAATAACTTTGAGGTGGTTTCGTACCCTACAAGGAATTTCATCTTATGTTCTCCGCGATAGGAACTTTGGAGTGACTCTTTGTCGCATGTTGAGGGATTGCCATATGATTTAATTACGTTATCATTGTTGAGAGACTTTTCACTAGTGAAAGTATGAACCCTAGGCCTTGTTTTCAAGCATTGCAATACCATTTTTGCTCACTTTTGTTACTAGTTACCTTGCTGTTTTTATATTTTCAGATTACAAAAATCTATATCTACTATCCATATTACACTTGTATCACCATCTCTTCGCCGAACTAGTGCACCTATACAATTTACCATTGTATTGGGTGTGTTGGGGACACAAGAGACTCTTTGTTATTTGATTGCAGGGTTGTTTGAGAGAGACCATCTTCATCCTATGCCTCCCACGAATTGATAAACCTTAGGTCATCCACTTGAGGGAAATTTGCTACTGTCCTACAAAACTCTGTGCTTGGAGGCCCAACATGAGTCTACAAGAAGAAGGTTGCGTAGTAGACATCAAGCTCTTTTCTGGCGCCGTTGCCGGGGAGGTGAGTGCTTGAAGGTATATCTTTAGTTATTGCAATTGAATCTTTTAGTTTCTTGTTTTATCACTTGTTTAGTCTATAAAAGAAAACTAAAAAAATGGAATCGAGGTTGCGTCATATGCTACATCTTTATAATGTCTTTCGTGAAAATGATGGAAAGGAAAATTATGCTCAATTGATAGAAGAAGAATTCAATAAAATGTTTGGCATAAAATATTTTAATGATGAGCATGATTGCAATGTTGTTAGTATGAATTCTTTGAATATCCATGATGCTAATGATATGCAAAGCCATAAGCTTGGGGATGCTATGTTTGATGAAGATGATATTTTTTGTCCCCCAAGTTTTGATGAGCAAATTTATTATGATGAGAGCATGCCTCCTATTTATGATGATTATATTGATGAAAGTAGGTTTGGAAGAGTGTCAACTCTAGGTACTAATGATCCCACTATTTTGGAGGGTGTTGAGTCTTTTCACAATATTGATAAATGTGGATTTGGAGAGGTCATGACTTTATTTTGTGATGAATCCACTATTTTGGAAGATGTTCCAATTGATTATGAGAACAAGGTTGCTATCTATGATGATTATTGTGATGACATGTATGCTATAAAGAATAATGATAAACATGAAACTTGTCATCATGATTTTAATTTTCAATTGGATTATGCCTCACATGATGGTTATTTTGTTGAGTTTGCTCCCACTACTATTCATGAGAATACATTTACTTATATGGAGAGTAATACAAATTATATGCTTATGAATCATGAAAAGAATGTTTTATGTGATAGTTATATTGTTGAATTCATTCATGATGCTACTGAAAATTACTATGAGAGAGGAACATATGCTTTTACATATTGCAATAATATCTAGTTTCCTTTATATGTGTTGAAAGATTTGAAGGCATGCTTGTTTTGCCTTCCTATGCTAGTTGATTCTTGTTCCCATAAATTATTTGCTCACAAAATCCCTATGCATAGGAAGTGGGTTAGGCTTAAATGTGCTACTCATATGCTTCATGATGCTCCCGTTATGTTTCAATTCTTATATGTGAGCATCATTGACATCATCATGCCTAGCTAAAAAGGCATTAAAGAAAAGCGCTTGTTGGGAGACAACCCAATATTTACCCTACTGTTTTTGTGTGTTCACATGATTAAGCTACTGTAGTAATCATGTTTTATAGCTTTTGTTTGAATAAAGTGCCAAGTAAAGCCTTTGGGATAGTGTGGTTGATAGTTGATTTGATTCTGTGCAAAAACAGAAACTTTTGCGTCAAGTAACAGAATTTTTAGAATTCACTGGAACGTGAAACAAATCTGAAATTTTTACATATGATTTATATACAAATTTTATACGTTTTCCTAATTTATAAGAATTTTTTGAGATACATAGGTATCACAATAATTCAGATCTTTACAGACTGTTCTGTTTTTGACAGATTCTGTTTTCGATGCATAGTTTGCTTGTTTTCTAGTTTCTATGGCTTATATTGCTTAATATAAATTGTGGAAATTATAGAGTACAGTAGGAATTATGTGGAAACAATTATGAATCTTGTCTTTGACAGTACCCAAGTGAATGATTTGTTTTACTATGCTAACCCATCTCACGAAGTTCCGTTAAGTTTTCTGTGATTGAAGTTTTCAAGTTTTGGGTAAGATATCGATATGAGGAGAATAAGGAGTGACAAGACCCTAAGCTTGGGGATGCCCAAGGCACCCCAAGACAATATTCAAGGAAGATACAAGCAACTAAGCTTGGGGATGCACCGGAAGGCACCCCCTCTTTCGTCTTCAACATTATCGGTAACCTCACTTGGAGCTATATTTTTATTCGTCACATGATATGAGTTCTGCTTGGAGCGTCATTTTATTTTATTAGGATTTGCTTGCTGTTATTTATAGTAATGTTTTTCATCTTTTATTTCAATAAAAGTGTCAAGTATAGCCTTTACCATGCTTATTTTGCAAGTCTATATGTTGTTGTTTGAAAAACAGAAAATTTGTTGTTATGTTTTGAATATTTGTGAATAGTCAGAACATGATAAAAAAATCTTGAAATTTTTACACATTTAGCTATAACAAATTTTCTACAGTGTGGTAGTTTTTCAGAATTTTTGGAGTTAGGAAAGTATGAATATTATTGCACTCTTTACAGACTGTCCTGTTTAGACAGATTGCGGTTATGTTTGCATTGTTTGCATATGTTTGCTTGTTTAATGATTCTATTTGAGGATAGGAGTATTAAATATGCAGAGGCATTTAGTATGCAATGTCAAATTATAATTTTAGTGATTTTCTACAGTAGAGAATGATAAGGTTTTGCATTGATTTATACTAACTTATCTCACGAGTTCTTGTTGAGTTTTGTGTGGATGAAGTTTTTAAGAATTAGGGAAACCGTGATATGAGAGTAATTAAGGAGATACAAGAGCTCAAGCTTGGGGATGCCCAAGGCACCCCTAGTTAATATTTCAAGAAGTCTCAAGCATCTAAGCTTGGGGATGCCCCGGTAGGCATCCCACCTTTCTTCATCAAGAATTATCGGTTAGTATCAGTTGAGCCTAAGATTTTGCTTCTTCACATGATGTGTGCTATTTTTAGAATGTCATTTTATTTTGTTTTGCTTGCTATTTGAATAAAATACTTAAGATCTGAAATTCTTAAATGAGAGAGAGTCTTCACATAGCTACTTAATTATTTGACTACTCATTGATCTTCACTTATATCTTTTTGGAGTAGTTTGTCATTTACTCTCGTGCTTCACTTATATCCTATGAGTAAATGGTTGAATGAATTCAATATCATAAATCTGAAATTATATATGTTTGATATGCTTATCCCATGGGGAGTAATGACTTCACATATAAGAAGTATAGGTGGTAAAATTTATTGAAAGTTAGCAAACACATCATTGGTCACTTGAACAATTCATGAAAGAATATTGAAGGAAGAGAGATTCCACATATAAATATACTATCTTAGACATCTTCTATGATTGTGAGCCCCATTCATTATTTTCAAACTTGAGCAAATTAGTTGAATTTGGACAAGGAATACAACGTAATGAGTTATGTTTGGGTATATTTGTATAGAAGTTATATTGTTATGGATCCTCCAACATATGGTGCTTATGCCATGTTTACAACAATTTTATATGGTTTTGGTATGATTTTATTAGAACTAACCCGGACTGACGCTGTTTCCAGCAGAACTACCGTGGTGTCGTTTTTTGTGCAGAAATAAAAGTTCTCGGAATGGGCTGAAAATTTACGGTGATTTTTTATGGACCAAAAGAGACACCTGAAGCACCGGAGTTGGACCAGGAGGTGACCGAGGAGGCCACAAGCCAGGGGGCGCGCCCTACCCCCCAGGGCGCTAGCTCCCACCTTGTGGGCCCCTCGGGCACCCCCTTGACGTGAGACCGATGCCAAAAATTCTTATAAATACCCAAACCTCCAAAACGAACCCTGGATCGGAAGTTCCGCCGTTGCAAGCCTCTGTGGCCATGAAAAACCAATCGGGAGCCCGTTCTGGCACCCTGCCTGGAACACCCCTATGTAATAGCCACCATGATCAGCTGTTAATAATGCCAAGTCATATCATATGCAGTGATTAAACATAGTGGTTAACCAAAGTAAATCAACTCCATTTTTAAAAATCAACTTAAATTCTAAAGTGAAATATAAAGCTGGTCTAACTCTGTTGGAAAAATGTTCATTAAATGGGAAATAATCTAGGAACATTTCTAAAATTAACAGCAAAATGTTTGGAGTTGGATAAATGACTCAACCGAGATGAAACAGCCCTAGAAACAGAATATTTGATATATTTAAAATGATATCAAATTCAAATGGAATTCAAATTTGTCCAAACCACTTTTTGGTGAGAGCTAATATTGCACTACAATATTTGGGATCACTTTCATATTTCACAAGATAGCAGAAGTGGCTTAACTATTTCCAAACAGTAGTGTATAAAAAGAAAACTAAAAGAGGAATAAGGAAAAAAAAAGAAAGCCACTGTTGGCTGGGCCTAATTGCACAGTGTGCAGGCCCAGTCCAACAGCAGCCCACGCCGTCTCCCTCCTCCCCGTGTCGCCTTCGCCGTAGCCGCGCCCGCGCGTGCCAGTCGGCCGGCGACACCGTGGCGCCACCGACGATACAGGAGCCCGGGAGGATAAGGGCGAGCCCCGTCCAGCTCCCCTGGCCCCTCCTATCCACTCGCCGCTCCTCCCTCACCCCTCCCCTGCTCGCGCTCGCCTCTGCTCTCTCTGGTCCGAGCACCACCGCCGCCGTTCTCGTTCGTCCCCGCGGCCACCGAGCCCTGCCTGCCGCTCTGCCATGTCCTGCGCCATCGCCATGGACCGCCACGGCCTCGGGCGCCGTTGATTGGGGCCGAGGAGCTCCACGTTGCGCGGATCGAGCCGCGCCCCTCTTCTGCATCTCCGGCGCGGTTCCGGTGACCTCGACCTCCTGCAGCTCCTAAACCCCCACGGGCCAACGTGTGCCGCTGCGGTGAGCTCCCCCTCCGACCTCCCCCTCTCTTCTCCGCGCCTATTCATCGCCATAGTGGCCGCACCAGAGAACGTCCGAGCTCAACGCCGTCGAGCTCGACGCCGGCCAGGTTCCGGTGACCGTTCGGTCACGCGCATGTGTCCATCGTGCTCGCCTGCGCATGTAGAGGCCGTAGGTGCTCAGCTCCGTCTGTTTTGCTCGCCGTAGCGTCATCTGCGAGCTCGCCGAGCTTCAGCCATCGCCACCACTCGTCGCCGGCGCCGATTCCGGCTAGTTTAGACCGCGCCACCGCTCGCGTTGGATGCGGCACTCCCTCCTCGATCGAACGCACTTTAGAACGCAAGAAACGGAGCGGCGTAGCGGATTTCCGAGCCGCTCCGGCGAAGCACCGCCGCTGGAGAGGTCGCCGGCGCGTCTCCGGCCGCCGAGCTGAGCTGGCGCCACGTGGGACCCCCTCTGAGTCACTGACTGTGGGCCCCAGCGCCGGTTTGACCTCGTTGACTTTGGTCAACTCCAATTACTGTTCACCATGAGTCACTGACGTGTGGGCCCCCTCCTGTTAATTAGCCTAAATAAACGATTTTGAAAATAAAACTAATTAGTTATACTAAACACTCACTGACATCAGGGCCCCACCCAGTTAATTAACCCACTGTTAGTATAATCTAACCCTGTTAAGTCACAGAGGCTGACATGTGGGTCCCACTGGACCCACATGTCATATTTGACTTAGTCAGCCGACTGTTGACTTGCTGACGTCAGCAGCACGCCATGCTGACGTCATAATTCATTTTCTGTTAAATAAAATAATTCCAAAAATTCAAATAATCTTTAAAAATTAATAACTTTTAAACCGTAGCTCGGATCGAAAAAGTTAAAACATGAAAGTTGCTCAGAACGACGAGACGAGTCTGATCGTGCCGTCTGTTTCTCCATCGGAACCTCCTACGTAGAAGAACTCGAAACTCCGGACCCGAATCCGACAGATGAATAGTGCACACACGTCGGATATTAAATCCCAGAATAATTCTAAAAATAACTAAAATGACTTAGATGCATATTCAGGCAACCCTGCACTGCATCATAGCATAGCACGCACTGTGTGGCATATGATTGCATATTGTTTACCTGTTTCCTCCCCCTCTTCTCTCTCGGTAGCCCCCGACGTTGACGTAGCTCCCGAGGCAGACGCCGCACAGGAGTACGACTACGTCCCCGACGATACTACTGAAGACCTTGCCCTTGCCCCCGAGCAAACAGGCAAGCACCCCCATTTTGAGCATGCCTATATCGCCTATTCTCTTCTCTCTTATGCTTGCATTAGAACTGCTACTGCTACTGTTTTCCTATATCTGCTGCATAGCCTGATTATTGTACCCTGCTTTGTTACCTTACCGGTTATCCTAGACTGCTTAGTATAAGGTGGGTAGAGACACGACCGAGACCCCTACTTGATCCCGACTGCCCTGCTAGACATCAGAAGACCCGATCATCGGGATTGAAGACTAGACCATGGCACCGCACATCACTTCCCCTTAGTTGCCGACACTGCTGGGTTACCATCGAGTGCCAAGGGTGATACCTCGTCAGCACTTCTGATGTTAACCTTGTAGGTTAGTTACTCGGTCGTGGTAAGCGAGGGTGATTCCTTCTACACCACCCCCGATAACGACGCCGTCGCGCAACTCCTCAAGGTGGACCTCGAGGGTGATTCCTCCTTCGTTCACCTTGATGATAACATCGAGCGGGAATTCCATCGAGGGTGATTCCTCAGGGTTCCCTTCGGTGTCAGACACACAGTTACCTTGGATATTATGACTTGCACTAAACTATGATACTAAAGACGGGTCGGCCCTGAGGGGTACCCGCGCGAGCTTAACGCGAAGTGATGTGGAGTCGGGTTGACCTGGATGGTGCCCGCGAGATAACTACGAGGCGTGGCCGGGCATTCTTAGCCCTTGCCGCAAGTCCTCGAGACGGGGCAACGGGGTCACATCGATCGTGAGTCTCTGCTCGTTTCCGCGCGCTCCTAATCCACTACGGTTTGGATATTTGATCCGAGGGGCCTCTGGCCCGATAGCACTAACCATCACGTGGGCATAGTATGGGCGTTCTGCGTCGTACACATCAGCCGAAGCTTGTTGGACGTCAGTAAGGAGCGGCGCACGCCGAGTTGGACTGGTAACGCAACCGCGCTTGTATAAGGGGTTGCTAGGTCTGCTCTCGGTGGCCCCGTAACGTGCAGGAGTTCCCGGGGCGATGGCCCAAGACCCCTGGGGGCATAGGTTTAGTCCGGCGTGCTGACCTCTCTTATAAGCCTAGGTCGGGTTGCGGCGTGTTGCTTAGCCGAGGCCGGGCATGACCCAGAAAAGTGTGTCCGGCCAGAGTTAAGTGAGCGTGGTGGGTAAGTTGGTGCACCCCTGCAGGGAAGAAACTTCTATCGATAGCCTATCCTACGGTAACGGACACTCGGAGTTGTATCCCGATCGGTACAACTAGAACATGTGGTGAGAACTGGATAGTACGGCTCTGGGATTGCTTTCTCGCAGGGAGTCGAGAAAGGATCTCAGGTCGAGGTTGATGATATTACTACTACTACTTTACATTATGTTCATCTGCTCTCTCCTGATGCTGCAAGACTGTCGAAGATTGTTGAAGATGCTAGTCTTCGATAGGACTAGGCTTTCCCCCTCTATTCTGGCATTTCTGCAGCCCAGTCCACATATACAGCCATTCCTTTGACAATGTTGCATATGTAGTGTAGATCCTTGCTTGCTGAGTACTTCGAATGAGTACTCACGTTTGCTTTATTTTCTTTTTCCCCCATATTCCATTTGATGCCACCAGACGACGGAGCCCCTGAGCCAGAAGCCCCAGCCGACGACCAGTACTACTATCCGCCTGGCGAGTACTACTACTACGAGGAGCCGTTCGACGACCAGGAGTAGGATCGGAGGGTCCAGGGCAGGAGGCCTACGCCTTTCGATCGTAGTTTTTATTTTTACCCCGCCTCTGTGAAGGCTTATCTCTCTCTCTGTAATATATCTGTACTCAGATATCTAATGCTTCCGCTGACGCTTGTATGCCATCGAGCTTGTATTCGAGCCCTCGAGGCCCTGGCTTGTAATATTAAGCTTGTATGACTTTATTTTTATGTTTTAGAGTTGTGTTGTGATATCTTCAAGTGAGTCCTTAGGCTTGATCGTGCGCATTTGCGTGTATGATTAGTGCACGATTAAGCCGGGGTCGTCACACTGCCAGAGGGGGAAACCATCACCGGAGGCCATCTTCAACATCCCAGTGGTCTCCATGACGAGGAGGGAGTAGTTCACCCTCGGGGCTGAGGGTATGTACCAGTAGCTATGTGTTTGATCTCTCTCTCTCTCGTGTTCTTGATTTGGCACGATCTTGATGTACTGCGAGCTTTGTTACTATAGTTGGATCATATGGTGTTTCACCCTCTCTATCTTCTTGTGATGAATTGAGTTTTACCTTTGAGGTTTCACTATTATCGGATTGAATACTTTTATGGATTTGAGAACACTTGATGTATGTCTTGCGTGGGATACCCGTGGTGACAATGGGGGTCTTCTATTGATTCACTTGATGTATGTTTTGGCACTCAACTCACGGATTCCTGAGGTGACATTGGGGTAATCTATGCATAGGGGTTGATGCACGTTTTCATCCTTGTTTCTCTGGTAGAATTCTTGGGGCACTCTTTGAGGTTCTTTGTGTTGGATTGAATATTATGAATCTGAAGTTGTTTGATGCATATCGTATAATTGACCCATGGATACTTGTTGTGACATTGGAGTATCTAGGTGACATTAGGGTTGATTGATGTGTTTTCACATGGTGTTATTTTACTATGAACTCTAGGGCTGTTTGTGACACTTATAGGGACGACTCAATAGATTGATCGGAAATAATAACTTTGAGGTGGTTTCGTACCCTACAAGCAATTTCATCTTATGTTCTCCGCGATAGGAACTTTGGAGTGACTCTTTGTCGCACGTTGAGGGATTGCCATATGATTTAATTATGTTATCATTGTTGAGAGACTTTGCACTTGTGAAAGCATGAACCCTAGGCCTTATTTACAAGCATTGCAATACCGTTTTTGCTCACTTTTGTTACTAGTTACCTTGCTGTTTTTATATTTTCAGATTACAAAATTCTATATCTACTATCCATATTACACTTGTATCACCATCTCTTCGCCGAACTAGTGCACCTATACAATTTACCATTGTATTGGTTGTGTTGGGGACATAAGAGACTCTTTGTTATTTGGTTGCAGGGTTGTTTGAGAGAGACCATCTTCATCCTACGCCTCCCATGGATTGATAAGCCTTAGGTCATCCACTTGAGGGAAATTTGCTATTGTCCTACAAAACTCTGCGCTTGGAGGCCCAACACGAGTCTGCAAGAAGAAGGTTGCGTAGTAGACATCAGTGCCCCGTTGTGCGCCACGCGTCGAGCATGGCCTGCAGGCGGTTAGGGCCCGCGTCATTTCACCTCTCCTCTTCGTCTCTGCCTCCGAACAAGGCCGAGCGCGTCGCAGGCCCGGGGGCTACTGCCGGGGTTCTGGGACCGGGGTTACCCAGACCCGTTTGCTTACGGCCCAGCGCGTGGCTTCACCAGCGGCCTAGCACGGCTCAGCATCAGAACTTCATGAACAAGACCCTCGTGAGGGCTCCCGCCTCACGAGGCGAGCTACATCAAGACCTCCTAAGGAGCGGTCTCCTGAGGCTGCCTCCCGAGGAGCGGACATCTCTAGGCTTGCACCCTGCCTCATGAGGCGCGTGGTGACGTGAGCCATGACGACCGGAGCCAGGAGGGCGCCAACGGGCGCAGTCTAGGATAGTTTCCTCTTTGGTGTTAGAGGGACAAAGCCAGCACGCGGGTTCCCAAAGAATCCCCAAAGCTTACCTCTTCGGTGCAACAAGACCAAGACCACGGGCTCAGCAGGACGAAGGTCATCATCGAGCCCACCAGCGCGTCACGACCAGAAGCTTTGCAGGCGCAGACCACCTTTAGTCAGGATAGGGTGTACTCTTGTCCCCTTCAAATCTGGCCGTTGTGGCATCCCTTCCCGCATAGAACTTTTGGGGGAAGAGGACCAGGCCAGTATAAATATAGGTTAGCCTCCACCATAGAGGCGGATCGGATCGATTCCATTCACCCCTCGAGCCCTCGCGAGCCAGCTCACCCTTGTACTAGTTCATACTCATCCTACTCGCGAGGCAATCCACCACAAAGCAGGAGTAGAGTTTTACACCGCAAGGTGGCCCGAACCTGGGCAAATCTCGCTTCCATATCTTCTTCTCTCTCCCTCGAGCACGTCGGAGCAAGGGCGTGGGCGGTGAGTAGCAAGCGGTAGCCTGAGCGGAGTTCTTCACGCACGCCCTATAGTTCAAACCTTGTTTGGGTCTGCGAAGCCCCGATTCTGACAATACTGTTTGAGCTAAAGTTACATGAAAAAGAAGTTTTTGCAAAACATTTTATGCAGAAAAGTATGTCATACTTAGAGGTCTATGCATAAAATAGGCAGAGATGCTGGGCATTTCAAGGTCGTGATATGATCCGACCTGTTTTGTTCTTGCGGAGGTAGTAGGCCTCATTGTTGTGGACCTCGTGGACGATGAAAGGGCCTTCCCATGGGGAAGACATCTTATTCTTCCTTGGCTTCTCCTTGAGGTGTAAGACGAGGTCGCCGATGTTGAACTAGTGTGCTCGTATGCGCCGGCCTTGATACTTCCGCAACTTCTGTTGGTATATGCTGGTGCATTCGATGGCGAGGAGGTGTGCTTCTTCCTTAGCAGTGATGTTGTCCTTCCGGGTTTCTTCGGAGACCTCCTTATCATACGCCCGGACTCGGGGCGAGTCGTACTCGATGTCTGATGGGAGTACTGCCTCCGCTCCATAGACCATGAAGAAGGGCGTGTAACCAATGGATTTGTTCGGGGTCGTGCGCAGACTCCAAAGGACGGAGGGGAGCTCTGATGACCCACAAGTATAGGGGATCAATCATAGTCCTTTCGATAAGTAAGAGTGTCGAACCCAATGAGGAGCAGAAGGAAATGATAAGCGGTTTTCAGCAAGGTATTTTCTGCAAGCACTGAAATTATCGGTAACAAATATTTTGGTGGCAAGGTATTTCATAACGAGTAACAAGTAACAAGTGTAACAAAGGTGCAGAAAGGTGGCCCAATCCTTTTTATAGCAAAGGACAAGCCTGGACAAACTCTTATATAAAGCAAAGCACTCCCGAGGACACATGGGAATTATCATCAAGTTAGTTTTCATCATGCTCATATGATTCGCGTTCGCTACTTTGATAGTTTGATATGTGGGTGGACCAGTGCTTGGGTGCTGTCCTTACTTGGACAAACCTCCCACTTATGATTAACCCCTCTCGCAAGCATCCACAACTATGAAAGAAGAATTAAGATAAATCTAACCGTAGCATTAAACATGTGGATCCAAATCAGCCCCTTACGAAGCAACGCATAAACTAGGGTTTAAGCTTCTGTCACTCTAGCAACCCATCATCTACTTATTACTTCCCAATGCCTTCCCCTAGGCCCAAATCATGGTTAAGTGTCATGTAGTCGACGTTCACATAACAACACTAGAGGAAAGACAACATACATCTCATGAAAACATCGAACGAATACCAAATTCACATGATTACTTATAACAAGACTTCTCCCATGTCCTCAGGAACGAAAGTAACTACTCACAAAGCATGTTCATGTTCAAGATCAGAGGGGTATTGAATATGATTAAGGATCTGAACATATGATCTTCCACCAAATAAACCAACTAGCATCAAATACAAAGAGTAATCAACACTACTAGCAACCCACAGGTACCAATCTGAGGTTTTGAGGAAAAGATTGAATACAAGAGATGAACTAGGGTTTGAGAGGAGATGGTGCTGGTGAAAATGTTGATGAAGATTGGTCCTCCCACGATGAGAGGATCGTTGGTGATGACGGTGGCTTTGATTTCCCCCTCCCGGAGGGATGTTTCCCCGACAGAATCGCTCCGCCGGAGCCCTAGATTGCTTCTACCTAGGTTCCGCCTCGAGACGGTGGCGCTTCGTCCCGAAAGCCTTCTTGTTATTTTTTCTAGTTCAAAATCCCTCACATAGCAGAAGATGGGCATCGGACACTGGCCAGGGGGTCCACAAGCTCAAGGGGCACGCCCTAGGGGTAGGTTGCGCCCCTAGGCTTGTGGCCACCTGGTGGGTCCCCTTCTGGTCTTTCTTCGCCCAATATTTTTTATATATTCCAAAACAATTCTCTGTAAAGTTTCAGGACATTTGGAGTTGTGCAGATTAGGTATCTCAGACTTGCTCCTTTCCGGTCTAGAATTCCAGCTATCGGCATTCTCCGTCTTCATGTAAATCTTGTAAAATAAGAGAGAAAAGGCATAAGAATTGTATCCTAAAGTGTAATAACAGCCCATAATGCAATAAATATCAACATAAAAACATGATGCAAAATGGACGTATCAACTCCCCCAAGCTTAGACCTCGCTTGTCCTCAAGCGAAAGCAGAAAACGATAATCATGAGCACATGTTTAGAGATAGAGGTGTCGATAAAACAAAATACGGACATGAGGGCATCATGATCATCATTAGAACAACAATATTTTGTCATATAACTTCTTATGCTAAAGTAATAATTCATTCACAAGGTAAAGTATGAGCCATAAACTTCATTGAAAACTAACAAACTATGATCTCGGTCATTGATGCGATTGCAATTTGTCATAATGTCAGAAAGTGTCAATGTAAGAGCTTTTATTTAGCAAGTTCACATACTCAACCATCATTTAGTCTTTCATAATTGCTAACACTCACATGATACTTATGAGATCAAAGCTTCAATCATACACATAGAAAGATAGGGGCCTATAATTTCGCCTCCCAACCATTTACCTCAAGGGTAATGTCAACAATAATAACTTATGGTCACCTACATCCGATTGGATATGTATATCTGGATCTTTCTCCAACACATAGTGCTTGCCAAAAAGAGAAAAATAAAAGGAACGGTGAAGATCACCATGACTCTTACATAAAGGTAGGTACTAAAAATAAAAGATAGGCCCTTCACAGAGGGAAGCATAGGTTGTCATGCGCTTTTATTTGGATGCACAAAATCTTAATGCAAAGGAACGTCACTTTATATTACCGCTTGTGATAGAGAACTTTATTATGCAGCCCGTCGCTTTTATTTCTTCCCCAACACAAGTTCGTACAAAGCTTATTTTCCTCACACTAATAGATCATACATATTTAGAGAGAAAATTTTATTGCTTTGCACCGATGACAACTTACTTGAAGGATCTTACTCAATCCATAGGTAGATATAGTGGACTCTCATGACATGAAACTGGTTTAACAGTTTTGGATGCACAAGTAGTATCTCTACTTGGTGTGGAATTTTTGGCTAGCATGGGGTAGAAGGCAAGCTCAACATGTTGGAGGATCCATGACATTATAACTTCTATTCGGACATAAGGAAACATAACCCATTACATTGTCTTCCTTGTCTAACATCAACTTATTAGCATATAATATTTTAATGAGTGCTCACAATCATAAAAGATGTCCAAGATATTGTATTTATATGTGAGACCTCTCTTTCTTTATTACTTCTCATTAATTTCAACAATGACCAATACTATGTTTGTCATCCTTCAATAAATTTGATGTATTATACTTCTTATATGTGAAGTCATCACTCTCCATAAGATTGTTACATAATCTTTTATTTTATTTATTCTTTTTCATCTCTAAGATCAAAGCAAGAAAGTAAACCCTCAACTCAAAACTAATCTTTATTATATAACCCTCATACTCGATTACATGGATAGACCACAAAGCAAAAACTCAAAGACTAGATCATACTAAAACTTTTATTCTACTAGATCACGATTAAGTAAAAGGATCAAACGAAGATAAATGATAAAGGTAAATATGCGATGGTGATACGATACCGGGGCGTCTCCCCCAAGCTTGGCACAAGCCAAGGGGAGTGCCCATACCCGTGTATTCAAGTCTCCTTCTTCGGGGGTGGTAGTGATGAAGTTTATGATGTGGGAGGCTTGTCCTCCATCTTCCAAGGCATAGGTTCACCATCATAGAAGCACGAACGAGTCTCCGGAATCCTGAAATTTGCAGCTAGACTAATCCTCTTAACCTGAATTCATACACACAGTTTTGGTTTTGCAGGTCATAGATCTGGGCTTGGAGGTGCTCAATTCTCTCATGAAGCTTGAAGATGGCCTCTCCAATATTATTATTGTCCAGCTTGTGGTCACGAGTGAATTCTGTGATCATGGAGTGGTTGGCGTTGAGTCCGCGTTCCACCATCCCTTGGCACTTGAAGACCTCCTGCTCCACCGCTTCGAGCCTGGTCTTCATGCTTTCGGTCTTCTTTGGCCCTTGAACTTCCCGGATGTGAAGCACCCCCTCACGCATCTCAATGGTTTGAGGGTGTTTCATCACCTCCGGAAGGTAGGGGTTGATGACCTTCTCGTAGAACTTGTCTTTGGATGAACTTGGAGACGTCATGGCAATCTAGATCTGTCAGAAAAATAGCTCGAAACAAGAATAAAGGATATTCTCGTGATACGTTGGTCAAAACCTCTGGGAGATTGTATAATGAATTTTTACCATGCAAAACAAGTAATCTGGGAGAAAACGGAGTCTGGATGGCACACGAGCTCACCACAAGCTCGGGAGGCGCACCTAGGGGGTAGGGCGCGCCCCCAGGCTTGTCGCCTGCTCGTCCGCTTTATGGACTACTTATTATTTTCCTAATTTTTTAAATATTCCAAAATGGAGTAAAATTGCTTTTATGGAACTTTTGGAGTCGGTTTACTTACCGTATCACACACCTATTCCTTTTCAGGGTTTTGGAGCGTTCTAAAAGGTTTCCTTTATGTACTCCTCCGGTGTTATGGAATGAATAATATTAGTTTCAGTATTTATAGGCGTACCTGAGATATAGTGCTTGATTCTTTGCCCATTCACGACCTTCGGATTAGTGCCTTCGGCATTGTTGATCTTAATAGCACCGGAACGATAAACTTCTTCGATAATGTAAGGTCCTTCCCATTTGGAGAGAAGTTTCCCTGCAAAAATCTTAAACGAGAATTGTATTAGCAAGACTTGGTCACCTACATTAAATTCCTGCCTTTGTATTCGTTTTTCATGCCATCTTTTGACCTTTTCTTTGAACAATTTAGCGTTTTCGTAGGCTTGGGTTCTCCATTCATCAAGTGAGCTAATGTCAAACAACCTCTTTTCACCGCCAAGTTTAAAATTATAGTTGAGTTCTTTAATTGCCCAATAAGCTTTATGTTCTAATTCAAGAGGTAGGTGACATGCTTTTCCATAGACCATTTTATATGGAGACATACCCACATGATTTTTATAAGCAGTTCTATAAGCCCAAAGTGCATCATAGAGTTTCTTAGACCAATTTTTCCTAGATCTATTAACAATCTTTTGCAAGATCAACTTTATTTCTCTGTTACTTAATTCTACTTGACCGCTAGACTGAGGATGATAAGGGGATGTAATTCTATGGTTAACATCATATTTAGCAAGCAATTTACGAAAAGCACCATGAATGAAGTGTGAACCACCATCTGTCATTAAATATCTAGGGACTCCAAACCTCGGGAAAATAACTTCTTTAAGCATTTTAATAGAAGTGTTGTGATCAGTACTACTAGTTGGAATAGCTTTCACCCACTTAGTAACGTAATCAACAACAACTAAAATATGAGTATATCCATTGGAGGAAGGAAAAGGTCCCATATAATCAAATCCCCAAACATCAAATGGTTCAATAACAAGTGAATAGTTCATAGGCATTTCCTGACGTCTACCAATATTACCAATTCTTTGACATTCATCACAAGATAGGACAAACTTACAAGCATCTTTTAAAAGAGTAGGCCAATAAAACCCAGATTGTAATACCTTGTGTGCAGTTCTGTCTCCCGCATGGTGTCCTCCATAAGCCTCGGAGTGACACTTCTGTAGGATTTGTTCCTGTTCATGCTCAGGTATACAACGTTTAATAATACCATCTACTCCTTCTTTATATAAATGTGGGTCATCCCAAAAGTAATGTCTTAAATCAAAGAAAAACTTTTTCTTCTGTTGGTATGTGAAACTAGGTGGTATAAATTTAGCAACAATATAATTAGCATAGTCTGCATACCAAGGAGTACTATGAGAAGCATTTATGACAGCCAATTGTTCATTGGGAAAGCTATCATCAATAGGTAGTGGGTCATCAAGAATATTTTCTAACCTAGACAAGTTATCAGCTACTGGGTTCTCAGCTCCCTTCCTATCAATGATATGTAAATCAAATTCTTGTAGCAAGAGAACCCACCTAATGAGTCTAGGTTTAGCATCTTTATTTTCCATAAGGTATTTAATAGCACCATGATCAGTGTGAACAATTTAGAATCAACTATGTAAGACCTGAACTTATCACAAGAAAACACAACTGCTAAAAATTCCTTTTTAGTGGTAGCATAATTTCTTTGAGCACTGTCCAGAGTTTTACTAGCATAATGGATGACATTTAGTTTCTTATCAACTATTTGTCCTAGAACAACACCAACAGCATAATCACTAGCATCACACATAATTTCAAAGGGTAGGTTCCAATCAGGTGGTTGAACAATAGGTGCAGAGATTAAGGCTTTCTTAAGTATTTCAAATGCTTCTACACAATCATCATAAAAAATTAATGGAACATCTTTTTGCAAGAGATTAGTAAGAGGCCTAGAAATTTTAGAGAAGTCTTTAATAAATCTCCTATAGAAACCAACATGACCAAGGAAACTTCTTATACCTCTTTTATCTTTAGGACATGGCATTTTCTCAATTGCATCAACTTTAGCTTTATCAACTTCAATACCTCTTTCGGAGATTTTATTCCCCAAGACAATACCTTCATTCACCATAAAGTGGCACTTCTCCCAATTCAAGACAAGATTAGTTTCTTCACATCTCTGCAAAACTCGATCAAGGTTGCTTAAGCAATCATCAAAAGAAGTTCCGTAAATGGAAAAATCATCCATGAAGACCTCAACAATCTTTTCACAAAAGTCAGAGAATATAGCATTCATACATCTTTGAAAGGTAGCGGGTGCATTACATAAACCAAAAGGCATACGTCTATAAGCAAAAGTACCAAAAGGGCATGTAAAAGTAGTTTTTTCTGGATCCTCTTGTGACACAGGAGTTTGGGAAAACCCAGAATATCCATCTAGAAAACAGAAATGTGTATGTTTTGATAATCTTTCTAGCATTTGATCAATGAATGGTAGAGGGTAATGATCTTTCCTAGTAGCTTTGTTTAGTTTTCTAAAACCAATTACCATCCTATAACCTGTTACAATTCTTTGTGGAATGAGCACATTTTTATCATTCGGAACAACAGTAATACCTCCCTTCTTAGGGACACAATGGACATGACTCACCCATCTACTATCAGCTATAGGATATATTATACCTGATTCCAGAAGCTTTAATATTTCATTCCTTACCACTTCCTTCAGCTTAGGATTTAATCGTCGCTGGTGATCAACGACTGGCTTAGCATCAGGCTCCATATTAATCTTGTGCTGACATAGAGTGGGACTAATGCCCATAAGATCATCAAGAGTATATCGAATAGCAGCATGGTGCTTCTTCAGAGTTTTCAATAATTTCTTTTCTTCATGCTCTGAAAGGTTAGCACTAATAATAACAAGATATATTTTCTTTTCATCAACATAAGCATATTTCAACGTATTGGGCAACTGCTTAAGCTCAAACACGGGATCATTCTTGGGTGGTAGAGTATCTCCGAGAGTCACAACAGGCAAATTCTGTTTCAAAATAGGCATTTGTTTAAGAAATATCTCATCTATTTCGTTTCTTTCATTCATATGCATGTCATTTTCATGGTCTAGCAAATATTGTTCTAATGGATCAGTAGGAGGCACGACAATAGAAGCAAGACCAATAATTTCATCCTTACTAGGTAATTCTTTATCACGAGGTTGTCTACGGAATTTGGAGAATTAAGCTCATGAGACACGTCACCAAAAGTTACACTAACAGTTTATTTTGTGCAATCTATATTAGCATTAATCGTATTCAGGAAAGGTCTACCAAATATAATGGGACACAAATCATCTTGTGGGGAACCAAGAACTAGAAAATCAGTAGGGTATTTTATTTTCCCACATAATACTTCAACATCTCTAACAATCCCAAGTGGTGTTATAGTATCTCTATTAGCAAGCTTAATAGTAACATCAATATCTTCTATCTCAACAAGTGCAATATCATTCATAATTTCTTGATATAAATTAAACGGAATAGCACTCACACTAGCACCCAAATCACATAAGCCATGATAACAATGATCTCCTATTTTAACAAAGACAACAGGCATGCCAACAACAAGTCTATTTTTATCTTTTTAATCGGGTTTAGCAATTCTAGTGGCTTCATCACAGAAGTAAATAACATGCCATCAATATTATCAATCAAGAGATCTTTAACAATAGCAACATTAGGTTCAACTTTAATTTGTTCAGAGGGTGTAGGTGTTCTTATATAACTCTTGCTAACCACAGTTGAAACCTTAGCATGTTCTTTTATCCTAACAGGAAAAGGGGGTTTCTCAATATAAGCAGTAGGAATAACTAGATCAACATTATAAGTAACACTTTCTTCTTTAGCTTTAGTTGGTTCTTCTACTTCTACTTCAATAGGTGGATGATATTTAAACCACTTCTCCTTAGGGAGATCAACATGAGTAGCAAAACATTCACAAAAAGAAGCTACTATCTCGGAGTCAAGTCCATACTTAGTGCTAAAATTATGAAAAGCATCGGTATCCATGAAAGTTTTAACACAATCAAACTCAAGCTTTATACCTGACTCTTTACCTTCATCGAGCTCCCAATCTTCAGAGTTGCATTTAATTCTTTCCAAAAGGTCCCATCTGAATTCAATAGTCTTCTTCATAAAAGAACTAGTACAAGAAGTATCGAGCATGGATTGATCATTACCAGAAAACCGAGCATAAAAATTCTGCATAATAATTTCTCTTGAGAGCTCGTGATTGGGGCATGAATACAACATTGAATTAAGCCTGCCCCAAGCTTGAGCGATACTTTCTCCTTCAGGAGGCCAAAAATTATATATATAATTCCGATCACGATGAACCAGATGCATAGGATAAAACTTCTGATGAAATTCCAATTTCAACCGGTTCCAGTCCCAAGCTCCAATATCATCACATAGCCTATACCATGTCAATGCTTTCCCTTCAAAGATAAAGGGAAAACCTTCTTATTAACTTCATCTCCGGGTAAACCTGCAAGTTTAAATAATCCACAAACTTCATCCACATAGATTAGATGCATATCAGGGTGTAATGTTCCATCTCCTGCGTAAGGATTAGTGATACGTCTCCAACGTATCTATAATTTATGAAGTATTCATGCCATGTTTGCAACAATTTTATATGGTTTTGGTATGATTTTATTAGAACTAACCCGGACTGACGCTGTTTTCAGAAATTTATACGTGGTGTCGGTTTTTTGTGCAGAAATAAAAGTTCTCGGAATGGGCTGAAAATTTACGGTGATTTTTTATGGACCAAAAGAGACCCCCGAAGGACCGGAGCTGGACCAGAAGAGTCCCGAGGAGTCCACAAGCCAGGGGGCGCGCCCTACCCCCCCGGGCGCGCCTTGAGGGCTTGTGGGCCCCTCGGGCACCTCCTTGACTTGTTTTCGACGCCAAAAATTCTTATAAATATAGAAACCTCTGAAAAGAACCCTAGATCGGAAGTTCCGCCACCGTAAGCCTTTGTAGCCACGAAAAACCAATCAGGAGCCCGTTCCGGCACCCTGCCGGAGGGGGAAACCATCACCGGTGGCCATCTTCATCATCCCGGCGGTATCCATGATGAGGAGGGAGTAGTTCACCCTCGGGGCTGAGGGTATGTACCAGTAGCTATGTGTTTGATCTCTCTCTCTCTCTCTCTCGCTCTCTCTCTCTCTCTCTCGTGTTCTTGATTTGGTACGATCTTGATGTACCGCGAGCTTTGTTACTATAGTTGGATCATATGGTGTTCTCCCCCCTCTACTTTCTTGTGATGAATTGAGTCTTGCTCTTTGAGGTTTCGTTATGTTGGATTGAGCATTGGATTTGAGAACACTTGATGTATGTCTTGCGATGGGATATCTGTGGTGACAATGGGATGTTCTATTGATTCACTTGATGTATGTTTTGGCACTCAACTCGCGGATTCCCGAGGTGACATTGGGGTAATCTATGCATAGGGGTTGATGCACGTTTTCATCCTACGTTCTCCGATAGAAACTTTGGAGTTATTCTTTGTTGCACGTTGAGGGATTGTTATATGATCCAATTATGTTATCATTGTTGAGAGAATTGGAACACATATAGTGTTTTAGCAATTGTTGGTGAATATTACTACATAACATCAATAGGCATGCACCATAAGAATTTAGAGTAAGACGTCCATGTGTCGAAGCATGTCGATGCATGGCATTTCCCTGATGGAACATAACCACAATGCCACTGATGATAAGAAATGGGGAATAAAAGGACACACTGTTTTCATGAGCCATAATTATTTCAATTGATTCTCATTTGAAATTTCTATAGAAGATAAAGAATACTCATGTTGTGGTGCTATTTTTTGGTGTCTAATTTCTCAATGTCACTGACCACATTGATAAGAAATAACATGGTCAAATAAAATATAGCAAATATGGTAAAAATCAAATTAAACAACGTGGGACAAATCTAGCCGCGCAAATGCGCGGGCCACCCCGCTAGTTTATTATGATAATAGCAGGCCTCCTATTTATGATGATTATATTGATGAAAGTGGATTTGGAAGAGTCTCAACTCTATGAAGTAATGATCCTACTATTTTGGAGGGTGTTGAATCTTATTACAATATTTATAAAAGTAGATTTGGAGAGGTCATGACTTTATTTAGTGATGATTTCACTATTTTGGAAGAGGTTTCAATTGACTATGACAACAAAGTTGCTATCTATGATGATTATGGTGATGACATGTATGCTATAAAGAATAATGATAACTATGAAACTTGTCATCATGATTTTTATTTTCAATTGGATTATGCCAATCAAGCATCACATGATAGTTATTTCATTGAGTTTGCCCCACTATTATGAATGAGAATAAAATTGCTTATGTGGGGAGTAATAAAATTTCTATGCTTGTGGATCATCAAAAGAATGCTTTATGTGATAGCTATATTGTTGAATTTGTTCGTGATGCCACTGAAAATTATTATGAGAGAGGGACATGTGCTTTTACATATCTCAATAATATCAAGTTTCCTCTCTATGTGTTGAAAGTTTTGAAGTTGAACTTGTTTTGCTTTCGTATGCTAGTTGATTTTTGATCCAATAAGTTGTTTGCTCACAAAATCCCTATGCATAGGAAGTGGGTTAGGATTAAATGTGCTTTCCATGTGATTCATGATGCTCCCGTTATGTTTCAATTCTTTATTTTTATGTGAGCATCATTGAAATCATCATGCCTAGCTAAAAATGCATTAAAGAAAAGTGCTTGTTAGGAGAGAACCCAATACTTATACCTACTATTTTTGTGTGTTCACATGATTAAGATACTGTAGTAATCATTTTTTATATAGCTTTTGTTTCAATAAAGTGCCAAGTAAAGCCTTTGGGATAGTGTGGATGATAGTTGACTTGATTATGTGCAAAAACACAAACTTTTGCGCCGAGTTCTGGAATTACCATAATTCACTGGGATGTGATAAAATTCTGAAATTTATACACATGATTGATATACAAATTGCCTACGTTGTCCTAATGTTTTAGAATTTTTGTAGTTACAGAAGTACCGTGTTTGTTCAGATCATTATAGATTGTTCTATTTTTGACAGATTCTGTTTTCAATGCATAGTTTGCTTGTTTTGTAGTTTCTATGGCTTATATTGGTCAATATAAATTGTAGAAATGATAGAGTATAGTAAGGATTATGTAATAAAAATTATGAATCTTGTCTTGACAGTACCAAGTGAATGATTTGCTCTTTATCATACTAACCTATCTCTGGAAGTTTCGCTAAGTTTTGTGTGATTGAAGTTTTCAAGTTCGGGTGAGATATAAATATGAGGAGAATAAGGAGTGGAAAGACCCTAAGCTTGGGTATGCCCAAGGCACCCCAAGTATATGCAAGGAAGACCAAAGCGTCCAAGCTTGGGGATGCCTCGGAAGGCATCCCTCTTTCGTCTTCAACATTATCGGTAACCACACTTGGAACTGTATTTTTATTCGTCACATGATATGTGCTTCGCTTGGAGCATCATTTTATTTTATTAGGATTTGCTTGATGTTATTTATAATAATTTTTTATATCTTTTATTTCAATAAAATTGGCAAGTATAGCCTTTACCATGCTCAATTTGCGAGACTATATATTGCTATTTGAAAACAGAAAGTTTTCTCTTGTTGTTTGAATTCTTCAGAAAAGTCAGAATACGATAAAATCTTAAAAAATTTACACAGTAGGCTATGATAAATTTTCTATAGTGTGGTAATTTTTCAGAATTTTTGGAGTTAAAGAAGTATGAATCTTTCTTCTTCCTTTACAGACTGTTCTGTTTACATAGAATGCTGTTATGTTTGCATTGCTTGCTTATGTTTGTTGGTTTCATGATTCTATTCGAGGATAGGAGCATTAAATATGCATAGACATTTAATATGCAATGTTAAATAATAATTTTATTGATTTTTTACAGTAGAGAATGATAATGTTTTGCGTTGATTTATACTAACTTATCTCACGAGTTCTTGTTGAGTTTTGTGTGGATGAAGTTTTTGAGATTTAGGGAAACTGTGATATGAGAGGAATTAAGGAGACACAGGAGCTCAAGCTTGGGAATGCCCAAGGCATCCCAAGATAATATTCCAAGAACTCTCAAGCATCTATGCTTGGGGATGCCCCAGTAGGCATCCCACCTTTCTTCATCAATAATTATCGGTTAGTCTCGGTTGAGCCTAAGTTTTTGCTTCTTCGCATGAGATGTGTTATTCTTGGAATGTAATTTTATTTTGTTTTGTTTGCTGTTTGAATAAAATATTTAGATCTGAAAATTTTAAAATGAGAGAGATTCCTCACATAGCTACTCAATTATTTAACTACTCATTTGATCTTCACTTATATCTTTTTTGAGTAGTTTGTCATTTACTCTTGTGCTTCACTTATATCCTAAGAGTAAATTGTTGAATGAATTGAATATCATAAAGTTGAAATTATATGTCCTTCATATACTCGTATCATGCCTAGTACTAGTTTCACATTGGGTTTATAAAGTAAAATTTATCGAAGTTTGACAATCACAATATTGGTGATACAAGCAATTCATGAATGATTAGTATATGGAAGAGAACTTTCCCATACAAATATATTATCTTGGACATCTTTTATGATTGTGAATACCCATTAATTATTTTCAAACTTGAGCAAATTAGTTGAAGTTGGACAAGGAAGACAATGTAATGAGTTATGGTTGGGTATATTTGCATCAAAGTTATATTGTTATGGATCCTCCAACATGTGGTGCTTGTTTAGAATCTTTTGCTATGGAATACTGCTTGTGCATCCAAATCCTTGAGCCAAGTTTCTTCCATGAGTGTACACCATATCTACCTATATACGGTATTACCCTGTCGTTCCAAGTAAATTTGCATGTGCCATCTCTAAAAACTTCAAATAATCATCTGTTTTGTGTGCCCGTGCAGCTCATGGAGCGGCGGGGCGGTTAGTATCTTCCATGCTAAGCGGGTTATTCTCATGATGAGTGCTTATATATTCACTTGTCCTTGCACGAGAGAGGCTGTTAATTGGGATGTCCAATCCATTAAATAGAAAAATAAAATAAAACAAAAGCTCCCCCTGGAAAGTTGAAAGTTTGGAGGGCACCCATGAATTCGGCTAGCCATGGCTTGTGTTTGAATGGTTGAGGGGGAGTTAAACTTTTCATTTCTTCATGGGAACCGCCAATAATGTGTTTAGCATGGAAGATATTAAATACCTTAGTCATGGCGTTGACATGAATGACACACAACTCAAAATGTATTCATCTCTATTTTAAGAAATGAGCTCTCGCACCTCTGCAAATCATGCTTCCCTCTGTGAAGGGCTTATCTTTTACTTTTTCTATTAATTTTTTTTATTGAGTCAATTTCTTATTTCAATCTATTCTCTAGTTGGCAAGCATCATGTGGTGGGGAAAGATCCAGGCATATATGGACATTCAAATATATTTGATCATGAATTATTATTGTTGACAATTATCTCTATGATAAATGAGTTGGGAGGCGAAACATTAAGCCCCTATCTTTCTCTATGTTTGATGGATGCCATTTGTCCTAAAAATATGCTTTGAGTACTAGCAATCATAGAAGACTATATGATAATTGAGTATGTGGAGCCCTTACTTAGACTTTGCTGAAAATAAGATGCATTGAAATTGTTTGGTGAATAAGAACATAGGTTGTTAAGTTTCAAGAGAATGCATTGTTTGAACCATAACATGCGAATTGGTTACTATTTTACCATGATGAGTTTTACGAGATGACTACTATTTATGATTTATAATGATGCTAGAAAAGATAATTGGAATTATTATTGATCAAATTTATGCACTATGCTAGCATTTCACACTTCATAAATTATTTATTTTATCATTTACCTACTCGAGGACGAGCAGGAATTAAGCTTGGGGATGCTGATACATCTCCAACGTATCTATAATTTATGAAGTATTCATGCCATGTATACAATAATTTTGTATGGTTTTGGTGCACTTTTATATTACTTTTATGGACTAACCTATTAATCTAGTGCCCAGCGCCACTTCCTATTTTTTGCATGTTTTTGTTTCACAGAATATCCATATCAAACAAAGTCAAAACGCGATAAAAATTTACGAAGATTTTTTATGGAATATATGTGATTTTTGGGAATAAGAATTAACGAAAGATGGTGCCCGAGGGGCCCATAAGGTAACAGGGCGTGCCCTACCCCCTGGGCGTGCCGGGATGCCTTGTGGGTGCCTCATAGGTGGGTTGGAGCCCTACTTTTGCCGCAAGAAAGATAATTTCCAGATAAAAATCCCCTCAAAAATTCAGCCCAATCGGAGTTACGGATCTCCGGAAATATAACAAATGGTTTTCGGCCAAAAAACAGTAGCAAAAAACAGAAGACAATGGAGAGATCCAATCTAGTGGAGAGCTCCCTCTCCCCCCTGAGGCCCAAGGAAGAAGAAGAAGGAGGGGCCCCCTGCCCCTCTCCACCGGTGGCGCTGGAACACCGCCGGGGACATCTCCTCCATCACCATCACCACCAACTTCTCCTCCGTTCTTATGGTGATGTGTGAGTAGTTCACCCCCGGGGCTGAGGGTATGTACTAGTAGCTATGTGTTTGATCTCTCTCTCTCTCTCTCGTGTTCTTGATTTGGCACGATCTTGATGTACCGCCAGCTTTGTTAATATAGTTGGATCATATGGTGTTCTTCCCTCTCTATCTTGTTGTGATGAATTGAATATTTCCCTCCGAGGTTTCATTATTATCGGATTGAATACTTTTTGGTTTTGAGAACACTTGATGTATGTCTTGCATGTGGATACCCGCGGTGACAATGGGGAGTTCTATTGATTCACTTGATATATGTTTTGGCAATCAACTTGGAGATTCCCGCGGTGACATTGGGGTAATCTAGGCATAGAGGTTGATGCACGTTTTCATCCTACTTTCTCCGGTAGAAACTTTGGGGTACTCTTTTAAATTCTTTGTGTTGGATTGAATATTATGAATCTGAAGTTGTTTGATGCATATCGCATAATTCACTCACGGATACTTGCGGTGACATTGGAGTATCTAGGTGACATTAGGGTTGATTGATGCGTATCATATGGTGTTATTTTAGTATGAACTCTAGGGCTGTTTGTGACACTTATGGGGATGGCTCAATAGATTGATCAGAAAGTATAACTTTGAGATGGTTTGCTACCTACAACAATTTATTCTTATGTTCTCCGCTATTGATAAGAACTTTGGAGTGATTCTTTGTCGCAAGTTTAGGGATTGTTATATGATTCAATAATGTTAGCACCGTTGAGAGATTGCACTAGTGAAAGTATGAACCCTAGGCCTTGTTTTCAAGCATTACAATACCATTTGTGCTCCATTTTATCACTTGCTACCTTGCTATTTTTATATTTTCAGATTACAAAAACCTATATCTACTATCCATACTACACTTGTATCACCATCTCTTCGCTGAAGTAGTGCACCTATACAATTTACCACTGTATTTGGTGTGTTGGGCACACAGGAGATTTCTTGTATTTGACTGCAGGGTTGTTTGAGAGAGACCATCTTCATCCTACGCCTCCCACAGATTGATAAACCTTAGGTCATCCACTTGAGGGAAATTTGCTGTTGTCCTACAAAACTCTGCGCTTGGAGGCCCAACATGAGTCCACAAGAATAAGTTGTGTAGTAGACATCACGGTTGTACAGCTCGCCATTGATGATCATGTGGGCCTTGGAGCGGCAGACAATGCCTCGTGCCTCTTTTTTGTCTTGAGAGAGCTCGCCTTTTGTCATGTAGGCATGTAGGGGTTGTATCCAGTCTTGAGTGTGGACCACCATCGCGGCCTCCTCTGATGTGACTGAGGGTGGAGAAGTGGTCATCGGCACCGTGTTTATGGTGTTGGCGGGGTCTGCTGCTGCCACGCCGAGGTCCTTTATCTTGACGGATGGCTGGTGTAGTATCTCCAGGAAGGTCTCATATGGTATGGGCTCTCTAGACGACCCTACCCACGCAAGGTTATCTGATGCAATGTTGTCGCCTCTTTTGACGTGATGTAGCTCGAGTCCATCGAATTTTCCTTCAAGTGCTCAGACGGCGGCGTAGTAAGCTACCATCTTGGGGTCCTTAGTGTCAAATGTCTTCATGACCTGTTGGACCACAAGGTCGGAGTCGCCGCGGCAGATCAGATGTCGGATGCCCATGGAAGCTGTGATCCGGAGCCCGTGTAGAAGGGCTTCATATTCTGTATGTTGTTGGAGTCCCGAAAATGTGGTTGGAGGACGTAATTCATCTTGTTTCCTCTTGGGGAGATGAGGACTGCTACTTATTAAGCTTGCGTTGGTTTTTCCCTTGAAGAGGAAAGGGTGATGCAGCAAAGTAGAGATAAGTATTTCCCTCAGTTTGAGAACCAATGTATCAATCCAGTAGGAGACAACACACAAATCACCGAATACCTGCATAAACAATCAAACAACTTGCACCCAACGCGATAAAGGGGTTGTCAATCCCTTCATGGTTACTTGCAAAAGTGAGATCTGATAGATATAGATGAAACTAAATAAAAGATAAAGTAAATATTTTTGGTATTTTTGGTTTATAGATCGGAAAGTAAAAGATTGCAAAATAGTAGATCGGAAACTAATATGATGGAAAATAGTAGATCGGAAACTTATATGATGGAAAATAGACCCGGGGGCCATAGGTTTCACTAGAGGCTTCTCTCAAGATAGCAAATAATACGGTGGGTGAACAAATTACTGCCGAGAAATTGATAGAAAAGCGCAAAGTTATGACGATATCTAAGGCAATGATCATGAATATAGGCATCACGTCCGTGTCAAATAGACCAAAACGATTTTGCATCTACTACTATTACTCCACACATCGACCGACTCCTGCCTGCATCTAGAGTATTAAGTTCATGAAGAACGGAGTAACGCATTAAGTAAGATGACATGATGTAGAGGAATAAACTCAAGCAATATGATGTAAACCCCATCTTTTTATCCTTGATGGCAACAATACAATACGTGCCTTGCTGCCCCTACTGTCACTGGGAAAGGACACCGCAAGATTGAACCCAAAGCTAAACACTTCTCCCATTGCAAGAAAAACCAATCTAGTTGGCCAAACCAAACCGATAGTTCGAAGAGAATTACAAAGATATCAAATCATGCATAAAAGAATTCAGAGAAGATTCAAATAATATTCATAGATAAGCTGATCATAAATCCACAATTCATCGAATCTCGGCAAACACACCGCAAAAAAGTATTACATCGAATAGATCTCCAAGAACATCGAGGAGAACATGGTATTGAGAATCAAAGAGAGAGAAGAAGCCATCTAGCTACTAGCTATGGACCCGTAGGTCTGAGGTAAACTACTCATGCTTCATCGGAAGGGCAATAGGGTTGATGTAGAAGCCCTCCGTGATCGAATCCCCCTCCGGCAGGGTGCCGAAAAAGGTCCCTAGATGGGATCTCATGGGTACAGAAGGTTGCGGCGGTGGAAAAGTGTTTTCGTGGATACTTCTGGTGGTTTGGGAACATATGTGAATATATAGGTGAAAGAATTAGGTCAGGAGGGTCACGGGGGGCCCACAAGGCAGGGGGCGCGCCCTACCCCCTAGACACGCCCTCCACCCTTGTGGCCGCCTCGTGGCTCCTCCGACTTCATCTCCAAGTCTCATGGGTGTCTTCTGGTCCAAGAAAAATCATCGCAAAGATTTTATTCCGTTTGGACTCCGTTTGGTATTCCTTTTCCACGAAGCTAAAAAACAAGGGAAAAACAGAAACTGGCACTGGGCTCTAGGTTAATAGGTTAGTCCCAAAAATAATATAAAATAGCATATTAATGCATATAAAACATCCAAAACAGATAATATAATAGCATGGAACAATGAAAAATTATAGATGCGTTGGAGACGTATCAAGCATCCCCAAAGCTTAATTACTGCTCGTCCTCGAGTAGGTAAATGATAAAAACAGAATTTTTGATGTGGAATGCTACCTAACATACTTATCCATGTAATTTGCTTTATTGTGGCATGAATGTTCAGATCCATAAGATTCAAAACAAAAGTTTAATATTGACATAAAAACAATAATACTTCAAGCATACTAACAAGGCAATTATGTCTTCTCAAAATAACATGGCCAAAGAAAGCTTATCCCTACAAAATCATATAGTCTGGCTATGCTCCATCTTCATCACACAAAATATTCAAATCATGCACAACCCCGATGACAAGCCAAGCAATTGTTTCATACTTTTGATGTTCTCAAACTTTTTCAACTTTCACGCAATACATGAGCGTGAGCCATGGATATAGCACTATAGGTGGAATAGAATATGGTGGTTGTGGAGAAGACAAAAATGAGATAGTCTCACATCAACTAGGCGTATCAACGAGCTATGGAGATGCCCATCAATAGATATCAATGTGAGTGAGTAGGGATTGCCATGCAACGGATGCACTAGAGCTATAAGTTTATGAAAGCTCAAAAGAAAACTAAGTGGGTGTGCATCCAACTCGCTTGCTCACGAAGACCTAGGGCAATTTGAGGAAGCCCATCATTGGAATATACAAGCCAAGTTCTATAATGAAAAATTCCCACTAGTATATGAAAGTGACAACATAGGAGACTCTCTATCATGAAGATCATGGTGCTACTTTGAAGCACAAGTGTGGTAAAAGGATAGTAACATTGTCCCTTCTCTCTTTTCTCTCATTTTTTTTGTTTGGGCCTTCTCATTTTTTTGCCTTTTTTTTTCGTCCGGAGTCTCATCCCGACTTGTGGGGGAATCATAGTCTCCATCATCCTTTCCTCACATGGGACAATGCTCTAATAATGAAGATCATCACACTTTTATTTACTTACAACTCAAAAATTACAACTCGATGCTTAGGACAAAATATGAATCTATATGAATGCCTCCGGCGGTGTACCGGGATGTGCAATGAATCAAGAGTGACATGTATGAAAGAATTATGAACGGTGGCTTTGCCACAAATACGATATCAACTACATGATCATGCAAAGCAATATGACAATGATGAAGCGTGTCATAATAAACGGAATGGTGGAAAGTTGCATGGCAATATATCTCAGAATGGCTATAGAAATGCCATAATAGGTAGGTATGGTGGCTGTTTTGAGGAAGGTATATGGTACCGGCGAAAGTTGCGCGGCACTAGAGAGCCTAGCAATGGTGGAAGGGCGAGAGTGCGTATAATCCATGGACTCAACATTAGTCATAAAGAACTCACATACTTATTGCAAAAATCTATTAGTTATCAAAACGAATTACTACGCGCATGCTCCTAGGGGGATAGATTGGTAGGAAAACACCATCGCTCGTCCCCGACCGCCACTCATAAGGAAGACAATCAATAAATAAATCATGCTCCGACTTCATCACATAACGGTTCACCATATGTGCGTGCTACGGGAATCACAAACTTTAACACAAGTATTTCTCAAATTCACAATTACTCACTAGCATGACTCTAATATTACCATCTCTATATCTCAAAACAATCATAAGGAATCAAACTTCTCATAGTATTCAATGCACTTTATATGAAAGTTTTTATTATATCCCTCTTGGATGCCTATCATATTAGGACTAAATTTATAACCAAAGCAAATTACCATGCTGTTTAAAGACTCTCAAAAGAATATAAGTGAATAATGAGAGTTCAACAATTTCTATAAAATAAAACCACCGCCATGCTCTAAAAAGATGTAAGTGAAGCACTAGAGCAAAATTGCCTAGCTCAAAAGATATAAGTGAAGCACATAGAGTATTCTAATAAATCACGATTCATGCGTGTCCCTCTCAAAAGGTGTGTACAGCAAGTATGATTTTGGTGAACTAAAAAGAAAAGACTCAAATCATACAAGACGCTCCAAGCAAAACACATATCATGTGGTGAATAAAAATATAGCCTCAAGTAAAGTTACCGATAGATGAAGACGAAAGAGGGGATGCCTTCCGGGGCATCCACAAGCTTAGGCTCTTGGTTGTCCTTTAATATTACCTTGGGGTGCCTTGGGCATCCCCAAGCTTAGGCTCTTGCCACTCCTTATTCCATAGTCCATCAAATCCTTACCCAAAACTTGAAAACTTCACAACACAAAACTCAACAGAAAATCTCATAAGCTCCGTTAGTATAAGAAAATAAATCACCACTTTTGGTACTGTTGTGAACTCATTATTTATTTATATTGGTGTAATATATACTGTATTCCAACTTTTCCATGGTTCATACCCCCCGATACTACCCATAGATTCATCAAAATAAGCAAACAACACAAAGAAAACAGAATCTGTCAAAAACAGAACAGTCTGCGAAGATACGAATTGTTATAATATTTATGTAACTCCAAAAATTCTGAAAAATAATGAAAAGATAGGAAATTTGTAAATAAATCTTGTATAAAAAATACAGGGTTTTTCAACGTTCGCGTGAATTATTAAAATTCTGTGACTGGACGCAAAAGTTTCTGTTTTTCAGCAAGATCAAATCAACTATCACCGTAAGCCATCCCAAAGGTTTTACTTGGCACAAACAATAATTAAAAAACAAAACCACATATAACCAGAGGCTAGATGAATTATTCAAAGCAAAACAGGAACAAAAAAGCAAAAATAAAAATAAAATTGGGTTGCCTCCCAACAAGCACTATTGTTTAACGCCCTTAGCTAGGCATAAAAACACGAATAGATCTAGGTATTGTCATCTTTGGTATGCAATCCATAAGTAGCTCTCATAATAGATTCATATGGAAATTTAATTTTCTTTCTAGGAAAGTGTTCCATGCCCTTCCTTAACGGAAATTGAAATGTAATGTTTCCTTCTTTCATATCAATAATTGCACCAATCGTTCTAAGGAAAGGTGTACCAAGAATAATAGGACATGTAGGATTGCAATCTATATCAAGAACAATGAAATCTACAGGCACATAATTCCTATTTGCAACAATAAGAACATCATTAATCCATCCCATAGGTTTCTTAAGAGTGGAATCCGCAACATGCAAATTTAAGGAACAATCATCAAATTAACGGAAACCTAACACATCACATAAAGTTTTTGGAATCGTGAAAGCACTAGCACCCAAATCACACAAAGCATGGCACTCATAATATTTAATGTTAATCTTAATAGTAGGTTCCCACTCATCATAAAGTTTTCTAGGGATAGAAACTTCCAATTCAAGCTTTTCTTCAAAAGATTGCATCATAGCTTCAACGATATGTTTAGTAAAAGCTTTGTTTTGATTTTAAGCATGAGGAGAATTCAACATGGATTGCAACAAGGAAATACAATCTATTAAAGAACAATTATCATAATTAAATTCCTTGAAATCCAAAAGAGTGGGTTCATTGCTACTTAAAGTTTTGACCTCTCCAATCCCACTTTTATCAATTTTTGCATCAAGATCTAAAAACTCCGAATCATTGGGACGCCTTTTAACTAAAGTTGACTCATCTCCAGTCCCATATTTATCAAGATTTATATTGGAAAACAAAGATTCAATAGGATTCACATCAATCACTTTAAGATCTTCATCATAATTTTCACGAAAACTAGAAGAACATGTTTTTACAAACCAATCTTTTTTAGCACGCATCTTAGCGGCTCTTTCTTTGCACTCATCAATGGAGGTTCTCATAGATTTTAGAGTTTCATTAATATCATGCTTGGGTGGAATAGATCTAAGTTTCAAATAATCAACATCAAGAGAAATTCTATCCACGTTCCTAGCCAAATCATCAATCTTAAGCAATTTTTCTTCAATCAAAGCATTGAAACTCCTTTGCGAAATCATAAATTCTTTAACACTATTCTCAAAATCAGAGGACATCTTATTATAATTTCCATAATAATTGTTGTAGGAATTACCATAATTATTAGAAGAATTACTAGGAAACGGCCTAGGATTAAAATTACCTCTATACTCGTTATTATCAAAGTTGTTCCTACCAACAAAATTCACATCCATAGTTTCGTTATTATTCTCAATCAAAGTAGACAAAGGCATATCATTAGGATCAAAAGAAGCACTCTTGCTAGCAAACAATTTCATAAGTTCATCCATCTTTCCACTCAAAACATTAATCTCTTCAATTGCATGCACTTTTTTACTAGTGGAAGATCTTTCGGTGTGCCATTGAGAATAATTAACCATAATATTATCTAGGAGTTTAGTAGCTTCTCCTAAAGTAATTTCCATAAAAGTGCCTCCCGCGGCCGAATCTAAAAGATTTCTAGAAGCAAAATTCAATCCGGCATAATTTTTTTGTATAATCATCCACAAATGCAAACCATGAGTAGGGCAATTTCGTATCATCAATTTCATCCTCTCCCAAGATTGTGCAACATGCTCATGATCAAGTTGCTTAAAATTCATAATATCGTTCCTAAGGGAGATGATCTTAGCGGGAGGAAAATACTTGGAAATAAAAGCATCTTTACACTTATTCCATGAATCAATACTATTTTTAGGCAAAGATGAAAACCAAGTTTTAGCACGATCTCAAAGTGAGAACGGAAATAGCTTCAATTTAACAATATCATTATCCACATCTTTTTTCTTTTGCATATCACACAAATCAACGAAATTGTTTAGATGGGATGCGGCATCTTCACTAGGAAGGCCGGAAAATTGATCTTTCATAACAAGATTCAGCAAAGCGGCATTAATTTCATAAGATTCCGCACTAGTGGCGGGAGCAATCGGAGTACTAATAAAATCATTGTTATTAGTGTTGGAAAAATCACACAATTTGGTATTCTCTTGAGCCATCGTGACAAAGCAAGCAATCCAACACACAAGCACACAAAAAGCAAACAAAAAAGACGAACGGAAGAAGGGCGAATAAAAAGGCAAATCTTTTCGAAAATCATTTTAAAAGTGGGGGAGAGTAAAACGAGAGGCAAATGGCGAATAATGTAATGCAAGAGATGAGAGTTTATGATGGGTACTTGGTAAGTCTTGACTTGGCGTAGATCTCCCCGGCAACGGCGCCAGAAATTCTTCCTGCTACTTCTTGAGCTTGCGTTGGTTTTTCCCTTGAAGAGGAAAGGGTGATGCAGCAAAGTAGAGATAAGTATTTCCCTCAGTTTGAGAACCAAGGTATCAATCCAGTAGGAGACAACGCACAAATCACCGAATACCTACACAAACAATCAAACAACTTGCACCCAACGCGATAAAGGGGTTGTCAATCCCTTCACGGTTACTTGCAAAAGTGAGATCTGATAGATATAGATGAAACTAAATAAAAGATAAAGTAAATATTTTTGGTTTATAGATCGGAAAGTAAAAGATTGCAAAATAGTAGATCGGAAACTAATATGATGGAAAATAGTAGATCGAAAACTTATATGATGGAAAATAGACCCGGGGGCCATAGGTTTCACTAGAGGCTTCTCTCAAGATAGCAAATAATACGGTGGGTGAACAAATTACTGCTGAGCAATTGATAGAAAAGCGCAAAGTTATGACGATATCTAAGGCAATGATCATGAATATAGGCATCACGTCCGTGTCAAGTAGACCGAAACGATTCTGCATCTACTACTATTACTCCACTGTCGGCGTTCTGGGAACCGGGGTACCCAGACTTGCCTGCCTGCGGCCCATAGCGTGGCTTCATCAGCGGCCTGGTACGGCCCTTGTTCATCATCAACAACACAAGACCCTCGCGAGGGGCCAAGCCTCGCGAGGCGGACGACGCCAAGACCTCCGGAGGGAGCGGCTTCCCCAGGCCAGCTCCTGAGGAGTGGAGATTTCCATGCAAGCCCCACCTTGTGAGGTTCAAATGACGCAAGCCATGATGACCAAGGCCAGGCGGACGCCAGCAGGCGCAGTACAGCAGGTTTCCTCTTCGGTGCTAAGGAAGCAAGCGCAGATGCAGAGTCCCAAGGAATCAACCAAAGGTTTCCATTCCCGTGCTATAAGACCAAGACCGCAGGACGGAGGTCATCGCCGAGCCCACCATGACGTCACGACCAGAAGCTTTGTAGGCAAAGACCACCTTTCGTCAGGATAAGATGTACAACTTGTCTCCCTTCAAACTTGGCCCTTGTGGGATCCCTTCCCGCCTTCGTTTTGGGGGAAGAGGACCAAGGCCACTATAAATATAGTTAGGCCACCACCATAGATGAAGGAGACGAGATCATCCTCACCAGCACACACCAGCACAAGAACACTCCTCCTTAGGTTGTTCTCCCTTTGTACTAGTTCATCCTCGGCCCACCTCAAGGCCAATCCACCAGAAAGCAGGAGTAGGGTTTCACACTGCAAGGTGGCCCGAACCTGGGTAAACTGCTGAGCCCCTTTCCTTTCCTGTTCATCGAGCTAGGCAGTGAGATCGACGAGTCGGCAGGCTGGGGATATTGAGTTCTTCACACGCACCCCAGAGTTCGAACCTTTCTTGGGTCTGCGGAGCCTTGAATCCTACATTTGGCGCGCCAGGTAGGGGTGCGTCGGAGCCTCTCTTCCGCCGACCGATTCGCCGCCATTCCACCGTTCCCATGGCCGACGCTTGTCGAGTTCGCGCTGAGCGCCGGGCTGCTCTCGCCGCCCGTGTCGCCCAGACCGCACCTGCGGGCAACGATGCCCCTCGCCGTTCCCCGTCGCCTGTGGCAGATCCTGCCACCGGCCCCGTGGCCCACGAGCAGCAGGCTTCGTCGCTGCATCCCTTTGTACGGCGCGACGGGCGCACCGCCAACCCGTCGCTGACTCCGGCGGCTGCTTCGTCCTCCCATGCCCGTCGCGGCCCGGCGAACGCGCAGGCCGCGTTGCTCATGGCGCGCGAGCTTCTGCGCTATCGCCCGCCGTGCCCACGGTGCGCCTCCTCCACCTCCCAGGCAAGAAGTCGCCCTCGAGCCAAGGCGTGAGGCTCCTCAGCGCGACCCGCCGCGCAGGGCGCTGGCGCGCGACGAAGAAAGCTACCAAGTGGTGCAGCGTCCCCAAAGGAGAGACGCGCGCGCTCCCAGCGCTGCCGCGTCAAGACTGCGTGCTGCCTGAGGCGGCGGTGTGCGAGCGCCTAGTCCAGGCTCCCCCTCTGCGGCGGGCTCCCGTGGGCCCGGCGGGCTGCCGTGCGTTCACCCCGGAGCTGCGTAGCGTCGTCTGGCCAGGGAAGTTCAAGCCAGACCTGCCTCCACGCTACGATGGCACCCCCGACTCTGCAGAGTTCCTCCAGCTCTATGAGCTGAGCATCGAGGCGGCCAACGGCGACGAGAAGGTTATGGCAAACTGGTTTCCCATGGCCCTCAAGGACGGCGCGTGCTCATGGCTCCTGAACCTCCCCGCTGGATCGATCTCCTCATGGGATGAGATGCGGGAGCGCTTCATCGCCAACTTCCAGGGCACTCGAGACCGCGCTCCGGCTGTAGGCGACCTTCGGCGCGTTAATCAACAGCCTGGGGAGACCTTGCACAAATACATCCAGCGCTTCACCAACGTTCGCCTCAAGATTCCCAAGGTGACGGATGAGGCCATCATTTCCGCGTTCACTGATGGCGTCCGGGATGTCAAGATGAAGGAAGAGCTCGCCATGCGCGAGGACCTGTGCTCGGCTCTGGAAATGTTTAACATGGCAGCCAGATGTGCAAGGGCCGAGGAAGGTCACCTCACCCTCCTCGAGCTCCCAGAAGCTGACCCAGAAGACAAGAAGGCCAAGGCCAAGGACGTGAAGCGCAAGGGGCCGGCTGTGCTAGCGGCTGAACCTGAGATGAAGCGCGGCTGCGACTACTCGGAGTCCTCCAAGGGCAGCTGTCCGTTCTGCGTCTTCCACAACGTGCACAGCCACAACACCAACGACTGCCAAGAGCTCAGGGCCATCCGGGACGGGCGCCTTGGCCGCCGCCCTGAGCGCAACGACCGCGGCTACGGCCGTGGAGGAGGCCGAGGTGGCGGACGCTGGGACAACCGCGACCCCCGCCAGGACTGGCACGACCAGCGCCATGAGGATCGCTGGCAGGGCCAGCCTCGCGAGGGCCCCAGGAGGGATCAGCCTCGTGAGGACCGCCCTCAGGGCAACGCTGGACTTCCTCCGCCGCCGCCGCCGCCAAGGAGGAATGATGACCACCACAAAGATGATGGGGCTGGGGGCTTCCAAGAGCCTCGTGCCGTGGCTTGCATCCTGGGCGGCGCTCAGGCTCCTGCCTCTCACCGCATCTTCAAGCAGTTCGCTCATGAGGTGAACGCGGCCCTCCCCAAGCTCGAGATGACGCGTCCGCTCAGGTGGTCCAAGTACGCCATCACCTTCAACTCTACTGACCAGCTCAAGTGCGTGGCCGCTGTCGGTGCGCTCCCAATGCTCTGCTCGCCTACCATCAGCAACGTCCTCGTCACCAAGACACTCATCGATGGCGGTGTGGGACTCAATGTCCTCTTCGTCGAGACGTTCGACTGACTCCAGGTGCCGTACGACCAGCTTCAGCCTACCAAGCCCTTCTCAGGAGTGACCGACGGCTCCACCACCCCGATAGGGCAGATCCGCCTCCCTGTCACCTTCGGCAAGTGCGACAACTACCACACTGAGCTCATCGACTTCGACGTCGCCCACATCCGCCTCCCGTACAATGCCATCCTCGGGTATCCAGCCCTGGCCAAGTTCATGGCCGCCACTCACCACAGCTACAATGTCCTCAAGATGCTAGGGAGCGGCGGCATCATCATGATCGCCTGCGATGAGAAGGATGCGGTGTGCTCCCTCGAGCGCGCCTACCAGGCTGCAGCGGTCGAGAACCCAGATGATGAGGGCGCTGCCTACCCTCCCGAGGCCGTTCCCAAGAAGAAGAAGCAGCTGCTCCGCCCGGGACCCCAGGAGGATGGGGTGCCCGACGACCGTGCCTCAAGACCTACACCCACTGACGGAGCGCCTTCCCCTCTCGCATAGGAAGGAGCACCCGACGCCCCTCTCAGGCTGGGCTCGGGGGCTCTCCTCTGGAGGGCCTCAGACCTGGCCAGCTTCACGAGGGAGGCGTTCGGGCACCATCTGGAGGCGTGCTTCAACGCGCGCTTCCGCAAGAAGAGCGCAGGGCGCGAGGCGCCAGGCTCTCGGGAGTTCATCACCAAGGCGATCGAGGATCTTCAGGAGGTGAGGGCCATGCGAGGCGAGCGTCGCCCCGCACCACCAGGCGCAGCTCTCTCCCCTGACGAGGGCAGCGGGCTTCGTGTCTGCATCAACATCCCAGGGCTCAACCGGGCCGCTTCTTAGGAGCTCTACTGGCCGTCCCACGTGGGCCGGTGTGAGGGCCCCCCTCACAGCTACGTTCGCATGCCTTTCGGTTTGCTAAACCAGGCTGCCACGCACCAGCGCCACATGCTGAGCGTCCTAGCGGCTCACGAGGCCAGGCACCAGGTGATCCTGTCGGAGGAGGCGCCGGACCCTCGCGAGCCCCACGGGCCCCCGGGGCCTCACGAGGCTCAGGACCTGGACGGCTCGTGAGGAACGACTTCTGCGGCTCGCGTCTTCAGTTACTCCAACACTTCTTCAGCAACGGAGCCAGGTGACATTTTTCAGTTTGTTCAATTGGGGGCGCCCCTCGGGCTGCATTATCCCCAAGCCGTGTGGGTCCGTCCCTATGGCATGTATCGTTCTTTGCATCTATCAGAGCTGGCCTTACCTCTTCATGAGTTGCTTTATGATTATCACCTCTCTGTCCGGTGCTTCGTCGCCATGAACGTCGTGCGCCCTTGCGAACCCGCCCACGACCGCCTCATGATTAAGGACTGGCACGGCATCTACGCTCGGGTCCGTCCCTACAGCATCGCTAAATCCAAGTGGCTGAGCTCTGGCTCGCGGGCCAGCTCCCGTGCACGTCACCTCCCATGGTCCTTGGTGCCTTGTTCTCACATGAGCTAATCGGGAGCGGATAAGTTAGGGCGCGCGACCCGGTGCCTTGCCGCCGCAGGAGCCGCGCGCCGGTTGTCTTTCTTCAGGACCTTCGCATGAGAAGACTGGGCACGGCGTCTGTGCTTGGGTCCGTCCCTGCAGCATCGACAAACCCAATGGCTGAGCTCTGTCTGGCGGGCCGGCCCCGTACACATCACCTCCTGGGGTCGTTGGTGTTTGGCCTTCTCATGCGATATCCTCAGGAGATTCACTCGGCGCAGGCTACCTAACCAACTCGCAGGACCCTTGCAAGTGTTCCGAACCAAATTCAGGCGCAACCCGCCTTGAGGTAGGGCCTCGTGAGTCCCGCGCTAGCTCACGAGTGCCCACATACACCTCCTCTAGTCCTGCCATGCAAGCCATGTGCCAGGACATGGCCGTACACGCCCCGGAGTCTCCCCTCAGAGGCGGCTCCCACCCACGAACCAGTGGAAGCCCCATGCTTCGCGCTGGCGGACGACATGGTCGAGGAGCGGCTATGCCCGTGCAAGAGCGGAAGCACAATGCTCCGCGCTGGTGAATAAACAACTAAGAGCAACCTAGCGGCTGCAGTAACCTCAGGAGAGCCACCGGGCTCGCCGCTCAGCCTCACCGCGCTGCTTTCCCTCGGGAAGGTAGTGCGAGGGGGCTGGGCACGGGGGCTACGCCCAGGCCACGCCTGGCATACGCCACCTCACCAGGTCCCTCGGACCTGGTCTTCTCGCATCCCTCCCGAGCGAAAGCCCGGCGAGGAAAGGTATGGAGAGCTGTTCATACGTCAAGGGGGACCCCTGAGCATCGCGACTCAGGGGCCTCACTGGTCACGTAGCCCCTCACCCATTGGTCTCGTCCTGGTGATCCGGACGACCCAACGGCGGCTGAGGTATGCGCGGGGCCGGGCCCTGCCGACACAGAATGCTAAAACTTACACTCGCATCTCCTTCCTGAGGGCTGTTCGTACGTCAAGGGGGACCCCTGAGCATCGCAACTCAGGGGCCTCACTGGTCACGTAGCCCCTCACCCCTTGGTCTCCTCCTGGTGATCCGGACGACCCAACGGCAGCTGAGGTATGCGCGGGGCCGGGCCCTGCCAACGCAGAACACTAAGGCAAACGGAAAGGAAATCGCGAAATCCTAGCAAATTATTACAAAACATATTGTCTCTTAAAAACTTAAAGCAGAAGTTCTCACGCCTCCACGAGGCACGGTGAATATTGCAGGGATAAAATAGGAGGAAGTGCCGCCTTCGAACCTCCTCTTCAGCCTTGGATGCCACTGTCGCTTGCCCGGGGAGGCCCGTCGTCGACAACGTTGCCGCCGTCTTCACCATTGGCTCCGTCCGTCGCAGTCGCGGGGTCGACACAGAGGAACTTCTAGAGCAGGGCCTCCACCTGCTTCGCCACGGCTTCAGCAGCAGCATCTTGGAACTCAGGGGCCACGGGTTCAAGCAGTGCGCCAAGATCGAAGCTCGGGTCCCGGAGGTGGAGGTGGCTGAAGATGCGCGTCGTGGACGAGGTGAAAAGCGCGTGAGCTTCCGCTTCCACCAGGCGGCCCACCCCGGCGACGATACCCTCGAGCACCGTGGAAAGCTTGGGGAGCAGCCCGGCAGGGCCCTCCTCCGGACTAGCCAGCGGTCCCTCGTACCCTTCCCCATAAAGGGACTGCAGGGCTGCGCGGGACCTCTACTCAAGGGAGACTGTCGGTGTCAAAACCGGCAGATCTCGGGTAGGGGGGCCCAAGCTGTGTGTCTAAGGATCGATGGTAACAATGGACAATGGGGACATGATGTTTACCCAGGTTCGGGCCCTCTTAATGGAGGTAAAACCCTACGTCCTGCTTGATTGTATTCGATGAGTATAGGGGTTACAAGAGTTGATCTACCTCGAGATTGTAATGGCTAAACCCTAGCTGTCTAGCCTATGATTATTCTGATGGCCTCTACGGACTAAACCCTCCAGTTTATATACACACCGGAGGGGCCCAGGGTCGTACAAAGTCGGTTTACAGAGGAAGGAAAGAGTACATCCGGACACCAAACTTGCCATCCACGCATACAGGAGTCCCACCCGGACACGGGGGATAGTCTTCTGCTTTATCTTCACGGCCCATCAATCCGGCCCATATCAAATAGACCGGACACCCGAGGACCCCCTAATCCAGGACTCCCTCAGTAGCCCCCGAACTTGCCTTCAATGATGATATAGTATCCGGCTTATGTCTTCGGCTTTGCAAGGCGGGTACTTCATCATACTCCGGATTGACGATAGTCCGGCTTTGACATCCATGTTCTGCCTTTATGATTCCTCCCTGTCGTTGCCTCGATTTCCATGCGTCGGGCGAATGTGAGCAGTCCATAATTTTTTACAAATAAGCCCCTTATCATGCAAGGGCGGTATCTATATAAGGAGGTTAGATCTCCTAATGTCACCCCATATCGCGCGAAGAGCATCAAAGCAAACCATGAAAAATCAAAACATGGCGAGTGCTCCTGGCTCTTCCTCGCGCCCTCAAACGGGTGATTGGCTAAGCTGCTCAGTGTCTCACCCTCAGCTGAATCAACTTCAGACACAGGGATATCTCCCTCCCGCGGATCCAGTCTCTGTGTGGCCGGGATTGGCCTCGATTGGCCATGACGTGCTAGCAGAGAACTTCCCCAATCCCAACAAGGAGGAGAGGGTGTGCTTCATCTCGTTTCTTCTGAGGGGCTTAGGATTCCCAATCCACCCCTTCCTCAGAGGTCTATTGGAATTCTATGGGATCCAGCTGCACAACCTCACACCAGGTTCTATTCTGCACATTTCTGGTTTTGTCGCTCTCTGCGAACTATTCTTAAGCTGCGAGGCTCATTTCGAATTATGGAGAAAGTTCTTTTGCCCCGTCCCCCATCATAAAGGGGGTTCTATATTTGAAGTGGGCGGCGCCGAAGTATGGCGCATAGCCGGATCAGGTTACCTCGTTAGAACTCCCAAGAAGGCATTCGAAGAATGGGCTTCGGAATGGTTTTATATCGAGGATGTTCCCCTTTCGGACCCAGTTCGACGTGGACTCCCCGAATTCTCCAGTGCTCCTTTAAAGAAACGCCTCAACTGGCGCCCCCGGAGCCCCAAAGAAGAAGACAGTGCGGAAGTAACGAGGTTGGTCAGCAAGGTCAGGTTACTTGCCCATTCCAGACTCTCGATAATCGAAGTCACGGCTATCGTGATAAAGCGATGCATCCAGCCCCTTCAGTCCAGAGTGACCCCTTTATGGTGTTACAACGGGGAGGACGACGCATCTCGCTATAGGCGCGAGGGCCCGGATACCCCCGCCGCTCTGGCCGCCATTCTGGCAGATCTTTATAAGGGGGGGAAAGAAGAATTCCTCTGTTTAAATTGTCGGGAAGGTTTCTCCATGTATAACCCCAATGAATGGGTGAGTTTTCTGATTATCAGCATTGTCCTACCTCATTATCGAGGCATACTAATCGAATTGTTCTGGTCGTCTTTAAAATAGCCATGGAGGAAGGTCGTGAAAAATGTGCACTACCCCTCTCCACAACCAGAGGACTATGCTCGCCACAAAGATCCCGGCCTCTGTGAGGATCCGGATATATTTATAGAGTTTGATGACGGAGTCTTTTATCAAGCAAGCCATGACGGTTCGGAAGTGGCCATTATAGCCGACTACCCCGGCCTTCTCCCTTTCTCTAAGGTAAGTATTCGGAAATCATCCTCAGAAAGAGGAGTCCCCACTTGCACCTCACCCATCACACTGAATCGTGCTTTATAGGATCGGCGCTCGGCGAGCCGTACTCCATCGAGGGTGGCCCCTAGGAAGGTAGCATCTGCGTAGGGTGAGCCTTTAAAACGAAAGGAAGCCGGGAGCACCGTCGACCCCCCTCCTTCATCAAAGAGGTATAACCTTTAATATATGCCTAGGCATAAAACCAGATTGTCATATTTCTCCTCCCATCTTATTCCAGGAGGAGCACACGGCGAACCGTGTCCAAAATCCCTGTTAGCCGATCATCAGCTAATCCGACTCCGGGCTCATCAACCAGGACAAGAGCCAATACGGATGCAGCGCCAACTCATCCGCCTCATGAAGATTCAGATGATGTGTCTGTCACAAATTCTGAAGTAGAGAGCGTGATGAATCATCGACGACTGAAAGAGACCATGCGCACTCCAGCTTTTACGGAGCAAGAATTTAATGTCCTCAGGACCATGGATGCATATATTCGGGCCGCCCGAGACGGACTTGCTGGAGTTGCCCACTTGTTTTCAAAAGATATGCAGGTAATGGTTTGTGTAAATTTAATAGATATATGCCAGTAGCCCCCGAGACTTGAAGCGGTTTAGGCCAACCGATTTAAGGATCGTTATGACCGCAGGTCCTCAAAGAGAAGAACAACACACTGTCCCAGGAGCTTGAAGCGAGCCGGACAAAGCTAGACGCCGCCAACATAGAGCTAGAAGAACTGAAGAAGGTCACGATGACCGTTGATCAAAAGAACAAACTGGAGGAGGAAAATGATAAGCAAGCCAAAGAGATAAAGAGCTTAAAGGCTCAATTATCGGACGCTCAAAAAGAGAATAAAAAGTTAAAAGGCGGCATATTCAGTATGACCTTTGAACCATCCAAGTTACTCATATTATCCCGTAATTTGGAGTGTTATAATGTTGCTCATGCATGTCTATTAACCGGGCGTCATGAAGAAGAAGTATCCGGATTCCGAGGCGACGCTTTAAAAGAGCTGTCCGTAGTGCATGAGCGAGCTTGGAAAGCCATGAGAAGTATGGCCAAGGCCTTGTGGCCATCCGATGCCCCTCCAGAAAGTATGGAGGGGTTGGCAAACCTGTTCAAAGGTGCCCGGCACCGTTTTGAGCTATGGAAGACGTCAGCATGCCGGGAAGGTGCACGAGAGGCATGGGTAATGGTGAAGACGCGCTACACCGGGCTTGATCCGAATCGTATGGCCCGAGTTGGACCGCAGGGACCGGACGGAAAAGAGATTCCCGTGAACTTGGTATATGACCAAGTGATGATAGCTGCGAAATATTCGCAAGAAGACTGTAGCTTAAGCAGTCTTATAGATGACATGGATAAAGAGTAGGCGTTCGATTCAATGTATCAATGTACTTTATCATCGAACTTATCTCCAACCGAACTTGTCAAAAGTTGTCATCGCAGGCCTTCGGCTTCAACCTCCAAACCAAGAAGTTGGAGTGTTTCCGGATACCGTGTTAGAATGTAATAAACATTCACTATGTCCGGAAACCAGGCAATCCGGTCATGTTGCTCAAACAGACAAAATTTGTTCGGGGAGTTATGTTATATTACTTTTTAACGTAAGAAACATCTTCCAGGGAAAATAGTTCCGTTAAGGGTTCCTTTCCTTGGGTTGGCACGCTTAAGTATGCATGCCTAGGCTTTGATCCGAGTTACGGGCAGCCTATCCCGTATTTGTTAGAAGAATTACACAAAAGTAAATAAACTGTCATTGCTTGCCGACCAATTATTCCCTTAAGAACGCTAGCTTTCGGCTTCACCCGTCTGAGGTACAGATCCGGAGTACCCGGTTGTAACAATCGCAGAGGTGCTCCCTTTACACCCTAGCCAAACAATCGGGAATGTAGGGTATAAACACAGGAGCGAGGCAACCCGGCTTGGCAAAAACTTAAGTCATAGTGGTGCATATAATGGCAGAAGATGTATAGAACAAACGACATAAACAATGTAAGCAACAAGCTTTCAGTAATAAGCTTCGTCAAAGAAGTCCCAAGTTATAGTGGGGTGTATACATTTAAAGATGTGTACCCCTAACAGTTCGGTAGATCCGAACATACCCTGGGACAAAAGAAGGAAGAAAATAAAATAAAAAAGAAGAGGAAAAAAAGGAACTTAATCAAAAAAGATTAAAAGGATGCGACCGAACTATCCGTAGAATCGTCGGAGCCGAGCAGCGTTCCATAGATTTGGCTCAAGGCGATTATCCGATGCGTTACGAAGGCGATAGGCTCCTCCTATGAGAACTTCATTGATGATGAAGGGGCCCTCCCATCTTGGTTTGAGCTTATCCTTCTTCTTCTCCGGGAGACGCAAGACGAGTTCACCAACATTATAAGTCTTGGCCCGCACTTCTCTGCTTTGGTATCGCCTGGCCTGTTGTTGATAAAGTGCGGAACGGGCTTGTGCAATATCACGCTCCTCTTCGAGACCGTCTAGGTCATCCTGCTGATCGAGCTCGACTTCTCGCTCTTCGTACATGCACACTCGAGGTGAGTCATGAATAATATCGCAGGGCAGAACAGCCTCCGCACCGTACACCATGAAGAAAGGTGTGTATCCGGTTGTCCGGTTAGGTGTAGTCCGCAGCCCCCAGAGCACGGAATCGAGTTCCCCAACCCGGTGTTTATCTGACTCCTTTAGGGAGTGCACCAGTCGGGGTTTGATGCCACTCATTATCAGGCCATTGGCCCATTCAACCTGACCGTTTGTTTGAGGGTGGTAGACGGATGCATAGTCGAGTTTAATGCCCAATTTAGCACACCAGTTTTTCACCTCATCAGCTATGAAATTGGAGCCATTGTCAGTGATGATACTGTGCGGGACACCATAACGGTGTACCAAGCCGGATATAAAGTCAATCACTAGTCCTGCTTCAGCCGTTTTTACTGGTTTGGCCTCTATCCACTTAGTGAATTTATCCACCATAACCAGTAAATATTTCTTTTTATGGCTTCCCCCTTTAAGGGGTCCGACCATATCGAGCCCCCAGACCGCAAAGGGCCAAGTAATGGGGATTGTTCTTAAGGTAGTGGGAGGCATATGACTTTGATTGGTGAAAATCTGACATCCCACACAACGCTGGACAAGGGATTGTGCGTCTGCTCAGGCCGTTGGCCAGAAAAAACCTGCCCGGAAAGCTTTGCTTACGAGGGCCCGAGCTGCAGCGTGATGGCCGCCCATGCCAGCATGTATTTCAGCCAAGAGTTGCCATCCCTCCTCTTCGGAGATACACCTTTGGAGAACTCCAGTAGTGCTTTTCTTGTACAGTTCGCCTTCATGAACTTTGTAGGCTTTAGAACGCCGAACTATGCAACGGGCCTCATTTTGATCATCAGGAAGCTCCTACCTATTAAGGTAGGCTCGGAAGGGTTCAGTCCATGGAGCAATAACGGCCACGATCTCATGAGCAGAGGGTGTTATTTCGGTATCCGAACCCCCGATGATACCTGTATCATGTTCGGCTGGTGGGGGTGTAATCAGGTCCGTACTTGCATCTCCGCTCTCGTCCTGCCATACCACGGATGGCTTGAAGAGCCTTTCCACGAAGGTATTAGGTAGGACGGGGTCACGCTTGGCGCCCATGCGAGCGAGTATATCCGCTGCCTGGTTACTGTCTCTAGCGACGTGATGAAATTCGAGCCCCTCGAACCGAGCTGATATTTTTAATACGGCGTTTCGATATGCCACCATTTTTGGATCTTTTGCATTAAACTCTCCATTTACTTGGAATATTGTGAGGTTTGAATCGCCGCGCACCTCTAGGCGTTGTATGCCCATGGAGACAGCCATGCGGAGACCATGTAGAAGTGCCTCGTATTCGGATGCATTATTGGAGTCCGTATACATGATTTGCAACACATAGCGGACTATGTCCCCCGTAGGGGATGTCAAGATGATGCCAGCCCCCAGTCCGGCTAGCATTTTAGAACCGTCGAAGTACATGATCCAGTTGGAGTAGGAACTGTACTCTTTGGGGAGCTCGGCTTCCGTCCACTCTGCGATGAAGTCGGCCAGCACCTGAGATTTAATAGCTCGGCGTGGCTTGTATGTTATTTCAAACGATAAGAGCTCAATGGCCCATTTAGCTATGCGGCCAGTGGCGTCCCTGTTATTTATAATGTCGTTAAGTGGTACTTCGGATGCCACCGTGATCGAACACTCTTGAAAATAGTGTCGGAGTTTTCGGGATGCCATAAAGACCGCGTAAGCTATCTTTTGGTAGTGAGGGTATCGGGATTTGTAGGGTGTAAGGACCTCCGATACGTAATACATTGGCTTTTGGATGGGGAATTTATGTCCCTCTTCCCCTCGCTAGACAACGAGTATGACACTCACTACCTGGTGAGTTGCAGAGATATAAAGCAGCATAGGCTCGCCAACACTTGGGGCGGCTCGGATTGAATTGCCTGCTAATATGGTTTTTATTTCTTCCAATCCGGCTGTGGCCGCTTCCGTCCATTCAAAGTTGTCGGTGCGTCTGAGCAGTCTATAAAGTGGTAATGCTTTTTCTCCTAATCTGGAGATAAAGCGGCTCAAGGTCGCTATGCACCCTGCTAGCTTTTGGACCTGTTTTAGGTCTGTTGGCGTAGCCAATTGCGACAAGGTTAAGATTTTAGCTGGGTTTGCTTCAATTCCTCTATGGGAGATAATGAACCCTAATAGCATTCCGGCTGGAACACCGAAGATGCATTTTTCCGGATTGAGCCGTATGTCGTATGCTTGGAGGTTGTCAAATGTGAGGCGGAGATCGTCCACCAATGATTCGACGTGCTTGGTCTTGATGACCACGTCGTCCACATATGCTTCTACTGTCTTGCCAATTTGTTTTTCCAAGCATGTTTGAATCATGCGTTGGTAAGTGGCACCAGCGTTTTTGAGCCCAAAACGCATAGTGGTGAAACAGAAAGGCCCATACGAGGTGATGAATGCCGTTGCGGCCTGGTCGGACTCCTTCATTTTAATCTGATGGTATCCGGAGTAAGCATCGAGGAAACACAATGAGCCAAGTCCCGCGGTCGCATCAATAATCTAGTCAATGCGGGACAATGGGAAAGGGTCTTTAGGGCAAGCCTTATTGAGGTCTTTGAAATCGACACAAAGGCGCCACGACTTGTCCTTCTTCGGCACCATGACCAAGTTGGCTAGCCAATCTGGGTGTTTGATTTCTCTGATGAACCCGGCCTCGAGTAGTTTGGCTAGCTCATCCCCCATAGCTTGTCGTTTGGGTTCAGAAAATCGCCATAGCGTTTGCTTGACTGGTTTGAACCCCTTAATTATGTTGAGGCTGTGTTCGGCCCGTCTACGTGGGATACCGGGCATGTCCGAAGGGTGCCAGGCGAAGATATCCCAATTTTCACATAGGAAAGCGCATAAGTCGGCATCTATCGTCGAATCCAGCTGTGCTCCGATGGACGCTGTTTTGTTAGGATCCGTCGGGTGCACTTGAAATTTAACTATTTCATCTGCTGGCTTGAAAGAGGTGGATTTAGGTCTCTTATCGAGAATCACATCATCCCTGTCCATCATGGATCATAGGGTGATTAATTCTTCGGCCGCAAGGGCTTCAGTGAGTGCCTTAAGGGCCAAGGATGCAGTTTTGTTTTTGGCGCGGAGTGCTGTATCCGGATCACTTGTAACTGTGATTATTCCATTGGGCCCCAGCATTTTAAGCTTCATGTACCCATAATGGGGTACGGCTTGGAAGCGTAAAAAAGCGCCCCGCCCTAGAAGGGCGTGGTAGCCGCTATTGAAGGGAGCGATGTGAAAGAGCAGCTCCTCCGACCTGTAATTTTCAGGCATGCCGAATACTACGTCGAGTTTAATTCTCCCAGAGCATCGTGCTCCTCGACTGGGGATGATACCTCGAAAGGTGGTACTGCTTTGCTCGATGTGTGTTCTATCGATTTGCATTTTGTTGAGCGTGTCCTCGTAGATGAGGTTAAGCCCGCTGCCACCATCCATGAGCACTTTGGTAAGTCGAAAGCCATCCACAATTGGGTTTAGGACTAAAGCGGCTGGTGCTTGGACTGATCGGGCCCTTGGTTCATCGTCAGCGGTGAAGGTTATTGCCGCGTCATTCCATGGGCTTACTGCGGTTACTTGGTGGACTTCAGCGAGGTCGCGGAGTGCCCTCTTTTGCTGATTATTTGAGGAGAAAGTCTCAAAGACCGTAAAGACGTTAAAATCGTCATCCTCCGGAGAATGCTTCTCTGGAGTGGTGGTGGTGAGGATGGCCTCGCCACTTTTAGCTACCTGCCGGAGTACCCAACATGCTCGAAGGCTGTGGGTTGAGTCAGTGCTCGGCGTTGTATGTACCGGATAGGGCTTTTCGAGGAGTTCATTAAGAACGGACCTGTATCCCGTAGAGGGTTTTTTCTTGCCGACGGGCTTATGGTCGGATGCCTCGTAAGGGTGTATCCGTTTTGCCCGGGTACTGCCCTACTTAAAGGCAACAGGTTCCAATTGGGTTTTCTGTGCTTTCCAAGTGCTTTCCATCGCACAATACTTATGTACTATGTGCGATAGCTCTGTGAAACTCTGTATGCGACGGCGGTTGAGGGCATTCTGAATTCCCTCGTCGGTACAATTGCGATGAAAGACCGAGACTGCGTCGTCGTCGCAGCAATCTTTAATCTTGTTTTTGACAAGTAGGAATCTGACCCAGAAGTGATGGACCATTTCCCGAGGTTGCTGCCGTACATACATTAGGTCACATATGTCTGGAGGGCCTAAATTACTTGGAGAGTATTGATTGTGGTGGGTGGGTGGGCAAAAACTCGAGTCCCGACCCAAGATTGCATCCGGAGCCTGTAAAATCTCCGAAGTCACCAGTTCGGGTCCAGGGAGATCCAAGTGCTCCCCGGACCCAATGTCGGACCCTGAGTTCGGGGGACGCGAAGTCTCATCCAAAGGGAGGGTGTCCGAGCAAAGAGGTTCGGAGACCCGAACATAGCTGGTCTTTAGTTTAGGGGAAGAATTGTTTTCGGCTCATTCCTCGACGACCGCTACCAGGTGGGTGATCGGCGGGGAATTAATTTCCCTCTGGTCGGGTTTGAGCCCAATCCGATCATAATCCATTGAAAGCCCCAGGGCAGCGATGCGATCTAGCAGCTCATTTAAGGACGAGACTTCCGCCGGATCCATCTTTTGGGAGTATTCGAGACCGATGCGGGGGTGATGTTTGGCGATCACGGGGGACGCTGTCGGCTTGATGGCCATGCCAGCATCCACAGTAAAACTGCCGAGCTGGAGGACCTGTCCTGAAGTTAGGCTCCTTCGAGAGGTGATATCGTCGTTGATGACAAAGCGCGCCATAGATCGCTTCTCGTGACTACACAGCGGAGCTCTCAATGAAAGCACCAATGTCGGTGTCAAAACCGGTAGATCTCGGGTAGGGGGGCCCAAGCTGTGCGTCTAAGGATCGATGGTAACAATGGACAATGGGGACATGATGTTTACCCAGGTTCGGGCCCTCTTAATGGAGGTAAAACCCTACGTCCTGCTTGATTGTATTCGATGAGTATAGGGGTTACAAGAGTTGATCTACCTCGAGATCATAATGGCTAAACCCTAGCTATCTAGCCTATGATTATTCTGATGGCCTCTACGGACTAAACCCTCCGGTTTATATACACACCGGAGGGGCCCAGGGTCGTACAAAGTCGGTTTACAGAGGAAGGAAAGAGTACATCCGGACACCAAACTTGCCATCCACGCATACAGGAGTCACACCCGGACACGGGGGATAGTCTTCTGCTTTATCTTCACGGCCCAACAGTCCGGCCCATATCGAATAGACCGGACACCCAAGGACCCCCTAATCCAGGACTCCCTCATAGACGAAGGCGTCACGCCCCGCCGCGGCCGCCTTCTCAGCCGTGCAAGGAGTTTCTCCTTGGCCTCTAGCCGAGCCTTCTCCTCGGAGACGAACTTGGCGTGGGACGCCTGGGCCGCCTCCGTCTCCTCCTTCAGCTTCCCCAGGCGGCTGCGTTCCGCGGCTTGTTCCTGGGCCGCTTCCTCCAGCTCGGCATCTCGGTTGGCAAGCGCAGCTTCCCGGGCCTTGAGATCCTCCTCCTGCTCTCCAAGCTGGCGGGCGCGGGCGGCCTGCTCATCGCAAAGGGCCTTCAGCTCGACCTCCACCGTGCGGCAGCGCTCCTCGGTAGATGCGGCGTCGGTCAGCGCTGCGTCGCGAGCCGCTGTGGCCTCGCCGGCCTCCTTCCTGCCCTCCGCAACGACATCCTCGGCCTGGCCCCAGGCCGCCCTGACGGAGGAGTCGGCCTGGAGCCACCCCGAGATCAGCCCCAGATGCCCTATCACCGCACGCCGCTCGGCGCCCTGAAGATCAGTCTGGACCTGCCCCAGCGCGGTGAAGGTCTCCTCCAAAGCGCTAGGTATGATGGAGGTGTCATGGTCCGTGAGCGTGAGGACTCGAGGAGGAGGCGGCACCGGTGTCGGGATTGGTGCCTCTACAGTAGCAAGGGCGGCAGGGGGCTCCGGAGCCCTCAAACCCACAACAGGCGCGCTGGAGGTAGGCACCTCCGGAGTCGGCTTGGCTACGGAGGCGGTCCCCTCCTGAGGCTCGGCCACCGAGCCTCGGGAGGCTCGCTCCATCACAGGCGCACGCAGGGCGGCCTCTTCTGCACGCGCCGGGGTCGCCGCGGCCACGGCGGGTCGCGTGGCCTCGGGGGCTTTGGCCTCTTCCTTCCTCTTCTTCACCACCGGCGTCAGCCTGGCCACCAGGAGGAGGGGATCATGAGCATGACATCGAGGATGGGAAGCAAAAAGCAAGGTAAAATACTTACTCAATGTCAGCAAGATATGCCCTCCTCTTGGTCAGGAGCGCAGCACCTCCGAGCTTCTTGGGCGCGGGCTTCGCCGCGCTCTCAGGACCGGCCGGGCGCATGGCGGCTGGCTCCGGAATGGCGGCGACGGGCAACAAGGCGGAGGCGTCGCCCAGGGGTGGCGGCATCGCTTCACCCTCCTTCGGGGCCCCTCGCTTCGGCCTCCGCAGGGGGGTGCCCCCGGACCTCGTGACGACCCCGGTGGGGCGAGGGGACCCCTCAACCAAGTGCTCGCCGGCGTCGTCGTCGTCGGAGAGATCGCAGGGGAGCTCGCTCTGCCGCGGGGGTGAGGTCTCCCCACCCCCTCCAAGGTCGCCTCCGAGTCCTCCTCCCCCTCCTCCCCGGAGCTCTCGCCAGAGGACACCGGCACCGGGGAGTTCGGGAGTTGGGGGAGCTTCAACGGCACGAGCCCCCGCTCGTTGAAGATAGGCATGGCGGCGACCACCTCCGCCCCGTCGTCGCGGCGGTACAGCGGGAGGAAGGCCTCCGAGAGGCCGCCTGGGTCCTTCTTGAGCAAGGTGCACAAGGCCTTGCTCAGCTCCTCGTCAGTCAAGTCTTCCGGGCACAACCGGAGGTCGTCTTCTGCGCCCTTGAGACTCCAAAAGGGGCGCGAGTGCGCCTGAGCGGGGCCAAGCGATGCGTCAAGAACTCCTTGATGAGCATGGCCCCAGTCAGCTTCTCCGCCTCCAGATCCACCGTCATCTTCTCCAGCAACGGCTCCGCCCGGGGGTCAGTGAGCTTCTCGTGAGCCCACCGATCCAGCTTCATCGGCAACGCGGTCGGCAGCTCCAGCCGAGCGTGAGAACGCTTGGCGTCCATGAAGATCCACTTGCACCGGAAGTCGTCCACCTTCTTCCTGGCCCTTGAGATCGCATTGCTACCATGGGACGCAATGAAGCAGATGCTCCCGGAGCACTGGTCCGTGCTATGCATCCGGAGGTAGAAGAAGTGCCGGAGCAGTGCAACGAAGGGCGCCACCCCCACGAACGCCTCGCAGTAGAAGGCGAAGATCGACAGGAGGAGGATGGAGTTGGGATGAAGATGAAGGGCGCAGATCTGGTAATGGTTGAGGACGGCAAAGAAGAAATTGGAGAAGGAGGGGGGGGGACGAGCCCAGCAAAGACGCTGTGCAGGAAGAAGGGGTAGAAGGTTTCCCCCAAGGTTTCCTGCTTGGCGGAGCCGACCCGGAGCGCTGTCTCCCTCCCCTCATTGTCGTTTCTCGCCATCAGTGGGAGCACGGCGGCGAGGTGCTTCTCCTCGGTGATGGTGGACACACTAAGGGCTGGCTCGAGCGAGGCCGGACGCGCGGGAGAAGTGGCAGGCTTCGCCTTCTTAGTCGCCATCGGTGGCAAGTTCAGGGAAAGGTCGACAGATCTGGAGGCGCTCTGAGCAGGGAGAGAAGGAGATCTGAAGCAAGGCGAAGGGAAGGTAATGAAGGCTCAGCGGCAGGCGCCAGCCTTTTTGTCAGCCCAGGACGGTTGCCGAGACAGCGTGGGGAAGCGGAGACACCCACGTCCCATCAAGCGCCACGCGTCGACCGGGTCCGCAGGCGGTTAGGGCCCGCGGCGCTTCGCTCTTGCACTTTGGCTTCGCCACGATGCCAAGTCCGAGCGCGCCTTAGGCCCGAGGGCTACTGTCCGTGTTCTGGGAACCAGGGTACCCACTCTTACCTGCCTGTGGCCCATAGCGTGGCTTCATCAGTGACCTGGTACGGCCCTTCTTCATCATCAACAACACAAGACCCTCGCAAGGGGCCAAGCCTCGCGAGGCGGATGATGCCAAGACCTCCGGAGGGAGCAGCTTCCCCAGGGCGGCTCCTGAGGAGCGGAGATTTCCATGCAAGCCCCACCTCGTGAGGTTCAGATGACGCAAGCCATGACGACCAAGGCCAGGCGGGCGCCAGTAGGCCTAGTACAGCAGGTTTCCTCTTCGGTGCTAAGGAAGCAAGCGCAGACGCAGAGTCCCAAGGAATCAGCCAAAGGTTTCCATTCCCGTGCTACAAGAACAAGACGGCAGGACGAAGGTCATCGCCGAGCCCACCACGATGTCACGACCAGAAGCTTTGCAGGCGAAGACCACCTTTTGTCAGGATAAGATGTACTACTTGTCTCCCTTCAAACTTGGCCGTTGTGGGATCCCTTCCTGCCTTCGTTTTGGGGGAAGAGGACCAAGGCCACTATAAATATAGCTAGGCCACCACCATAGACGAAGGAGACGAGATCATCCTCACTAGCACACACCAGCACAAGAACACTCCTCCTGAGGTTGTTCTCCCTCTGTACTAGTTCATCCTCAGCCCACCTCGAGGCCAATCCACCAGAAAGCAGGAGCAGGGTTTTGCACCGCAAGGTGGCCCGAACCCGGGTAAACTGCTGAGCCCCTTTCCTTTCCTGTTCATCGAGCTAGGCGGTGAGATCGACGAGTCGGCGGGCTAGGGAGATTGAGTTCTTCGCACGCACCCAGAGTTTGAACCTTTCTTGGGTCTGCGGAGCCCTGAATCCGACATCCACACATCGACTGACTCCTGCCTACATCTAGAGTATTAAGTTCATGAAGAACAGAGTAACGCATTAAGTAAGATGATATGATCTAGAGGAATAAACTCAAGCAATATGATGTAAACCCCATCTTTTTATCCTCGATGGCAACAAGACAATACGTGCCTTGCTGCCCCTACTGTCACTGGGAAAGGACACCGCAAGATTGAACCCAAAGCTAAGCACTTCTCCCATTGCAAGAAAAACCAATCTAGTTGGCCAAACCAAACCGATAGTTCAAAGAGAATTACAAAGATATCAAATCATGCATAAAAGAATTCAGAGAAGATTCAAATAATATTCATAGATAAGCTGATCATAAATCCACAATTCATCGGATCTCGGCAAACACACCGCAAAAAGTATTACATCGAATAGATCTCCAAGAACATCGAGGAGAACATGGTATTGAGAATTAAAGAGAGAGAAGAAGCCATCTAGCTACTAGCTATGGACCTGTAGGTCTGAGGTAAACTACTCACACTTCATCGGAAGGGCAATAGGGTTGATGTAGAAGCCCTCCATGATCGAATCCCCCTCCGACAGGGTGCCGGAAAAGGTCCCTAGATGGGATCTCACGGGTACAGAAGGTTGCGGCGGTGGAAAAGTGTTTTCGTGGATGCTTTTGGTGGTTTGGGAACATATGTGAATATATAGGCGAAAGAATTAGGTCAGGAGAGTCATGGGGGGCCCACAAGGCAGGGGGGCGCGCCCTCCACCCTTGTGGCCGCCTCGTGGCTCCTTCGACTTCATCTCCAAGTCTCCTGGGTGTCTTCTGGTCCAGGAAAAATCATCGCAAATATTTTATTCCGTTTGGACTCCGTTTGGTAATCCTTTTCCACGAAGCTAAAAAACAAGGAAAAAAACAAAAACTGGCACTGGGCTCTAGGTTAATAGGTTAGTCCCAAAAATAATATAAAATAGCATATTAATGCATATAAAACATCCAAAATAGATAATATAATAGCTTGGAACAATCAAAAATTATAGATACGTTGGAGACGTATCAAGGACCACTCTAGTTCACAATCCTTGTACGATCATTGACCCGTCAATGTACATTGTCCAGTACTCGAGGTCGACATTTTTGGGGACCAGCTGGGCCTCTGTCCACTCTACGAGGAAGTCGGCTATGGCCTGTGATTTCACTGCCGTTCATGGCTTGCAAGAGAGCTCAAATGATAGGAGTTCTATCGCCCATTTCGCCACGCAACCTGTGGCGTCTCGCTGATGTTGTACACCAGATGTTGTACGGTGTATATTTCCCACCTCCTCCTGTTCGACAATGATGATTATGTACGCTGAGTACTTGGGTTACTTCTACAATGTAGAGCAACATGGGTTCTGATTGGGCTGGGGAGACCAGGAGCGGATTTGATTGTAACAGTGTCTTGAGGTTGACGAACGCTTGCTTGGCTTCGTCACTCCAATAGAATTTATCGCCCTTCTTGAGGAGGAGGTATAGTGGCAGGGCTTTTTCTCCTAGTCTTGAGATGAATCTGCTTAAGGCCGCCACACAGCCTGCAAGTTTTTGTATCTGGCGCACTATTTCGGGGGGCTTGAGGTCCACTATGGCTTTTATCTTCTCCGGGTTCGCCTCTATCCCTCGTTGGCATACAATGAACCCCAACAGCTGTCCCGCGGGGACCCCAAAGACACATTTGTCGGGGTTTCGCTTCATGCTGAAGTTGCAGAGGTTATCGAAGGTCTGCTGGAGGTCGGTGAGGAGGCTTGAGCCTTGCTTGGATTTTACCACAATGTCGTTGATGTAGACCTCCGCATTTTCTCCAATCTGCTTTTTAAAACATTTTTGCATTGTTCGCTGGTACGTAGCCCCCACGTTCTTGAGGCCGAACGGCATAGTGATGTAGCAGAAGGGGTCATACAACATGATGAAGGAGGTCGTCTCCTGGACAGATTCTTTCATCTGTATCTGGTGGTAACCTGAATACGCTTCCAGGAAACACAAGCGTTCGCACCCTGCTCTGGAGTCGATTATCTGATCGATCCTTGGCAGCGGGAACGGGTGCTTGGGACACACCTTTGTTAAGGTCGGTGTAGTCCACACACATGTGCTATGTGTTGTTGTTCTTTAGTACCATCACGGGGTTCGCCAGCCATTCTGGGTGCGCGACCTCCCTTATGAACTTGGCCGGAAGTAGGAACGCTATTTCTTCTCCTATCGCCATTCGTTTTTCTATGGCGAAGCACCGCATGGCTTGCTTTACCAGCTTCACGTCCTTGTGGATGTTCAGGCTTTCTCTGCCAGTACTCTTAGCATCTTGATACGTCTCCAACGTATCTATAATTTATGAAGTATCCATGCCATGTGTACCATAAATTTATATGGTATTGGTGCACTTTTATATGACTTTTATATGATTCTCATGGACTAACATATTGACCTAGTGCCCAGTGCCAATTGTTGTTTTCTGTGTGTTTTTGGTTTTCCAGAAAATCCATATAAAATGAAGTCCAAATGCAGTGAAACTTTTTGATGATTTTTCTAGAAGGAAAGGGACCCATGAGGCTTTGGGGGAGAACATGGTGACCCACAGGGGCCCCACAAGGCACAAGGGCGCGCCCAGGGGGTGGCCGCACCCAGGTACCTTGTGGGCCCCCTGTGGCACCTCTTCGCGTGATTCCAACTTTGAAAATTCTTATAAATAGGGAAACCCCCAAAAGTTAACCTAGAACTTCCACTCCGCCGCCTCAAGCCTTGCTACTTCTTGAGCTTGCATTGGTTTTTCCCTTGAAGAGGAAAGGGTGATGCAGCAAAGTAGAGATAAGTATTTCCCTCAGTTGAGAACCAAGGTATTAATCCAGTAGGTGGAACACACAAGTGTCCAATAATTGCACCTACACAAACAAACAAATACTTGCACCAAACAAGAAAAAGGGGTTGTCAATCCCTTCACGGTTACTTGCAAGGATGAGATCTGATAGTGTTAGATATAAAAGATAAGTAAAAGTGTGAACTAAAATAAAAGTAAACAAATTGCAGCAAGGTATTTTTGTGTTTTTGATTTTATAGATCAGAAAATAATATGATAAAAGATAGACCAGGGCCCATAATTTTCACTAGAGGCTTCTCTCTTGAAAGAAAGCATACAGTGGGTAAACAAATTACTGTTGAGCAATTCATAGAAAATCACATAGTTATGACGATATCTAAGGCAATGATCATGTATATAGGCATCACATCCGTGACAAGTAGACCGACTCCTGCCTGCATCTAGTACTATTACTGCACACATCGACCGCTATCTGGCATGCATCTAGTGTATTAAGTTAACAAGAACGGAGTAATGCCTTAAGCAAGATGACATGATGTAGAGGGATAGATCCAATCAATATGAACAAACCCCATCTTTTTATCCTTAATGGCAACAATACAAATACGTGTCATGTCCCTTTCTGTCACTAGGAATAAGCACCACAAGATTGAACCCACTACAAAGCACCTCTCCCATTGCAAGAAAAATCAATCTAGTTGGCCAAACCAAATCAATAGATCGGAGAGAAATAAAAAGCTATCTTAATCATGCATAAAAGAGTTCAGAGAAGACTCAAATAATATTCATAGATAATCTGATCACAAACCCACAATTCACCGGATCTCAACAAATGCACTGCCAAAGAAGATTACATCCAATAGATCTCCAAGAACATCGACGAGAACATTGTATTGAAGATCAAAGAGAGAGAGAAGAAGACATCTAGCTACTAGCTATGGACCCTTAGGTCTATGGTAAACTACTCAGATATCATCGAAAGGGTAGCAAGGTTGATGTAGAAGCTCTCCATGGTCGAATCCCCCTCCGGCAGAGTACCGGATAAGGTCTCCAGATGGGATCTCAGGAAGACAGAAACTTGCGGTGGTGGAAAAGTACTTTTGGTGTGCCCTCTAGTCTACGGGGAATATTTGGGTATTTATAGAAGAAGAATTAGGGTTGGAAGTGCCACGGAGGCCCCACAAGCTTGTAGGGCGCCCCCCTAGGGCGCACCCCGTGAGCTTGTGGCCATCTCGTGGCCCTTCTGGCCTCCTCCCAAAGCTTCTAGGATGTCTTGTGGTCCAAGAAAAATCGTTAAAAGTTTCGTTCCGTCTGGACTCCGTTTGGTATTGATTTTCTATAAAGACAAAAACAAGGAGAAAATAGCAACTGACACTAGGCACTAGGTTAATAGGCTAGTCCCAAAAAATGATATAAAATAGCATAATAATGCATATAAAACATCCAAGATTGATAATATAATAGCATGGAACAATAAAAAATTATAGATACGTTGGAGACGTATCAAGCCTCTGTACTGAAGCGACCTCATCTGTATCCCTGTTCCGGCACCCTATCGGAGAGGGAAATCATCACTGAAAGTCATCTTCATCATCCCGGTGGTCACCATGATGAGGATGGAGTAGTTCACCCTCAGGGCTGAGGGTATGTACCAGTAGCTATGTGTTTGATCTCTCTCTCTATCGTGTTCTTGATTTGGCATGATCTTGATGTACCATGAGCTTTGTTAATGTAGTTGGATCATATGGTGCTTCTCCCTCTCTATCTTATTGTGATGAATTGAGTTTTTACCTTTGAGGTTTCGCTATTATCGGATTGAATACTTTATTGGATATGAGAACACTTGATGTATGTCTTGCATATGGTGAGTGGCTCTCATTCATTATTGTTGATCTAACAAAGAGCCCATATTACCTTGTCTTCTCCTTTGAATAAATGTTTGCAGATTCCAGCTTAGTCCAATGCACGTGCACTCTTATTATTACATACATCGTTCGGTTGTGCAAGTGAAAGGCAATAATGACGTTATTTGATGAAATGATTGAGATGAGGAAAAGCTGGTATGAACTTGACCTATTTTGTTTTTGTATATATGATTAGCTCATCGTTCCCTATTCAGCCCATTATGAATGAAACATGTTTGCAATGACAATTAGAGATTATAGTTACTCATGCCATGCTTAATTAGCTGGGAGTGGATAATGGTTTGTCTTGCGTGCAAACATGCATTTAAAATGGTTATGATGTAGTATGATAGGATAATATCCTCCTTTGAATGATTCAAGTGGCTTGACTTGGCACATGTTCACGCATGTAGTTGAACCAAAAACAACATAGCCTCCACAATATTTATGTTCATGGTGATTTATATCCTACTCATGCTTGCATTCAACGTTGATTAATCACAATGCATGTTTATGACCGTTGTCGCTCTCTAGTTGGTCGCTCCTCAATCTTTTTGCTAGCCTTCACTTGTACTAAGCGGGAATACTGCTTGTGCATCCACTTCCTTAAACCCAAAGTTGTTCCATATGAGTCCACCATATGTACCTATATGCGGTATTTACCTGCCGTTCCAAGTAAATTTGCATGGGCCAAACTCTAAACCTTCAAATGATAATCTGTTTTGTATTCCCGAATCGCTCATGTAGAGACTGGGGGCTGTCAGTATCTTCCATGCTAGGTGGGTTATTCTCACGATGAGTGTTTATTCACTTGTCATTCACGAGAAAGTGGCTGGTAATTGGGATGCCCAGTTCCATGATCAAGATCAAAATCAAAATATAATAATGAAACAAAACTCCCCCAGGACTGTTGTTGGTATGGACGGTATCCGTGGATTCGGCTAGCCGTGGAGTGTGCTTGTTGGTGGAGGGGGAGTAAAACTTTACCATTCTGTTTGGGAACCGCCTATAATGTGTCTAGCATGGAAGATAGTGAGATCTCTTGGTTGTTATGTTGACAATGAAAGCATACCGCTCAAAATTATATTCCTCTTTGTTTTAAAAGTTTCGAGCTTCCTTTTGGTATTGATTTTCTGTAAAGACAAAAACAAGGAAAAACAACAACTGGCATTGGGCAATAGGTTAATAGGTTAGTCCCAAAAAATGATATAAAATAGCATAATAATTCATATAAAACATCCAAGATTGATAATATAATAGCATGGAACAATAAAAAATTATAGATACGTTGGAGACGTATCAAGCCTCTGTACCGAAGCGACCTCATTTGTATCCCTATTCCGGCACCCTGCTAGAGAGGGAAATCATCATCGGAGGCCATCTTCATCATCCCGGCGGTCACCATGATGAGGATGGAGTAGTTCACCCTCGGGGCAGAGGGTATGTACCAGTAGCTATGTGTTTGATCTCTCTCTCTCTCCCTCGTGTTCTTGATTTGGCATGATCTTGGTGTACCGCGAGCTTTGTTAATATAGTTGGATCATATGGTGTTTCTCCCTCTCTATCTTGTTGTGATGAATTGAGTTTTTACCTTTGAGGTTGCGCTATTATCGGATTGAATACTTTATTGGATTTGAGAACACTTGATGTATGTCTTGCATATTGATACTGATACGTATCCATCGTATCTACTTTTCCAAACTCTTTTGCACTTGTTTTGGACTCTAATTTGCATGATTTGAATGGAACTAACCCGGACTGATGCTATTTTTAGCAGAATTGCCATGGTGTTATTTTTGTGCAGAAATCAAAGTTCTCAGATTGACTTGAAAATTTACGAAGAATATTTCTGGAATATATAAAAAATACTGGCGGAAAAAGATACCAGAGGGGGGCCACCGAGGGGCCACAAGCCCTGAGGGCACGCCCTGTAGGCTTGTGGGCCCCCTGGAGTTCCAGCAACCCTAACTCCAACTCCATATATACCTATTCGCAGAGAAAAAAACCAAAGAGAAGGATTCATCATGTTTTACGATACGGAGCCGCCACCACCTCCTGTTCTTCATCGGGAGTGCTGATCTGGAGTCCGTTTAGTGCTCCGGAGGGTGGAATCCATCGCCATCATCATCATCAACCTTCCTCCATCACCAATTTCATGATGCTCACTACCGGGAGTGAGTAATTCCATCGTAGGCTTGCTGGACCGTGATGGGTTGGATGAGATTTATCATGTAATCGAGTTAGTTTTGTTAGGGTTTGATCCCTAGTATCCACTATGTTTTGAGATTGATGTTGCTATGACTTTGCTATGCTGAATGCTTATCACTAGGGCCCGAGTTCCATGATTTCAGATCTGAACCTATTATGTTTTCATGAATACATTTGAGTTCTTGATCCTATCTTGCAAGTTGTAGACACCTATTACGTGTTATGATCCGCATACCCCAAGGTGACAATAATTGGGATTCTTTCCGGTGATTACCATAGTTTGAGGAGTTCATGTATTCACTAAGTGCTAATGCTTTGTTCTGGTTCTCTATTAAAAGGAGGCCTTAATATCCCTTAGTTTCCTTATGGACCCCGCTACTACGGGAGGGTAGGACAAAAGATGCCATGCAAGTTCTTTTCCATAAGCACGTATGACTATATACGGAATACATGCCTACATTATATTGATGAATTGAAGCTACTTCTGTGTCGCCCTAGGTTATGACTGCTACATGATGAATATTATCCAACACAATTATCCATCGTTGATCCAATGCCTATGAGCTTTTCACATATTGATCTTTGCTAAGTTACTTTTGTTGCTGCTACTGTTACAATCACTACAAAACTGCTACTGTTACTATTGCCACCATTACCTTTACTTCCATACTACTTTGCTACTAAATACTTTGCTGCAGATATTAAGTCTTTTAGGTGTGGTTGAATTGACAACTCAACTGCTAATACTCGTGAATATTCTTTGGCTCCCGTTGTGTCGAATCAATAAATTTGGGTTGAATACTATACCCTCGAAAACTGTTGCGATCCCCTATACTTGTGGGTTATCAGATACCCGTGGTGACAATGGGGTGTTCTATTGATTCACTTGATGTATGTTTTAGTATTCAACTTGCGGATTATCGTGACATCGGGGTAATCTATGCATAGGGGTTGATACACATTTTCGTCCTTCTTTCTCCGGTAGAAACCTTGGGGAACTCTTTGAAGTTCTTTGTGTTGGATTGAATATTATGAAACGGAAGTTGTTTGATGCATATCGAATAATCAACTCACAGATACTTGTGGTGACATTGGAGTATCTAGGTGACATTAGAGTTGGTTGATGCGTATCATATGGTGTTATTTTAGTACAAACTCTAGGGCTGTTTGTGACACTTATAGGAATGGCTCAATAGATTGGCCGGAAAAGATAACTTTGAGGTGTTTTCGTACCCTAAGCAATTTCATCTTATGTTCTCCGCTAGATAAGAACTTTGGAGTGATTCTTTGTCGCATGTTGAGGGATTGTTATATGATTCAATAATGTTAGCACCGTTGAGAGATTGCACTAGTGAAAGTATGAACCCTAGGCTTTGTTTCTAAGCATTGCAATACTGTTTGTGCTCACTTTTGCTACTTGCTACCTTGCTATTTTTATATTTTCAGATTACAAAAACCTATATCTACTATCCATACTACACTTGTATCACCATCTCTTCGCCGAACTAGTGCACCTATACTATTTACCATTGTATTGGGTGTGTTGGGGACACAACAAATTTCTTGTATTTGATTGCAGGGTTGTTTGAGAGACACCATCTTCATACTATGCCTCCCCCGGATTGATAAACCTTATGTTATCCACTTGAGGGAAATTTGCTGCTGTCCTACAAAACTCTGCGCTTGGAGGCCCAACATGAGTCTACAAGAATAAGTGTGTAGTAGACATCAAGCTCTTTTCTGGCGTCGTTGCCGGGGAGGTGAGTGCTTGAAGGTATATCTTTAGATCTTGCAATTAAATCTTTTAGTTTCTTGTTTTATCACTAGTTTGGTTTATAAAAGAAAACTACAAAAAAAATGGAAATGAGATTGCCTCAAGTTCTTCATCTTTATAATGTCGTTCTTGAAAATGATGGATCAGAAAATTGTGCCAAAGTGTTAGAAGAAGAATTCAATAAAATGTTTGGCATAAAATCTTTGGATGATAAGCATGATTGCAATGTTGCTAATATGAATTCTTTGAATATCCATGATGCTAGTGATATGCAAGGCCATAAGCTTGGGGACGCTATGTTTGGTGAAGATGATATTTTTAGTCCCCCATGTTTTGATGAGCAAGTTTATTATGATAATTTCATGCCTCCTATTTATGATGATTACAATGATGAAAGTGGGTTTGCAAGAGTGTCAACTTTATGTAATATAGATCCCACCATTTTGGAGGGTGTTGAATCTTATTGTAATAATTATGAAAGTGGATTTGGAGAGGTCATGAGTTTATTTAATGATGAATCCACTATTTTGGAAGAGGTTATAATTGATTATGACAATCAAGTATCACATGATAATTATTTTGTTGAGTTTGCTCCACTGTTATTGATGAGAATAAATTTGCTTATGTGGAGAGTAATAAAATTTCTATGCTTGTGGATCATGAAAAGAATGCATTGTGTGATAGCTATATTGTTGAATTCATTCATGATGCTACTGAAAATTATTATGAGAGACGAACATATACTTTTAGATATCTCAATAATATCAAGTTTCCTCTCTATGTGTTGAAAGTTTTGGAGTCATGCTTGTTTTGCCTTCCTACGCTAGTTGATTCTTGCTCCCATAAATTGTTTGCTCACAAAATACCTATGCATAAGAAGTGGGTTAGGCTTAAATGTTCTTGCCATGTGATTCATGATGCTCTCTTGCATGTCTCAGTTACTATTCTTATGTGAGCATCATTGAAATCATCATGCCTAGCGAAAAAGGCATTAAAGAAAAGCGCTTGTTAGGAGACAACCCAATACTTATACCTAATATTTTGTGTGTTCACATGATTAATTGTAAGTGCATCTAGTGCCCCTTAGTGATTTTGGTGTATTGAAGACTTATAGGTTAAGGGACTAATGTGTTTGTGAGTGTACACAAGTCTAATAAGTCTCTGAGGAGTTTGATATATCCGATGAATGTCGACCCCTAAAAATGAATGTCTTCATATGAAGACTTTGGTTTTCTTGAAGACTTTGAAAATGAGGAAATTGGTGTGACCTTGAAGATATTGATGCGAGGACTATGAAGCGTGAAGACTTTTATTTTTGTAGTTTCATTTCATTTCTTTTAAGTCATAGGAAACACCGTACTGTTAAAGGGGGTCGAGGTAATACTAAGGAAAAAATTTCCAAGTGATGCTCATCTCAAAGCCTATACACATACCCAATCCTTCGAGTGAAGCCTTTGGAAATCTCTTGCAGTTCAGTCAATTTCTTCAGTGACAGAGACGAAGTTCTTCTTGTCTCTAAGGAATTTGTTCTGACTGAGGAGTTAGGAATTCGCCAGTGCGAATTGCCTACAGTGAGGAACATGATAGCCCTGAGGAATTTCATGGTTCGAACTTCCGACCGTTGCTGTGCTTTGCGCAAGCTGTCCAGATATGTTATCCACATAACGGTCATATCACTAGGGGCATTTATGTCTTATCATGTCGGGCTGCTCCCCGGCTATAAATAGCCGCCCCCCTCAACCACTAGCTGGTTGGCTGCTCCGAGAGATAGATTGACACTTGTCATTTAGAGCATCCCATCCTCCGAAGACTTTGAGAGAAAATCATCAGTGAGGAAAAACCCAAAACCCCAACACCTACAACCCAAAGTGATTGAGCATCATTGAAGAGATTGTTCCTGTATGGAACCGACGCTTGTTACCTTTGAAGACTATGCATCTTCCAGATGGTTAGGCGTCAAGGTATAGAGCATCCAAGAGGAATTGTGGACCGCCGAGTGACCTAGTCTATGAAGGTTTGGAAGTCACCTTGAAGACTTACCACGAGTGATTGGGTGAGGTCTGTGTGACCTTAGCTCAAGGAGAATACAGTAAGGATTGTGTGCCCTTTGGTTTAAATACAAAGCCGCTCCAACCAGCCGTACAACTGTCACAACAGTTGGAACTGGTCTACCAAATCACTGTCTTCACCGAGCTACTGGTTCTATTTCCTCAACCCTTTCATTTCCTCTCTTATGTGTTGATGAAATTGATCGTTACTGTTTGAAGACTTTGACTGAAGACTTTCTCAATTTCCTCAATCTTATTTCTTCAGTCACCTTGTCTTCTACCTACTTATCCCGTTTACACGCTACCTGTGCTTTGTGTATGTTTCATTTAATCATGATGACTATGCTACTGTCTTGTTATGCATGCACCTGAGTACTTTATCCGCTGCTTGTATTTCGTCACTTAGCAAATTCCTCAAGTAGTATTTCCTAGTGATGAATTTTTAAAAATTGCCTATTCACCCCCTTCTAGTCGATATAACGCACTTTAAATTGGCATCAGAGCGAGGTACTCCCTTGTTCTATGTGATTTTGTTTTAATCACCTAGAGTTTTAGTTATGTCGACTGCAGGCATGATCAAGGTCTTGGCTGGGTGTCCTTCCTTCAATGGGACGGACTACCCCTACTGGAAGAACAAGATGCACATGCATCTTGAGGTAATTCACAACGATCTCTGGTACGTTGTGGAAAATGGTGTTCCCTCCATCACTCCCTCCGTGAATGCTGCTGATGTGAAGAGATTCAAGCAACTCGACTCTCAAGCAAAGAATATCATATGTGGCCATCTGAGCAAAGCACAGTATGGTAGAGTGAGTGCTTTGGAGAGTGCAAAGCTTATCTAGGATAGTCTATCCAAGGTCAATGAAGGAATCTCAACACAACGTGATTCTTGAGTTGTTGTTCTTCGCAATCTCTTCAACCGCTTCAAAAGACTCGACAACAAAAATGTTCAGCAAACCTTCGATCACCTCACTGACATCTCCAATGAGCTTCAAGCACTTGGTGCCACTGACATCACCGACCATGAGGTGGTGAAGAAATTGCTGAGATCTCTTGATTCCTCATTTGATACACTAGCACTGATGATTCAAGAACGTGGAGACTACAAGTCACTAGATCCTGCTGATGTCCTTGAGAGGCTAAATACTCATGCCACTACAAAAAAAAGACACATCCGTGACATTTTGGGCCGAACGATTTTTTTCTCTGTCATGCTTATGACACTTCTATGATGATAATTGTGACAAAAGCACGTGTCATCATAATGTGGTGGGCTCCTACTTCTATGACAAAAAATCATAACAGAAAATGGGCTTTTCGTCCTGGGCGGGCCGGAGACGCAGCTGCATGACATTCTTTGGGCCGTCCATGACGGAAAAAATCATGGTAGAAGCGAGGGCAAGGAAAATATCGCGGAGTTCCCGGTTACGGTGGGTCGTCGGGGCCGACGATGCACGAAGGTTTGCGCGTTTCTCTCGTGTACGCATGTGTGTGCGAGGCATTGGCTAATTGAACCCGAGTGATCGCACGTTACTGCGATCGATCCCTTGGCTGTTAACTGAACCCGAGCAATTCATTCGCTGCTGACTGAACCCGAGCGATTCCTTCGCTGCTACTGCTAACTGAACCCGAGCGATCAATCACTGTTGCTGCTTACTGAAGCCGATCGAGCCCCCGTGCGAGAAGTAGCCAGCCGGTGTTGGGTTGCCTCTCGATGAACAGTGACCGTTGCTACCGTGCGCGCGGTACATAGAACGAGTCGAGACGTGGTGAGTCAAGCCGGTTGGTTGGCTGTGGATGAACAGTTCCCGATGGGGGTTGGATGAACAGGACCCCGTGGTAGTAGGCCATTGCTGCTGGATGAACAGGACCCCGAGGAGGCCGCCACACGCCAGCCGGTTGGGGGTGGATGAACAGGACCCCGTGGAGGCTCTATGAACAGCAGCCGGTGGAGGCTGGATGAACAGTAGCCCGTGGATGAACAGTAGCCCGTGGAGGCTGGAGGAGGTCGATGGTGGATGAACAATAGCCCGTGCAGGCTGGAGCGAGGCAGTAGAGGGTGGATGAACAGGACCCTGTTTCAACCGTAGGCGCTCCAACACAAGTCCATTTCCTCCATTTTGCGGTACGCCACACCCCTCCCGATCAACAGGACCCCGTTTCGACCGTAGGCACTCGAACACAAGTTCGTTTCCTCCGTTTTGCGGTACGTCAGACCCTTCCCGATGAACAGGACCCCGTTTCGACCATATGCGTTCGAACAGAAGGCCCGTTTCCTCCATTCTGCGGTACGCCAGACCTCATTTCGGCTGTTCCATCCAAGCCGGTTGGCTCCCGATAAACACGACGTATTCCGTTGCCTCCCGATGAACACGATGTTGTTTCCTCCGTTGCGACCCAGCCGGTTGGCTGCCGATGAACAGGACAACATCGCTGTATGCGTTCGAGACCCCGCCCGTATGTACGTACGTAGCCGTTTTTACTTTCTTGCAGCGTGGCTGTACGTATGTGTACACGATATAGACGGGACTGCGTGACATGCTACGTCCGCGCCTCTACTACGACACGTGCCGCTCCTTACTCGGCCACAGTTCATCGCTGCAGAGAGACCGATCGACCATTATGTACGTACACGTTCGCGACAACGCTACATACGCTTCGACCGGATGGGTCCCAGCAATAAGGGAGGATAAGGACGCACTTCCTTGCGTGCGAAGGTATAGCTTGTGGGTCCCAGTTCTCAGGGGGAAGAATCATTTTTTTTGCCCGTAGTATGGACGCACTTCCTTGCGTGCGAAGATGTAGCAGGTGGGTCCCAGCTGTCAGGGGGAAACATTTTTTTCACAAAATACAGAGTCCCTTCCGGTGGGTCCCTGCTGTCTGGTGGAGGAATAATTATTTTACTCGTAATAGGAGGCACTTCCTTGCTGCAGCCATGGACCCAACTGTCAGCCTCTCCACGTACAGTCCTCTTCCGATGGAAGTCGTTCCTTGACCATGTTGACCACGCCGTGCCAAGAGCACCAAGGCGGTGGACGATGACAAGGCCTAGGAAGGGGACGACGCGAAGCCAGGGAAGACGCGGCAGTGGATGCCCACGTGGAGAGGAGTACGAGGGTTTACTGGTTCATCTGCGGTGTGAGGCTGCCGTCGCCGTAGAATAACTGGGGTTGTGGGTGAGTAGAGGGATGGCCTGGCCAGAGGTTGGAGTAGGAGGGGGCGGTGAGGCTTGCGCGGCAGCACAGTCGGCCACGTGAGGCAGGAGTAGGCGGCACGGCCCGCGATGGTTTGGGCGGCTGGAGCAAGAAGACCAGAGGTTGAAGAAGCACGACAGCCGTTGGATGGACATCGTACGGTCACCGCAGCTAGAATTGTTTATATTGACTAAGTTGACAAAGCCCTGCGTCCACGTCAACTTAGTAGGCCCACAAGTCAGCCTTCAAATATGGTGGGTCCCACCTAGCAGCTGGGGTATTCATTTTTTTTGTGCGTAATAAGGAGGCACTTCCTTGCGTTCGAAGATATAGCTGGTGGGTCCGAGCTGTCAGCGGGGGGAATGTTTTTTTGCGAAATACAGAGGCCCTTCCGGTGGGTCGCCGCTGTCAGGTGGAGGAATCATTATTTTGCACGTAATAAGGAGGCACTTCCTTGCTACGGCCATGGACCCAGCTGTCAGCCTCTCCACATACAGTCCTCTTCCGATGGAAGTCGTTCCTTGACCATGTTGACCACGCCGCATCGAGAGCACCAAGGCGGGGACGACGGCGAGGCCTAGGAAGGGAATGATCAGGAGCCGGGGAAGACTCGACAGTTGTTTCCCACGCGGAGGGGAGTACGAGGGTTTACTGCTTCAGCTGCAGTGTGAGGCTACCGTCGCCGGAGAATAACAGGAGGTCTGGGTGAGTAGAGGGATGGCTAGGTGCTACTTCTTGAGCTTGCGTTGGTTTTTCCCTTGAAGAGGAAAGGGTGATGCAGCAAAGTAGAGTAAGTATTTCCCTCAGTTTTGAGAACCAAGGTATTAATCCAGTAGGAGACAACACGCAAGTCACCGAATACCTGCACAAACAAACACCAAACTTGCACCCAACACGATAAAGGGGTTGTCAATCCCTTCACTATTATTTGCAAAAGTGAGATCTGATAGAGATAGGTAAAACTAAACAAAAGATAAAGTAAATATTTTTGGGGTTTTTTGGTTTATAGATCTGAAAATAAAAGATTGCAAAATAGTAGATCGGAAAGTAATATGATGGAAAATAGACCCGGGGGCCATAGGTTTCACTAGAGGCTTCTCTCAAGATAGAAAATAATACGGTGGGTGAACAAATTACTGCCGAGCAATTGATAGAAAAGCGCAAAGTTATGACGATATCTAAGGCAATGATCATGAATATAGGCATCACGTCCGTGTCAAGTAGACCGAAACGATTCTGCATCTACTACTATTACTCCACACATCTACCGACTCCTGCCTGCATCTAGAGTATTAAGTTCATGAAGAACAGAGTAACACATTAAGAAAGATGACATGATGTAGAGGAATTAACTCAAGCAATATGATGAAAACCCCATCTTTTTATCCTCAATGGCAACAATACAATACGTGCCTTGCTGCCCCTACTGTCACTGGGAAAGGACACCGCAAGATTGAACCCAAAGCTAAGCACTTCTCCCATTGCAAGAAAAACCAATCTAGTTGGCCAAACCAAACCGATAGTTCGAAGAGACATGCAAAGATATCAAATCATGCATAAAAGAATTCAGAAAAGATTCAAATAATATTCATAGATAAGCTGATCATAAATCCACAATTCATCGGATCTCAACAAACACACCGCAAAAAAGTATTACATCGAATAGATCTCCAAGAACATCGAGGAGAACGTGGTATTGAGAATCAAAGAGAGAGAAGAAGCCATCTAGCTACTAGCTATGGACCCATAGGTCTGAGGTAAACTACTCACGCTTCATCGGAAGGGCAATGGTGTTGATGTAGAAGCCCTCCGTGATCGAATCCCCCTCCGGCAGGATGCCGAAAAAGGCCCCTAGATGGGATCTCACGGGTACAGAAGGTTGCGGCAGTGGAAAAGTATTTTCGTGGATGCCTCTTGTGGTTTGGGCATATAAGAGTATATATAGGCGAAAGAATTAGGTCAGGAAGTGCACGAGGGGCCCACAAGGGTGGGGGGCGCGCCCTACCCCCTAGGGCGCGCCCTCCGTCCTTGTGGCCGCCTTGTGGCTTCCCTGGCTTGCACTCCAAGTCCTCTGGTTTCCTTTTGGTCCAAGAAAGATCATCGTGAAAGTTTTATTCCGTTTGGACTCCGTTTGGTATTCCTTTTCTGTGAAACTCAATAACAGGGAAAGAACAAGAACTGGCACTGGGCTCTAGGTTAAAAAGTTAGTCCCAAAAATATTATAAAATAGCATATTAATGCATATAAAACATCCAAAATAGATAATATAATAGCATGGAACAATAAAAAATTATAGATACGTTGGAGACGTATCAAGCATCCCCAAGCTTAATTCCTGCTCGTCCTCGAGTAGGTAAATGATAAAAACAGAATTTTTGATGTGGAATGCTACCTAACATATTTATCCATGTAATTTCTTTATTGTGGCATGAATGTTCAGATCCGTATGATTCAAAACAAAAGTTTAATATTGACATAAAAACAATAATACTTCAAGCATAGTAACAAGATAATTATGTCTTCTCAAAATAACATGGCCAAAGAAAGCTTATCCCTACAAAATCATATAGTCTGGCTATGCTCCATCTTCATCACACAAAATTCTCAAATCATGCACAACCCCGGTTTTAGCCAAGCAATTGTTTCATACTTTAGTATTCTCAAACTTTTTCAACTTTCACGCAATACATGAGCGTGAGCCATGGATATAGCACTATGGGTGGAATAGAAGGTGGTTGTGGAGAAGACAAAAAGAGGGAGATAGTCTCACATCAACTAGGCGTATCAACGGGCTATGGAGATGCCCATCAATAGATATCAATGTGAGTGAGTAGGGATTGCCATGCAACAGATGCACTAGAGCTATAAGTTTATGAAAGCTCAAAAAGAAAACTAAGTGGGTGTGCATCCAACTTGCTTGCTCATGAAGACCTAAGGCAATTTGAGGAAGCCCATCGTTGGAATATACAAGCCAAGTTCTATAATGAAAAATTCCCACTAGTACATGAAAGTGACAACATAGGAGACTCTCTATCATGAAGATCATGGTGCTACTTTGAAGCACAAGTATGGAAAAAGGATAGTAACATTGCCCCTTCTCTCTTTTTCTCTCATTTTTTTCTTTTTCTTTTTTTTTTCTTTCTTCTTCTTTTTTTCTTTCTTCTTTTTCTCTTTTTCTTTCTTTATTTCCTCGCATGGGACAATGCTCTAATATTGGAAATCATCATACTTCTATTTACTTACAACTCAAAAATTACAACTCGATACTAGAACAAAATATGACTATATGAATGCCTCCGGCGGTGTACCGGGATGTGCAATGAATCAAGAGTGACATGTATGAAAGAATTATGAATGGTGGCTTTGCCACAAATACGATGTCAGCTACATGATCATGCAAAGCAATATGACAATGATGATGCGTGTCATAATAAACAGAACGGTGGAAAGTTGCATGGCAATATATCTCGGAATGGCTATGGAAATGCCATAATAGGTAGGTATGGTGGCTGTTTTGAGGAAGGTATATGGTGAGTTTATTGTACCGGCGAAAATTACGCGGCACTAGAGAGGCTAGCAAAGGTGGAAGGGTGAGAGTGCGTATAATCCATGGAATCAACATTAGTCATAAAGAAATCACATACTTATTGCAAAAATCTATTAGTCATTGAAACAAAGTACTAGACGCATGCTCCTAGGGGAAGGGTTGGTAGGAGTTAACCATCGCGCGATCCCGACCTCCACACAAAGGATGACAATCAAAAAATATCTCATGCTCCGACTTCGTTACATAACGGTTCACCATACGTGCATGCTACGGGACTCACAAAACTTAACACAAGTATTTATCAAATTCACAACTACTCACTAGCATGACTCTAATATCACCATCTTCATATCTCAAAACAATCATAAGGAATCAAACTTCTCATAGTATTCAATGCACTTTATATGAAAGTTTTTATTATATCCCTCTTGGATGCCTATCATATTAGGACTAAATTTATAACCAAAGAAAATTACCATGCTGTTTTAAAGACTCTCAAAATAATATAAGTGAAGCATGAGAGTTCATCAATTTCTATAAAATAAAGCCACCGCCGTGCTCTAAAAAGATATAAGTGAAGCACTAGAGCAAAATTGCCTAGCTCAAAAGATATAAGTGAAGCATAAAGAGTATTCTAATAAATCACGATTCATGCACGTCTCTCTCAAAAGGTGTGTACAGAAAGAATGATTGTGGTAAACTAAAAAGAAAAGACTCAAATCATACAAGACGCTCCAAGCGAAACACATATCATATGGTGAATAAAAATATAGCCTCAAGTAAAGTTACCGATAGACAAAGACGAAAGAGGGGATGCCTTCCGGGGCATCCCCAAGCTTAGGCTGTTGGTTGTCCTTGCATATTACCTTGGGGTGCCTTGGACATCCCCAAGCTTAGGATCTTGCCACTCCTTATTCCATAGTCCATCAAATCCTTACCCAAAACTTGAAAACTTCACAACACAAAACTCAACAGAAAATCTCATAAGCTCCGTTAGTATAAGAAAATAAATCACCACTTTTGGTACTGTTGTGAACTCATTCTTTATTTATATTGGTGTAATATATACTGTATTCCAACTTTTCCATGGTTCATACCCCCCAATATTACCCATAGATTCATCAAAATAAGCAAACAACACATAGAAAACAGAATCTGTCAAAAACAGAACAGTCTGTAGCAATCTGCAAATCTCGAATACTTCTGTAACTCCAAAAATTCTGAAAAATTAGGACGACCTAAGAAATTTGTTTATTAATCTTATGCAAAAATAATCAACTCAAAATCACTCTTCTGTGACTTATAGAATATATTTTCCTGGGCGCAAAAGTTTCTGTTTTTCAGCAAGATCAAATCAACTATCACCGTAAGCTATCCCAAAGGTCTTACTTGGCACAAACACTAATTAAAACATAAAACCACATCTAACAAGAGGCTATATGAATTATTTATTGCAAAACATAACCAAAAAAGCAAAAACAAAAATAAAATTGGGTTCCCTCCCAACAAGCGATATTGTTTAACGCCCTTAGCTAGGCATAAAAACAAGAATAGATCTAAGTATTGTCATCTTTTGTATGCAATCCATAAGTGGCTCTCATAATAGATTCATAAGGCAATTTAATTTTCTGTTCCATGCCCTTCCTTAACGGAAATTGAAATCTAATGTTTCCTTCTTTCATATCAATAATTGCACCAATCGTTCTAAGGAAAGGTCTACCAAGAATAATAGGACATGTAGGATTGCAATCTATATCAAGAAAAATGAAATCTACGGGCACATAATTCCTATTTGCAACAATAAGAACATCATTAATCCTTCCCATAGGTTTCTTAATAGTGGAATCCGCAAGATGCAAATTTAAAAAACAATCATCAAATTCACGGAAACCTAATACAACACACAAAGTTTTTGGAATCGTGGAAGCACTAGCACCCAAATCACACAAAGCATGGCATTCATAATCTTTAATCTTAATCTTCATAGTAGGTTCCCACTCATCATAAAGTTTTCTAGGGATAGAAACTTCCAATTCAAGCTTTTCTTCAAAAGATTGCATCATAGCATCAACGATATGTTTAGTAAAAGCTTTGTTTTGTTTATAAGCATGAGGAGAATTCAACACGAATTACAACAAGGAAATACAATCTATTAAAGAACAATTATCATAATTAAATTCCATGAAATCCAAAAGAGTGGGTTCATTGCTACTTAAAGTTTTGACCTCTCCAATCCCACTTTTATCAATTTTTGCATCAAGATCTAAAAACTCCGAATCATTGGGACGCCTTCTAACTAAAGTTGACTCATCTCCAGTCCCATCTTTATCAAGATTTATATTGGAAAACAAAGATTCAATTGGAGTCACATTAATCACTTTAAGATCTTCATCATTATTTTCACGGAAACTAGAAGAACACGTTTTTACAAACCAATCTTTTTTAGCACACATCTTAGCGGTTCTTTCTTTGCACTCATCAATGGAAATTCTCATAGACTTGAGAGACTCATTGATATCATGCTTGGGTGGGATAGATCTAAGTTTCAAAGAATCAACATCAAGAGAAATTCTATCCATGTTCCAAGCCAAATCATCGATCTTAAGCAATTTTTTTTCAATCAAAGCATTGAAATTCTTTTGCGAACTCATAAATTCTTTAACAGTATTCTCAAATTCAGAGGGCATCTTATTATAATTTCCATAAGAATTGTTGTAGGAATTTCTATAATTATTAGAGGAATTACTAGGAAACGGCCTAGGATTAAAATTGCCTCCATACGCATTATTACCAAAATTGTTCCTACCAACAAAATTCACATCCATAGATTTATTATTGTTTTAAATCAAAGTGGATAAAGGCATATTATTGGGATCCAAACAAACACTCTTTCTAGCAAACAATTTCATAAGTTCATCCATCTTTCCACTCAAAACATTAATCTCTTCAATTGCATGCACTTTTTTACTAGTGGAAGATCTTTCGGTATGCCATTGAGAATAATTAACCATAATATTATCTAGAAGTTTAGTAGCTTCTCATAAGGTAATTTCCATAAAAGTGCCTCCCGTGGCCGAATCTAAAAGATTTCTGGAAGCAAAATTCAATCCGGCATAAATTTTTTGTATAATCATCCACAAATGCAAACCATGAGTAGGGCAATTTCGTATCATCAATTTTATTCTCTCCCAAGATTGTGCAACATGCTCATGATCAAGTTGTTTAAAATTCATAATATCGTTCCTAAGGGAGATGGTCTTAGCGGGAGAAAAATACTTGGAAATAAAAGCATCTTTACACTTATTCCATGAATCAATACTATTTTTAGGCAAAGATGAAAACCAAGTTTTAGCACGGTCTCGTAGTGAGAACGGAAATAGCTTCAATTTAACAATATCATTATCCACATCTTTTTTCTTTTGCATATCACACAAATCAACAAAATTGTTTAGATGGGATGCGACATCTTCACTAGGAAGGCCAAAAAATTGATCTTTCATAACAAGATTCAGCAAAGCGGCATTAATTTCACAAGATTCCGCATTAGTAGTGGCAGCAATCGGAGTACTAATAAAATCATTATAATTGGTGTTGGAAAAATCACACAGTTTGGTATTCTCTTGAGTCATCGTGACAAAGCAAGCAATCCAACACGCAAGCACACAAAAAGCAAACGAAGAAAACGAACGGAAGAAGGCCGAAGAAAAGGCAAACGTTTTGAAAATCGTTTTAGAAGTGGGTGAGAGGAAAACGAGAGGCGAATGGCAAATAATGTAATGCGAGAGATGAGAGTTTATGATGGGTACTTGGTATGTCTTGACTTGGTATAGATCTCCCCGGCAACGGCGCCAGAAATTCTTCCTGCTACTTCTTGAGCTTGTGTTGGTTTTTCCCTTGAAGAGGAAAGGGTGATGCAGCAAAGTAGAGTAAGTAGTTCCCTCAGTTTTGAGAACCAAGGTATCAATCCTGTAGGAGACAACACGCAAGTCACCGAATACCTGCACAAACAAACACCAAACTTGCACCCAACGCGATAAAGGGGTTGTCTATCCCTTCACGGTTATTTGCAAAAGTGAGATCTGATAGAGATATGTAAAACTAAACAAAAGATAAAGTAAATATTTTTGGGGTTTTTTGGTTTTTAGATCTGAAAATAAAAGATTGCAAAATAGTAGATCGGAAAGTAATATGATGGAAAATAGACCCGGGGGCCATAGGTTTCACTAGAGGCTTCTCTCAAGATAGAAAATAATACGGTGGGTGAACAAATTACTGCCGAGCAATTGATAGAAAAGCGCAAAGTTATGACGATATCTAAGGCAATGATCATGAATATAGGCATCACGTCCGTGTCAAGTAGACCGAAACAATTCTGCATCTACTACTATTACTCCATACATCGAGTGACTCCTGCCTGCATCTAGAGTATTAAGTTCATGAAGAACAGAGTAACGCATTAAGAAAGATGACATGATGTAGAGGAATTAACTCAAGCAATATGATGAAAACCCCATCTTTTTATCCTTAATGGCAACAATACAATATGTGCCTTGCTGCCCCTACTGTCACTGGGAAAGGACACCGCAAGATTGAACCCAAAGCTAAGCACTTAACCAATCTAGTTGGCCAAACCAAACCGATAGTTCGAAGAGAATTACAAAGATATCAAATCATGCATAAAAGAATTCAGAGAAGATTCAAATAATATTCATAGATAAGCTGATCATAAATCCACAATTCATCGGATCTTGGCAAACACACCGCAAAAAAGTATTACATCGAATAGATCTCCAAGAACATCGAGGAGAACGTGGTATTGAGAATCAAAGAGAGAGAAGAAGCCATCTAGCTACTAGCTATGGACCCATAGGTCTGAGGTAAACTACTCACGCTTCATCGGAAGGGCAATGGTGTTGATGTAGAAGCCCTCCGTGATCGAATCCCCCTCCGGCAGGATGCCGGAAAAGGCCCCTAGATGGGATCTCACGGGTACAGAAGGTTGCGGCGGTGGAAAAGTATTTTCATGGATGCCTCTGGTGGTTTGGGAATATAAGAGTATATATAGGCAAAATAATTAGGTCAGGAAGTGCACGAGGGGCCCACAAGGGTGGGGGGCGCGCCCTACCCCTAGGGCGCGCCCTCTGTCCTTGTGGCCGCCTCGTGGCTTCCCTGACTTGCACCCCAAGTCCTCTGGTTTCCTTTTGGTCCAAGAAAGATCATCGCGAAAGTTTTATTCCGTTTGGACTCCGTTTCGTATTCCTTTTCTGTGAAACTCAAAAACACGGAAAAAACAAGAACTGGCACTGGGCTCTAGGTTAATATGTTAGTCCCAAAAATAATATAAAATAGCATATTAATGCATATAAAACATCCAAAACAGATAATATAATAGCATGGAACAATAAAAAATTATAGATACGTTGGAGACGTATCACTAGGCCAGCGATGGGAGTACGATGTGTCGGTGAGGCCTGCGCGGCAGCACAGCCGGCCACGGGAGGAGGGAGCAGGCAGTCCCACCGACGCTTGTTTGAGCGGCTGGAGCAGGAAGAGCAGAGATTGAAGAAGCACGACGGCCGTTGGATGGACATCCAACAGTCACTGCTCTCGTGTGTTGACTAAGTTGACACGGCATTGCGTGTGCGTCAACCTTTTTTTAGGAAAGCGTACGCGTCAACCTATAGTAGGCGCACAAGTCAGCCTCAAATGTGTGGAAAACAGCATACAACCCGTCTGCCATTATTTCTAATAATTTACAGCCCATTTGCTAATTCTTAAGGATTTTTGGAGCCCATATTCTTTTTGTTAGCATTACAGCCCATATTGTGGACACGGTTAAAAAATTATACGAAATTTTGCATATTTCGGTGCGGTCCCAACTGTTTTTAATCCCAAAATTTCGAGTCACATTCAAACTAATTTGAAAAATAAATTTATATCAATATAAAATCCAAATAATTGTCCACGCATAAAAATCAATGGAATTTAAAATCTTGAAATGAAAAAAAAGAAATTTGAAACTAATTGACGGTTTGATGTGTTTTAAAAATGTACAACCCATTTCTCATTATTGATAGCCCATTTTCTGGGCAAGCCGAATGAAACTCTCCTCGTCTTGAAAGATTTGCAGCCCAGCAGGGCTGACAAAGAAAGTAGGCCTCGGTTGGGTATTCTGCAAAAGAACAAAAAAATGGGCTAGCCATTTTCAGAAAGAAAAAAACTACTGGGCTGGTCTTGTGGTAAACATAAAATAAAAGGCTGGCTAGACAGGCCAGAGTGCCCCCCATAGCCCAGTTGACACCCTGCTTCAGTCTCAAAAACAAAAAGAACTGGGCAAGCTGCTGGGTCCTTGGTGTCAGCCGCTCGTTGTGCAATTCTCTCGTTTATTGACTACGTTGACAATGGCATGGGACCCAGATGTCAGAAATCCATTAGGAGGAACCATTTTTTTGGCTTGAAATAAGGAGACACTTGCTTGCGTACTGCCATGACCCTGGTGGGTCCCTGCTGTCATCCTCTCCATGTACAATCATCTCCTAATTGTGTATGCGTCAACCAAGTAGGCCCACAAGTCAGCCTCTAAACCCGTAGCAGACAAATACAACCCATTTAAAAAAAATAACAGCCCATTCCATACGTTCATTCAACATTCAGAGCAAAGTAACAGGTATGATCCAGATATAGAGTACTGAACTTCCACATTGACAACCATCATAGCCAGGTTAACTATCTACTCCCACTAATACTCTAGTAGTGTACAAGTACTAACTTACTCTTAGCTAACTAGACGATGCCGGCAGCCATGTGGGGTACACGCTAAACGCTGGCATCGACGTCCTCCTCCTCACCTCGGACTTGCCAGAGGTGCGATAGGGCGCGTTGCTCACGCGCGTTGGCCCTTTCCATGCCGGCGTTCTCCGGGGCTATTTGCTCTCGCGCGTTGGCCCTTTCCTTTCTAAGCGGGAAACCCACTTGACGAGCTGGTAGTAAAATTCGGCGTCGTGAACGCGTGCATGCCCGACAGCCTCCAGGGCTATTTGCCGGGCGTTGGCCTCCACGTAGTCAGCCCAGTTGCGGGCGCTCTGCTCGTGACTCAGAGCGTTGGTGCGCTGCTGCTCCATGCCCCGCTGGCGGCGCAAATCGGCGATACGCTGCTCCTCCGCCTGGCGGTCGCGCTCCAACAAGTCCTCATACTCCGCGTTGCCATCTAAAGACCGATATAATGCCTCCTCCCTCCGTCTGCCGTCCGGTGAAAAACTGAACACTAGTTCCGGTGGTGACCGCCTCTGGCGTCGCCTATTGCGGATGGGCGGGGGCATGACGGACGTGGCGAGAGCGAGGGCAAGTGGCGAGTGACGTCGGGCCGGTGGGGGCTTATGAGGATAGGGCGAGTTGGGTGATGGTGCCACCGGAGAACACCAGGAACCAGTAATTATAGACAAAAGGTAGGTGAACCAGCGTGTTGTGGGAAACAGGACGGTCATCGCGGTCATCGGAATTTAATGCATAAGCAGGCATGGCTTAGCGTGCCAGCTTGCCGTGGAAAACTAGAAAAGCTGAAATTATGACTGTGCCATCCCGTCCCGTCAGTGGTGCGTCCCATCCGTGCTGGGTCGCACGTCGGTGAAAGTGCAACTAATCCCCGGGTGGTTTTGGTAATTCATAACAACATATAGCTCATTGAACTAATATCCTTTCAAGTGAAATATTTCAGATAGTTCAATGATTGGCATGGCATGGACTGGAGATGTGGACCCCTCAAAATGCAAAGGACAAAGATTGGCAAAAGCTCAAGACTCTCCATTTCTATTTTAGTGATCCAAGATCACATTGAGTCCATAGGAAAAGCCAATACTATTAAAAGGGGATGAGGTGTTGCATAATGGTCTACTTGCTCAAAATGCTTAGTGATATGCTCCAAAGCCCTCAACCACTTTCTCATTTCCTCATGTGTCCTAAACCTAAAGTCAAACTCGGCCCCACCAATTTGATCTATCCGGCGCCATCGAGTTTCCTTGACATAGCCACTGCCAGAAACCCTAATCAATTCGGTCTCACCGATTGGGCTTTCGGCCTCACCGAGATGGCAATGCAAACTCTCTGTTTCCCTTCATAATGTTTCGGTCTTACCGAAGTGAGCGATCGGTCCCACCGAGTTCGCAATGCAAACTATCTGTTTCCCTTTCGCAATGTTTCGGTCTTACCGAAGTGAGCGATCGGTCACACCGAGTTTGCGTGACCAACTCTCTGTTTAACTCATTGCTGAAATCAGACCCACCGAGTTCATGCAATCGGTCACACCGAGATGAGGTCTTGCCCTAACCCTAGCACATCGGTCCCACCGAGTTGAGTATGTCGGTCCCACCGAGATTCCTAACGTTCACATTTTGAATTGAATCGGTCTCACCGAGTTCTTCTATTCGGTCTGACCGAGTTGAGTCAAATGTGTGTAACGGTTGGATTTTGTGTGGAGGCTATATATACCCCTCCACCCTCTTCTCTATCAAAGACAGAGCCATCAGAACAAGCCTACACTTCCACTACTCATTTTCTGAGAGAGAACCACCTACTCATGTGTTGAGATCAAGACATTCCATTCCTACCACAAGAAACTTGATCTCTAGCCTTCCACAAGTTGCTTTCCACTCAAATCATCTTTCCACCATAGCCAAATATGTGAGAGAGAGTTGAGTGTTGGGGAGACTATCATTTGATGCACAAGAGCAAGGAGTTCATCATCAACACACCATTTATTACCTTTTGGAGAGTGGTGTCTCCTAGATTGGTTAGGTGTCACTTGGGAGCCTCTGACAAGATTGTGGAGTTGAACCAAGGAGTTTGTAAGGGCAAGGAGATCGCCTACTTCGTGAAGATCTACCCGAGTGAGGCAAGTCCTTCGTGGGCGATGGCCATGGTGGGATAGACAAGGTTGCTTCTTTGTGGACCCTTCGTGGGTGGAGCCCTTCGTGGACTCGCGCAGCAGTTACCCTTCGTGGGTTGAAGTCTCCATCAACGTGGATGTACGATAGCACCACCTATCGGAACCACGCCAAAAATCTCCATGTCTACATTGCGTTTGCCTTCTCCAAACCCTTCCCTTTACCTTCATATGCAATGTTTTACTTTCCGCTGCTACACTCTTAGACTTGCATGTGTAGGTTGATTGCTTGACTTGTGCTAAGTTGCTAAAATCTGCCAAGACATAAAATTGGGAAAAGGCTAGATTTTTAATTGGTCAAGTAGTCTAATCACCCCCCCTCTAGACATACTTTTGATCCTACAGTCGGCAAGATGGTCAAACGAGTGTGCTCGATTCATCCAGATGAGGTATGTGCGTGATCCGCTGGTTAATCGCGTAGGATCGAGTCAGTCAGATAGTGTACGTGTAGGATCGCAATAGCTGATGAACGTTTGCTGGGAGATAAGGCATTTGCGAATGTTTTTGCTAGCAGTTTCTTCAGATTCGCATGGCATTTTCTTCAAAACAGCATGTCAGTTTCTTCAGAGGTAGGCATTTTTATTCAAAAAACTGCCACCTTCGGATCTTGCGTCGCAACTAAAACTGCCAGGAGCGTATTAGTAGGCTAGCTAGTGATCGATCAGTAACTTGTAAACACTAAGCGAACAGAAATAAGGAATTGCTAGTAACTTGTAAACACTGAGCACACAGAAATATGGATCATGATGTGCACAGTAGTAAGAGCCGATCCGTTCGAAATGTTCACACGAGACTCACAGGCCTGGCATTGTAATATGTTCACATTAGTAGCCCAAATTCACAAGCAACTAGTATGATTCCCATACATAAGATCAACATGTTAATGCATCTCAATGATTCACAGATCATATACAAATATGTAGCTCCAAAAGCAAAGATCTAGAAAAAACATATGTTCTTGCTACTAACATGGATGCTTCTCTGGGCCAACATTCAGTACAGAGTGAAAGAAAAATTTGTTTGTGAAGTCTACAATTCCTCTTGCAAACATAAGTGGTTTCACCAACAGCTGGAACCAAGAGAATGAACCACACATGATGGAGGAACATCCACTGCAATATGATTTGGTCTTCTCTCGATCACACGGCGAGACTATTTTCGGAATACAAACTTTAACTTAGGCAAAATGATGCTCATTGTATAATCAGACCAAAGCAATGAAGCACCTAGTGTTGGCCAATAAATAGTACAGTACTACTTTTGTGCAGTCCATGACGTGACTATCCAATCTTTCTATGTCTATTTTCAAATGGCACTACATGCAGTGACTATACTATTCTCTTGTGCAGTTCCACCAAAATTGAGGTCACTTTGTTTGTTTGCCAAATAGCAACGGGCAGACATCTGTCTGCACAAATATCAAGCAGCTAGTAAACATATACCGCACCATGTATTTTCGGTTTAAACACGTCTCTTCTAGTCGTTTCCCCTTACCATCTGTCATGTTTTGCACTGGACAATTTGATACTATCTTGTTTTGCCCTGGACAATTTTGTACTGAATTGATTTGCTGGTACAGAGCAGAAATATAGTGCCTATTCTTCATCAGACCAAGGATATCCATGTTCGCAGTGATGGAAGAGGTGAAATCGATACAACCGAAATTGAGCATCCTATCATTGAATCATGTCATGCACCTCCAATGTAGGTCCACCCTGCCAATAAATTCACATGCAAACCACTAATATTACTATCTAATGACAGTACAAAAATAGTAGCAAGATAGTAGCAAACCATGTACCTTCGTAATGAACAGCTCATAGTGCCACCAATTGGATATACCGGTTTGGAAGAAAACATGCTCATAATGTTGAACCATTTGGACTTTTTGTGCTGTTCCACTAAAATCAAGCATCCCTGTTTGGACAGATATTGAAAGTGTGATTACTATAAAAGAGGCACTAGTTGAAGCATAGACTCACAAATATAAGCATTCCAATTTCTTAATGGGAAAAGGTAGCAAGACTGTTTCTAACCACCTTTTTGAAGGAATAAATAAGGCAACAACGGCTGATGTCAGGAAGGCAAACATAGTATTTTCTAAAAGATTGAGCCATTCCTGACCTTTCCTCTTCTTTTAAGCATATTTTATGCAGTTCAACTAAAATAAAGCGCCATCACCACCTTGACAATTCAGTGACACTGTACAAAAAGCAATGACTTACCATTACATCATGATGTCAGGTATGTGATCGACAGGCATTAGAGACAAACATGCAGACCTTCTCCGATAACATAATGAACATTAATTTTAACAAAGGTGTGATTAGCTTTATCGGCATAATTTGAGTGAACTCTACACCCTCTGTTCCTTAATATAAGACGTTTTCGTAGTGCAATTTAAAGTACCCAAATGTCTAGTATTTAGAAAAACAGGTAGTAGTTTTCTTGAGCACATATCTGGAAAAGCTTGCCACACCTTATATATGTCCATACGCTAATGCAACACCATTCGAATAGTACAAATATACACTAATCCAGTGGCTAGTGCAACAGTAGAATAGTTTTTTTATTACGGGGTACAGTAGAATGGTTTTACCGAACAGATTTCCATAAGCTAGCACTGGAAGATTTCTATAAGCATTAACTATACAAAATGTAAAGGTAACAAGTTTCAGCATTGGTATACTAGTTGTGCAACAGCATTAAACCAAATACAAAAGTCTGAAGGTAACTAGCATTATTAACTAATGACAGTATTTTTTTTTGCAAACCATGTACCTTCAAGGTAAATATCATTTTGAACTCGAGGGGACTTGAAAAATTGCTATCCCAATCTTGATAATCAATCAAACATAAAAACTTGATCAACCGAATCAAGAAAACACCCGGAGGAGGAGGTGCCCACTCTTGACCTTTCCTCTTCTCTTCATAATTTTTTGTGCAGTTTAACCAAAATAAAATGACATCAGCGCCTTGGCATTTTAGTGACACTGTACAAAAAAATTGAATTATCTCATGAAAGTGAGGTATGTAATCTATAAGCATTAACAGTGCAAAAATCTGAAGGTAGTAACAAGTTTCATCGTTGGTATACTGGCTGTGCAACAGCATTAGAATGCCTTAGCTGAAAAATCTTTAATACATCCACAATCAATAGCTAACCCTGAAATAATCCAGTGACATTAAATGGCATTGCTTAAATTTATCGGTGGCATTAGACTGAGTGCGGCATTAATTAAATGTGGCATCACTTTAGCAGTAGCATTGCTTGACTTTACCGCTGGCGTTATACTAACAAAAAAAAAGTGGCAATAAGAGCATGGGAGGCCCATTCGGACAGTGGGCGCACCAGTACGATGTACCTCCACGGATGCATAGAGTGGTGAGGGATGGATGGTTGCCCAGAGCAACAAATATCCAGGCAGCATATGTGGATTACGTCCCATTTTTGTTCTCTTTAGCCACCTTTTTCCTATGTGAGGACAACAAACCGATCGACCTGGTCACTCTCTATTGCGTTGTCATGCCTTTCTACCCTTTTTCAACCAAGAGACACGAGACTCGTTCCTTAGCTACTGATTTTCCCCTTTTCAACCTAGATGCGGGTTCGATGCCTAGTCTCTTCGATAGTACTTTCGCCCTTCCTTTCCTTATTCAACCCAGACATGGATTAGTCTGCATGAAGTAGGGTTTCCTTTAATAGTGCAAATTAAGGTTTTCGTCTGCGTGACCAGCAGAGCAGAGGATAGCAAATTGGGGAGTTGGTGGAGTGGAAAAAGATCCACATGCAGCCACGTGGCAGATGGGGGAAATAGAACAAGGGTATGGTTAGAAAAGAGGTAGCATATCTGAGGGTCGGTGGGAAGTGGCTTCGCTCATGGTCGTCGTCCTCCGCACACACTAAGGCAGCAAGGTTGGGGACAGAGGCCATCCCGCGCGGGCCCTAGGGCTGAGAGGACGGCCTTGTCGTCAGTGCGTGACCTCGCTCGCTGAAGACGAGTGCGTCAACGCTGCACGTCCTTTTCTTCCTCGGTGGAACTGTGACCACCGGTGAGGAGGGAGAGAGAGGGGCACCGCCGTCTTTTTTAGATCTGGAGAGAGGGTAATAGTCTGAGAAGCAAGTGGGCAGCCCATAGCAAGCAAGCATTGAAGCTCCAGCCTATATATCTTTTTTGGTACTAGTACTAGAGGTGGAGTAGTGGTAGAGTAGTTTATATTTTCTCTGCATACAGTACTAGTTAGTCATGCTTCAAAACTGAACGGCACGCCATTAAAAAAATAAAGTCGAGAAATAATGCGGCACCTTGGGCCAACGCGGCCAGATCGCATTTTGCACGAGAAATGATACACCATGTTTCGTTGACATGTGGTCCCGTTCCAACATGTCAGTGAGACGACGGCGAGTCCTTTTGTACAATTTCCGAACGGACGTCTATGTAGGCCGGGGCACCTCTTCCTGTACCATGGCAAGCGTCCACCGCCTCTTTGCCTTTCCCTCTCGATTTGGAACTGCTGTCGCACGCTCTTCCTCCCTCCATTTGCCTTCACCCTTCCTTCTGCCATTGTTCGATCGTCTTCTCCATGGAGGGAACAGGCCGGAAACGACCCCGTTATTCTTGCCCCAATCTGAAAGATGACATGGTGGAGGAACTCATTGATCGGTGCGACGTCATCACCTTGGCTAGCATGGCAGGTTCGTTCAAGACCATTCTCGACTCAACAAATAACATCATTACAAAGAACCCAAGGGTTCAGGAGCGGTTTGATCTCCCCTATCTTCTTTGCCATGACCCTGCTCGCTGGCGCGGGGACGACGGAAGCCTCGCCTTGTGCAAGTTGATGCCACTTGATAATGATACGTGTGATGTTAAGATACCATCGCTTAAGGGTAAGGCCTGGGCAGGCGCAAATGGAGATTGGGTTGTTTATATTGGGTACAACTATGAGTGGGAACTTGTGAATGTGTACACTCGTCACCGGGTTCCACTTCCAAAAATCTCAGAGTGCCCTGAGGTTGAGCACACAGATGATCTACGTAGGTTCAAATACGATCATGGTGACTGTCATCTACAGAAGATAGCAATTTGTCGAGTTCCCAACCGCTCATAGGATTACACGAACTATCATGTTGTTGCTATCTTCGACAAGCTTGTTGCCGTCCTTACTTCCACGCCTCGATGGATATTTATCAAAAATCAATTTCTGTCCACGGATGAGTACCGTGATGCAATTCAATACGAGAGTCTTGTGTTTGCTGCCACCACTCGTGGCACTGTTTTTGCATGGAATCCTTATTGTTTCAGTACGTTTGTCTTCCACCGTAATTAGAATTGTTTCATCCACATGCATGCGAGTTAGTATCCCCATACTAATTATCCTTCTTGTGTTTCCAAGGTCCTGTGAACATTCCAGCACCTATACTTGAAAAAATTTATAACCAAGGGGGAGATGACGATGGTGATGATCACGAGCATGAGGACAAGCAGGACCTACATACTCAGTGGCGCCTGGCAACTTATTCCGAGGGATCACCTCTTCTTGTATGTATACAGGGCACTGCTGATGTTACTAAGGAAGTAGGTGTTGTCTCTCATGGTCGCACTCTCCGAACCTATTCCATCATTCGTTGCAGGGTATTCGGGATGGATACTAGTGTGCTAGCGCCAACACCTTCTACCTGGTTCCGTATTCATAGTCTTGCAGAAAACTCGCTCTTCCTTGGACAAAACTATCCAATGATGGTGAAAGGCGATCCAGCTGCTGTTGGCACAACGTTACTACTGTTTATGAGAAGCAACTATATCTATACCTCAGACATTGCTATGGTTCCCTACCCTGGCTATCACAATATACGTCCTGATATAGGCCGCTTCAGCCTGGATGATGAGTCCTGCGTTGGTCTCGATATTGACAATATCTTCCCCTTCCCAGAGGCTTACTTATGATTCAAAGCAAGCATTTCCAACACCGAGGATTGGTTGAGCTGAAGTTCATTTCATTGCTTGTTATTTGTTGTGTGATAAAAACTTTAGTATTTACTAGAATGTTTTGTTGGAAATAATCTATAATCCAACATGTATCCTCGTTGTCGTTGTGTGTTGATGACTTGTTGTATGTAATGAATGGTACATTTGCATATGCATGTCATAAACTCAATTTATGAATGGTTTTCGAGTCACTTCTTGGAGTGTGAGTACCGTAGTAGTATAGCCAGCATCCGGTTATATGAAGTTGCCACATCACATAGAGCCAACATAATAGTGGAGTATGCTAGTGCAATAGTTAGTCCTAGTAGTAGTATACCATCAACTAGAGCTAGGTGTCGCACGGAGGCCGAGAAATATGGTGATAGCGTGACTGCGTGAGGTGGGCTTGTACGTAGTATGATGTAGGCACAGGGCTTGCCGTGTTTCCTACTCCTCCGGTCTAAATGTGGAGAAGATTTGGTCGAGTTCTTCCTCCTTTTGCCGACACATGGGACATCCAGCATCCAGGTCGTGTCATGCAAGAAAATGGAGTGCTAGTTGAAGCCACGTGATGTGCATCTTGGGTTAAACTGTAAATAGAATCTTACTCTTGAGTAACTCCAAAAGTGGCCATCGAAGATCTTTATTGGATTTGTTTTTCATCACCAGCACGTCGAGGTGAAAGATGTGCAGGTTCAGTGGGCCGTCTTGCGTTTTCACTGACATGTGGGATCGCATGTGGGCAAACAGACGATGGGCACACTCCGCGCGTCTGCTGGCTGGCTGAGAAGAGAGAGAGAGAGGAGGGCTGAGCATGGACTCCAGGAAATTTCGCGACAATGTGAGTAGTACTAGTGGTGTACCGTACTCCTGGAGATTTAATGTGTTTGCTCTACGTAACCAGCACCTCGATATAGTGGGGTGACATGGGCCATAACTAGCATTCACGTCTAGCAGTACGGCACAGCCACCCACACGAGTCCCATCTGACACCAATTTTCTTGGAGTTCGTGCTACAACTATCTCTTCTCCCTCCTGTTTTCTCAAACTCAGCAATCGCGCGGTGGGCGGGGTGGGGGTTTGCCGATAGTCGGTTTGCCCAACTGCGGTCCCACTTGTAAGTGAAAATGCAACATAGCAGGCATTCCCCCTTGAGCGGAGTGCCAGACCAACCGTGTGGGGGTGCACGCGAACACGGCAAGCTTTTCCTTTTGAACTTGTAACTTGTAAAATTTGGTTCTGCTCCATGGCGCGACCGATAGATAGAAATAACGATTTTCCCTAGTGTAATGGGAAGTTTGGTTCTGGCGCGGTTCATGCATGGAGTACGTACGAAAATTATGAAGTTGATGCGAAAGGTAAGATAATTACTAGTACAATATACTACTACATGGAATTGATGGAAAGATAAAGATACATACCGATCCATCAACGACATCCTCACGCCCTAGTGCGCCGGGTCACCAACCGACGTGTGAGGAGCAGCGGCGTTGGCGGCGAGCTCAACGTGCTTCTGAATAATGCCGTCCAATGTTGCCCTGTGGTCCAAGAAGGCCAGCGTCCTATCATCCTCCTCTTGCACATAGTAGTCCTTGTGGACGATTTGCGCGTAGACGTGGGTGATTATGTCGATGGTGTCTTGCTGCGCTAGGCGCTGCGCGGCGAGCGCGACCTTGAGGTGGACATTCTCCAGTGCGACGGCGGGCAGTCACAGGGCCACCAGTGCGTCGAAGAGGTTGTCACCATAGAGGCCGTTGAGGGTGGCGGGCATCGCAGAGCCTGGGCACGTGGGCTGGAGGCGTACGTCAAGGTCATTCACGAGCTTCTTGATGACGGTGAACTTGTCGAGGAAGACGACGAGGACCTCGTCGAACAAGGAGACGAAGTTGTCGTCCAAGAGGCCTCTCGCCCTGGCGGCCTCAAGCACGACCTGGAGACGTTCCTCGGTGCCGGGCCGCAGGCCGGCGTCGTGGACCATCTGGCACAGTCGGCTGATGCTCGCGCTCATCGCCTCCATGGGTCTAGCTTCTAGTCAACTGATCTTGCGATTGGAGTGATCACTCTTGCCCTTGGTTAGGGTGCGTAGGTGCGTAGGATTTCGTAGATTGGACTGGCGGGGAGCCTTTATATGAGAAGTGCAGACTGCGTTGCATTCACGTGTGTGTTGGCCATCTACTCCTCGGCCCTCTCTCCGTGCCGATGCAGTATAGTCATCTCACCGAGACCAAGTTGGGGCAAAACGAGAGAACATTGATGTTTACTGGTTTATTGGTCCCCTTGGCAGTTTGCGCCAAGTTTTGACCTTTGATTTAACTAATAAAATGTTAATGCATGTAACAAAAAATAATATCATTGGAAACTATGTTCAAATACGAATCCAATGATACAATTTTTGGTTACATGCATTATTATTATTTTAGTTAAATCTATGGTCAAAATTTGGCACAAAATACTAAGGGGACCAATATACCAGGACGGAGGTAGGAGTCGTATTTTGTAATTAATGTCATTACATAAAGAGAATTGAGCACTGCATGTTGTGCTAAGTAGTCTCAAGTCATTGAATGGATACACACCCCACGTCTCCTATTGGGTGATTTCTTTTTTCGTGGCAAAAAACAGGGAACGAGAGGGTAGTTAATGCACCGCGCCTAAAAGTTTTGGGATTATTTGGTTTTCATAACGTGACTAATGCACAAGTACGGGGGGAGTACAATAGTAGTCTTTGATTGCAATTTTTTGATGGTAGCTTACCAAGCTGACCGCTCGGTGAGTACAATAGTAGTCTAATTGATGAGATTTCAGATTTGAGCCATCTACCGGAAGGTAGAGTGTATAATATCATCGGGAACTATGTTTAAAACTGAATAAAACAATACTCCATGTATTTATTTACAGAGGGAGTAGTATATTTTTTGTGACATGCATTACTAGATTTTGCTAGTCAAATACTAAATCCAGACGGATGTGGTAGTACTACTAAATCCAGACGGTGGTGCTAGACTAGTAGTAGTACTGTAGTACCCGTTGGTCAAATTATTACGTGCTGCTCATCATAGTGAAGTGACAAGACCCTGCGCCGGAGATGACACCTAAGTGTAGGCGTCGTGTTCGGCATACCAAAGTTAGCCTCACCATGTGCAGTCACTATCATCATGGCTGCAGAGCTAGCCTGCTTACAACTAGCCGTGTTCGACATAATTTCCTGTGCGTTGCCACAAGTATCTCTACTCTTTTCTTATATGAGTAAGATGCCCGTGCATTGCACGGAACACCAAGATTGGGGGTGGACGACGCCGGCAGCGTCCATCGCGCCATATTGTTCCATGGCCTTCTAGATGTGGTGGGGAAGAGATAGGGCTGATTGTGAGAGACACAGAGTTGTTTGTAAATAGGGAACAAGTGCAGGCATCTTTTTGCAAAACTGCAACAGTTTGCTTTGTATGTGTCAGATCTAGATCTGACAGCTATTGGTGAAAGATGGCAGGCACACCATCATCACCAACTCAGGACCTCTTTGATTAGCAGGATTTTGAAAATGAAGGAATAGGAAAAGTATAGGATTGGAGTGTCATGGCCACTTGAATCCTATAGGATTAGCAAGGAGCGTTTTATTTCACGGGAAAAGCAAAGGAATTGTAAAAAGAGGTTAGAGTGGATGTTAGATTTCCTATGAAATGTAGTACAAAATATTCCATTGGAAAAATTCCTATGGGATTCAATCCTATGAATCAAAGGGCAAACATAGGAAAAATTTCAAAGGATTTTAATCCTCCAAAAATCCTATATAATTCCCTTGAATCAAAGGAGCCCTCAGGTTTTTATAGGAGTAGTATAGAGAAATAGAGAAACTCTTATAAAAAACCAAGTTGGTGATGATGGTGTGCCTGCCATCCTACAATATAGACCGTCCGATCTATATCTGACGGATAGAAAGCAAACTATGGCAATTTTGCAAAAAGATACCCGCACCCCTCTCCACATTTGCAGATAAGGCCTTCCCTCATTCATCGTCGTCTCCCACAAGATAAACAGCTCGTATAAATGCATCTTGATGTTCCGTGCAACGCATGGGCCTCTTGCTAGTAATAATAAATATTGTACTCGAGTAATGGGTATATCGTTGCCGCACCTATGCACGCAAACATTTATTGTAACATAGTACCTCATGCTGGATAGTCGTACTATTACAAGTTTCAAACTGATATTAAAAATGCTAGGAGTAATGCTGCACCTACGAAGAGGGAATTATTAGGAAGTTTACGTAAGAACTTTCGTTACTTTAGGTGGATGCAGCAGTATCGTACAAACTAAAATCCACCGCCCTGACAAGTCACTGGTGGGCAAATAAATTTTTGAGTCTCTGGCGACTTGATGTTTCAAAAAACAAATTCAGCTTCTGCGGAGACTTTGTCATTTAGGCTTAAACTTTGTCATCCAGAGAACGCCAAACCTCATTACCTTCAGCACACTTGCCTCCAGAACAAAGAACCTGGCCAATTTAATCTCAGATGTGCTGTCTCGGTAGTCGATCAAATCAATTTCTGTAAGATGGAGATCAAGGCATTCGATGAGATTGTTATAGTGTAGCACATTTTTCACTTTTGGGTCTTTTTTTATCTGCAAAAGAAGAGAACATATTAGAGCAGCTGGCTGTATAAGATTGCCGTGTCATCAAGAGGTACCAATATCATTCACTCATACGATAGGGTTGGCTCTAAGGCAAGTGATATTTTTTCACTCTCTCTCTCTCTCCTTCTCTTTCCTCTCATTTACCTAGGAGCACATGAAGAGCTTGGGCATTTGTTGCCTTCCACTATGTGGACGATGCCATATTTCTCAAAAGTATGCCACATAATACGCATCGATGTCAAATCAAAAGATTTTGGCACCGCTCTAGCGTTGTGAGAGAGTTGGCACCGCTGTGCACACAGACCCACATGTATAAACAAATCAATCAAACCAACTACACCAGTCTCTCCCTCTCCCAAACAAGTGTTTTTATTGCCTCAGTCCTCTCCCTCTCCCACACAAGTGTTTTTTCACTGCATGAGTTAATTTGGCACCGGAGCAAAGTAGGTGATCCAGATTGGGGCACTAGGTGAGCAATGGAGGGGCATCGATGCCAAATGCATCAGAAGTGAATTTGGCACGTGTTTTGGCCTACATAGTGGATTGCCGTTATAGCCCACTTTTGTACCATAGATTTACCTAAGAAAATGCCAATGCATGTCACCAAAAATTATACCATTTGAAATTATGTTTTAATACGAATCCAACGATATAATTTTTAGTGACATGCATTAACATTTTGTCAGTTAAATCTATGGTCAAATTTTGATACTACAAAATACGAAGAGTAAACCAAGACGGAGGTAGTACTTGCTCTTAGGCTAACCATAGAGTTACTAGTCTAAGTTACTTGCCACTATGACTACCCTAGGCTACTAGTAGTACAAAAAAATGATGCAGGTGATCACGTGAGAAAAAATACTAAAAACATTTCTTTCGGTGCAGTGCGTAGATGCAGTTTTGAACACTACACTTGTCATCGTAATTTGGGAAAATTACGAAATAATTAAGCTACGTTGTGATTACCGTTTACTAATAGGAAAGAAGTTTCACCTCGATGAGTAGCTTCTCCGTGCACGGAAAGCATGTAAGGAATCCAACAACTTGATCCAGATTGGGGCCGATAGATTTTATTGCCAAGATCTTCACTGTGCGCACAGACTGGGTCAAGCTTGTGGGAATCATTTTCTGGATGGTAGTCGTAAATACATCAAGAAGAAATTTAAAAATGTGAATTTCAAGAAGACGGAGAAGAAGATGAGTGCTGTACCTGAACGATTACAGATCCAATAAAGAGTTCGGAGAATTTGGCAGACGAGTACACCAACGCTGTCAATTTTGGCGCGTCAATGACCATGATTTTTGTTGGACCTTCTAGATCAAATACAAGCAATCTCTCAAGGAAAGCCGCATTCTCAATGACCATAACGTGGAATAGCTGGAGTGATCTCTTCCCAATTGATGTCCTGTTGCGGGGCCAGCAAGACACATAAATCCATCGGAGATTCGTCGAGGCGATGTGGATGCTAATGAACCCGTGGATCTGCCGAAGACGAAGGTACTCGAGCGCAGTACAGCTGCGGAGCACTTGCTCCATAGCCTTCTTCGAGATGCCAACGTTGAAGAGGTCGAGCTGCTTGAGTTGAGGGAGAAGAAGGGCGTGCGCGACATTAATCTGGGGAAAATAGCAGGAGCTGAAGATGGCGCGGTGCAGCGTTGGCGTGAGGCGGAGCACGGACGGCGGCAGAGTGCGACATCGTCCAGCTTCAAACCTGAGCTCGTCGAGCTGATCTAGGGCGGAGGATAAGAACCACTTGTCGAACTTGGCTTGGACCTTACAGTTGGTACTGAACATGCGGATGTCAAGGCGTCTGGCTGGCCCAGGGTGCGATGAAAGGATCTTGGAGACTGCGGCCATGCGTTTGCAATCCCCGTCGGAGAGGCAGCTGTCGACGGTGAGGTTGAGGGGGACGCGGCGCCAGAGGGGGCGCCACCGCCGGGAGAGCAGGGTTGTCCGCACGACATATTTCGTGGGGAGGAGGCCGATGATGACGAGCAGCATGTCGTCGGGGAGGCTGCTGATGAAGTCCAGGCTAACCAGATGTGGTTTTGGCTTGAGCCGCCTCCGCTTGTTGGCTGTCTCGCCGTCCATCTCAGCCGGCGGTGACACCGGTGTACACGTGTGCTTGGTGTGTATTGTGTGCTGGGTGTGCACGAGTGCGTCCTTGTGTGCATGCCGCCGCGCAGTGGTGAAGTGTGCGCGAGTGCGTCCTTCACGCGGAAGAAGTGTGCTCTCAATTTACTAGTGTGCGGGGTGCTACCGCGAGTGGTTTTAACTTTGTTTACTTCACCGCGTGTCAGATGGGCCTCTAGTTTACTTATTTTCACCCACTGCCACATGGGCTAGCACACGGAGATAGAGAACACGAGCTGACAAGGCAGCATGTACCCCTAAAAAAACAAGGCAGGATGTGGACTGGTTGGCCGGTCAACTAAACAATATACGAAGCTATACGCTGACACAGTGACCGTATAATCCCTCGGTATAGAGAGATCGAGTGAGAGGGGAGGCCCGTGAGAGATAGTAGAGAGAGAAAGAGCTACTCCCTCCGTTCGATAATGTAGTGCCTATATTTTTTTTAAAGTCAAACTTTTGAAATTTTGACCAAGTTTATAAACAAATTACTTATATCTACAATACCAAAGATAAATGATAGTATGAAGTAAGTACATGTTGTGATGAATCTAATGATCGTTCCAGATGTAAATCTTTTTTTCCACATATACCTGGTCAAACTTTTCTGAGGTTTGACTTTTCAAAACATCCATATGTTTATGGATGTGAGAGAGTACCTAACTAGAGAGAGAGTGTGTGTGTGTGAAATAGAAAGAGTGAGTGAAAAAGTGTGTGTGCGTGTGTGAAAGAGACATGGACAACACACGATAAAGTAGAGAAAAAGCGTGTGTGTCTTATCCAAACATATCACACATGCATCTTCGATAGTGGAAGCGAGGTGAGGAGATAGTGTGTGGTTGTTTGCAACCGAGAGAGAAAGACCCCTAGCACGTGGCCAAGAGAGGTCTGACAAACAAGGGAGAGAGGTCGAGAGAGACGTATGGAGAAAATGCAGACATGGGGAGGAGAGAGTGTATGTTTGTGACAGAGAGACCCCCTGGAGATTGTGATGGGACTACATGGGTGGGAGATCGAGTGACAAGGTGTGTGCACGATAGAAGATACCCCGAGAGATATTGAGATAGACGTATGGATGGAAGGAGATAATACATGTGTTCCTGATGGCTACTTAGAGATAGTCATACTTAGGGGGGGAGTGTGTGTGCCTATGATGGAGTGATGGATTATGGTACTTAGGGGGGGTGCATGTCACATAGTGAGGGATTATGTAGCATGAGCGAGATATGTGTATGTGTGAACCAAGGAGATATAAAGTTTGAGAGAGATAGAGGAGCCCCGATACGGCTGAGTGGTGCGTCAGATAGCTGAGAGGGGGAAAGAGATACTCCATCCGTTCGATAATGCAGTGCATATAAATTTTTTTAGAAGTCAAACTTTGGAAACTTTGACCAGGTTTATGCAAATATTATTTATATCTACAATACCAAAGATACATCATACGAAACTACGTCTGATGATGAATCTAATGATATATGTTTGGCATTCTAGATGTAAATGTTTTTCTCCACGTACATGGTCAAAATTTGTGATGTTTGACTTTTCAATAAATCTATATGGTATGGACCGAAGAGAGTGCCTAAGTCGAGAGAGATCAAGTGTGTGTGAAGGAGAATGAGCGATTGTGCAAAAAGAGTGTGTGTGTAAAAGAGAGAGGGACAACAAACGATAAAATAGAGAGAGAGTGTGTTCATTTCTTATGCAAACATATCACACATGCATCTCCGAGATAGAAAAGCGAGGTGAGGAGATACACGAAGATAGCTAGTGCGTGATTGTTTGCAACGGAGAGAGACACCCCTATAGCACATGTCCAATAGAGGTCTGGCCAACAAGGGACAAAGGTCGAGAGGGACGCATGGGGAGGGAGAGAGGGTGTGTTTGTGATAGATAGATCCCCTCGAGATCGTGAGGGGACTATATGGGTGGGAGATCGAGGGACGAGGTGTGTGTGCGATAGAAAGATGCCCCGAGAGAAATCGAGATAGACCAAGTGAGGGAAAGAGACAATGCACATGTTTGTGATGGAGACTAAGTATTAGTCATATACATAGGGGGGACTCTGTGTGCCTACAATTGAGTGAGAGACAATCATACTTAGCTAGGCGTGAGATTGTGTGTGTGTGTGTGTGTGCGTGTGAGATGGAGAGAGACCGATGGAGAGAGAGAGATTTTTAGATGGGTCTATAGAGTGCGAGTGAGATATGCATGTGTATGTGTATGTGTGACCCAGGGAGATGGAGAGTTTGAGAGAGAGAGGGAAGAGCTCCGAGACGGCAGAGTGGTGCGTGAGAGAGTTACGGGCAACGAGCTAGGGAATTTGTGTGCGTACGATGAGTGCACCCAAGATATTTAGCTTGGACTAGAGAATCATACATAGTGTGCCAGAGAGACCTATACATGGAGTGTGCATGCGAACTAGAAAGAACTCCTCCCCCCCCACAGAGAGAGAGATAGAGAGAGAGGGAGAGGGACCAACAAGGTTTGTGCTTGGATGCGTGCGATAGAATTGAAGATTGTCGGCGAGAGAGAGAACAGGAGTCTGAGAGAGGGGGAGGTCGCGTTTATGCATCAAAGACTGATATAAACCATGTTTTGATATAAAATTGCATTCAAATATTTGAATTGGAGAACATGTTGTCTGCAATCCAGACATGAACGGAGATATGCGTATCAAACAAGTTCATTAATTTGACTTTCAACATGTTCATGGAGTACTATAATACAGTACAACATGCTACTCAATTGAGGTGTTCAATTTTGGACTTAGTTCACTATTTTGACCTGGTGAACGAGCTATTTCATTGAATCGAGATATTTCATTTTGGGTTTGATTCCCGTTTTTGAGTGGGTCAACTATTTGTCATATAGTAAATCGTTAGCAACGAGCATGTAAAAACACATTAGTCTTGTCGGATTCAGGGCTCCGCAGACCCAAAGAAGGTTCGAACTCTGGGGCGTGTGCAAAGAACTCAACCTATCCTGCCAACCAAACGCGCCGCCCTACAGCCTAGCTCGAAGAACATGGAAGAAGATGGATACAACAGTTTACCCAGGTTCGGGCCACCTTGCGGTGTAATACCCTACTCCTACTTTGTGGTGGATTAGCCTAATGAGGGGCTGAGGATGAACTAGTACAGAGGATGAACAAGCTCCCGAGGCTTGCTCTAGTGAGAGTGAGTTGTTCCGGGTCTGATCTGATCTCCCCTCCTATGGAGGTGGCGAACCTATATATAGTGGCCTCGGTCCTCTTCCCCGAAAAGGAAGGCGGGAAGGGATTCCACAACGGCCAATTTGAAAGGGGACAAGTAGTACATCTTATCCTGACGAAAGGTGGTCTTCGCGTGCAAAGCTTCTGGTCATGACGCTACGGTGGACTCGGCGATGACATCCGTCCTGCAGTCCTGGCGGTCTTGGTCTCATTGCACGGGAATGGAAACCTTTGGGTAATTCCTCAGGACCCCGCGCCTGCGCTTGCCTCCTTAGCACCAAAGAGGAAACCTGCTGCTCTGCACCCGCTGGCGCCTGCCTGGCCTTGGTCATCATGGCTTGCGTCACCTCCACCTCATGAGGTGGGCATCTGCATAGAAATCTCCGCTCCTCGGGAGCTAGCCTAAGGAGGCCGCTCCCTTCAGAAGTCTTGATGTCGCCCGCCTCACGAGGCTTGTCCCCTCGCAAGGGTCTTGTCTTGAAGGTGTTGTAGACGGGCCGTACCAGGCCGTCGATGACGCCACGCCGTGGGCCGCAGGCAGGCAAGTCTGGGTACCACGGTTCCCAGAACACCGACAGTAGCCCCCGGGCCCAAGGCGCGCTCGGACTTGGCTTCGAGGCGAAGCTAAAGGGCAAGGATGAAGTGCCGTGGGCCCCAATCGCCTGCGGACCGGGCGGACGCGTGGCGCTTGATGGGACGTGGGCGTCTCCACTTCCCCACGCCGCCACGGCAAACGCATGACTTGACAACTGCCTGATGCATGCAGAAGAACCATCATTGCTTGGAACCTGAGAGGCCGGCGGTTGGCCTCCCTCCTCCTATAAATGGGGCGGGGGGGGGGGGGGGGGGGGGGGGGGCGGATCCCCCAGCTCATCTTCATCTTCTCGCCGCCTGCTCCTCCTTCTCCTTAGTTCCCCTGCCATCTTGCCAAAGTTTCCATGGCGCCAGTGAGGAGGTTTTCGGCCGCGGAGAAGGGAAAGGCTCCCAAGGAGGGACCGGACTCGCCGCCGTCCAAGAGAGGCCGCGGCCGCCCCTGCAAGCACGCGGCGACATCAGCGGTGGCTCCCCGAGGGCGTGCGCGCACTCCCTCAAGGGCTGGTGCTGTCGCCGGCAGTCGCGGGGGCGCTCCTTCCCGCGGCGGGAGCTGCGGCGGTCGGGGCAGCCGCAGCGAAGGGAGAAGGCGCACGGTAGCCATCCGCCATCGCGCCCGCGACTCCACTCGGCCGACGCATCCTCGGAGTTCGTGGTGTGGGAGGAGAGGCCCGCCGGCGCCTGGCTCCATCTCCCGCGCTTCTTTGTGGGTGCGCTGCCGGCCGGGGGACCTGGCGGCCTCTGGCTGCAGGCCGATGGTTGCTGCAGCAAGGCTGCCTGGGTGGTGGTCGAGGTCACCCCCGCCGGCAATGTGTTCCTGAACCGCGGATGGTAGACGTTCGCCCGCGCACGCGGCCTGTAGGGGAGGTGTACCCTCCACTTCAGGTACGACAGCGCCGCGACCGTCTCTGTCAGGGTCTTCGGGGAAGATGGTCAGCGCCTGGGGTGCTGCCCGGAGAGCGACAACAACGACGACGCCGGTGGTGAGCTTGCCCTTGGCGACGGCGACTACGACCAGCCACCACGCCGCCGAGCTCGGACCAGGGAGGGAGACAAGCCTCCTAGCCACCGCACCCCGGTGAAGTAGGAGGAGGACTCCGACTGAGCGTGGGCGTTGCTGGAGGCAGGACCCGGGAGCTGCTGTAGTTGCGCGGCTGCTTTTGCCTCTCTTCATCTTTTTTTTCTGCATCAAAAAGGTGGAAAGCCCTGCCGGGGCGTGTAATGGACCGCGGCGCTTGCGCCATTGCATTATCGTTTTTATATTGCATCCTGGTATCCGTCTTGCCACTGATTGTGATTGAAATGACTTAGCTTAGTGTGCCTGCGGTAGACTCTTGTGCCGTGAGGACGTGCTTCCCTGGAGCCTTGGACTTCCCGCATGTCCCTGGTTCCGGAGAGGTCCTTCGGAAATTTCCTTCTTGTGGACTCGAAGGTCCCCAGGCACGGCCATGGGGCCAGGGGACCTCTGGAGGTGCCGTTCTCCGCGCGAGCCCCCAAGCGTGGGTCGCTGGTACGCCACGTCGCGATGCCGGGAGGCATGGACTCAGGAGGGCGTGCGTGCCCGCTGGCTCGTTTGAGGGCATCACGTGAGGATTCAGACGCCAAAGGCCAAGGCTTTGGCGAGGTGCGTTCGCGGGCGGGCCCAAGCGTACACACCGTGCCCGGCCCCCACGCGTAGGACGCGCGAGGAAGAGCGACGGGCAATTGTCAATTTCCCTAAAATGAGGCCTGAAAAAGTGAGTGCTATGAGGAGAAAAATTCCCAACCCTTTGAAATAAAGACGCAAGAACTCCAAATTTCATTTCAAGAAGTTACAAATCAGCTACATAAAGCAAGCAAATGAACAGCCGCGTCCGGCACCTATACTAGTTTTCTGTCTTCCCGCCAGCGCGGAGCATGGGGCCTCCACTTGGACGTGGGAGGGAGCCCCCGTGAGGCCCGAGGGCGGCGCTTAGGAGACTCCGGGGCGTGTACAACCCCACTCATTATTACGTGAGAGTGTCACAGGCGGAGATCTTGAGAGGCGCATGGCCTTGTTCATGGGTAAAACTTCTGGAGGTGCTGGATGTTCCAAGCATTCTAGATGGGGACCCCGTGCTGTGTCTCCAAGCGCGCAGCGCCAGGCCTGGAGACACGGGCAATCCTAAATGGGCCCTCCCACATGGGCAAGAGCTTGTGAAGCCCCTCCCTGGAGAGCACCCGCCTCAGGACAAGGTCACCCACCTCAAGGGTCCTGGAGCGGATGCTACGACAGTGATACCGCCGCAGCGCCTGCTGGTACCTCGCGGCATGAAGCGAGGCTTGGCGGCGGCCCTTCTCCCCCAGCATGAGGTCCATCCCCCGCGAGGCGTCCTGGCGTGCCTTGTCAAACGCCAAGACCCGCGGGGAGTGATGTTTGACCTCATGAGGGAGGACTACCTCAGCCCCATAGACGAGGAAGAACGGGGTCTCGCCCGTGGGCTTGGTCATGGTGGTGCGGATGGACCACAGCACAGACTGGAGCTCATCGATCCAGCCCCTGCCGCAGGCCTCGAGCTTCTTCTTGAAGCTCCTCGCCTTGAGGCCCCTCAGGACCTCTGCGTCGACGCGCTCAGCTTGGCCGTTGCTCCGTGGGTGTGCCACTGAAGCGTAGCATATCTGCGTTCCAAGGTTAGCACAATATGTTTTGAAAAGGTTGCTCGTGAACTGAGAGCCATTGTCGGTGATGATACGGTTGGGGACCCCGAAGCGGCTCACGAGACCCTTGATGAACTTGACGGCAGAACCAGCTGGGATGGTGTGCACGGGCTCCACCTCCGTCCACTTGGTGAACTTGTCGATGGCGACGTAGAGGTAGCGGTAGCTCCCAGCTGCTCGAGGGAATGGTCCCAGGATATCCAGCCCCCATACCATGAACGGCCATGAGAGCAGGATGGTCTGGAGGCCCTGAGCGGGCTGGTGGATCTATTTGGCGTGGAATTGGCATGCCTCACAGGACCTCACCAGCTCTGTGGCGTCGTTGAGCGCCGTGGGCCAGTAGAACCCGCTGCGAAACGCCTTGCCCACGAGGGTGCGTGACGAAGAGTGATGCCCACAGTCCCCACTATGGATGTTAGCTAGCAGTTCGCACCCCTGCTCCTTGGAGATGCATCACAGAGAGACGTTGTTTGGGCGTCTTCGGTAGAGCTCGCCATCCTGCAAGCAGTAGGCGGTGGCCTGGCGGGCCATGCGTTCTGCTTCTTCCTGCTTCTCTGGCAAGGTGCCCTGGAGTAGGTACGCCTTGAACTCCTCGGTCCAGCACCCCTGCTGAGGTTCGAGGGCCAGAAGCAGGCAAGCTTCGGAGGTTGGACGGCAGGCTGGGGTGCCCAAGGCGGGGGCCAAGAGCAGTTCCTCCCGGAGCAGCGCCGGGCTTGTGGTGGAGGGGGCCGCCGATGGCTTGAAGAGCCTCTCCTCGAAGATGCCAGGCTTCTGAGGGTCGCACCGCGACGCCCTCTTGGCGATGTTGTCCGCCTCCTTGTTCGTGCCGTGTGGGACGTGCTGCAATTCCAAACCCAAGAACTGTTTTTCAATTTTGCGTAACTCTTCCAAGTATGCCTCCATGTGCTCGTCCTTGGGCGTGTACTCCTTGTTGGAGAAGTTCACGAGGAGCTGAGAATCGCCCTTGATGGTGAGGCGCTTGATCCCCAGGCCCGCCGCAGCCCGGAGGCCTGCGATCAGGCCTTCATATTCCGCGATGTTGTTGGAGACCTTCTCGCCATGCTGGAAGCAGAGCTGCACGGCGTAGTAGAGCTTGTCCTGAGTAGGCGAGACAAGCACGGCTCCAGCCCCCACGCCCCGGCGTGCGAATGCGCCGTCAAAGTACATGACCCAGCCATCAGGCGTCTCATCTCCGGGCACGAGGGAGCGGTTTTCACTAACCCCTCAGTCGGGGGCGTCAGTCCATTCCGCCACAAAGTCAGCGAGGGCCGTGCCCTTGATGACCCTGGTGGTGCTGAACTCCAGCTGGAACGCCTACAGCTCGATGTTCCATTCAGCAACCCTGCCTGCAGCATTTGGGCTCTGGAGCACCCTCTCCAGGGGGAACGCGGACACAACCTTGATGGGGTGGCCCTGGAAGTAGTGGCGCAGCTTCCTGAAGGCGACGAGGAGCGCGAGCAGAAGCTTCTGCGGCATGGGGTAGCGCGCGCTTGTCGCGCAACACCGTGCTGACGAAATACACAGGGTGCTCGACACGAGACGTGGTGTTGATGGCGTCCGGCCCTGCCTGAGGCGTGGGGGCCTCAGGAACCTTGCCCTCTACCGGGGTGACCGATGCCTCAGGAGCGCCGCCTTGAGGTGGCGATTGCATGGTTGAACACGGGGTACTATGCCACGCACCTGCGCCCGTGTGCTGTTCCCGGACCGCCACGAGTGCCGCGCTCACCGAGTGGGGTGTGGCGGCCAGGTAAAGCACCAGGGGCTCAAGAGGTCGAGGTGCCACCATCACCGGAGGGCTGGTGAGATACCTCTTGAGGTCTTGGAAGGCCTCCTTGGCCTCCGGAGTACACTCGAATGGGCCCTTCTTCTTCATCAACTTGAAAAACAGGAGGGCGCGCTCGCCGAGCTTGCAGATGAAATGCCCCAGCGAGGTTACGCAGCCTGCGAGCTTCTGCATTTCCTTGAGGGTCTGCGGCGGGCTCATCCTCTCTATCGCCTTGATCTTCTCTGGGTTAGCCTCGATCCCTCTGTGCGATACCAAGAAACCCAACAGCTTGCTAGACGGAACGCCGAACACACACTTCTCCGGGTTGAGGCGCAGGTTTACTGCAGGTAAGTTGGAAAATGTTTCTTCCAGTTCTTCGATGAGGGTTTTTGCTTCCCGCAACTTGACCACTATGTCGTCAACGTACGCCTTGGTGTTCCTCCCGAGCTGCTTGCCCAAGGCGATGAGCATCAATCGCTAGAAGGTCGCGCCGGCGTTGCGCAACCCAAACGGCATGCAGGTGCAACAGTACACCCTGCACGGGGAGAGGAAGACTGTCTTCTTGACGTCTTGCACCACCATCTTGATCTGATGGTAGCCCGAGAAGGCATCCAAAAAACACAGCAGGTCACACTCAGTGGTGGAGTCAATGATCTGGTCGATGCGCGGAAGAGGGAAGGGGTCTTGAGGGCAAGCTTTGTTGAGGCTCGTGAAGTCGACGCATATACACTCCTTCCCCCCCCCCTTCTTGGGGACGATGACTGGGTTGGCCAGCCACTCTGGGTGCCGCACTTCCCAGATGACGCCGGCTTCTTGCAGCTTGCGGACCTCCTGGATGATGAACAATTGCTTCTCCGGGGCTTGCCGCCATGCCTTTTGCTTTACCAGGCGCGCGCCGGGGCACACCATCAAGTGGTGCTCAATCACGTCCCACGAGACGCCATCCAGGTCCGTCGCCTTCCATGCAAACACATCCTTGTTCGCATGGAGGAAACCAACCAGCGCTTCTTCCTGGTCCAGTGGGAGGCCGGCACCTATGGTGAAGGTGAGGCTTGAGCCCTCATCATCGACCCGCACCTGCTTCGTCTCAGCCCGGTCCTGAGAGAACAGATGCTTCTTCTTCACGGGCGCGGCCTCCGGGACCTCCGAAGCACTCTCCGCCTCCGATCGCATGGCCGCGACGGCTTTGAAAGCGAGCTTGAGGGACAGGATGGCATCCTTGGTGTCTCCCACCACAGTAAGAATGCCGCTGCTCCCCGGCATTTTGATGACGTTGTAGCCGGGGTGCGTCGCCGCCATGAACTTGGCGAGGGCCGGGTACCCGAGGATGGCATTGTACGGGAGGCCGATGCAGGTGACGTCGAAGTCGATGAGCTCGGTGCGGTAGTTGCTGCGTGTGCCGAAGGTGACGAGGAGGCGAATCTGCCCCAGGGGGACGACGGAGCCGTCGAGCACCCCTGAGAAGGGCCTGGTGGGGGCGAGCCGGTCGTACGGTACCTGAAGCAGGTCGAAGGCTTCCACGGAGAGGATGTTGAGGCCAGCGCCGCCGTCGATAAGGGTTCGGGTGACCGTGACGCCACTGATGGTGGGCGTGCACAAGAAGGGAAGCATGCCCACGCCGACCGTGGTCTTGGGGTGGTCCCTGGGGTCAAAGGTGATGTCGGTCTCAGGTGCCAACCGGCCCGCAGGAGCCCCCTGCCGCGGCTGGGCGGCCCCCATCTGCCGGAAGAACTGCTTGATGTGGCGGCCTGAGTTCGGCGCTTGCGACCCACCGAGGATGGCCGCAACGGCGTGGGGCGCCGGTGCCGCGAAGCGCGCGACGAACTGATTGCGCATTTCTTCCCAGGAGGCCACCGACAACTCTAGCAGGCTAAGCACCCAGGCACGCGGCACACCCATGAGAGCCGTGGGGAGCCAGTTTGCCATGACCTTCTCGTCGCCGCCCGCCGCTTCGATGCTCAACTCGTACAGGTGAAGGAAATCTGCGGGGTTCCCAGCGCCGCCGTACCATGGCGGCAGCTCCGGCCTGAACTTCGGCGGCCACCGCACCTGTCGCAAGGCGGGGGAGAAAGCTCGAAGGCCCATGATGCCCCCGAACGCGCCTGGTGACCCGGTGGGTGGAGCAGCGCCTGCCATTGAAGCCGCGCAGCGCGGGTGGAGCGCGGCTGACAGAGAAGAGGATCTTCGACACGCCCCTACCTAGCACGCCAAATGTCGGATTCAGGGCTCCGCAGACCCAAAGAAGGTTCGAACTCTGGGGCGTGTGCGAAGAACTCAACCTATCCTGCCAACCAAATGCGCCGCCCTACAGCCTAGCTCAAAGAACAGGGAAGAAGAAGGACACGACAGTTTACCCAGGTTCGGGCCACCTTGCGGTGTAATACCCTACTCCTGCTTTGTGGTGGATTAGCCTCACGAGGGGCTGAGGATGAACTAGTACAGAGGATGAACAAGCTCGCGAGGCTTGCTCTGGTGGGAGTAAGTTGTTCTGGGTTCGATCTGATCTCCCCTCCTATGGTAGTGGCTAACCTATATATAGTGGCCTCGGTCCTCTTCCCCGAAAACGAAGGCGGGAAGGGATTCCACAACGGCCAGTTTGAAAGGGGACAAGTAGTACATCTTATCCTGATGAAAGGTGGTCTTCGCCTGCAAAGCTTCTAGTCTTGACGCTGCATTGGGCTTAGCGATGACATCCGTCCTGCCGTCCTGGCGGTCTTGGTCTTGTTGCACAGGAATGGAAACCTTTGGGTGATTCCTTGGGACCCTGCGCCTACGCTTGCCTCCTTAGCACCAAAGAGGAAACCTGCTGCTCTGCGCCCGCTGGCGCCCGCCTGGCCTTGGTCGTCATGGCTTGCGTCACCTCCACCTCATGAGGTGGGCATCTACATAGAAATTTCCGCTCCTCGGGAGCCAACCTAAGGAGGCCGCTCCCTCCAGAGGTCTTGATGTCGCCCGCCTCGCGAGGCTTGGCCCCTCGCGAGGGTCTTGTCTTGAAGGTGTTGTAGACGGGACATACCAGGCCGTCGATGGCGCCACGCCATGGGCCGCAGGCAGGCAAGTCTGGGTACCCCGGTTCCCAGAACGCCGACAAGTCCCGAGCATCATCTCACCATCTAAAAAAGAAGTGGCAAGCTAATATTTTGAAATTTGATTCGAATCGACTTGGTAAGGTAGACGTGGAACTCGTTCTCCCAAAATTTGAACGAACCGCTAAACACCCTCTGCTCGGTGGAATTCGCCCGAGCAAATAAATGGGACACGCGAAATTACCGGCCTACGTGGGACACGCATCAATTGGCCCGTTGTACATCGAGGGTAGGTTCGTAACTTCATCCAAGCGCGCCTTCTCCTTGGCCGAAATGACAGATGCCGAATAATTCATAAACCATGGGCGGCAACACACCCTCTCCTCGCCCGAAATCGCTCGCGCCGGCTATTTCAAAACACGCCCTCCTCGCCCGAAATCGCTCGCGCCGACTATTTCAAAACACGCCCTCATCGCCCGAAATCGCTCGCGCCCACTATTTCAAAACATGCTCTCCTCGCCCGAAATCACCTGCGCCCACTATTTCAAAACACGCCCTCCTCGCCCGAAATTGCTCGCGCCCACTATTTGGGAGAAGCAAAGTTACTCTACTATCCCCGACCCTCAGTACACAGACCCAAGCCTAGAAGCCTAAAGGCAGGGGTAGAACTGTAACTCCCCCCACATTTTAGACAAATGCGTCCGTAAGACATGGTTCCCCCTCCCAATTCCCCATTCATACATCGTGGGCGCCAAATCACCTTCTCCCCGGAAGCTCCCTTCTCCCCAGCCGCGAAACCTCAGCCCCTCCTCCATGGCGCCCCCCACCGCACCAAATTCACCGCCGCCCTCCTCCCCAATGCTGGAGACGCTGTCCGTTTGCCGTCGTGCACTGGGCCGTGTGCCTCTTACTCCGTGCTACCAGAGCTGCCTCGACGACGGCCGCGTGAACCGTACCGGAGCCGATTCATCCCCGCCGTCGTGCACGGCACCGGAGCGGCTCCAACTTCGGATGCGTCCAGGGCCCCGGTGCTGCTTCCCCGTAGCCGTCGACCGTCGCACCATCTCTGCTTTCCTGTCGCCGGTAGCCACCGCAATCGCGCCGGCCTCACCGACTCGGCAGCTGGAGCTACCTACTTCACCGGGCTGCAAGATAGGTCGTACACTCATCTTAAATCACTTTATTTGCATTTCAGTTGTCTAAATTTTTATTCTGGGCCAACCGATTCCCAATGGGAAGCAGCACCCCTCGAGGCGGCGGAGCTCCTAGGCTGCCGGTTGGCTGGTGTCTAACGTAAGGGTGCAGGGGCGCAAGTTCACAGCGGAAGCAGCGCTTAGGTGGCTATCTTAGAGTTGCGTGGGTTGAAGGTACTACCGCCGCCGAATCTGGATGACGGCGAGTCTTTGTGGATTAGCCGGGGGCGGCGCAACCATGGCTGTGCGATGGGGCAGGGAGCGGGGTTTTGGTCGGAGCTCTAGCGGCCAGGGACGGCGGAGGTAGGCTGCTCTGCCGGTGGTCGCTGGCTCTTCTGGGAAGATTCTGAACAGTGTCAGCCGGGAGGCACAAGACGGCCATCAAGCCATCCGGCGTAGATCGGACAGTACCAAAATAAAATAAAATCGTGTGACCCCAATTTAGTTTTCAGTCAACAGACGTGTGACCACTCTCGTACCTTACTGTTGATCTCCTAGGGTATTTCTTCAGATCAGAGATATGTGTCATTCTTAACATTTTGCGTTTTCTGCATCTTCAGCCACACCGACTTCCTTCTCACTGCAGCTGCTCCAACAAGGGAAGCATACACCAGAAGGGAGCTATAGTCCCCAGTCAACAGTTGCCTGCATCGAATGTGCGTGCCCGACATGGACAGCCACAACAACTGCAGGGCCATTGACAAGTCAGCACATGATGCTCACTCCTATGGATGGCGGCCAGATAGGTTGTACCCTCATCTTACATGTGTGCAACATTTATGGCTTTGTTATTCATCTAAGCATGGAAAATAGATTATCGCATTTCACTGTATATTCATGCTGATCTCTTAAGAGTATTGATCAGGAGTTAACGTTGTTCCATAGTTCAGATAAGAGACTTGTTCTTTAGGTAACGTTGTTCCATAGTTATCATCCATCAGCCAATGTTATCCCACAGACTGGTGATTATACCACTTCTAGTTTTACCTATGTTGTTCTTTAATACTTTTGTGTGCCATCTAGTTAATCTCGAGTACAAATGATACATACTCTGTAGCTTTCATCTGTGTTCTCCCTTTAGTTTTTGAGACCTGTTGCTGCTAGTTAAACCCAGTCCTACTATTTATGTCGTCTCCTACAGGCACTCATTACATAAATCTAACTACTAGTTATCTTCCATGCATGTCAGATATAATTACACACACTGATATCTCCACAAGAACCTCCAGGAGCAATGTAACGGCCAACAAACTTGACGTCAATGATACCCAATATGATGGAACATGTAAAGGCAGTTCTTCAGAAGACTTGCAGAAAGATGCCGAATCCTATTCACCCCACAAGGTCCTTGCTCTAACTTGGCCCGTGATATGGGTACAACATGCATATAATGTCCTAGAGTGCATCTACTCTGTTGCAATGCCATGTGCTTAGCCTGCTGATCATGCATGTAAATATGTCATGCCTTCCTGTTTTTCAGTACCTATTCCATTCATGATAACATATTTTCAAATTCAAGTACTTTCATTCTACTCTGTCGCAATGCCATCTGCTTAGTCTGGACATCATGCTTCTGAATATGTTATGCATTGTTATTCATCAATATGTACTTCATCTGTCTACCATACCATGTTTTTTTACATTGAAGTGTTGTTCTAGTGGTCTGTTGCAATGCCATCTTAGTTTCCCAATCATACACGCAAATGTTGCCTTAGTGTTTTTCTGTATGTATTCTGCTATCATACAGTTTTACATTCAACTAGTGTTTTTTTACTCTGTTGTCCTGTCGTGTCCCTAGCTCTTACATCATACTTCCACCGTCCGGATTACATGTCGCAGAAATGGATAAAAATGGATGTATCTAGAACTGAAATACGCCTAGACACATCCATTTATTTCCGGATGGAGGGAATACATGTCAATATGTCATGCCTTTCTATTCTTCAGTACCTATTCCATCTCTCTACCGTAGCATGTTTTATAACTGAAGCACCATTCTTCTATATAAGGCATGCAAGGGGAAGACGGCTATGTTAGAATCTGAAGGGTTACAAACAAGGTCTTTGCAAAAGATCAAAATGCCAGGAGATAGTAAACCAACTCCAGTGTTCATAGATACTTCTCCACCACAGAGAAACCCAACTCCTACTGATAATAAGCAGATTCAAGTGGCCAAAGAACTAGTCCACTCCAGTCCAGCAAAAATATGTCAACTCCATTCTAAAAAGCGTGTGCGTAACCTCACATCATGAAATTTTATAGCATTCAGATCATATTTTCTACATGTTTCTTACCCATCTCTCTTTTAGAAAATAAGCTTAAAGGATATAAGACTTTCTAAACTGGGATCATGTTCGAGGAAAGTATCTTGCGGGAATTCTCTGTGCTCCAATGCTGATGTAAGTACCTATTGTATATCACTAAATTTTTACATCAGCATGTATTTTGTTAATCGGCGTGAATCCAACCTTTATCTGATCTAAATTTACTTGTAGCAAAATGTATAATTAAAGGCAACAATGTTGATTTTTGTACGGAAAACTGCCTGGTAGTTTTGCATACTGAGTTGCATGAGTGTACTATCTCATATCATGCACATTACTAAATTGTAGTGTTGTTCTGGTTGCCCAATCATTCATTGTGTCAATGTTGCTTTCCTATTACCTTACCTGGCTGATGATAGCTGTGCCATATTGTGTTAATTTGATGTAGGCTGGTGTGGTCTAGTTGCCCAAACGTTCGTTGTGTCAATGTTGCTTTCCTATTATCTGACCTGGCCAATGATAGCAATGCTAGTGTGTTAATTTGGTGCAGGCTGCTAAAGATAAGATGACAAACTCTGAAAACAGCAAGGCAACCCCATTGTTTCTTTTCAATAAATCTAGGCCAGGTAATATGGCAATAACTCTTGATTAATCTGTTCGGTTCCCCTCCTAATTTATGTTATGATGCAGTGGTCAAGACACTCTCCACTATCAATAATACAAGCCTGCCAAAATCGCCATATGAATCTGTTGAGTTTCCTCTGTCTCGAATCCTACAAAAAAAATGTATGTTTGTGAACGAATTACTGGCTGAAGCAATCATGGAAATCATGGAGGAATCAGAGGTGCACATTCTTGCGCAACAACAACTGATCAATGTTTTCAGAGGCAGTGTAGGAAAGAAGGAAGAACTTGCTCACATGCTTATGGGCATCTTCCGCGCAGAGGTTGCAGATTGTGAGGTTGTAGACCGTTAAGTTCTGCTGATTTATTTGCAGTGGCATCAATCTTTGATTGCCCAGTGGATGTAATTTCCTGTAATATATGCTGGATGTGCAACATTTTTCCTTGTATGCCGTACGTTTGCTTAGAGCGCCTCGCATTCCAGCTAACTGGTCGCTAGGAAGGCAAAAAAGCAGTGAAATTATTAGTTAGCACGAACAGTCGTGGGCCCTATATGAAGGAAGCGGCCCACTGCCCTTAATGGGCTCACATGGGCCAAAATTCTCATAGGCCTTTGATTGATCGGTTTTTGTCCTGTCCATAATTGCTCGTCGTAATGGGCTCAATTTATAGCTGGGCTGGAATCGACGTTATCTAATTGGGCCTATTGACATGTTCGAACTTTAGCGGGCCCATTAAGTTAATGGGCCGTAGTCAGGCTGAAAGCACTATTGGGCCGCTATAATTGAAAAAAGCCAACAGTTAATGCTCGGCAATGTTACCTCCCGGGTCGTTAACAGGCCGACATCGAAGCGGGCAATAAGTGGGCCCATTCGACTTCACGGGCCGTTAACAGGCTGATACTAAGGCCGGGCTATATATGGCCCAACTGTATTTTGGGCCTTTAGCAGGCCAAAAGAGACAGCGGGCTCGTACTGGACCATGAAGAGCATGGTCCGCTAAGAGGCCGAAAGTCAGGTCGGACTTTATATGGCCCAACTGTGTTGTGGGCCTTTAGCAGGCTGAAAGAGAAACTAGGCTGGTATTCGTCATGAAGAGGATGGTCCGTTAAGAGGCCAAAACTCAGGTCCGACTGCAAATGGCCCAACCTATTTATGGGCCGTTAACGGGCTGAAAGACACACCGGGCTGGAAATTGGCCCAACACTTAAATGGGTCGCTAAAAGGCCGAAAGACGTACATCCTGAAAATTGGCCCATCCCTTGAATGGGCCGTTAACAGGCCGAAACCACATGGGGCCGATATTGAGCCCAAATATATAGCGGGCTGCTAAAGGGCTCGAACTGACGATGGGCTGCAATGGTGTCAAATAGATAACGGGCCGTTGACGGGCCGAATTGGCACATATCATATGGGCCGTGGGCTTAAATGGACCAGACACAAGTAGGCCCTATATGGGCCGGCTTGCTAATTTTAACTGGGCCATCCTCTTTCACCTAAATGGGCCACTGTTGGGCCTTGCCACGTGCCAACGTATCATAGGCCCCTCCCGTACAATGGGTGGATGGCATTTGTCCCAACGCTGAGCCGACACGTGGATCCTCCGGCGAATGGGAATTTTACACGTGGAAAATCCCCATTGGTCGGGGCTGTTAACGGGTAATCGGCTCCAAACCGGAACCCGATAGATTAACGGCGACCTGTTACAGTGGATGCCACATGTTGGTTACCCTTGACGAAAACATACCATGACGCGCCATTTATCGTCACGGAAGTGGACACTTCCGTGATGATAATTTTGGTATTGTCATGGAACACTTCTACGACAGCACAGGTATGACTATCTTGATTCTGTCATAAAATTGTCATGGATGTACATGCATGACAAAAAATGTGACCTACTGTGACAAACACATATCATCACGGAAGTGGTTTTTTTGTAGTGATGAGTTCCAACAAGCTGAGAAGAGAGACCTCTACGGGCCAAGCTATGGAAGATCACGTGCACTGAAGGCCAAGGCAATTTCCTCATCTGAAGGGGAAGACTCTGACAATAGCCTTGGTGATCTTGAAGAGCTAAGTTAGGAGCTAGCAATGCTCATGAGGAAATTCCAGAAGTTCTCAAGACGTGGACGTTTTGGAAAATCTTCAAGAGGTGATGACTTGAGATCAGATTCTTCATCCCGTGACTACAAGAAGAGGACTTGCCACAAATGCAAGAAGCCCGGTCACTACATGGTTGATTGTCCTCAGTGGCTAAAGGAATCAAAGAAGAAGAAGAAGAAGTATAATGATGACAGTTCAGATGACTAGTAAAAAAAAAATCTTCAAAGTCCTCATCGTCAAAATCTTCAAAGTCTTCATCTCACAAGAAGAGCAGTTCCAGAAAGGCTAGGGCATTCATTGGCAAGGAAATGGACTCTGAAGCTAAATATGAAGAAAATGAGGAAGAGGAGGAATCTGAGGAGTTAGACTCTGGTGTGGCGAGCCTAGCTCTCGCTACTGCTTTCGTCGGCAAGCCCATCTTCAACTGTGAAGAAAATGGCAACTCTAACACTGTTGACGATGGCAACGATGACGTCACTCCCACCTATTGCTTCATGGCAAAAGGTGCCAAGTTACTAAAATATCCCTCCTCCAAATCTAGTGAAGATGAATCTGATGAAAACCTCAAACCTAGCTATTCCAAGCTTGCTAATATTGCCACTAAACAACAAAAGGCTTTGGAAAGGGTTCAGAATTTGCTAGACAAAAGCGATGACCTGTTAGGTGAGGAAATGGATCGAACTCAAACTCTGACTGATGATCTTCAATGACTTCAGTCCAAGTTTGATAACCTTCAAGGTCGTCATGAAACTCTCTTAGCCGATTATGAGAAGCTTTCTTATGAATTTCTTCAAAGAAAGCAAGATCTTGAGAAACTAAGGGTGAGTCATGATGATCTACAACGGGAAAATGATTCTTTGCTTGCTCAACAGATCAGTTCCGCTCAGGAAGAATTTATTCCACCATGTTTGAAATGCATCAAACGTGAATCTACTAATTCTTCACCTGAAAGTTCAAATGCTTCTATTGCTGTAACTTCTTCAACTATTTCTGTGGTCACAAATTCCTCATCTGGGGATACCACTAGTATCACTGACGATAATGCAGGGTTGAAGGAATTTTATGTGACAGGCATGTACAAAAGCCTCAAAGGGCATTAAGCTCTTTCTGATGTGCTTAAAAAGCAGATCTTGAATAGGAACCCTAGGAAAGAGGGTATTGCATTTGAGAGGAAACTCAATGCCGATGGAACCTACTAGAAACCTGAGCAGTATCCCAAAACCACATGGGTTGCTGCAAAAGGACCTCCCATAGATCCATCTACTTTATCTGGATTTACATGTGAATCTTCATATTCATCTGATGAGTCATTTGACTCCAACTATAAACTGTTCAAAAATCAGAATGGTGAAGTATTTTGCTAGATATGTTGGAACTAACTGCAGGAACGGAACCCCTATGAAGAAAATTTGGGTTCCCAAAAGGTGCCTTGAAAGTCTTAAGGTGAATGTCCTCATGACACCACCTGTGAAGAACAGGAACCCCAGATCAAATTCCTCATATGGATCAAAGTCCTCACATGGATCAAATTCTTCATATTGATCAAATTCCTCCTATGATCATCATCGTGCTAATGCATCTGTCTCGCAAGGAAAATCTAAGGGTCATGAGTATGTGCATTATTCTTCAAATCATTATGTTCATAAGTCCTCGAAGAATTTCTCTGCCTACTCATATGCATACTCTAACCCCTCCTCTATGAAATGAAGTGCACTGGCTTCAATGCAACCTTTCTCATATGGAGCTCTCAGAATGATGAACTCTTTGCCACCCCTCCAGATGTGGGTGGTGAAGAAAAAGAACTAATGTCTTATGCAAGGTCAGGTCTCCAGACGAACTTGAACGTCTGAAGAATTTGCTGGAGACCTGAGAATGCTTGAAAGGACGCAAGCTAATCATGAAGAAATGAATTACTCATTTCTCATGTCCTTATATTGCTGTATGTGTTGTACTACTTGATGAAATTTAATCTGACGAATTTGATGTCATATTCTTCACTCTGAAGTACATGAGTTCGTAAGATGCACTAATTCGTCTGTAGGATGAATCTCTTAAAGCCACTGAGTGGGCCCTCGACAGTGGATGTACAAATCACATGACTGGTGACAAGAACTTACTGATGGACTCTGCACTATCTCCATCGCATCTGAAGCATATTACCTACGCTGACAAAGGAAAACGCAAGGTGTTGGGTCTAGGTAGGGTTGCAATCTCAAAGTATTGACACATGGACAAAGTCATGCTTGTCGAGTCCCTCGGATTCAACCTCATGTCTGTCTCAATGCTTTGAGATCTTGATATGGTTGTCATCTTTGGCAAATATCATTGCATAGTACTCATGGAATCTTGCAAATCCATAATCTTCGAAGGCTTTAGGAGAGGAGACTTGTATATTGTTGATTTCTCTGCAGGACCACAGCCTGCCACATGTCTACTTGCAAAAGCTTCAGAAGTCTGGCTATGGCATCAACGACTTGGCCATGCTGGCATGAGGAACCTGCACACACTTGTGAAGAAGAAGCATGTCATCAGCATCGAGGGTGTCAAATTCATCAAAGATCATCTTTGTGGGGCTTGTGAGTCTGGAAAGATGACCAGATCCAAGCATCCCTCGAAGACTATCATGACTACCTCTCGTCCTTTTTAATTGCTTCACATGGACCTCTTTGGCCCCACTCATTATGCCACACTAACAAATGCAGCATCTCTATATGGCTTTGTCATTGTTGATGACTATTCTCGTTACACATGGGTGCATATCATCACTTACAAAACCAAAGTGCAGGATGTCTTCAAACGATTTTCCTCAAGGGCCTCAACGAATTTCGGTGTGAAGATCAAGCATATCCGGAGTGACAATGGGACCGAGTTCAAGAACACTGGCCTTGATGACTATCTTGATGAACTTGGTATTACTCATGAGTTATCTGCCCCATACACTCCTCAGCAAAATGGCGTCGTGGAGCACAAGAACAGGACTCTTGTTGAGATGGCTCGCACTATGCTTGATGAATACAAGACACCTCATCGCTTCTGGCCTGAGGCTATTGATACTGCGTGCCACATCATCAATAGGGTATATCTTCACAAATTCTTCAAGAAGACCTCATATGAGCTCCTCACTGACAAGAAACCCAATGTGAGTTATTTCAAAGTCTTCAGTGCTAAATGTTGGATTAGAGATCCTCATCACAACTCTAAATTTGCACCGAAAGCACATGAGAGCTTTATGCTTGGTTACGGAAAGGGCTCGCACACCTACGGAGTCTTCAACACCTATCACCACAAGGTTATTGAAACTGTAGATGTGCGGTTCGATGAGACTAACGGCTCGCAAAGAGAGCACCTACCTCCTGTGCAAGATGAAGTACCACCTGAGGAATCCATTAAGCTCAAGGCTAATGAGGATATCATACCCACTGAAGAACCTGCTGAAGAACTTATTCCAGATAATGAGGACAATCATGCTGGTGCTCGTGAAGAAAATGGCGCTGAGGAAACTGCTCAGCCCAATCAAAGTCGTCAACCTAGTCATCCTCGTGTGGCAAATGAAGTGCAGATTGAGAAAATCCTCGATGACATCAACGCACCAGGTCCTCTCACAAGCTCAAAAGCTTCACATTTGTCTAAATTTTGTGGGCACTTTGCTTTTGTCTCTATCACAGAGCCCACCAAAGTTGATGAGGCATTTCTGGAGCCTAAGTGGATTCAAGCAATGCAAGAGGAATTGCATCAATTCGAGCTCAACAATGTGTGGGAGCTTGTCATGCGACCAGATCCTCGCAAGCACAACATCATAGGTACCAAGTGGATCTACCGCAACAAGCAAGACGGAAATGGCCTAGTGGTGAGGAATAAGGCTCATCTTGTAGCTCAGGGATACACACAGGTTGAAGGAATTGATTTCGATGAAACTTTTGCACCTGTTGCTAGACTTGAGGCTATTCGCATATTGCTTGCTTATGCTAACCATCATAATATCATCTTATATCAAATGGATGTGAAAAGTGCATTCCTCAATAGTAAGCTTGAGGAAGAAGTATATGTTGCTCAACCCCCAGGTTTTGAAGATCCTAAAAATCCTGACAAAGTCTTCAGACTCAACAAGGCCCTCTATGGCCTCAAGCAGGCCCCTCGGGCATGGTATGACACACTGAAGTAATTCATCGTGAAGAAAGGCTTCAAACCCGATTCACTTGACCCTACTCTTTTCACAAAAACTTATGATGATGAATTATTTTTGTGCCAAATATATGTGGACGATATTATTTTTGGCTTTACTGATGAATGTTACAGTGACGAATTTGGATACATGATGCGTGAAGAATATCAAATGTCTATGATGGGAGAACTGAAATTCTTCTCAGGTCTTCAAATTCCTCAACAATGCAATGGCATCTTCATATCTCAAGAGAAATACCTCAAAGATGTACTGAGGAAATTCGGCATGCAAGATTGCAAAGGCGTCAAAATGCCTATGCCAACAAATGGCCATCTCTGCACTGATGAAAATGGTAATGACTTCGATCAAAAGGTATACCACTCCATGATTGGCTCTTTATTGTATCTATGTGCATCTAGGCCAGATATTATGCTTAGTGTTTGCATGTGTGCCCGTTTTCAAGCTACACCAAAGGAATCACACCACAAGGGTGTAAAACATATTCTTCGATATCTAGCTCACACTCCAACACTTGGACTATGGTATCCCAAGGGCTTGGCTTTTGATCTCATTGGATATTCTGACTCTGACTATGCCGGTGATCGGGTGGATCGCAAGTCAACATCAGGCACATGCCATTTCCTCGGACGATCCATAGTATGTTGGTCCTCGAACAAGCAGAACTGCGTATCACTGTCTACTGCTGCAGCTGAGTACATTGCTGCTGGTTCTTGCTGTGCTCAATTGTTGTGGATGAAACAAACCCTCAAGGATTATGGCATCAGTGAGAAGAACGTGCCTCTTTACTATGACAATGAGAGTGCCATCAAGATTGCTCACAACCCAGTTCAGCACTCGAAGACAAAGCACATCTAGATTCATCATAATTTTCTTCGAGATCATGTGTTGAAGGGCGATATCTCCATCGACCACGTGAAGACTGAAGAACAACTGGCGGATATCTTCACAAAGCCCTTGGATGAAAACAGATTTTGCAAGTTGCGGTGTGAGCTAAATATCTTAGAATCTTCAAGTGTTCTTTGAAAAGACACACATCCTAACACTTATGCAAAATTGATGACTTTGATGTGCAACATGCGAAGTAACATTTTTCTTCAATCAATGAAGACTAACACTCTAAGTGTGAAGAAATTAATGAAGAACCTGATTCTCAGAGCCTAGGACAATTGTACGCGGTGTCTGAAATCATCATTCTTATACGGTGGGTCATGCCACCAACAAAAGTTGAAAATCTTCAAAATTGAATTTTCATCATTTTGCAAATTATTCAAAATTTTAAATTCTTCAAGTTTGCAATTTCTTCAAACTTTTTGACTGGTATTCTTCATTGACTATATATATATATATGTGTGTGTGTGTGTGTGTGTGTGTGTGTGTGTGTTTGAGTTTTCAATGTCCTCAACAGCACTCACTTATTGCTAATTCTTCAAGTTGATTTTCCTCTAAGTGAGTGTAATCGGACCCATTCCCCCTCTATGCTAAACTCAACCCAGTCTGTTCACAAATTCTCCATGTGCGTTCTATTTGAAACCCATTCAAAGTCTTCACTGTGTCATTGATAGCTGAAGAATTTGCGAACGAAACATTAAAAATTTCATATCTGAATTTTTGGCAGTTGCCGCTCAAACCGTTCCACTTCCAACAATGGATTATTTTACTCACCCACGATCCCCCACGATCTCCACCTCTCAGTACGTGGGTGACACATGTCGATAGGCTAGCAAGGGTCAGGGCATGTTCGTCCAAATTCTTCGGGCGAACAATTTTCACTTCGGCTATAAATACCCCTTCCCTTCCTCAGACCTCATTTACTCCGCTCGACTGCATCTCCCCTCGCTTGAGCTCTGACCTAGCACCGCCGCTGAACTCCATCGTCGCCGGTGAGGAAGAGCTTCACTGCCTCGACCTCATCGCCGTCGTACTCACGTCGGCCGTCGAAAACTTCACTCCGCCGCCGCCGTAGCTGTCTCCCTCCGCCGAGTTAGGGCGTGGGAGATCTGGACAGACGAACTTCCCACTTCTAACTCCCAGTTCGTCGTGTTCTTCATCAAGGGTAATTAAAATCTAATTTTACTGCCATATTTTGATTCGCATGATTTTCACAAAATCCTCAAAAGGTGTTTATTCTTCAACAATCTACTCCTTAAACACCACAATGCTTCTTTTCTTTGATTTATTTCTCTAAGCTATGATTTTCCTCAAGATTCCTTAGTTGTGTGGATTTTCTAATCTGTACAACTTTGGAACCTGAGTCAAGAACGCTTAGTGAAATTCCTCAAGACATCTATGGTCAAATTCCTCCACTTGATACTTTTTGAAAAATTTCTGAGAACGCATATGACCTCTCCAAATTCTTCGCACCTATACTCTGTTCACAGGTACAAAAATTTCTGTTGATGAATCTCCAGGTTCTCATCAACTTAACTCATTTGCAGTGTTCCCCAAAGAAAAATTGCATACCTCAGAATCTTCAAAAGTTCAAAATCCTCAAGTGAGGAAAATGGCAGATGGGAAAAGAACTCAGAAATGAGGAAAAAGGCCAGAGACAAACACAACATTTGAGATCCCTAAGGATATCTATGATGAATATTGCACACCAGATGAAGAAACTTATGGGAAAGAAAACAAGAATCAGCGCAAAGTGCGCATTCAGAGGATTGAGAGGAGATGGGTGAAGGAATGGAAGGAATATCGTTATGTTACTCCCAAGTACATGAAGAAATTCGCTGTAAATCCTCCTTGCCCAAGACCTCCTCTAGCTGCTGGCCAACGAGCTGATCCTACCATCGTCAAGCGTGGTGAGGAATTTCCAAAAGAATGGGCCAAGCACCAAGCGAAGCTCCAAAAAACTACAGCTGAAGCAGTGAGGAAATTCAATGAGGATTCTCAAGCTGCTGCTGCTGAGGCCTCTACCAGTAGAGCTGCACAAAAGAAGGCCATTCTGAAGAAGACAGTTGTGAAGACAAAATATTCAAGCTCAATGCCCTCGGGCGAAGTTCCTCAACAGCAAAGCCCTCAGAGCAAATACCTCAGGCAACTTCCTCAAAGGCAGCGCCAACTTCTTCTGTCACTGCAAAATGCTCAGCTGCTGCCACAAAGTCCTCGACACATGTGCATCTTGCAACGTGTCAGCAGACTGCTGGTTTTTCAATTGCTTCAGGAGCATCTGCAACTTCCTCAGCTCAACCACAATCCTCAAGTGGTCCAACTGTGGCACCCCGGCTCAGAGAAACCGGAACGCCCTGTATTCCAGCTAAGAGACAAGTCTTCTGGAATACGGCACTGTTGGCATAGAACAAATCAGCTCTTTATTGCTATGAATAAGGTTACAAGGGTACATGGATTACATCAGTGCGGCAATACTACGCCTGCCCAGGGTAGCTCTATGCTAACAGCGGAACAATCCGAGGAAGCGGAGTATCCTTGGCAGCGGAACAACGACGGCGGTGGTGAACTCCACTCCGCAGGGACTCTGGCTAGAACACGTATCCTAGCTCGCAAACTCGGAATCCTTGACAAGCAATCATGGCATGACCTACAAACTGGCATGACACGCCAGGTGAGTACTTTGAATGTACTCGCAAGCTCACAACAACCAAAGCAGTCAAGACAAGCAATAGCATGGCACTTACAGGTTAAGTAGGTGTAAACATGATGATGCTAGAACAATATAAGCATGGCATGGCATATACTACATGCAACAGGTTGCAACTTACTCTCTCGTGAGGTTACCCCGTAACCCTCACCTATAAGAACTTACCACCGAGTGTGCCACATGATGACCTCGGGACCAACCAAACTTGGTATTACAATACCGTAGTGATACAAGGAGCTTGGTCTTTACCGAGATCACCACATAACACCAAACCATGGTGATCCTCTCGTGATCACGATCAACCAACATCGGTATCCTCGATACCACGGTGATCCTCTCGCGATCACATAAAGATCAACCAACTTCTTTCACATCGAACCGGGTTGTTATAAACAAGATTATTATACTGTTGACCCATAGTGTGTCCTACTATGAACTGTGCCCATATCCGAGGACACGTCTATCGATAGATTACACACTCTGCAGAGGTTAGTACACTGTACCCACACCACGGAACTCATGGCCTCGTGCTCCCATTCGTGTGGACCAACGATGTTCCGACAAAACCCAATCTATTGCATGACACTCTCCCGGCCACTCCGACAAACTCCCCTTTGGGCTATGTCATGGGTGACCCTTGTGTCCTTCCGACACCTGCCACCATCGTGGCCAAACAAAACTATCCCAAACGGGGGCCTGGATCCAATAACTCAACTGGGTTCACAAGGTTATAGCCGCCTACCTGATCAGGGTAGCACGCACTCATAACCTTCCCTAGTTGGAGGTACCGGCGAGAGGCATGACAATAGACCGAATTAGGGCTGCCCCATCCCAACAAGTGTGGTTGCACTGGTGAGCTCGATTTGGTCCGCACTATGACTCAGCCAACAGGTGTTCAAGTTTAATTAACATCCGGTTAAATTTGAATGCTGATGTGCTGAGTCATGATAACAGGATGAACCATAACAACTCATAAAGAAACATGAAGATATGTCATCATCTTAGCATGAACTACTGCCAGTATTAACCATGAGCATAATGCTACCAACGACTACTTGATAACTAGCAAGATGCACATGGACAGAATGTAAAGATAAGCATAGAACATGAGCATATACAGTATTTTCAGACAGAATAATATGCACACATTAAACTACAATACAAGTAGGAAACCATAGCTACTGCAAGTCCGTCATGCAAGTGGCAGTCGTGGTTTGCCTGGGTACGAGGGATCCACCGGGGAGAAGTGCGGAGAATCCGCGAAAACAGTCACCGGAAACAGTTCTCTTTCGGAGGGGCTGTTTACGGCCAAGGGCAAAATGGTCATTTCCACTATGGAGACATATGATGAAAGTGGTACCAACATGACGGGCTGGAAGACGTGGGCTTTGCATTCACCTCGATCGGAGTTACGGTTGAAGAGATGTGAGGGTTTGAAGGACAGGGACCTTTCTGTAAAAATTGATTACTTTTGGGTCCCTGGCTATATTCTGGAAAAGAATAAATCGTATTATGCTTCTTCGGGCTACCTTGGGCCAGAACTGGCTGCTGCCGCCGCTGCAACTGGGCCGGCCCAATAGCCGCTGCCTCCTTTAAAAAAAATGGAGGAGAGGCTGGGCCACTGCCGACCCTGGCCCGCTGGCCAATCTCCTTCCTCCTCCCGCTCCTGCACGCACCGGCCGAGAGGGGAGCTCGCCCCGACGATGATCGCCGGCGACTCCGGCCACCGTAGGGGGACGTCCGACCTACCAAAATGCTCAGCGGAGCGAGCCGCATCGATGGGTGGAGGTCTCCATCGCCGGGGAGCTCCGGAACGGTGGTGGTGCTGGCTGCGGCGGACGGCGGCTCGGCCGGAGTTGGGCATGGTGCTCCGGCCAGCAAAAGGAGGGGGCGAGCTACTGGGAGGGTCCAAAATGCTGGTGGATGCTCAAGGTGGAGGTTAGAGGGAGAGGGAGGCTTGAACTCGACAGAATTTACGAGGAGGGCCGCGGCGGCCATGGCGGTGATTGAGGATGAGGAGGGGCTCTGGGGCTCGGGGAAGGGGCTAGGGAGGGGTATTCAAGGGTGGTGAATGCGATGGTGAGCTCAGAATGGCTCGGGGAGGCCTATTTATAGACGAGCGACGGAGAGGGCCGAGCACCGCCGCGGCGACGCGTGTGCCGGCGTCTCGGAGGTTCGGGAGCTCGCCTAGAGAGCGAGAGAGGGTTCCAGGGAGGTCTTGGAGGGGCTGAGAGGGTTCAGGCGAAGTCTGGAGAGCTCGGGAGGGCTCGGTCGAATAGACTCGACGGCGGCAGAGTACGGGCACGGCGGCTACACCGTGATGGAGGGGACGGGAGAGGGGGAAGCTTATCTAGGGAGGAAGACGACGATGTGGGGAAGCTGTTCGACATGATGATACGCGCGAAAACAATGAGCAGGGGAGGGGCCCGAGCTGACAAGCACGCAGCTCGCGTCCATGGCATGCCAGGGCGGCGGTTACCGCGTGGACGCGGCGTTGCCACGTGTTCTGGTCAACCCCACCATGTCAACTCGATCGGTCATTCAACAGATGAGGTCAAGAAGGAAAGAAATGAGCATAGTGGCACATGAGTTGACCACAGCTTGCAGGTTTTGCCTGGAACAGGAAGGTTTTTGTGCCGTGGTGAGGAAGGCTCAACTGGAGATTGGCTCTGATCTTTGGCATGTTGTGATCATACACTAAGATGAGTCTTGTGGCCAAGTTTCAGCCCAAATGGAGGAGTTTAGCTAGCACTTGCAGTTCAAATGACCACACTATCCAGAATTGCCAATCTTGAAGTGGCACTCATATACTGGCTTGGATTGAGCTAAAATTTGGAGGAGGCTAGTTATTTAGACATATGAAGACACTGTATAAATTTCATACCATTTGGAAAAACCAAAATGGTACTTCCTTCACACAGCATCCCACTAGACAGAATTTTAGAAAAATAACTGAGGATAAATGGCTAGATGAAATGAGCCCAAATTTGTTGGAGACGTGTTATATGGGTGGGAGAATGATCTGGTAAATTTTTAGCAATTATGAAACAATATAAAATATAGTTGCTTCACAACAGGAAAATATGACCAGAAGCCAAGATTTGATGCTGTGATCATATAGATGATGGGATGATGCTCAAATCTTGTGGACAGTGTTAATTTGAGCATATGAATATGCTTGCGAAATTTCAACTCAATTGGATGAACCTAGATAGTACTTCCTTCATTAAGCTTCCAGCTGACCAGAAACTTTGGAAATTAGCCAAGAAATATTTACTAGCCAAATTGAGTTGAATTTTGTCATGAGGCAATGATATGGATAGGAAAGAATGCCCAAAAAGTTTGAGAGCAAGCAAGCAAATATAAAAGGTACTTGCTTCTCAACTGGACCGCTAGGGCAGAATCAGAAAAGGAATATTGGTGGAATATTTTTGAACATGGCAAGGAAGGTTTTGACATATCTGAGGAAGATATCACCCAAACAATTTATGAGAATTATTTGGGAATCTTTGGAATGATGGAAATGTGGGTTGCTTCACAACCCAGGGCAGACAGGGTTATTCCTTAAATAGAAAAAGGAATATTCCCAAGAAAAAGAATATTGGATTGGGTCCAAGATGGAAATGGAAAGGTCTTGAGATGGTTTTGAGATTGACAAGCCACTTGGGAGAGGAATCAAGGGTGATCTCTCCAGGTTTCAAGACCACTAAGCCACAGAAAAGCAAATCCAAACCAAAATCAAAAGAAAAAGAAAATGGGAAAAATCCAGGGTGTTACACCAACTCTGCTGAAGGTCAAGTCCATAGCTGGACGTGGAAAGAGGCCAACTCCTCACAAGAAACAAGTGGCTTTTCAGGTTCCATCTGATGATGATGAAGCTGATGATGACGAACTTACTGAAATCATCAGATATAGACAAGAAAAGGCTGCAAGAGCCAAAGGCAGCTCTATGCCTCTTATGCTGGATCTGAAGAAGATCCTCGACTTCATTTATATTTGGCACAAGGATCCAAATACTCTGCTCCCTGACCTTTGACTCCTGGACAGAGTCACATGTAGACCGCCTTCATAGGCGAAGAAAAATGGAAATTTGAGAAGGCCAGGCGAGTCAAGAAGGACCAGTACAAGAAAGAATGTTTTCTGAGGAACAACGTTCTCACTTTGTCTCCTGAAGAACTTGTCAGAGTTCAGAAGGAAATCAGAGTCCTTAGTGACAAATTTGACCGATATCATGCTGATTGGCTAGGAGGCAAGGTCAGATTTGTTAACATCGCCAAGAACCTCAAGGTAAATGTTGCAGCTCCATCAGAACAACATATTCATCAGGCTGAAGATTCTGTTCAGCCTGCTGAAGAAAATGCAAGCGCAGCTGAAGAAATTCAAGCTGCTGAAGAAGCAACCAAGGCAGCTGAAGAAATTTGAAAGTGCGTTATATCGACTAGAGGGGGGTGAATAGGCAATTTTTACAAATTCGTCACTGAGGTAATACTACTTGAGGAATTTGCTAAGTGACGAACTACAAGCAGCGGAATAAGTACTCAGTTACATGCATAACAAAGCAGTAGCATAGTCATCATGATGAAATGAAACATACACAGAGCATAGGTAGCATGTAAACATGATAAGCAGGATAAAGACAAAGAGACTGAAGAAATAGGATTGAGAAAATTGAGAAAGTCTTCAGTCAAAGTCTTCAAACAGTACCAATCAAGTACACAGTAGCTATGCGAGGAAATGAAAGGGGTTGAGGAAATAGAACCAGTAGCTTGGTGAAGACAGTGATTTGGTAGACCAGTTCCAACTGATGTGACCGTTGTACGTCTGGTTGGAGCGGCTAGGTATTTAAACCTGAGGACACACATTCCTCACCGTATTCTCCTTGAGCTAATATCACACAGACCTCGCCCAATCACTCGTGGTAAGTCTTCACAGGTGACTTCCAAACCTTCACAGACTTGGTCACTCGTGGATCCATAATTCCTCTTGGATGCTCTAGACCATGACGCCTAACCGTCTGGAGGATGCACAGTCCTCAAAGGTAACAAGCGTCGGTTCCACACAGGAACAATCTCTTCAGTGATGCTCAATCACTTTGGGTTTTTGGTGTTGGGTTTGGGTTTTCCTCACTGATGATTTCCTCTCAAAGTCCTCGGAGGATGGGATGCTCTAAATGACAAGTGTCAGTTTCTCTCGGAGCAGCCAACCAGCTAGTGGTTGTTGGGGGAGGCTATTTATAGCCGGGGAGCAGCCCGACATGATAAGACATAAATGCCCTTCAATGATATGACCGTTAGGTGGATAGGATATTTTGGACTGCTGGCGCATAGCACAGCAACGGTCAGAAATTTGAGCTCTCAAATTCCTCAGGGGTATCATGTTCCTCACTTGTAGGCAATCTGCACTAGCGAATTCCTAACTCCTCAGTCAGAACAAATTCCTCAGAGAACAGAAGATCTTCGTCTCTGGTACTGAAGAACTTGACTGAACTATATGAGATTTCCATTGGCTTCACTAGAAAGGATTGGGTAGGTGTAGGATTTTGGGATGAGCATCACTTGGAAACTTTTCCTTAGATTTACCTCGACCCCCTTTAACAGTACGGCGTTTCCTATGACTCAAGAAAGGGAAAACAAAAGTCTTCTCGCTTCATAATCCTCACATCAATATCAAGTCTTCAAGGTCACACCAATTTCCTCATTTTCAAAGTCTTCAACTGAAGACATTCATTTTTAGGGGTCGACATTCATCGTAAATATCAAACTCCTCATAGACTTATAGAACCTGTGTACACTCACAAACACATTAGTCCCTTAACCTATAAGTCTTCAATACACCAAAATCACTAAGGGGCACTAGATGCACTTACAATCTCCCCCTTTTTGGTGATTGATGACAAATAGGTTAAGTTTTCAACGGGGATAAAACATATGAAGTGTAAATACTGATATTGAGGAATTTTATTGCAAGATATAGAAAAACTCCCCCTGAAGATGTGCATATTGAGGATTTTGCTTTGGATTGCAAATGCACATTGTAGAGTAATATCATGGAGATCTCCCCCTATATCTTGCAATTCATACACGCATTTAACATATGATATGAAGAATTTGAAATGCATGATGAAATATGGTGTCTGACGAAATTCAGCATGTGTGCATTAAGGTACTTGAGGAAATAAGCATGCAGAAGGCAGTTCAAAAAGAGTTAGACCACCATAGGACCTAAGTTTACAACTCATCAGAGCAAACACCTCAGAAGAGCAAGAGTTGTAACTTAACAGAAAATTAGCCCATATATAAGACCCTCTTGAAGGCTAACTCAAATTTCTCCCCCTTTGTCATCGAATGACCAAAAGGGACGAAAAATGAGGACTAACGCCCCTGAAGAATATCATCATGATGTCAATGGAGGAGCGCCAGCGTTGTTGGGGTCGTCCGTTGAGGTAGGTCCTGCCGCAGTGTCGTTCAAATCTTCAACTTCATCCTACTCGCGCGATGAAGAATATGAACTTGTGACCAGCTGAGGAACTTTGACTTTCTTGAATTTCTTCGAAGGTGGCTGAGACCAGTCAAAGTCCTGTTGAAATCCCATCTACTTGAGATCTTCATCGCCGTATAGATGAGATAATATAGCCCAAGTGCGATCGAAGATTTCCTGAGCATAGTAGTGATTTTTCTTCACAGTGTTTTGTGTGACAGTCATATTCTGAAGAATTGAGCCAAATTGCCGCTTGACCCACTTGTGATTACGATCGACCTTCTGATGAAGACTTAGAAGAAGCTCACGATCAGTCATCACTCGTGGAGCAGTGGCCTGAGGAGTTGGCTTTGAAGCTTTTGCAGCAGAATCTTCGGTTGCAGAGTCATCATTGGTGAAGATGCAGCTTTGCAAAACTGACCATCCAATGGACGAATGCCTTCATCAATGATAACAGCTTTACCTTTTCCATCAACTGAAGAAATAGTCCGCTTGAGGACTTCAATAGGAGGTAAATAGCTGAGATGATTCTGACAATCTGCCTGGTAGTGAATTGAAGACCTGGTTCTGATGAACTTCATGATCCATGGAGCATAAGGCTTCAACTCAAACGGTGACAGTGCAACATTCACCAAAGTCCTCATGAAGAAATCATGGTAGTTAATGGGAATGCCACGTATCATGTTAAACAACAGATTCTTCATGATGCCAACAACTTCCTCTTCTTCAGAGTTGTGACCTTTGATCGGACTGAGGGTTTTGGTCAGAATGCGGTAGATTGTCCTAGGCACATAAAGCAAATCCTTCACTAGGAAGGTAGTTCTTGGAGCTTAGCCTGCCTTCAAAGGCTTCATCAACACTTGCATCAGATGATTTGGAAGCTCAGGTTCTTCATACATGAGCCTGGCGCCTTCAGCAGGAGGACTGACTGGTACGGCATGAAGTAACTCAGAGGTCGGGGCTTTGAAGTGAGTGTTTTCAGTCATCCAGTCAAGCACCCACGAGTTCACATCAGCCACATTTCCATTGAGGTGCAGTGTGGCATAGAATTGAAGAATTAGCTCTTCATTCCAATCGCAGATGTTGGTGCAGAAATTCAGAAGCCTAGCTTCATGAAGAACATTCAAGACTGGCTGGAAGCAAGGAATAGACTCCATGTCAACATGAGGAAATTGACGGTGCTCAAATACCTTGTCCTTATCAAACAGGAGTGAAGAATAGAAGTTCATCTAACTGGCTGTCCAGAATCGCTTTCGACGAAGTCGTGCTGAGTCATATGGATTGAAATCCATGAAGAAATGGTGCTCAGCGAAGAACTCATCAGCCTTGAATTTTGGCCTTTTAGCATGAGGGTTTTGCTGCTTGGGCTGAAGATTAACAGTTGACATTGTCACAGCCTCTTGGTTCAGAATCTCTGGAGCTGCTGACTAAGGAATTGAAGGTTCAGGTTCTTCAGCAGCGGTATGTGTCTCCGTTTCTTCAGTAGTAGTAGCTGGAATTTCTTCAAGAATGGAAAGGAGAGATGTTTGACGTTCTTCAGATCCTGTGTGAATTTCTTTAGTTTGGACAGGGGACTGAGGACTTGGATGCAGAGGTGTGGTCACTGGTGAATTGGGGTGAAGTCTTTCCCAATAATCATCATTAAGTACAAGAGTGGTAGAACCGATATCCACGTCTTCTTCTTCCATTTCCTCAACGCCTGCCTCTTCAGCTGTGAACTGAGGCATGGGCGATGATACCAGTGGGGTTGAAGGGATATCTTCCACTTCAATTTCTTCATCCAACTGCTCTGAGGTAGCAGCAGAAGGATTTTCTTCATCTATGTCATCTGGATTGACATATTCCTCACCATAGGGAATGAGCTCCTTGGACGGTACAACAGAAATTGGAACAACATCAATTGGGTTAGTGAAGGAACTTGTCAAAGTCCTCACTTTCTTGGGAGCTGAAGACTCTGCAATCGTTGATGCTTTCCTCTTTTTCACAGCTACCTTTTCTGCAGCTTTGGTTTTCTTCACTTCTAATGCAGAAGCAAGAGATGGAGCCGGTTCAGTTTCTTCAGGCACAACATTAGTGGTTGCCCTAGCAATTTCTTCAGGAACTGGAATTTCTTCAGCAGCCCTGGTATCCACAGTTTCTTCAGCAGCCTGATTTTCATCATCTGCGCTTACATTTTCTTCAACAGACTAAGCAGAAGTATCAGCCTAAGGATTTTGTTGTTGCGATGGTGCTGCAATGTTAGGCTTGAGGGTCTTGGCAAGCTTGACAAATCTAACTTTGGCTCCTAGCCAATCGGCATAATATCTGTCAAATTAATCACTGAGGCCTTTGATCTCCTTTTGCAGAGGTACAAGTTCTTCAGGAGACATGCTCAGAACATTTTTCTTCAGAAAATGCTCTTTCTTGTACTGAGCCTTCTTGACTTGCCTTCCCTTTTCAAATTTCCATTTTTCTTCACTGATGAATGCAGCCAACATGTGACTTTGACCAGGTGTGAGGTTTAATTCAGGCAGTGGAGTGTTTGGATCTTTGTGCCAGAGATCGATGAAATCAAGGATCTTCTTCGGATCCAGTATAAGAGGCACAGAACTCCCTTTGGCTCTAGTAGCCCTTTCTTGCCTGTCTCTGATGATTTCAGCATGTTCTTCATCATCAGCTTCATCGTCATCAGACGGAACATGGAATGCCACTTGCTTCTTATGAGGACTTGGCCTTGTTCCACGTCCAGCAGTGGCCTTTTTCTTTAGCAGAGTTGGACCAGTTGAGGACCGTGGTGGAGCTGAGGAAATTGCAGATGCTCCAGAAGCAATTGAAAAGCCTGCAGTCCGTTGGCATGTTGCAAGATGCACAGGTGTTGAGGACTTAGCAGCAGCAGTTGAGGATTTTGTGGCAACGGAGGGAATTGCCACAACCCTTGAAGAAGTTGCGGAGGAATTTGCTTTGAGGGCTTTGAGGAACTTGGCCGAGAAGGCATTGCTGTTGAGGAACTCGGCTTCACAGCTGATTTCTTCGGCATGGCCTTTTTAGGCTTACCGGTAGAGGCCTCAGCAGCAGCAGCAGAATCTTCATTGAATTTCTTCACAGCTTCTTTTGCCACTTTAGCCAATTTGGCTTGACGCTTAGCCCATTCTTTGGGAAATTCCTCACCGCGCCTGATGCTTGAGGGATCAGCTTCTTGGCCAGGTGCCAATGGAGGTCTTGGACATGGAGGGTTTACAGCGAATTTCTTCATGTACTTTGGAGTGACGTATCGGTATTCCCTCCATTCCTTAGCCCATCTTCTTTCAATCCTCTGTATGCGCACTTTGTGCAGATTTTTGTTCTCTTTGACATATTTTGCTTCATCAGGTGTGCAATATTCATCATATATGTCTTCAGGGATCTCAAAAGCAGTGTTTGTTTCAGGCCTCTTGCCTCCCTTCTGAGGTCTCTCCCATCAGCCATTTTCCTCACTTGAGGATTTTGAATAATGGATGTTTCTGAGGAAGTATGCAACTTATCTTCGAGGAACACTGCAAGTGAATTAAGTTGATGAGAACCTAGTGATTCAGCAGCAGACATTTTGTACCTCTGAACAGAGTATAGGTGTGAAGAATTTGGAGAGGTCATATGCGTTCTCAGAATTTTTTCAAAAAGTATCAAGATGAGGAATTTGACCATAGGTGTCTTGAGGAATTTCACTAAGCATTCTTGACTTAGGTTCTAGAGTTGTACAGATTTTGAAAATCCACACAATTGAGGAATCTTGAAGAAAAACATATCTTAGAGAAACAAATCAAGATACAGAAGCATTCAGGTGTTTATGGAATGGGAAGTTGAAGAATAAACAACTTTTGAAGATTTTGTGGAAATCATAAGAATCAAAGCAGGGCAGTAAAATTAGATTTTATTTACCCTGACGAAGAACATGATGAACTGGGAGTGGAGTTGGAGAAGTTCGTCTGCTCAGATCTCTCACGCCCTAACTTGGCGGCGAGAGACAGCTACGGTGGCGACAGAGTGAAGATTTCCATGGCCGGCGCGAGTACGACGGCGACGAGGTCGAGGCAGTGAAGCTCTTCCTCACCGGCGACGATGGAGAGTAGCGACGGCGCTAGGTTTGAGAGCTCGAGCGAGATGGTGGTCGAGCGGAGTAAATGAAGACAGAGGAGGGGAGGGGGTATTTATAGCCACGGTGAAAAACAACCCGTCCGAAATTTTTGGACGAACATGCCCCTGACCCTTACTCTTCTAACGACATGTGTCACCCACGTACAAAGTGGTGGAGATCATGGGCGATCGTGGGTGAATATTTTAATCCATCATGGGATGCGGAACGGTTTGAGCGGCAACAGCCGAAAATTCAGATATGAAAATTTTAAAGTTTCGTTCGCAAATTCTTCAGCTGTCAAGGACACAGTGAAGACTTTGAACGGGTTTCAAGTAGAACGCACATGAAGAATTTGTGAACAGACTGGGTTGAGTTTAGCATAGAGGGGGAACGGGCCCGATCACATTCACTTAGAGGAAAAAGTCAACTTGAAGAATTAGCAATAAGTGAATGTTGTTGAGGACAAGAAAAACTCATATATATATATATATAGTCAATGAAGAACACCAGTCGAATTTTTTTGAAGACTTTACAAGTTGAAGAATTTGAAAGTTGAAGAATTTGCAAAATGAAGAAAAACTCAATTTTGAAGATTTTCAACTTTTGTTGGTGGCATGACCCACCGTATAAGAATGATGATTTCAAACACCGCGTACAATTATCGTAGGGCTCTGAGAATCAAATTCTTCATTAATTTCTTCACACTTAGAGGGTTAGTCTTCATTGATTGAAGAAAAACATTACTTCGTGTGTTGCACATCTAAGTCATCAATTTTGCATAAGTGTTAGGATGTGTGTCCTTTCAAAGAACATTCAAAGATTCTAAGATATTTAGCTCACACCGCAACTTGCTAAATCTCTTCTCATCCAAGGGCTTGGTGAAGATATCCGCTAGCTGTTCTTCAGTCTTCACGTGATCAATAGAGATGTCACCCTTCAACACATGATCTCGAAGAAAATGATGACGAATCTAGATGTGCTTTGTCTTCGAGTGCTAAACTGGGTTGTGAGCAATCTTGATGGCACTCTCATTGTCGCAGTAGAGTGGCACATTCTTCATGTTGATGCCATAGTCCTTGAGGGTTTGCTTCATCCACAGCAATTGAGCACAGCAAGAACCAGCAGCAATATACTCAGCTTCAGAAGTAGAGAGTGATACGCAGTTCTGCTTCTTCGAGGACCAATATACTAAAGATCATCTGAGGAAATGGCATGTGCCTGATGTTGACTTGCGATCCCCTCGATCACCAGCATAGTCAGAGTTAGAATATCCAATGAGATCAAAAGCCGAGCCCTTGGGATACCATAATCCAAGTGTTGGAGTGTGAGCTAGATATCGAAGAATATGTTTCATAGCCTTATGGTGTGATTCCTTTGGTGTAGCTTGAAAACTGGCACACATGCAAACACTAAGCATAATATCTGGCCTAGATGCACATAGGTACAATAAAGAGCCAATCATGGAGCGGTATACCTTTTGATCGAAGTCAATACCATTTTCATCGGTGCATAAATGGCCATTTGTGGGCATAGGGATTTTGACGCCTTTGCAACCTTGCATACCAAATTTCCTCAGAACGTCCTTGAGGTATTTCTCTTGAGAAATGAAGATGCCATTGCGTTGTTGACGAATTTGAAGACCTAAGAAGAATTTCAATTCTCCCATCATGGACATTTGTTATTCCTCACTCATCATATAAGCAAATTCGTCATTGTAACATTGGTTAGTACAGCCAAAGATAATATCATCAACATATATTTGGCACACGAATAATTCATCATCATATGTTTTGGTGAAAAGAGTTGGGTCGAGAGAACCGGGTTTGAAGCCTTTCTTCATGAGGAATTCCTTCAGTGTATCATACCACGCCCGAGGGGCCTGCTTGAGGCCATAGAGGGCCTTATTGAGTCTGAAGACTTGGTCAGGATGCTTAGGATCTTCAAAACCTGGGGGTTGAGCAACATATACTTCATCCTCAAGCTTACCATTGAGGAATACACTTTTCACATCCATTTGATATAAGATGATATTATGATGGTTAGCATAAGCAAGCAATATGCGAATAGCCTCAAGTCTAGCAACAGGTGCAAAAGTTTCATCGAAATCAATTCCTTCAACCTGAGTGTAGCCTTGAGCTACAAGACGAGCCTTATTCCTCACCACTAGGCCATTTTCATCTTGCTTGTTGCGGTAGATCCATTTGGTACCTATGATATTATGCTTGCGTGGGTCTGGTCGCTTGACAAGCTCCCACACATTGTTCAGCTCGAATTGATGTAATTCCTCTTGCATCGCTTGAATCCACTCAGGCTCCAGAAATGCCTCATCAACTTTGGTGGGCTCTCTGATAGAGACGAAAGCAAAATGCTCACAAAAGTTAGACAAATGTGAAGCTTTTGAGCGTGTGAGAGGACCTGGTGCGTTGATGTCGTTGATGATTCTCTCAATCTGTACTTCATTTGCAATGTGAGGATGAGCAGGTTGACGACTTTGATTTGGCTCAGCATTTTCTTCAGAGCCATTATCTTCAGATGCGCCAGCATGATTTTCTTCACGATCTGGAATGACTTCTTCAGCAGATTCTTCAGTAGGTATGACATCCTCAGTAGCCGTTAGCTTGATGGATTCCTCAGGAGTCATTTCATCTAGCACAGGAGGTAGGTGCTCTCTTTGCGAGCCATTAGTTTCATCGAACCGCACATCTACAGTTTCAACAACCTTGTTGTGATAGGTGTTGAAGACTCTGTAGGTGTGCGAGTCCTTTCCGTAACCAAGCATAAAACCCTCATGTGCTTTCGGTGCAAATTTAGAATTGTGATGGGGATCTCTAATACAACATTTAGCACCGAAGACTTTGAAATAACTCACATTGGGTTTCTTGTCAGTGAGGAGTTCATATGAAGTCTTCTTGAAGAATTTGTGAAGATATACCCTGTTGATGATGTGGTATGCAGTATCAATTGCCTCAGGCCAGAAGCGACGAGGTGTCTTGTATTTATCAAGCATGGTGCAAGCCATCTCAACAAGAGTCCTATTCTTACACTCCACAACGCCATTTTGCTGAGGAGTGTATGGGGCAGATAACTCATGAGTAATACCAAGTTCATCAAGATAGTCATCAAGACCAATATTCTTGAACTTGGTCCCATTGTCACTACGTATATGCTTGATCTTCACACCAAAATTCGTCGAAGCCCTTGAGGAAAATCGTCTGAAGACTTCCTGCACTTCAATTTTATAAGTAATGACATGCACCCATGTGTAACAAGAATAATCATCAACAATGACAAAGCCATATAGAGATGCTGCATTTGTTAGTGTGGCATAATGAGTAGGGCCAAAGAGGTCCATATGAAGCAATTCAAAAGGACGAGAGGTAGTCATGATAGTCTTTGAGGGGTGCTTGGCTCTGGTCATCTTTCCAGCCTCACAAGACCCACAAAGATGATATTTGAGGAATTTGACAACCTCAATGCCAATGACGTGCTTTTTCTTCACGAACGTGTGTAAGTTCCTCATGCCAGCATGACCCAGTCGTTGATGGCATAGCCAGCCTTCTGAAGCTTTTGCAAGTAGACATGTGGCAGGCTGTGGTCCTGCAGAGAAATCAAAAATATACAAGTCTCCTCTCCTAAAGCCTTCGAAGACTTTGGAATTGTCAGATTCCATGAGCACTAAGCAGCGATATTTGCCAAAGACAACAACCATATCAAGATCACAAAGCATTGAGACAGACATGAGGTTGAATCCAAGGGACTCGACAAGCATAACTTTGTCCATGTGTCGATCCTTTGAGATTGCAACCCTACCTAGACCCAATACCTTGCTTTTGCCTTTGTCAGCGTAGGTGATATGCTTCAAATGAGATGGAGATAAAAGGAGAGTCCATCAGTAAGCTCTTGTCACCGGTCATGTGATTAGTACATCCACTGTCGAGGACCCACTCAGTAGCTTTGGGTAAATCATCCTGCAGATGAATTAGTGCTTCTTACGAACTCATATACTTCAGAGTGAAGAATATGACATCAAATTCATCAGACATAATTTCATCAATTAATGCAACACATGTATATATAGCAGTATGAGGACGTGAGAAATGAATGAATCATTTCTTCATAATTAGCTTGCGTCCTTTCAAGCATTTCAGGTCTCCAGAAAATTCTTCAGACAATTTAGTTCGTCTGGAGACCTGACCCTGCATAAGAGATTAGTTCTTTCTCTTCACCACCCACATCTGGAGGGGTGGCAAAGAGTTCATCATTCTGCGAGCTCCATAAGAGAAAGGTGGCATTGAAGCCAATGCACTTCATTTCACAGGAGAGGGGTTAGTATAGGCATTTGAATAAGCAGAGAAATTCTTCGCGGACTTATGAACATAATGATTTGAAGAGTAATGCACATATTCATAGCCCTTAGATTTTTCCTGTGAAACAGAAGTCTTAGCACAATGATGTTCATATGAGGATTTGGATCCATGTGAGGAATTTGATCCATATGAGGAATTTGGTCCATATGAGGACTTGGATCCATTTGAAGCCTTTGGTCCATATGAAGAATTTGATTTGGGGTTCCTATTCTTCACAGGTGGTGTCATGACGACATTTACCTGAAGACTTTCAAGGCACCTTTTGGGAACCCAGATTTTCTTCATAGGGGGACCGTTCCTGCAGTTAGTTCCAACATATCTAGCATATACTTCACCATTCTGATTTTTGAACAGTTTATAGTTGGAGTCAAATGACTCATCAGATGAATATGAGGATTCACAAGTAAAGCCAGATAAAGTGGATTGATCTACGGGAGGTCCCTTCGCAGCAACCCATGAGGTTTTGGGATACTGCTTAGGTTTCCAGTAGGTTCCATCAGCATTGAGTTTCCTATCAAAGGCAATACTCTCTTTCCTAGTGTTCCTGTTCAAGATCTGCTTTTTGAGCACTTCACAAAGAGTCTGATGCCCTTTCAGGCTTTTGTACATGCCTGTCACATACAATTCCTTCAACCCTGCATTTTCGTCAGTGATACTAGTGGTATCCTCAGATGAGGAATTTGTGACCACAGAGATAGTTGAAGAATTTGCAGCAATAGAAGCATTTGAACTTTCAGGTGGAGAATTAGCAGTTTCACGTTCAATGCATTTCAAACATGGTGGAATAAATTCTTCCTAAGCGGAACTGAAATGTTGAGCAAGTAATGAATCATTTTCCTTCTGAAGATCTTCATGACTCACCCTTAGCTTCTCAAGATCTTGCTTTCTTTGAAGAAATTCATAAGAAAGCTTCTCATGATTGGCTAAGAGAGTTTCATGACGACTTTGAAGGTTGTCAAACTTAGACTGTAGTTGCTGAAGAATATCAGTCAGTGTTTGAGTTCGATCCATTTCCTCACCTAAAAGATCATCGCTTTTGTCTAGCATATTTTGAACCTTTTCCAAAGCCTTTTGTTATTTAACAGCAATATTAGCAAGTTTGGAATAGCTGGGTTTGAGATTTTCATCAGATTCATCCTCACTTGATTCAGACGAGGGATATTTGAATACCTTGGCACCTTTTGCCATGAAGCAATAGGTGGGAGCATAGTCATCATTGCCGTCATCAGCAGTGTTGGGAAGCCATTTTCCTCAGTGTTGAAGATGGACTTGCTGACAGAGTTTGACTCCTCAGATACCTCCTCTTCCTCATGTTCCTCAGATTCAGCTTCAGAGTCCACTTCCTTGCCAATGAATGCCCGAGCCTTCTTGGAACTGCTCTTCTTGTGAGATGAAGACTTTGAAGATTTTGATGATGAGGACTTTGAAGATTTCTTCTTCTTCTTTGAGTCATCTGAACTATCATCCTTGTATTTCTTCTTCTTTGATTCCTTTGCCCACTGAGAACAATCAGTTATGTAGTGACCAGGTTTCTTGCATTTGTGGCAAGTCCTCTTCTTGTAATCACGGGATGAGGAATCTGATCTAGTGTCATCACCTTTTGAAGATTTTACAAAGCGACCACGCCTTGAGAACTTCTGGAATTTCTTCACGAGCATTGCTAGCTCCTGGCTTAGTTCTTTAGGGTCACCAAGGCTGCTATCAGAATCTTCTCCTTCAGATGAGGAAACTGCCTTGGCCTTCAGTGTGCGTGATCTTCCATAGCTTGGCCCGTAGAGATCTCTCTTTTCAGCTTGTTGGAATTCATGAGTGTTCAGCCTCTCAAGGATATCAGCAGGATCTAGAGACTTGTAGTCTCCATGTTCTTGAATCATCAGTGCTAGTGTATCGAATGAAGAATCGAGTGACCTCAGCAATTTCTTCACCACCTCATGGTCGGTGATGTCAGTGGCACCCAGTACTTGAAGCTCGTTTGAAATGTCAGTGAGGCGATCAAAGGTCTGATGGACATTCTCATTGTCGAGCCTTTTGAAGTGGTTGAAGAGATTGCGAAGAACGTCAAGTCGAGAATCACGTTGAGTTGAGATTCCTTCGTTGACCTTGGACAACCTGTCCCAGGTAAGCTTTGCAGACTCCAAAGCACTCACTCTGCCATACTGTCCTTTGCTCAGATGGCCACATATGATATTGTTCGCTTGAGAGTCGAGTTGCTTGAATCTCTTCACATCAGCAGCGTTCACGGAAGCAGAGACAGAGGGAACGCCATTTTCCACAACGTACCAGAGATTGTTGTCAATTGCCTCAAGATGCATGCGCATCTTATTCTTCCAGTAGGGATACTCCGTCCCATCAAAGGTAGGACACCCAGCCGAGACCTTGATCATGCCTGCAGTCGACATAACTAAAACTCCAGGTGGTTAAACCAAAATCACACAGAACAAGGGAGTACCTTGCTATGATACCGATTGAAAGTGCGTTATATCGACTAGAGGGGGAGGTGAATAGGCGATTTTTACAAATTTGTCACTGAGAAAATACTACTTGAGGAATTTGCTAAGTGACGAACTACAAGCAGCGGAATAAGTACTCAGGTACATGCATAACAAAGCAGTAGCATAGTCATCATGATGAAATGAAACATACACAGAGCACATGTAGCGTGTAAACAGGATAAGCAGGCTGAAGACAAAGAGACTGAAGAAATAGGATTGAGGAAATTGAGAAAGTCTTCAGTCAAAGTCTTCAAACAGTAATGATCAAGTACACAACAGGTATGCGAGGAAATGAAAGGGGTTGAGGAAATAGAACCAGTAGCTTGGTGAAGACAGTGATTTGGTAGACCAGTTCCAACTGCTGTGACAGTTGTACATCTGGTTGGAGCGGCTAGGTATTTAAACCCGAGGACACACAGTCCTCACCGTATTCTCCTTGAGCTAAGATCACACAGACCTCGCCCAATCACTCGTGGTAAGTCTTCACATGTGACTTCCAAACCTTCACAGACTTGGTCACTCGGCGATCCACAATTCCTCTTGGATGCTCTAGACCATGACGCCTAACCGTCTGGAGGATGCACAATCCTCAAAGGTAACAAGCGTCGATTCCACACAAGAACAATCTCTTCAGTGATGCTCAATCACTTTGGGTTTTAGGTGTTGGGTTTGGGTTTTTCCTCACTGATGATTTTCTCTCAAAGTCCTCGGAGGATGGGATGCTCTAAATGACAAGTGTCAATTTCTCTTGGAGCAGCCAACCAGCTAGTGGTTGTAGGGGGCGGCTATTTATAGCCGGGGAGCAGCCCGACATGATAAGACATAAATGCCCTTCAATGATATGACCGTTAGGTGGATAGGATATTTTGGACAGCTGGCGCATAGCACAGCAACGGTCGGAAATTTGAGCTCTCGAATTCCTCAGGGCTATCATGTTCCTCAGTTGTAGGCAATCCGCACTCGTGAATCCCTAACTCCTCAGTCAGAACAAATTCCTCAGAGAACAGAAGATCTTCGTCTCTGTTACTGAAGAACTTGACTGAACTGTATGAGATTTCCAATGGCTTCACTCGAAAGGATTGGGTAGGTGTAGGATTTTGAGATGAGCTTCACTTGGAAACTTTTCCTTAGATTTACCTCGACCCCCTTTAACAGTACGGTGTTTCCTATGACTCAAGAAAGGGAAAACAAAACTATGAAAACAAAAGTCTTCACGCTTCATAATCCTCACATCAATATCAAGTCTTCAAGGTCACACCAATTTCCTCATTTTCAAAGTCTTCAAGAAAACCAAAGTCTTCAACTGAAGACATTCATTATTAGGGGTCGACATTAATCGTAAATACCAAACTCCTCATAGACTTATAGAACCTATGTACACTCACAAACACATTAGTCCCTTAACCTATAAGTCTTCAATACACCAAAATCACTAAGGGGCACTAGATGCACTTACAAAATTCCTGCTTCTGAAGAAACTGTCAGGGTAACCACCAATGTTGCGCCTGAAGAACAACCAAGGCTAGCTGAATATGCTGCGCCTGAAAACTAAAGCTGCGGAGAAGGAAGCCGCAAAGAAACGGAAAGCATCAACCTCTATAGAATCCTCAGCTCCCAAGAAAGTGAGGACTTTGACAAGCTCTTTCAGTGAACCAATTGACGTTGTTCCCATTTCGATTGTGCCATCAATGGAAATAGTTCCGTTTCATGAAGAATATGTCATTCCTGAAGATGACAATGATGAAGAAAATCACTCTGCTGCTTCCTCAGAGCAGATTGACGAAGAAATTGAGGTGGAAGCAAATGCTTCAACCCCACTGGTATCATCGCCTATGCCCCAGTTCACTGCTGAAGAGGCGGGCGTAGAAGAAATTGATGAAGATGTGGACATTGGTTCAACTACTCCACTTATCAACGATGAATGCTGGGAGACAGCTCACCCAAATTCACCCATTACCACACCTCTCACTCAAGTTACTCATTCCCCTATGGAGACTAAAGAAATATTGACAGGGTCTGAAGGACGTCAAACTTCTCTCCAATCTATTCCTGAAGAAATTCCAGCTGCAACAGCTGAAGAAATGGAGACACAGACTGTTGCTGATGAAACTACCGCTTCAATTCCTCAGTCTACTACACCAGAAGTTGTGACACAAGAGGTTGTGAGGCCTATTACTGCAAATCTTCAGCCCAACCAGGACACATCCAATTGAAACTAGAATCCCAACCTCTTTGGAAGAAGCTCCAAATAGAAAAAAATCAGAGCGGGGAATCTTCCTACAAACTAAAATGTGTTAAATATATATATATATATATATATATATATATATATATATATATATATATATATATATATATATATATATATATATATATATATATATATATATATATATATATATATATATATATATATATACCTACCTCTACCTAGAAAAACTGGTAGTTATTATGGTTGTTTCTTCCTCCATTCACAAAAGCAAATCGAGCCTTTCCCTCCTCGTGTCAGCAAGCCAACTCGAGCGTTTTACCCTCGTATAACTAGCGCAACACAAGCCATTCAAAAAAAGTCTTGGAATAGAAGAGAAGCCTCAAAATCCTCAGTCTGGCACAAGGAGGCCAAAATTCAACAATGTTGATTTCTTTGATGAGCATCATTCCTTCACTGATGCAAATCCTTATGACTCAGCAAGACTAAGGCGCAAGAGGTTTTGGACTGCAAGTCAGATGAATTTTTATGCCTCTGTTTTGTTTGACAAGGACAAAGTCTTCCAACACCGTCAAATTCCTCATGTGGATATGGAGTCCATTCCATGCTTTCAACCAGTTCTGAATGTTCTTCATGAAGCTGGACTCCTTAATTTTTGTGCTGACATTTGTGATTGGAATGAAGAGCTTATTCTTCAGTTCTATGCAACCCTGAATCTCACTGGAAATGTCTCAGATGTCAATTCATGGGTGCTAGACTGGATGACTGAAAACACTCACTACAAAGCTCCGGCCTCTAAATTGCTTCATGCCATTCCAGTTAGTCTTCCCGCAGAAGGTGCGAGGCTTATGTATGAAGAACCTGAACTTTCAAATCATCTCATGCAAGTGTTGATGAAGCCTTTGCGTCCAGGCCAAGCTCCAAGAACCACCTTCCTAGTGAAGGATTTGCTCTATGTGCTCAGGACAGTTTATCGCATCTTGACCAAAACCCTCAGTCCAATCAAAGGCCACAAGTCTAAAGAAGAAGAAGTTGTTGGCATCATGAAGAATCTGCTATTCAATATCATTCATGGCATTCCCATAAACTATCACTATTTCTTCATGAGGACTTTGTCAAATGTTGCTCTTTCACCGTTTGAATTGAAGCCCTATGCTCCTTGGATTATGAAGTTCATTAGAACCAGATCTTCAATTCCATACAAGGCTGAATTTCAGAATCACCTCAGCTTTCTGCCTCCTATTAAAGTCCTCAAAAGGACCATTTCCTCAGTTGATGAAAAAGGCAAAGCTGCTATTATTGATGAAGGCACTTGTCCATTGGATGGTCAATTTTGTAAGGCTGCATCTTACTCCATCAATGATGACTCTGCAACCCAGGACTCTGCTGCTAAAGCCACCGTGCAAAATCCTCAAGCCACTGCCCGCGCGTGATGACTGGTCATGAGCTTCTTCTAAGTCTTCACCAGAAAGTCAATCATAATCACAAGTGGGTCAAGCGTTAATTTGGCTCAATTCTTCAGAACATCACTGTCACGAAGAACACTGTGAAGAAGAATCACTACTATGTGCATGAAATCTTCGATCGCACTTGGGCTATGCTCTCTCATCTTTAAAGTGATGAAGACCTCAAGCAGATGGACTTTCAGCAGAACTTTGACTGGTCACATCCTCCTTCAAAGAAATTCAAGAAGGTCAAAGTTCCTTAGTTGGTCACAAGTTCATATTCTTCATTGTGTGAGACAGATGAAGCTGAGGATCACAACGACACTGCGGCAGGCCCTATATCGACAAACGACCCCGACAATGCTGGCGCTCCTCCACCGACCTCAAGCTGATAATCTTCAGGGGCGTTAGTCCTCATTTTTCGTGCCTTTTGGTCATTTGATGACAAAGGGGGAGAAATTTGAGTTAGTCTTCAAGCGGGTCTCTTATATATGGGCTATTTTTTCTTTAAGTTACAACTCTCGTTCTTCTGAGGTGTTTGTTTGATGAGTTGTAAACTTAAGTCTGATGGTGTTCTGATACTTTTGAACTGCTTTCTGCATGCTTAATTCCTCAAGTACCTTAATGCACGCATGCTGAATTTCGTCAGACACCATTTTCCATCATGCATTTCAAATTCCTCATATTATATGTTAAATGCGTGAATGGATTACAAGATATAGGGGGAGATCTCCAAGATTTTATCCTACCATGTGCATTTGCAGTCCAAAGCAAATTCCTCAAATATGCGCATCTTCAGAGGGAGTTCTTCTATATCTTGCAATCAAATTCCTCAATATCAATACTTGCACTTCATATGTTTATCCCCGTTGAAAACTTAACCTATTTGTCATCAAACACCAAAAAGGGGGAGATTGTAAGTGCATCTAGTGCCCCTTAGTGATTTTGGTGTATTGAAGACTTATAGGTTAAGGGACTAATGTGTTTGTGAGTGTACAAAGGTCTAATAAGTCTATGAGGAGTTTGATATATCCGAGGAATGTCGACCCCTAAAAATGAATGTCTTCATCTGAAGACTTTGATTTTCTTGAAGACTTTGAAAACGAGGAAATTGGTGTGACCTTGAAGATATTGATGCGAGGACTATGAAGCGTGAAGACTTTTGTTTTCGTAGTTTCATTTCCTTTCTTTTAAGTCATAGGAAACACCGTACTGTTAAAGGGATTCGAGGTCATATTAAGGAAAAATTTCCAAGTGATGCTCATCTCAAAGCATATACACATACCCAATCCTTCAAGTGAAGCCTTTGGAAATCTCTTGCAGTTCAGTCAATTTCTTCAGTGACAGAGATGAAGTTCTTCTGGTCTCTGAGGAATTTGTTCTGACTGAAGAGTTAGGAATTCGCCAGTGCGAATTGCCTACAGTGAGGAACATGATAGCCCTGAGGAATTTCATGGTTCGAACTTCCGATCGTTGCTGTGCTTTGCGCCATCTGTCCAGATATCTTATCCACATAACAGTCATATCACTAGGGGCATTTATGTCTTATCATGTCGGGCTGCTCCCCGGCTACAAATAGCCGCCCCCCTCAAGCACTAGCTGGTTGGCTGCTACAAGAGATAGATTGACACTTGCCATTTAGAGCATCCCATCCTCCGAAGACTTTGAGAGAAAATCATCAGTGAGGAAAACCGAAAACCCCAACACCTACAACCCAAAGTGATTGAGCATCATTGAAGAGATTGTTCCTGTGTGGAACCAACGCTTGTTACCTTTGAAGACTATGTATCTTCCAGACGGTTAGGCATCAAGGTCTAGAGCATCCAAGAGGAATTGTGGATCGCCGGGTGACCTAGTCTGTGAAGGTCTGGAAGTCACCTTGAAGACTTACCAGGAGTGATTGGGCGAGGTCTGTGTGACCTTAGCTCAAGGAGAATATGGTAAGGGCTGTGTGTCCTTTGGTTTAAATACCAAGCCGCTCCAACCATACGTACAACTGTCACAATAGTTGGAACTGGTCTACCAAATCACTGTCTTCACCGAGCTACTGGTTCTATTTCCTCAACCCTTTCATTTCCTCGCTTATGGGTTGATGAAATTGATCGTTACTATTTGAAGACTTTGACTGAAGACTTTCTCAATTTCCTTAATCTTATTTCTTCAGTCACCTTGTCTTCTACCTGCTTATCCTGTTTACATGCTACCTGTGCTCTGTGTATGTTTCATTTCATCATGATGACTATGCTACTGTCTTGTTATGCATGCACCTGAGTACTTTATCCGCTGCTTGTATTTTGTCACTTAGCAAATTCCTCATGTAGTATTTCCTCAGTGACAAATTTGTAAAAATCGCCTATTCACCCCCTATAGTCGATATAACGCACTTTAATTTAATGTACTGTATTAATCATGTTTTATAGCTTTTGTTTCAATAATGTGCCATGTAAAATCTTTGGGATAGCGTGGATACTTGTTTATTTGGTTCTGTGCAAAAACAAAAAGTTTAGCGTCCAGTGCATGAATTTTGGTTAATTACTGGAACGTCAAAAAATTCTGAATTTTTTACAAAGTACTGCTATGCAAAGTTTTTAAGTTGTCCTAATTTTTCAGAATTTTTGGAGTCAAAGAAGTATGGTGTTTGTTCAGATCATTACATAATGTTTTTTTTTGACAGATTCTGTTTTCAATGCATAGTTTGCTTGCTTTATAGTTTCTATGGCTTATATTGGTCAATAAGAATTTTGGAAATGATAGATTACAGTAGGAATTATGTGTAAACAATTATGTATCTTGTCTTGATAGTACCAAAGTGAATGATTTGCTCTTTATTATACTAACCCATCTCATGAAGTTCCGTTAAGTTTTGTGTGATTGATGTTTTCAAATTTTGGGTCAGATATCAATATGAGGAGAATGAGAAGTGGCAAGACCCTAAGCTTGGGGATGCCCAAGGCACCCCAAGGAAATATTCAAGGACGACTCAAGCGTCTAAGCTTGGGGATGCCCCGGAAGGCATCCCCTCTTTCGTGTTCAACATTATCGGTAACCTTACTTGGAGCTATATTTTTATTCATCACATGATAAGTGTTTTGCTTGGAGCATCATTTTATTTTGTTAGGATTTTCTTTCTTTTATTTATAATAATGTATTGTATCCTTTATTTCAATAAAAGTGTCAAGAATAGCCTTTACCATAATTATTTTGCAAGTCTATATGTTGTTGTTTGAAAATATAAAGTTTTCTATTATTGTCTGAATTCTTACGAAAAGTCAGAATGTGATAAAATCTTGAAATTTTTACACAGTAAGATACAATAAATTTTCCACAGTGTGGTAAATTTTCAGAATTTTTGGAGTTAAATAGTTATGAATCTTCTTCAATCCTTTACGGACTGTTCTGTTCTGAAAGATTGCTGTTATGTTTGCATATGTTTGCTTGTTTAATGTTTCTATTTGAGGATAGGAGTATTAAATATGCAGAGGAATTTAGTTTGCAATGTTAAATATTAATTTTAGTGATTTGTTATAGTACATAATGATAAGGTTTTGTATTGATTTATACTAACTTATCTCACGAGTTCTTGTTCAGTTTTGTGTGCATGAAGTTTTGAAGATTTAGGGAAACCATGATATGAGAGGAATTAAGGAGACAAAAAAGATCAAGCTTGGGGATGCGCAAGGCATCCCAAGTTCATATTTCAAGAAGTCTCAAGCATCTAAGCTTGGGGATGCCACGGTAGGCATCCTACCTTTCTTCTTCAACAACTATCAGTTAGTTTTGTTCGAGCCTAAGATTTACTTGTTCACATGATATGTGTTATTCTTGGAGTGCCCTTTTATATTTTTTGCTGTTTGAATAAAATATTTATATCTAAAAGTTTTAAATGAGAGAGATTCCTCACATAGCTACTTAATTATTTAACTACTCATTTGATCTTCACTTATATCTTTTTGGAGTTGCTTGCCATTTACTCTCGTTCTTCCCTTATATCTTAGAGTAAATTGTTGAATGAATTGAATATCATAAATCTGAAACTATATGAGCTTCATATGCTTGTATCATGCCTAGTAGTAGTTTCACATTGGGTTTATAAAGTAAAATCTATTGAAGCTTGACAATAACAATATTGGTCATACAAGCAATTCATGAATGATTAGTATAAGGAAGAGAACTTTCAGATACAAATATATTATCTTGGACATATTTTATTATTGTGAATACCCATTAATTATTTTCAAACTCGAGCAAATTAGTTGAGGTTGGACAAGGAAGATAATGTAATGAGTTATGGTTGGGTATGTTTGCATCGAAGTTATATTGTTATGGATCCTCCAACATGCGGTGCTTGTTTAGAATCTTTTGCTAGCCAAATTTTCTATACTAAGCAAATACTACTTGTGCATCCAAAATCCTTGAGTTAAGTTTCTTCCATGAGTGTCCACTATATCTACCTATATACGGTATTACCCTGCCGTTCCAAGTAAATTTGCATGTGCCATCTCTAAATCTTCAAATAAACATCGGTTTTGTGTGCCCGTACCGCTGATGAAGCGGCAGGGGGTGGTCAGTATCTTCCATCCTAAGCGGGATATTCTCTTGATGGGTGTTTACTCACTTGTCATTGGACGAGAGAGGCTGGTAATTGGGATGCCCAGTCCTGTAATAAAAATGAAAAAAAAATAATGAAACAAACTCCCCCAGAAAGTTGATTGTATGGAGGGCACCCGAGGATTCGGCTAGCCATGTCCTGTGTTTGAATGGTTGAGAGGGAGTAAACTTTACCTTTCCGCTTGGGAACCACCAAGAATGTGTTTAGCATGGAAGATACTAGGAATCCTCGGTCGTCACATTGATAGGAAAAGTACACGTCTCAAAATTTATTCATATCTGATTTAAGGTTCGAGCTCTGGCACCTCTGCAAATCCATGCTTCCCCCTGCGAAGGGCTTATCTTTTACTTTTTTGATATTTTTATTTTTGTTGAGTTAATTTCTTATTCAACCTATTATTTAGTGGGCAAGCATCATGTGGTGGGGAAAGATCCAGGCACATGTGGCCATTCAAATATATTTGATCATGAATTATTTTTGTTGACAATTATCTCTATGATAAATGAGTTGGGAGGCGAAACATTAAGCCCCTATCTTTCTCTGTGTTCGATGGATGCCATTTGTTCTAAAAATATGCTTTGAGTAGTAGCAATCATAGAAGACTATATGATAATTGAGTATGTGGAGCTCTTACTTAGACTTTGTTGAAAATAAGATGCATCAAAATTGTTTGGTAACTAAGAACATAGGTTATTAAGTTTCAAGAGAATGCATCCTTTGAACCATAACATGTGAATTAATTGCTACTTCATCATGATGAGTTTTATGAGAAAGAGTTGTTGTTAGGATGCTAGGAAAAGTGATTGAAATTATGATTGATGAAACTTATGCACTATGCTATTATTCACACTCCATAAATTATTTATTTTATCATTTACCTACTCGAGGGCGAGCAGGAATTAAGCTTCAGGATGTTGATACGTCTCCAACATATCTATAATTTATGAAGTATTCATGCCATTTTACTATAATTTTATATGACTTTTATATGATTTTCATGGACTAACATATTGACCTAGTGCCCAGTGCCAGTTGCTGTTTTTTCTTGTTTTTGGTTTTCCAGAAAATTCATATCAAATGAAGTCCAAATGGAGCGAAACTTTTGACAATTTTTTCTGGAAGGAAAGGGGCCCAGGAGGCTTCGAGGGAGTACCAGAAGACCCACAGGGGCCCCACAAGGTACTAGGGAGCGCCCAGGGGGTGGCCGCACCCTAGTAGCTTGTGGGCCCCTTGTGGTACCTCTTCGCGTGATTCCAACTTTGAAAATTCTTATAAATAGGGAAACCCCCAAAAGTTAACCTAGAACTTCCGCTCCGCCGCCGCAAGCCTATGTACCGAAGCGATCTCAACTGTAGCCCTGTTCCGGCACCCTGCCGGAGAGGGAAATTATTACCGGAGGCCATCTTCATCATCCCGGTGGTCACCATGATGAGGAGAGAGTAGTTCACCCTCGAGGCTGAGGGTATGTACCAGTAGCTATGTGTTTGATCTCTCTCTCTCTCTCATGTTCTTCATTTGGCATGATATTTATGTACCATGACCTTTGGTAATATAGTTGGATCATATGGTGTTTCTCCCTCTCTATCTTGTTGTGATGAATTGAGTTTTTACCTTTGAGGTTTCACTATTATCGGATTGAATACTTTATTGGATTTGAGAACACTTGATGTATGTCTTGCATATGGATACCCGTGGTAACAATGGGGTGTTCTATTGATTCACTTGATATATGTTTTGGTATTCAACTTGCGGATTATCGTGACATTGGAGTAATCTATGCATAGGGGTTGATACACATTTTCGTCCTTCTTTCTCCGATAAAACCTTGGGGCACTCTTTGAAGTTCTTGGATGGAATATTATGAATATGAAGTTGTTTGATGCATATCGAATAATGAACTCACGGATACTTGTGGTTACATTGGAGTATCTAGGTGACATTAGAGTTGGTTCATGCATATCATATGGTGTTATTTTGGTACAAACTCTAGGCATGTTCGTGAGAGTTATAGGAATGGCTCAATAGATTGATTGGAAAATATAACTTTGACGTGGTTTCGTACCCTAGAACAATTTCATCTAATGTTCTCCGCTAGATAAGAACTTTGGAGTGATTCTTTGTCGCACGTTGAGGGATTGTTATATGATTCAATTATGTTAGCATTGTTGAGATATTGCACTAGTGAAAGTATGAACCCTAGGCCTTGTTTCTAAGCATTGCAATACCGTTTATGCTCACTTTTGTTACTTGCTACCTTGTTGTTTTTATATTTTCAGATTACAAAAACCTATATCTACTATCCATACTACACTTGTATCACCATCTCTTCACCGAACTAGTGCACCTATACAATTTACCATTATATTATGTGTGTTGGGGACACAAGAGATTTCTTATATTTGATTGCAGGGTTGTTTGAGAGAGACCTTCTTCATCCTACGCCTCCCACAAATTGATAAACCTTAGGTCATCCACTTGAGGGAAATTTGTTTATGTCCTACAAAACTTTGCGCTTGGAGGCCCAACACGAGTCTACAAGAATAAGTTGTGTAGTAGACATCACATGTCGGCGGGCTTCCATGCGAATGTGTTCCAGTTGGTCTGGAGGAAAGCAAGCAGCTCTGCCTCCTAGTCCTCCGAGAGGTCTCCCCCAATGGTCATTGTTTTGTCGGGTTGTTCGGGGTGGACCTGGAACTTCTTGATTTGTTTCGCCGGCTGGAATACGGACCAGGCCACGGCTTCTCGGGGAGCTCAGCCTCTGACGGTCCTATCTGTTTTCTTATTTTGGCGAGATCGGCAGAGGCTAGTGCAGCCTCGGCGAGATCCACGTTTGCAACTTTGGCCTGGTAGGCTTTCTTTGTGCTCCCCTAAACGGTGATCGTGCCGTTAGGGCCAGGCATCTTGAGTTGTAGGTAGGCATAGGACGGGACCGCCATGAACTTCACATATGCGAGCCTGCCAAAGATTGTGTGGTAGCCGCTCTGGAAAGGAGCAACTTCGAGCTGGATGGTCTCGTTTCGGTAGTTCGTATCGTCTCCGAGGAATACCTCAACATCGATCTGGCCTAAAGGACGTACCGGGCGGCACGGCACCACCCCATGGAAGCCCACGTCAGACCTCCGCAGTCCCGATAGGGAGATCTTCATCTTTTCCAGTGTATCGATGAAGATGATATTGAGGCCGCTGCCTCTGTCCATCAGGACACGTGAAATGCGACAGCCCCCCATGATGGGATCTAGTACCAGGGCGTGCTTGCCTGGCTGTACGACATCTTCGGGGTGATCCCCGGCATTGAAGGTGATGGTCTCTTGGGGCCATGCTAGCCGTTCGCCGGTTGCATCCTCTATTGCGTAGATCGCGCGTCTTGTGAGCTTCTGGTTTCGGCACGTGTCGGCCGTTGCGAATATCATGTTCACGCAGGTCTCACAGGAGACCCTGTAGCACCGGGGAGATCGTGTGATACGTTTCCAAGCGGGCTGATCGGGTCGATCATAGACCTCTTGGGCCTTCCCTTGCCCATCGTACATGCATTTGATGTAGTGTGAGGGCGAGATGTCGAGGAACTGACCTGATCTGTCAGCGATCAGCTTGAAGGAGCCGAACGTCAGGCCATGGGCTGGCTAGAGATCACCGACCCCTAATTGTTCTCCGAGCCGGCTTCGTTCTCCGGTCAACGTCGCCCGTGCCTGGCGTGCCAACTGACGGAGCGAATTCCCATCAGATCCCTCGGTAGGGTTCGTGACGAGACCAGAAGTACCGGAACGGAGTCTGCACACACAATTTACCCAGGTTCGGGCCTCCAAAGAGTAATACCCTACGTCATGCTTTGTCTTGGTATTCATGGTGAGGGGACACCTCATGTAGAGGATTTCAATGGTGTTTGAGATGTTTACCGAGAGTTGACTTCTAGATTGGATCCCTAATGAGGGCCCTAAACCTCCCTTTATACAGACAGGAGAGGTCTAGGGTTTACACGGAGGAGATATCAGATTGATCTGGCCGCCGCCTTCTGCCTTGGGGTACACGCCTCCTGCCCTCTCCTTCCTAGGGTTTCTTGGCGCTCTCTGGGCCTGGTGAGCCCTGGTCAAGGTCGAGGCCGTGCTCCTTTACATCAGGCACCCCGAGTCTGGGACCCCGTCAAACACCACGCAACATTCCTTTGACATGACGCACAACAACTTGGTCAACATCACACAACACAGCTTGCGGAGCACATCTGTACTGCCCCAAGCATCACACCTATGTTCTACCATGTAGTACAAATACATATTTTAGGCAACACACATGAACTAGGGAAAAAACAGAGAAAAACCAATTGTAGCCTCGCACCTCATGTCGCATCTCTATCTGGTTAGGCTTGCTCGTGCTCCTCGAGCGGTGCCCCCAAAGGGTACTCCCTGATTAGTTGCTCCCAAAACACTTGGGAGCTGGACCAGACAAAATTTTCAAGTTTCAACCGTATGTTTGTGCAATGAGTCCTATGCGTCTGTGTTTTCTATTGCACGCGAAACGCGGCAGGAGTGATCAAAAAGCACCTGGAGGAGGTAATTGGGTCGGCACATGTACACGGGCATTCCCTATTTTGGGAAGGTTCTAGAAGATTCCACTCTGACCCCCCCCCCCTCAATGTTTCCTCTACCATTATTTTTTCTTCTTCCAGTATATTTTTTATTTTTTCCCTTTTTATTTTTTCTTTTTCGTAAATGTTTGAATATTTAATTGGGTCAGTTGGATCCCACTTCTTCCTCGGTACCGATGCGGGCGGTCTTGATGGAGCTGACAATGGATAGTTGCCACTTGGGTTCTCCATTTAACTTCAACCAACAATGCATGATAACGAAGCTCCTCTTTAGCACCTTCAAAAATAAGTTGCATGCACGGGAGGGCTAGAAATGAAACATCCGGCCAAATGACCAACGCATAGAGCATATCCTACCAACAAGTTGCATGTCCGTCCAAATGACCAAACATATAGCAACTTAATTGCTCGGTGATTAGCGCACCACTTGGCCAACGATCGCTTAGTTGTTTCAAATGGCCGCAATATATGCTCATGGACTCTTGGATGGTGTACCATCGATGGTTGAGCGGCTTCGTCCCATGATTTCGGATGAGTTCATTGTGGTACGGCTCGAAATTTTTATGCTCACGGAACCAAGTATGAATGTTGGCCCAAAAATATTGCGCCCTTTTGCTTCATGCCATGGATGGGACCAAATGCTAGTGGCCAACCACGCATCTCACAGTAATTTGTCCTCCTTCATGTTGAAATTTCCTCCTCTACCACTCTTCTTTGGATCGACTGGCCATTCCTCCTGATCATGGTCTTCGTCACCGTCCTAATCCGGCTTGCTGGGTACACTTGCCTGACTGGGTGTACGTGTCAGACCGGCTCTATGTGCCCGATTGTTGGCTTGCACCTCCAACTCCGAGTCATCCACTTGTCGATCCTTGTAGCATCCTCCGGCTCCGTTGTGCACCATCTCAAACATCTATTGTTCACGTTGTCATACGATGTCTCACCCTGTTGAGACACACCAATGAACAGAGAGAGGGAACCGAGCTGACCCCAGTTCAACGTCCGCGACCGAACAAGCTACGACGATGCCGACTCAGCAAAATGTAGCAGCGTCATGTTAACGTCGATGCAATACGACATGTGCCTATCAGAGGAGGCTGTTGTCGGTGTGAAATCCGGCAGACCTCGGGGTAGGGGGGTCCCGAGCTATGGATCTTGGATCGATGGTAACAGGAACAAGGGAGACGATGTTTACCCAGGTTCGGGCCCTCTTGATGGAGGTAAAACCCAACGTCCTGCTCTTGTTTATATTGATGGAGATGTATCAAGTACGGAGTTGATCTACCTTGAGATCGTAAGTTGTGTTCTACATCTAGGCCTAGGTGAATGTAATTGTGATTCGGTCCCCATACGGGCTAAATACCTTGGCTTATATAGATGCCAGGTAGGGCATCTTGGGTTAAATGGTCAGTAACCAGGGGATCACATGGAGGCGGCAGCAGATGTCTTGGAGTATACGTCAAGTCTTCGGCAGAGGTAGTCTTGATCACGCTCAGGCGTGTAGCTTCCGGAGTCCACCTTAATCGGAATGAGGGCCCACTGGCCCAGCCCGAGGACTATGGGCCGACTAGGTTAGCACCCTGTAACACCCCGAGAATCATGCTATAGTGATCTCATACTAATGATGCCATGTCATCATGTTATGCTAAGCCAAAATGCCACTTTTCCAAAAATCAAGTTCAAATTCCAATTTGAATTGCCAGTCAAATATTTGCATCCTCAAACATGCAAACAAAATAGCTCATAATATGGCAAATATTCACCAAGTATTATTTGGATTCCAGAATTGCCCCTGGATTTTAAAACAATGGCCCAGCAACACCTCTTTTAAATGCCAGCATAATTCAACTTTTTGTGCCACCTAACAATATTGTGCTTGAATTATGTGCCAAATTTCAAGTTTAACTAAATTCATTTGCTATGGAATTTAAATAGAAAATAGTAGAGAATATAAGAAAACAGAAAGAAAACTAAAGAAGAAAAAATGACCTAATCTACTAGGCACTTTGGCCCATCGAGCAAAATGGCCAGCCCACCTCCACCTCTCTTTCCACCTCGCTACAGGAGACAGGGAGGCGTGACAGCCATCCGCTGGCCATGGCTGCTCCATCCATGCGTGGCGGCCATTCCCGAAGTCCCCCCGACACTTAAGGACCCCCTGGACCCCGCGGCTTAACCCTAGCTTCCCCCCTCCTCCTCGCGCCTCTTCCCTCTCTCCCGCGAACACCCGCACCGTGGCCGCCATGGACCTCCTCGCCCGTGCGGCCACTGTGCCCTCCTTCGCCTGAGATCGTGTCCAAGAGGACCGCCATGCGCCATTGTTTCGTTTGAACCGCAGGGGCGACGTGAAGAAGCCGCATCGACGACGTCCGCATCATCTCCTCCATCGTCGACCACCGGAGCTCCGCCGCTCGATCCCTCACCTTCACTGCCTCCCCACCTCTGTCGAGCCCGTCGTCACACCCGTTGTGAGCTCTGCTCCGTCCCCCCTATTTCCCCCCTGGTTCCCTTGTCGTTAAGTGCCCCCCACCGCCGGGGCCGGAGCTCCACCTTCCGCGCTCTCGGGCCGCGCCCGCGAGCCCCTGGTCTCGCCTGCCACGCCCATGGCCGCACCTGCCATCGCGCGCCCGCTCTACCGCTCGCCCGTGCAGCCCGTGCCCGCCGCTGCTCACCGTGGCCACAATCGAGCCCCCACGTGCGCCTGCTCCTGCGGCCCCGCGCGCTGCTTTCTGCCTGCTGTTGTGCTGCTCTCTATTCCTGCTGCTCCCTGGCCGCCCTGCCGTCGCGCTCGGCCCGCGTAGCCCCCTGCGCCTGCCTCTGGCGTGCGCACCCTGGCCGCCCCCTTGCCAGGCGCTGTGACCGCCGGCGCCCCTCTGGGAGCGTCCATGCGCGTGCCCAGCCGGCCCAAAACTAGATTAGGGCTAATTATTCTTTAGCACTTATCTGTTAGTAACCCTCACTGACAGTAGGCCCCACACTGGCTAAATGGCTTAATTATATTAACAAAATTTCGGTTAAAAACTAACGCCACTGACAGAAGGGTCCCACCGGACCCATTGACTAGTCAACATTGACCCAGTACTGACTGGGCTGCTAACTCAGCACTCCCCTGGCCCACTGTCATACACTCTGGCTAGAGTAACACTAAGTGACACAAGTATATTCTGTTTTTAATTCGAATTAATAATATATCAGAAAATCATTTCAACTTCGGAGAATCATATAAAATAAACCGTAACTCGGATGAAGATAATTTATATATGAAAAATGTTCAGAAAAATATGACGGATCCGAATATGTCATCCACATACGTGCCACATGCCTCAAACATAACAAACATGGAACCTTCCCCTCCGGATCGTCTGACCGAATAATACCTGGAGCTGGAAAATATTCTCAAATATTTTTCCTCTTCTTTTAAAATGTTTAGTGACGCATTAGAGCATGTCACCCACACATCTTGTCGTGCCATTGCATTTGTGTTGCATTTGATTGCTCTGTTATTTATTTATTTCCCCCTCCGTTACTTCTTTTTCGGTAGACTCTGAGACCGTCGATGATCCGGTGATCGTCTACTTTGTTGAGGATCTGATTTCATCTGCAGAGCTTCCAGGCAATCAAAACCCCCTTGATCATTCCTATATTGCCCATTCTTTCTCTCTCACGGTTGCATTAGATTTTGCTACTGTTGTTCGGTAGTTCCTATTCTGATGCATAGCCTGCTTTTGTAAACTTCTGTTGTTACCTTACCTATTATCCTATATGCTTAGTATAGGTTGGTTAGTGATCCATCAGTGCCCCGCACCCTTGTCCGTGTTGCCAGGCTTTACTACCAGGAGATTCGATCAATGTGATCGATGTACAGAGACCGAACACACAACCAGCACCCCCTTAGTTGTACGACTCTGCAAAGCTACTATCGAGTGCCGAGGGTGATACCTCCTACCTCACTCCTAATGATATCTCTGTAGCGTAGCTAGTCAATTTTGGGTTACCGAGGGTGATTCCTCTTTCACCACCTCCGATGATGCCTCTTTTGTGCATTCCCTCAAGTGTGAACCCATCGAGGGTGATTCCTCCAAGTTCACCTTGATGGTTATGTCGGGGCACGACACCTATGGGATCCCGAGAGACCCCTTTACGATTCGGCGGGGGGAGAGGTACACGCAAAGAGCAGAACCGATGATCGACGCGTGAGGTTTTTACCTAGGTTCGGGCCGTTGATCAGCGTAAAACCCTACTCCTGCTTTGTGTTCTTATTGATGTTCTTGAGCCCAGCCTTCAGGAGCGCTTGCAATGAACAGTACGTTCAAAGAGCAGCTACGCATGCAGAATGGGCCAGAAGTTCTCCTCCTCTGTAGCAGTTGCCTTGGGCCTCCTTTTATATGCTCAAAGGGGTCTCCACAGTGGCAAAAATGTACATACATTGAGGTGTAAAGTAGCTACAGGGTATCATACCTAACCTCTGACGGATTAGGACAAACGCATTTAATGCACTGTGAGGTGTCCGTTTAGGTGTCCTCACTTTCTTGGGGATGGAAAAAGGGGCCATCCCATCAGCACCGCTTAAGCTCTCCTCCACTGGCGCGTTGCCACGCATCCAGAGAAGGACCCAGAATGTCAGGCTTTGTCGCTGTGCTGGAGCGGTGGCATAGTGGCAGAATCTCGCTAGGCGCCGATCCTTGCCGGGCACCAATCCTTGCCGGGCGCCAGGGCTTGCCAGGCGCCGAGCTTTGCTGGGAACCAAGCCTTGTCGGGCGCCGAGGCTTGCCGAGCTCCACGGGCCATCCCGGCAAGGATCTTGCCGGGGAGGCTGGCCTTCGATTACCAGCTTTGCTTATTTGCTGATTCTCAGATCTCTGACTTGATGATTTCCTTGATGACTTAAATCGACCTCGAGCTGATCCCGGCAAGCCTTGCCGCGAGGACGGCTACAACTGCCCGTGCACAAGTAAGGGGTACTAGTGGCCCAATACTTAGTACACCGACAGGAGCCCCCGGGCCTGGGCCATACACGAGTGCGAGGCGTTGTTGGGCCAGGCCCAAACAGTGCACGGGCATGCGTGGCAGGGAATTAACTGCTCGTAAAGATCTTGTTTTACTGTGCCCCCACTATGCGCACGGAGCGCGCGATGTGGGAAGTGTGCCAAAAAGGCTGCAAACTGTTTCGCGCCCACAGAGGCGCATTCATATTGGGGGATAAACAAGGTGGCCCCGCTCCTTCCCCATAAAAAGGAGAAGTCGTGGAGGCGCAAACCCATTCACCCCCCTCTGCTTCCCAATCTGGCCATCGCCATCGCCTTCCTCTGCTCGAGCTCAGAGCGAAACCTTCTTTCCCTTCCGCTCGCCGCTCCCGCGCTCGTTCCGTCCTCCGGCTTCCATCTCCACAGTCGCCATGCCGCCCAAGGCCAGCAAAGGCAAGGGCACGGACAAGGAGTCGAAGGCTGAAGTTCCGGAAAGCGAGCTGGTGAAGATGCGGAAGAGGCTCGTCGTCTTCCCTCCGACGCTCGACGCTGAAACCTTGAAGGGACGATACCAATGCATGTGGGCGAAGGGAACACAAGCTCACCCCGCCACACGCGTAATCCCAGGTGCTAGTTCCAAAGGCGGATCGGACAGATACCCCTTCTTCACTGCGTACTTTTATTGCGGGCTCTGTCCACCTTTTTCCGATTTCTTCAACGACATCATGTATACATACGGCTTCCGCCTTCTTGACTTCACGCCGAATGCCGTATTTTGCATGTCGATCTTTGCCCATCTTTGTGAAAATTTTGCCGGCGTGATCCCCAATTCTGCTCTTTTCCGCCACTATTTCTATCCTCGAATCCAAAAAGGAGAGGCTCTCTCTGGATCTATTGCTTGGATTCCAAGAGCCTGGAACAAAGAAATATACCCAGATGGAGTTTACCGCGAAAAGTGGGACGAGTGGCGGGCCGAATGGTGCTGGATCCAGGAAGCAGATCCTCATCCTTTTTGCCATCCCCGGCGACAGAAGGTGGTCCGCGGCAAGGATTGGGGCGATCTCGCCGCAGAAGACGAGAAGCTCACAATCGCCACTACCAGAATCCTCCGCTTGAAGGCTACCGGGCTGACAATGGAGATGATCAGCTTCGACTTCCTCCGCCGCCGCATCGCCCCTCTGCAGAATAGGGGGAGTCTAGCCTGGGAGTATAAGAACGCAACGGATGTCATGAGGCTGCGCCCCGGGCTGAACAACAACTTGACTGTTATGCAGCTTGGCTCTCTCCGCCAGAAGTTATTCCAGCGCGAAGACAAGCACCGGCTGCCGGCAAGGATCGTCCCCTTGTGCAACAACTCTGCACTGGGGTCGATCATTGCCTTCTTGCCGATGTTCAACGCCCACGGCCTTGACCCGACCTGGGTCGAGCCAAGCGAGGAAGAAGCGCAGAAATTCTTCGACAATCTGACGGAGAAGCCTGTCCGGCAAGAGCCAGATCTTATTCGCGCCACCACAGATCAGGAGGTAGCATACATCGCTACCAGAGTGGAGGAAGCGAATCTTGCCGCGGAGGCCAGCAGCGTTGGCTTCACAGAGTGGGAAGCCAGCGAGGCAGAGGTGGTAGTGGAGGCAAAACCTGCCGGGGAGGACGAGGTTGCCGGGGAGGAGAGCAGCGCAGCCGCTGAAATCTCGTCCGGCGAGGACTCAGTCGAAGAAGAAGAGACGCGAGAAGAGCCCCCTCCCCCGAAGGAAAAGGCGAAGCGTGTTCTTCGGAAGGCTGCGTCTGACATCCCGGCAAGCCAGCCCTCTTCGAGCGGCGAAGCATCCGGCAAGAAAGTGGCCGGCAAGACCGGACCGCGGCAGGGGGCCCGTCAATAGCCTGCACGGCATGCGAGGCCCGCACCAACGGCCACTGCTGCGGCGGCAGGAGGGTCTCGCACCACCGCACCGGAAGCTGCCCCGGCGCCTGCCACAGCCAAGCGGCCTAGGACTCCTCCTCCGCCTCCCCACTCAGACACCGCAACGGAGGTCGACTTCGACATCTCCGGCTTTAGTCCGGAGCGAGAGGAAGAAGAGTAAGTACTTCGCCACAGCTTTTACCTTCCAATCTTGCATCAATCTTTACTGACTTGCTTGTATTGCTTCTGTAGTGACACAGAAACCTTGCTGGAGAGGACGGCGAAGAGGTCAAGGACTTCTACGGGCGACGAGCCCCCAGCAGGCTCCACTAGCGTGCCAGAGACCGTCATCGTGAGCCCGGAGCCTAGTCCTCAACGCAGCCCCCAGCGTAAGTTCATTGTCCCTTTTTCTGTTGGCTGGTGCCGAGGCTTCCATTCTTGTCGCTGATACCTTCGGGTTCGCAGGAGAAGAACGGCAACAAGGAGAAGATTGCCCCATTGTGCCTCCTTCATCGACCGCTCCGCCCACAAGCACATCTCCGGCAAGAGATCCTGCCGACGAGCCCGTCCAGATTGAGGAGGAGCCGACAAGCACGGACTCCGGCAACCCACCCCCGGCAACCGGAGTCGCCGGGAGAGGCGAAGCCACCTCTCGACAGCCCGACGCAGGTACTCGATCGCCTCAGAGTGCTAGTTATTCTTCTCCCCTTACTTCTTTATCTTTGATCACTTCAAAATTTAAAAACTCGATCTTATTCTGACCTTCTCCTTCACCCTTCAGAGTTCTCTGAGACGGAACATATGGACGTCGACGCCGTCATCGAGGAGACCGCCAGGGATGCTGCTGCCGAAGCGGACAGGATCACTGCCAGCGAGGCCACCAAGGATGATGTTGCCGGGGCCGGTGATGCTCTTGACGGGGAGGCTGCCAAGATAGCACAAAAGGAAATCGCGGAAGAACCTGCTGAAGAGGGCGACAGGGAAGCTGGAGACCATACTGACGGCATTCCTGCCACAGGAGCGCCAGGCGCTACACCGGCCACAGAGCCCCCTGTCACTGGTGAGGCGGCCACTGAAGACTAGCCATCAGCATCTGAAGGCCCCTCATCCAGCAAGTACCTCAAGGTTGGCGAGAACCTGTTCATCAACTTGCCGGGGACGGCAAGCGCTGGGGCACCAGCCGAAGGAGAAGTTTTCGAAGAAATTATCGCTGCTGCCGGGCTTGAAGTTGTCGACGATCCCAGCACTAGCAGCGGCAAATCTGAAGAGGATCAGCTCCTTCAGGCCATGGGCGAGAACTTCCGCAAACTCCAGGCTCTCCATCGTGCCCGAAAAGAGAAGGCGGACTCCAGAATGGCAGTTGTCGAGGCAGCCGAAGCGGATTTTCAAAGGCGCGTCGCACAAATGCAAATCTGGCATGCCGAGGCCCTTCAAGAGCTGGTTGCCGGCCGAGAACAAGTGAGCCAGCAATGGAATGAGGTCCTCCTGAAGCAATCAGACATGGAGAAGGCCCATGATGAAGCTGTTCAAAGGATCGCTGCCGAAGATGCTCTCCTGACAGGGCGCCGCGTTGCTCTTGACGCTCATGAGGAAGATCTCACCGCTCGTGAGCAGGCGCTCACCGCCAAGCTTCGCAGCAAGGATGACGACATTGAAAATCTTGTCGCGCGGCGGACCCAGGAGCTGGAGCAGAAGCACAAGGAGGCGCTCGAAGCTCTAACCGCAAGTCACGCCGGCAAGCTCAAGGAAGCCGTCGATGCTGCCGAAGCTGCAGAGGCCGCCAAGAACGAGTTGAGCGACAAAGTAAAGAGGCTGGAGACAGATCTTGACGAGCATGGCAAGGAGCTCTCGACGCTCAAGGGGGACAGGGAAAAAACCCTCCACTCCTTGGCGGAGATGCAAGTCGCCCTGTCCGGCAAGACCAAGCAGATCTCCTCTGCGGCTCATGATATTGCGGTTCTGGAGCTGAAGCTGACCACGCTGCAGAAATCCCTCGAGGCCGGCAGGGCCCGTGAGAAGGCTCTACTCAAGGATCTCCAAGGAGAGAGGAACCTGCTCAAGAGCGCTGCCGCTGCCCAGGCTGATTATGAAAAGGGAGTGGAGATCTGGACTGGCCGTCTCATCGCCACCGCGGAGAAGCTTACCGCAGAACTGTCAACCATGGGCTTGTCGAACTTCAGATATTCTTCCGAGGAAAGAATATCTCCAAGCGCCAGGTTGACGATGTTCTTTGAAAGCATCATCAACGTGTTGAGGGCGCTCCAGTCCAGCCGGGCGACCCAACTGGCGAACGAGACTCGCCGGCTTTGCCGGGCCGTCCTTCGCAAGGTGCTCCTCAAGGTGGTGCACAGCAATCCCGGCATCGATCTCTCCAGCGCACTCGGCCACCTGCCAAAGGATGCAAATGTTGAGGCGCTTGAGAAGTGCATCGCGCCGATCCTTGAGAAGGTGGACTCCATCAAAAGGATCGAAGGCCAGCGTAGGGATTGAGTGCTTCCCCTTTTATTCTTGCCGCCACCATCTCATGTAAAAGACAGTTAAGTCTCGAGTTAGGACTGCGGCAACTCATGGATGTAATATAATTTAACTATGTTTAGGCTCATGCTAGCTACTTTCCTTGTCTGATTCCTTTATGTATGGAGTTCATCCTACGCTTACTGAAAAACTTGCCGGCGCGCAACCTGCCGCGAGCGCTGGCTGCGGGACTTCAGCAGCCTGCTGGAGGCGCAGCGGCCGGCAAGACTCCTTGGCGTCCTCAGTGCAGCCACTTAAATCGTCGAGCGGACTCGAAACAAAATAAAGGCGCAACTGTTTACGACCAGGGTTCCTTCGCGTGCAGATTTTCCATACAAGGGTCTGAATCATCCAAGGAACTAACTTTGTAATAAAAAGAAAAACTTGCTCTGAGTTTTTAGGACTTAGCTTTCTGTCTTTGTCCTTCCTCCGGCAAGCATACGATTCCGAATGTCACCAATTGGTATTCATGTCTCCCTCCCCCCCCCCCCCCCCCCCCCGGCAAATGTGCACGCTAGAATCCTTCTGTCTTTAAGAAAAAGAAAGAAGAGAAAATAAAGAGATGAAACCTTGGCGGTTCGTTAGAACTTACCGGGATCAGGTGCTATACAACATCTTAGACAAACATGCATATATGAATGTGAACATGAGAATCAATAAGGAAATGTACAACACTTAAATTTATTCATCTATGCTCAGGGTCTGCGCCTGGCTTTGTACAAAGGATCACATGCCTTGCCGGCAAGACTTGTACAAAAAGGTGGTTGCCGGGAGCCCCCGGCAACCGCGCCTTATGGATAGAACTTGCGAAGATGTTCGATATTCCAGGAATTACTCACTGGAACGCCATCCTCGGTCTCCAGGCGGACAGCGCCAGGCCTGGTGACTCGTACTACCCGATAAGGGCCTTCCCACTTTGGCGTCAACTTGTTTGAATTCTTGGCGGACTGAATCCGTCGAAGAACAAGGTCACCTTCCTCAAGGCTTCGGGCATGAACTTTGCGGCTATGATAGCGGCGCAAAGCTTGCTGGTAGCGTGCAGCTCGCACAGCAGCCTGAAGACGATTCTCCTCAAGGAGCACAGCGTTATCTTGCCGCAGTTGCTCTTGCTCGAGCTCATCATAAGCGAGCACTCGAGGAGATCCGTATATGAGTTCCATGGGGAGAACTGCTTCCGCTCCATACACTAGAGCGAAGGGCGTCTGGCCGGTGGCTCGATTTGGTGTCGTTCTGATTGACCAAAGAACCGCCGGCAACTCATCAATCCAGCGTCTTCCGCACTTTTTCAGCCTGTCAAAAGTTCTGGTCCTGAGACCGCGCAGCACTTCAGCATTGGCCCTCTCCGCTTGGCCGTTGCTTCTCGGGTGAGCAACAAAGGCAAAACAAATCTTGCCGCCAAGGTCTTGGACGTACTGCATGAAGGTGCGACTTGTGAACTGCGTGCCGTTGTCGGTGATGATCCTGTTAGGCACACCGAAACGGCAAACAATTCCTTTGAAGAACTTGACAGCCGACTGCGCTGTCACCTTCCTCACTGCTTCCACCTCCGGCCACTTTGTGAACTTGTCGATAGCAACGTACAAGTACTCAAAGCCCCCGGCAGCATGGGGGAAGGGGCCCAGTATGTCGAGCCCCCAGACCGAAAATGGCCAGGAGAGAGGGATTGTTTGAAGAGCTTGAGCTGGCTGATGTAATTTCTTCGAATGAAACTGGCACGCTTCACACCTGGTTACTAGTGCAGTCGCATCCTGGAGGGCGGTAGGCCAAAAGAAACCTTGCCGAAATGCTTTCCCGGCAAGCGCTCTTGACCCTATGTGAGAGCCACACATGCCCCCATGTATCTCTGCCAACAGCTCTAGTCCATCCTCCCGAGGAATGCACTTCAATTTCACACCGTTTGGTCTCTTTCTGTACAGGACGTCATCGACGAACTTGTACATAACAGACCGACGGGCTACTCTCTCCGCTTCTTCTTGTTCCTCAGGGAGTTCACCTGTCTGAAGGAAATGGACAATGTGCTGCGCCCATGCTGGAGCCTGAGGCTCGACGGCTAGGACTAAAGGCATCTCCTCCGCCGGGGGAACGTTTGTCTCGACAGCAAGGGCCTGAGGCCCTGCCGGAGCCTGTTGTTCCCCGGCAGGCGTGTCGATCCCAGCAACTTCCTTGCCGGCGGCTCCGGGGAGCTCTGCCGGGAAGTACTGGCCAGAGTTCAACTTTCTTCTCTTTTCTTGTCGCATCAATGGCGCCACGGATGGTTGAGTCAATTGGAGCACAAAAGTTCCTGGTTCCACAGGCAACTTGAGGGCAGCACGCTTTGACAGGTCGTCAGCAACACTGTTCTCGGCACGAGGAACGTGCTCCATCTGCAGACCGTCAAAGCGCTCTTCCAATTTCCTCACTTCATCTACGTAGGCCTGCATCAACGGACTTTGATAGTTCTTGTTGACCTGCCTGACGACAAGCTGTGAATCACCTTTGATAATGAGCTTTTTGATACCAAGGTCTGCCGTGATCCTAAGACCGGCAAGCAAACCTTCGTACTCTGCAGTGTTGTTGGTTGAACTCTCCCGGGGAAAATGCATTTGGACTACATACTTGAGGTGCTCTCCGGTGGGTGCGACAAGTAGCACACCAGCACCGGCGCCTTGCAGCGAAAAAGCCCCGTCAAAGTACATAACCCATTGCTGATCGATTTCCTTGCCGGGGAGACTTGTTTCTTGAACTTCTTCGTCTGGCGTCGAGGTCCATTCTGCAATGAACTCCGCCAAGGCCCTGCTCTGAATTGTGGAAGTGCTTTCAAATTTGAGACCAAAGCTCGACAGCTCCAACGCCCACACCACGATCCTGTCGGTTGCCTCCGGATTTTGCAAAATCCGTTGCAACAGAAAGCGAGTGACGACGGTGATCTCATGTGCTTGAAAATAATGGCGCAGCTTTCTTGAGGCCATAAGGAGGCCGAAAAGCAACTTCTGCACACCAGAATATCTTGATCTAGCCCCTTGTAAGAGGGAGCTAACAAAATAAACTGGGCGCTGCACCACCTTTTTCTTCTGCACGGGCTCTTCTGTTTGTGCAGATCCTGTCTTGCCGGGATCATCCCTCGCCGGGGAAGATCTTGCCGCTTCACTTGGCGGTCCTGCCGCTGATGTTGCCTCCTCATCAGCTTCTCTCTGCGCCACCAGCGCAGCACTAACCACTTGATTTGTTGCCGCCAGATACAGCAGCAACGGCTCTTGTGGTTTAGGTGCGACTAGCGTCGGCGGAGAAGAAAGGTATTTCTTCAAATCTTGTAGCGCTGCCTCCGCTTCCGGAGTCCATTTCATTGGACCTGCCTTCTTCAAAATTTTGAAGAAGGGCAGGGCGCGCTCAGCAGATTTGGAAATAAACCTGCTTAGAGCAGCAACACAGCCGGCAAGACGACGCACATCCTTGACGCGTCTCGGCGCTTCAATTTGCTCAATGGCTCTGATCATGTCGGGGTTCGTTTCGATTCCCCGGCAAGATACAAAGAATCCAAGGAGCTTGCCGGAAGGAACACCGAACACGCACTTCTCAGGATTGAGCTTCAAGTTGATCTTGCGCAAGTTCGCAAATGTTTCTTCTAAGTCTTGAATGAGCGTTGCTTTATCCTTAGTTTTGACCACTATATCATCCATATACGCCTCCATATTTCTATGGAGTTGTGGCTCAAAACCAATCTGGATTGCTCTGGCAAATGTTGAACCAGCACTTTTCAACCCGAAAGGCATTCGTATAAAACAATACGTACCACATGGGGTGATAAAGGCGGTCTTCTCTTCATCTTCCTTTGCCATAAAAATCTGATGATACCCTGAATAGGCATCAAGGAAGGACAGGAGATCACAACCAGCGGTGGCATCCACAATCTGGTCGATGCGCGGCAAGGGAAAAGGATCTTTTGGACAAGCTTTATTGATATCTGTATAATCGATACAAAGCCTCCATTTCCCGTTCGCTTTCCGCACTACAACCGGATTGGCCAACCAGGTTGGATGAAGCACTCCTTTGACCAGTCCTGCCGCCTCCAGCTTCTTAATTTCTTCGGCAATGAATTCTTGCCGCTCCAAAGCCTGTTTCCTCACCCTTTGCTTAACGGGCCGCGCATGGGGACAGACAGCAAGGTGGTGCTCAATTACTTTCCTGGGAACGCCGGGGATGTCAGATGGTTGCCATGCAAACACGTCGACATTCGCCCGCAGGAAAGCAACGAGCGCGCTTTCCTATTTGTCATCTAGGGTGGAACTTATGGTGAAAGTTCCCCCCGTTCCGTCCTCCCTGGCAGGCACCTTCTTGGTTTCCGGCGGGGCAGCCTTGGACTTCTTGTTCTTGCCGGTGGAACTCTCTGGTGCGTCCTCGATGAAAGCGCAGCACTCCGAGGAGGTGCGCTTGCCGGAGTTGGCGCCAAGGTTCCTGCCGGTCTTCTTCTTCCCCCCGGGAGGTCCAGCGGCAGGAGCAGATGCCTTGACGGCAGGTGCTGCAACTGCTTCCTGGTAAAGTTGATCGGCACAGATGAGCGCATCCTTCTTATCGGAATGGATAGTGATGACGCTCAACGGCCCATGCATCTTCAAGACGTTGTATGCGTAGTGTGATGCCGCCATAAACTTAGCCAGCGCTGGCCGACCAAGGATCCCATTGTATGACATGGGGATCTTGGCGACATCAAACACCACCTTTTCGGTCCTGAAGTTAAGCTCGCTGCCAAATGTTACCGGCAGTGTGATCTTGCCCTTAGGCTGGGTTCTTCCCGGGTTGACCCCTTGAAACGTACCCGTTTCCTCGAGGTCTTCGTCGGGAATCTGAAGCTTTGTGAGCACGTCTGGTGAGATTAAGTTTAGGCCGGCCCCGCCGTCAACTAACATCTTTGTCACCTTGAGGTTGCGAATTGTCGGGGAAACCAACAATGGCAAACACCCGACCGCAGTTGTGCGATCAGGGTGATCCTCGGCGTCAAAGATGATAGGCGTGCTGGACCACTTCAGAGGCCTACATGCATCGGGGGATGGCTCTGCCGCATTAACCTCCCGCACCCACTGTTTAAGTTGGCGGTGGGAAGAATGCAGCGAGGCACCCCCATCAATGCACATAGCCTCCGTAGCCTTCTGGAATTCCTGCTCACTGGATTCGTCATCTTCTTCATCATCATCTCCTTCTTTATCTCGGCCCCGAGCGGGCCGATCCTTCTGCTGTTTGGCCTTGCCGCGGCGACCCCCTCGGCCACCGCGTTTCTTGCCGAACCCCTCAGCACCATCTTGGGCCTTCTCCTTGTCTCGCCTCTCGTATTCGGCCTTCTGCTTCTCGGCAAGCTGCTCAACTTGCCGACAGTCCTGGAGATCGTGGCCCTTAGTGCGATGGATCTTGCAATATTGCTTCCCGGAGTTCTCCGACTTGTCGGCAGCCGCCAAGGCCTGACAGGAAGGGCACCCGACAAGATCCTTGCCGAGGTCGCCAACCTTGGCCTTCTTGGCGGCACCAGGGTTGCCGGATTCCTCGACGGCAAGCACGGCCTTGCCTCCGCGCTTCCTATTCCGCCGCCGGCCTTTCCTTGATGGAGCCGCGGCATCTTCTTCTTCTGAGTCGCCTGTCGCACCAACAGCTTCACCGGGGAGTTTTCTCCCCTCTTCAGCTCGAGCACACTTGTCGGCCAAAGTGTAAAGCTCGGCAATACTCCCGACTTTGTTCATTGCCAGCTCTTCCCGCATCCTGCGGTTACGCACGTTCTGATGGAACGCGCTAATGACAGCGGCAGGATGAACATCAGGAATATTGTATTGCACCCGGCTGAATCTCTGCATAAACTTGCGCAGGGACTCGCCCTCCTTCTGAGGGATGATGTGCAAATCACTTTCTTGGCCAGGAGCTTGGTGGCCTCCAACAAAGGCGCCAACAAACTGATGGCACAGATCTGACCAGCAAGAAATAGAATCCTCCAGCAGATGCATCAACCACGACCTGACGTTGGGTTTGAGCACCAACGGGAAGTAGTTGGCGAGTATCTTGTCATCTCGGCCCCCGACAGCTTGCACCGCAATGGTGTAGATGCTCAGGAACTCCGAGGGATGGGTCTTGCCGTCATATTTCTCCGGGACCTCTGGCTTGAAGGTTCGGAGATTGGGCCACTGGACTTGCCGCAGCTCACGGGTAAACGCTGGAGGTCCCACCTCGTAAGGCAAGTCTCCTACGTTCCGTGGCGCAGGCTCGTCGACAACCGGCCCCGCGCGCTTATCAGACTGATAGCGCGCTTCCCGTCGCCGCTCGATGGTTGTTCGAGCGTCTTCCTTGCCTCTTTCCTGGAGAACCAGACGCTGATCACGGCGCATCCGCGGATCGGACGACGCCGTGGAAACTTCTTCATGGCGGTCGACTTGCTGAGTCGTCGGCCGCCGCTGATGTCGCGGAGGAGAGTGCACTGTAGTTGCACCACCTCCGGTTTTCTCTCCACCGGCTCACGTCGGATCGATGGGCTTCCGCTGAGAGGGCCCTGCCTCTTGTGGTCCGTCCTTATTAGCGAAGCCGATAAGGCTCTGGATAGTAGCTCGCCACTCCTCCATCTTCTCCGGGGCGGGAGGAAAATCGAGGAGCAGCTACGCACGTGCCAAGGCTTCCACTGGCGTAGGTGGCGGCGACAGGTGCGAAGTACGTGAGGTGCTTTGACTCCTAACCAAGTTCGAAGGAGCACCGCCACGGTCACGCGACCGCGCGCCACCTTCGCCGGCAGCTCAGTGTGCATGCTGGTCCCGCGCATCTTGGGATCTATGCGCGGAAACCTTTTCGTAGGGACGCCCCGAACCACCAGCGCCATGATGTCGCTCGTCTCGCATGACCTGGGTAGGTTGCGAGGCTCGCGCCGGCGCGGGAGCTCCAGCAGGCGCTCTTCGATCCCTAGAGTTTGTCGTGCCACCCGTAGGCAACACAACGCCATCTCTAGATCCAGCGGCGCGCAAGTTACCACTGCCACTGCGAACGACACCGCTCGCTTGGCTTGGGTCACCAGAACGCCGCGGGGGTTCCAGTCCTCTTCCTTCTACACCCACACCATCGCCTGTCTGCGAAGGCGTGGGCAAAACGGACCCGGACGGTTGTGCTGTCGCGATGTTCTTCTTCTTGGGCGGCATGATGAAGGAACTAGGGCGTCGACCACCAGATCAGGTTCACGCAACCTTCAATCCCCCTACCTGGCGCGCCAAAGATGTCGGGGCACGACACCTATGGGATCCCGAGAGACCCCTTTACGATTCGGCGGGGGGAGAGGTACACGCAAAGAGCAGAACCGGTGATCGACGCGTGAGGTTTTTACCCAGGTTCGGGCCGCTGATCAGCGCAAAACCCTACTCCTGCTTTGTGTTCTTATTGATGTTCTTGAGCCCAGCCTTCAGGAGCGCTTGCAATGAACAGTACGTTCAAAGAGCAGCTACGCATGCAGAATGGGCCAGAAGTTCTCCTCCTCTGTAGCAGTTGCCTTGGGCCTCCTTTTATATGCTCAAAGGGGTCTCCACAGTGGCAAAAATGTACATACATTGAGGTGTAAAGTAGCTACAGGGTATCATACCAAACCTCTGACGGATTAGGACAAACGCATTTAATGCACTGTGAGGTGTCCGTTTAGGTGTCCTCACTTTCTTGGGGATGGAAAAAGGGGCCATCCCATCAGCACCGCTTAAGCTCTCCTCCACTGGCGCGTTGCCACGCATCCAGAGAAGGACCCAGAATGTCAGGCTTTGTCGCTGTGCTGGAGCGGTGGCATAGTGGCAGAATCTCGCCAGGCGCCGATCCTTGCCGGGCGCCAGGGCTTGCCGGGCGCCGAGCTTTGCTGGGAACCAAGCCTTGTCGGGCGCCGAGGCTTGCCGAGCACCACGGGCCATCCCGACAAGGATCTTGCCGGGGAGGCTGGCCTTCGATTACCAGCTTTGCTTATTTGCTGATTCTCAGATCTCTGACTTGATGATTTCCTTGATGACTTAAATCCACCTCGAGCTGATCCCGGCAAGCCTTGCCGCGAGGACGGCTACAACTGCCCGTGCACAAGTAAGGGGTACTAGTGCCCCAATACTTAGTACACCGACAGGTTACATCGAGTAGGAACCCAACGAGGGTGATTCCTCGGGTTCCCCCTTCATGTCATGGACACACGGTTACCCTATCTTTTATCTCAGTCCCTTTTTGAAGTCGGGACGACCCCGAGGAGTACCCGCGAGAGATGTGAAGTCGGGTTGACCATGAGGGTACCCGCAAGATAATTATGCGGCACGGCCAGGCAGGCAGAGACCACCCCAGGAGAGGGATGGGCCTGGCCCTTGCCGTAAGTCCGCGAGACGGGGCGACAGGAGCACTGTTAGTCACCGCGAGCTCCCAACACACTAACGGTTTGGATATGTGATCTGAGTAGGCATCTGGCCTTTTCGCACTGACCACCACGCGAGAATAAGTATGAGCACTCGGCGTCGTACGATTCTCCCGAAAGCTCTATCAGACGTCCAGTTCAGCATTGTGGTCCTGTCAGGCCAATGCCATCCAGGATGAGGTGGTGCTCGTCCTGGCTCGTCGCATAATGACCCAGAGTGCAAAGGGCAATGGGACCAAGACCCCTGAGCACTTAGGATGTAGACTGGTGGGTACCTCTCAGCGGAGCCTAGGTAGGTCTACGGCGTGTCGATCAGCCGAGGCCGGGCATGACCAGGAAAAGTGTGTCCAGCCAGAGTTAATCGAGCGTGTTGGGTAAGTTGGTGCACCCCTGCAGGGAAGTATATCTATTCGAATAGCCGTGTCCACAGAAACAGGACGTTCAAAGTCGTATCCCGATCAACTAGAACTTCAACTGGATACTTGTGATACTTAATTGGTATGATGGCTCCAGGATAGCTTCCTCGCGGGGTAGTCGAGGAAGGACCTGTGGGCGTTACTATTATATACTTGTTACTATATGATATGTTACTCTACTCTCTTCTGTTGCCGCAATACGCATGCAAGATGCTAGTCTTCGATAGGTTTAGCTTCCATCTATTCTGGCATTTCTGCAGTTTAGTCCATAGATACAGCCCCTTCCCTTTGATATCGATGCATACTTAGCATAGATCTGATGTAAGTCTTGCGAGTACTTTGGATGAGTACTGACGGTTGCTTTGCTATCCCTTTTTCCCCTTACCCGATTGCTGCGATCAGATGACGGAGCCCCGGAGTCAGCTGACCCCGTAGATGACTACTACTACACCGATGAAGCTTACTAATGCGTGAAGGTCGACGACCAGGAGTAGTTCGGAGGCTCCCAGGCCGGAGGCATGCGCCTTTTCGATCTAGATGATGTTGTTTTGCTCAGTCTTCTTAAGGCAAACTTGTCTAATTATGTCTATACTCAGATATTGTTGCTTTCGCTGACTCTTGTGTATTCGAGCTTATGTATTCGAGCCCTTGAGGCCCCTGGCTTGTAATATAAAGCTTGTATTTTTTTGTCCAGAGTTGTGTTGTGATATCTTCCCGTGAGTCTCTGATCTTGATCATGTGCATTTGCGTGTAAAATTAGTGCATGATTGAGTAGGGGCATCACACACCCCCTAGTCGAGGACACTACCAGTAGCCCTCAAACTGGTCTTTTATGCCGAGGACGACCTCCTTGATGTAAATCACTTTGGATCCAAAGTCCTTGGCTTGACAGAAGAGTTCCCCTTCTCTGGTAATTCGATATTTCTTCCCTTTAAAGGGTACTATGAACCACTTCTCAAAGGAATTGCATTCCTCGACCACGATCTAGCCGAAGTCATCCAGCGCCCGAAAAACATGGGATTACTTACCCTCGAAGGCCAGCCACATAGGTGTGAATAGTGCTTTCTAGCCTGACAACTTTATCGAAGCGGCACTACCCACGACTGGTCAAGCAGTTACTGCTCACCCAAATTGTGGCCCGAGGCAATCTTTTTAAGGGCGCATCCCATCGAAGTGGAGATCATGCCTATTTTCTTAGGGATATCATTAAGATTTTGTTTCTCCCCGTATGCATAATGGCATCTTTTACGGGGAACGACGATTTCACCGGTGCGACAGAGGGACTCTTGGCCTTTTTACCAGCCGATAAGAGCAAAAAAATAGCAACGGAAAGAAGTACGCTCTCATCCCCTTCGCACGTTGCCTCTCGAGCTTCGGCGCCTAGATCAAATCTCGCCTTCCTCCTTCGCAACACACCCTAGCTCCCATTCCCAGCCATGGTCGACGCCACCCTCAAAGGGCACTGGGTTGGTTCCTCTATTATAGAGGGCACCATCCTGGAGCTACACAGCACGGGGTACATCCCCACGGAGGTCGCCACCCGCGTACCAGATGCCAACCAACAGGTGCCCGCTCCCAATCCAGGGGAGAGGGTAGTCTTTGTTCCCCACCTCGTCAGAGGTCTGGGATTCGCGCTGCACCCCTTCATGCACAGGTTCATGTTCTACTATGGGCTGGATTTTCATCATCTGGCCCCGAACTCCATCCTCCACCTCGCCTCCTTCATCATGGTCTGCGAGGCCTTCCTCCGCATCGAGCCACACTTCGGCCTATGGCTGGAGATCTTTGCGTTAAGCTAAAGTCTAGTAGCTCCGAACTCATGGAGTACGGAAGCGCCATGATCAGCAAGAATAAGATGGTCAGCTGGTTTAAGGGCACCTTCATAGAGACCATCAAGGAGTGGTAACGCGAGTGGTTTTACATCACTGAGCCGCTAGTCGCTGGCCAGACCGTGGTCCTGGCGTTCTTGGTCGGGCCTTCAGAGAAGCTGATGTCCTCCAAGAAGAAGGGCATCGCCCAGGAGAGGTGGTGGCATTGTCTAAGAAGATCCAGTGGTGGTTTGATAAAAAAACCTCCAGCGGGCAGACGTGGTAAACGTCATGCTCCATCGCCGCGTCCTTCCGCTCCAACTTCGGGCCTCCCCGATGTGGGAGCACAAGTCCGAGGATGCAGGGCCCGTCCTCAACTTCTTCCGCTCCACCTTGGTCGGCATGTGGACGCGCCTATTGAAGTCGTCCGAAGATGAATTCCCTTCGGAAGGGAGCGACCTCGGCTATGAAGCCGGATACAACTCCCCCGAGGTATTCTTTCAATACACTGATCTATATTCTGTGTTTCTTCGAGCTTTACAGACTTCGACTAATCAATTTGCCTTATAATTGCAGACTGGATCTTCAAGGCATGGCGGATGTTGTGCCCGGATCCACTGCCTGAGGGGGAGAGGAACCCCCTACTCATAGCCCTCCTGGTCGAGGAGCCGCACGTGGTGATCCCCAAGGGGTCAAAGCTCCTGAAGGGCAATGCGGGTCTTCAGACACGGGGGACCTCGGTCACCCGATCCGAGGAGACCCACGCCTCCTCCACTCACGAGGACAACATGGAGGAGGATACGGGGGAAGAGAACCCTTCCCTCAAGGGGAAGAGGGTGGCCTCTGAGAATGTCGAGGCTGAAGTACGGCCAAAGGGCCTAAAGAGGCCGCCCAAGGCCTCTGCTAAGCACGCCGGCAAGCCGGCTCCATCGGAGAAGATCACCTTCCTCGACAAGTCGGACGACAACGACTTCGAGATGTGGAGGGAGAAGCCTGCCCCCTGGAGGTACGTCATCATCACCGTGTCTGGTTTTTAGTAAGTGTTTTCATCAAGATACAACTCATACAAGTGCTTTTTATTCAGTCTGCCGAAGGTGCGTATCAGTGGCGACACCTCAAGTGGGCTACCGGTCGTCAGTGGGACGCCCGATCCTGCCACTCCTCCTCCAGCTCTTGAGGAGCTGGGAAGCGACATCTACTTCGCCCCCCGGTTAACACAACGGGGGCTAAAGAGTCGGTCGTCCTGGCTGAGGTCGAGACCTTGGCCTAACAGGGCCAAGGGGACGGGGTCGTCGAGGTCATCAAGGAAGGGCTGGGCCAGACATCAGCCTAGCCGAAGTCAACCCCGGCGCCAACACCGCCGGCAGAGACACTCGTGCGTGACACTTTGGTATAGGGTTTCGAGGTTCTGCCACCCCCGCCTCCCGCCCCAGGGCGGGCTACTGCGGGGTGGACCGAAGAGATGGAGGTGGCCCTAACGGGCTCCTCCCTCAAGGAAGAGCACTGCACATTGATTGGCGCGGTGCTGCAGGGCTTCCGGTCCATAGAGGCCTGCATGAGGTCTTCGAGGGCCTCATCACGAGCTTTGAGGTATTTTTGTGTATTTGTATTAAGAATAACCTCCCTGCGTAGATTTTTTGCAGATCCATGTATCTGTCCAAAGACGTTTTCACTTATGCTACAGCATAGCACTTAGACAACGTAGCCAGTGATTATCCCCCAAGCCCAAGGCGAGTTTTAGGAAACTGGCATTGGGATCGAAGTAGAGTATTATAAATTTAGAAATGAATAGCCCCCAAGTTTCTGACGGGCATCATAAAATGTGTGCCCAGAGTATTGATAGCTGGAACATGGGCTAATAATAAAGTGTTCATTTGCAGGTTTCGACCTCGGCTCCGAGCTCCGCCTCCGTGGAGATGGCGGAGATGAACCGGAAGCTCGAGAGGTCCGAAAAGGACCTTGATCTGATGAACAAGCGGATTGAGCAGTCTCAAGGTAAGCTACAAATCCAAAATACCTTCAAATTAACTTCGGGTAAGGATAGCTTTTTCAAATACAAGCTCATGCCGAAATGTTTGAATGACAGCGGCTTTGACCGAGCATGAGGGGCTCAAGGTCGAGCTGTCGAAAGCTCGGCAGGAGGCCAAGCAGTAGAAGGCTACGACCACCAAGGCGGAGAAGGACCTAGTCGCCAAAGGGTTGGTTAGGGGCAAGGACAAGGTGCGGGTCCTAGAGGCGAAGGATTCCTTGAAGGGTGTGTACAAGGCGCGTGATGCCCTTCAGGTCAAGGAGGAGAAGGCAAGTGAGGAGCTTAAGAAGCTCCGACTAGCGCTTGCCGAGCTTCATACCCAAGCCCGGGCTGACCACGAGGTGCTCCAACAAGTGGAGCAGATTGCCGCGGGTAAGCCATTTTTACTTTAGTGTGTGTTTGGCAGCAAGGGGTTCGTCGAGCTCAACCAGATGTGGTGCCCCACAGAGGTCTTCGCGGATCTCCCGAAGAGTGCATCGGATGCTGCCCACCACTTCGGTGAGCGGAAGGGCCACGAGGCAGAGAAGGCGCTCTGGCAACAGTTCCAGACGTCTCCATAGCCGAAGCTGCTAAATCATCAGATGAAGCAGCTGGTGGAGCTTCTCCGTTTGGCGAGGCCGGCGCTCCAGGACCTCTGCATCAATCTGTGGCCTGTGGAGGTGCTGCGGACTAGCCTCTTCGGGCTCCTAACTCGGCCGCAGGAAGCCGTCCTATAGGTGGTTCACTGGAAGAGGTAATTTTGTCTGGAGGGAGCCCAGCGAGCATGCGCCTGCATGAAGACACATTTTTGGCACGTTGAAGCAGCGGTTGTGGCTGCGGGACCCCCCGAAGGGAAGGATCGAACCACGGAGCAGTTCCTCGCCGAAGTAGTAGAAGGGAACGGATTACCGAGGTGAAGTGTTGATGTCGCTTGAACTACGTCGGTATTTCCCCAAAGAGGAAGGGATGATGCAGCACAGCTACGGTAGGTATTTCCCTCAGTTATGAAACCAAGGTATCAATCTAGTAGGAGAACCAAGAAACACTATGTAAATGGTACCTGCACACAAAGAACAAATACTTGCAACCCAACGATTAGGAGGGGTTGTCAATCCCTCTACGGGTAATGGTGCCAGAAATTGTGAAGTTGACGGGATAAAAATTGTGTAGATTGGATAAATAGATCTCGATAAAACGCGAAATAAAATAAATAACAAAAAAGTGCAGCAAGGTATTTTTGGGTTTTTGGAATAATAGATCTGAAAATAAAAGCGAATAAAAATATATCTCAAAGCAAATATGATAAAGAATAGACCCAGGGGCCGTAGATTTCACTAGTGGCTTCTCTCAAGAAAATAGCACACGGTGGGTAAACAAATTACTGTTGGGTAATTGATAGAAGATCGAATAATTATGACGATATCCAGGGCAATGATCAATATATAGGCATCACGTCCAAGATTAGTAGACCGACTCCTGCCTGCATCTACTACTATTACTCCACACATCGACCGCTATCCAGCATGCATCTAGTGTATTAAGTTCATGGGAAAATGGAGTAATGCAATAAGAACGATGACATGATGTAGACGAGATCTATTCATGTAGGAATAGCCCCCATCTTGATATCCTTAATAGCAACGATACATGTGTGTCTTGCTTCCCCTTCTCTCACTAGGAAAGAACACCGCACGATCGAACCCATCACAAAGCACCTCTTCCCATGGCAAGAAAAATCGATCTAGTTGGCCTAAATAAATCAAAGATTTGAAGAAGAAATATGAGGCTATAAATAATCATGCATATAAGAGATCAAAAGAAGACTCAAATAATATTCATGGATATAGATCTGATCATAAACTCAAAGTTCATCAGATCCCAACAAACACACCGCAAAAAAGAGTTACATCAAATAGATCTCCAAGAGACCATTGTATTGAGAATCAAAACAGAGACAGGAAGCCATCTAGCTACTGCTTACGGACCCGTAGGTCTATGATGAACTACTCACGCATCATTGGAGAGGCACCAATGAGGATGGTGAACCCCTCCGTGATGGTGTCTAGATTGGATCTCGTGGTTCTGGAACTTGCGGCGGCTGGAATTGTGTTTCGTCGACTCCCTTACGGTTTTCAGAATATTTGGGTATTTATAGGGTGAAGAGGCCGGGGCGGGAGGTCACCGAGGTGGGCACAACCCACCTGGGCGCGCCTGGGCTTCTCGACGTGCCCTGGTGGGTTGTGCTCCCCTCGGAGCCCCCCTCTGGTACTTCTTTGGCCCATCAGGTGTCTTCTAGTCCAGAAAAATTCTCCAAAAATTTTCGCTGCATTTGGACCCCTTTTGGTATTGATATTCTGCGAAGTAAAAACAAGCAAAAAACAGCAACTGGCACTGGGCACTATGTCAATAGGTTAGTCCCAAAAAATGATATAAAGTTGCTACAAAATGATTGTAAAACATCCAAGAATGATAATATAACAGCATGGAACAAGCAAAAATTATAGATACGTTGGAGACGTATCATCATCCCCAAGCTTAATTCCTACTCGTCCTCGAGTAGGTATATGATAAAAACAAAAAATTTGATGTGGAATGCTGCCTAACATGTTCATCACATATTCTTTTTTTTTGTAGCATGGACATTTGGACTTTTATATGGTTCAAAGCAATAGTCTAGTTTTAACATGAAGATTTCAATACTCAAGCATATCAACAAGCAACCATGCCTTTCAAAATATCAACACTAAAGAAAGCTATCTCTAGCCCATCATGCTCAATCATTGATCCATTCATAAAACACACTCGCATATTAGCTAAACCCAATGCTCAAGTACGATCATAGTGCCCCTTAGTTGGTGCTTTATAAGAGAAGATGGAGACTCAAATAGAAATATAAATTGCATAAAGTAAATAGATAGGCCCTTCGCAGAGGGGAGTAGGGATTTGTAGAGGTGCCAGAGCTCAAAGCTTAAATTGAGAGATAATTTTTTTTCAGAGGCATACTTTTCCCATCAACGAAAACGACCGAGTAATTCCCAACACTTTCCATGCTAGATATATCATAGGCGGTTCCCAAACAGAAAATAAAGTTTATTCCTTTTTCCACCATTCTTTCACAATCCATGGCTAGCCGTATCCACGGGTGCCTTCCATACGAACACTTTCCAAGGAATTTATTATTTGACAACATAAAGTAAATTTCTTTTTCATTTCGGGACTAGGCATCCCTATAACCGCCGCACTCTCGTCCAATGACAAGTGAATAAACACTCATCTTGAGAATAACACATCTAGCATGGAAAATATTGGCCACCCCCTGCCGCTTCATGAGCGGTACGGGCACACAAAAAGGAAATTTATTTTGAAAATTAGAGATGGCACATACAAATTTGCTTAGAACGGCATGGAAATACCATATATAGATAGGTATGGTGTACTTATATGGCAAAACTGGGTTTAAGGATTTTGGATGCACAACTAGTATCTCTACTTAGTACAAGTGGAGGCTAGCAAAAAGATTGAGAAGCAACCAACCAAGAAACAAAAAATCACATAAGAATGCATTAAGCATAACTAACACCGAATAATGCACCACAAGTAGGATGTAACTTCATTGCATAACTATTGACTTTCATGCTTGCATAGGGAATCACAAAGCTTAACACCAATATTCTTACTAAAGCATAATTACTCACCAACATGACTCACATATCACTATCATCATATCTCAAAACTATTACAAAGAATCAAGCTTATTTTGTCCAATAATCTTCATGAAAGTTTTTATTATATCCCTCTTGAATATCTATCACTTTGGGACTAGTTTCATATATTGCAATTGCTTTTGACAAGCTCAAACAAATCTAAGTGAAGAACATGAGCATAAAATTTTTCGTCTCTCAAAATAATATAAGTGAAGCATGAGAGAACTTCTTCAAAAATTTACTAACTCTCAAATAAATCTAAGTGAAGCATGAGAGCATTTCTTCAAAAATATTAAAGCACACCGTGCTCAAAAAGATATAAGTGAAGCAGTAGAGCAATTCCATAGCTCAAAAAATTTAAGTGAAGCATATAGAGCAATTCTAACAAATCATAGCATAATTTTGACTCTCTCAAATAGGTGTGTCCAGGAAGTATACTTGTGACAAACTAAAAGCAAAACAAGCAAAGACTCATATAATACAAGACGCTCCAAGCAAAACTCATGATATGTGACGAATAGAAATATAGCTCCAAGTAAAATACTGATGGTCGTTAGAAGAAAGAGGGGATGCCTTACGGGGCATCCCCCAGCTAAGTTGCTTGGTTCTCCTTGAATATTAACTTGGGGTGCCATGGTGAATCCCCAATCTTAGGCTCTTTTCACTCCTTATTCCTTCATCCATCGTGATCTCACCCAAAACTTGAAAACTTCAATCACACAAAACTTAACAAAACCTTCGTGAGATCCGTTAGTATAAGAAAACCAATCTTTGCTTTAAGAACTGTTGAAAACCCATTCAAATTTTGTTATTGCATTATATCTACTGTATTCTAACTTTTCCATGGCCTATACCCCCCGATACAATCCATAGATTCATCAAACTAAGCACACAATGCAAAGAAAACAGAATCTGTCAAAAACAGAACAGTCTGTAAACATGTGAATTGTTATCATACTTCATTAACTTCAAAAATTATGAAAAAATAGGACAACAGAGGAAATTTGTATATCAATCTTGTGTAAAACATTCAGAATATTTTGTCGCTTATGTGAATTTAAACAATTAAGTTACTGGATGCAAAAGTTTCTGTTTTTCAACATGATCAAATCAACTATCACCAAAGCTATCCCAAAGGCTTTACTTGGCACAAATACTAATTAAAACATAAAAAACACAATCATAACAGAGGCATAATTGTGCAAACACTCAATAACAGAAATAAAAATGCAAAAATAACTTTTATTCATTGGGTTGCCTCCCAACAAGCGCTATCGTTTTATGCCCCTAGCTAGGCATGAATGATTTTAATGATGCTCACATGAAAGACAAGATTTGAAGCACAAAGAGAGCATCATATAGCATGTGAAAATCACATTTAAGTCTAACATACTTCCTATGCATAGTCATTTTATAAGCAAAACAAATTATCAAAACAAGCAAAGACTAGCATATGCAAGGAAGAAGAATAAAACATAGACAATCTCAACATGAAGAGAGGTAATTTAGTAACATGAAAATTTCTACAACCATATTACCCTCTCTAATAATAATTACATGTGGGATCATATTCAAATTCAACAATATATCTATCACATAACATATTCTCTACATGATCCACATGCATGCAAAGTTGACACTCTTCCAAAATAGTGGGATTATCATCAAATAAAGTCATGACCTCTCCAAGCCCACTTTTATAAAAAAATCATAAGATTCAACACTCTCCAAATATGTGGGATTATTTTTACCTAGAGTTGACACTATTCCAAACCCACTTTCAATATTATTGCAAACATATTCATCATGAGGCTTAAATAAATTTTCAAGATCATAAGAAACATTATAACCCCAATCATGATCGTTGAAATAAGTAGTGGACATAGCAAAACAAGCATCCCCAAGCTTGGGGTTTTGCATATTATTAGCACAATTAACATTAATAGAATTTATAGTAACATCATTGCAATCATGCTTTTCATCCAAAGAGCTATCATGAATCACTTTATAAATTTCTTCTTTTGACACTTCATCACAATTTTTAGATTCACAAATTTCAAGCAAAACTTCATAAAGATAATCTAGTGCACTAGACTCACTAGCAATTGGTTCATCATAATTGGATCTTTTGAAAAGATTAGCAAGTGGATGAGGATCCATATGAATAGATTTTCAGCAAGCGAAGATGCAAGCAAATAGAAGACACATGGCAACACAAGCAAACAAAAGATCAAACGAGAAAGAGGCAAACGAAAAAAAAGGCAAATAAAAAGGCAAACTTTTGTGAAGTGGGGGAGATGAAAACGAGAGGCAAATGGCAAATAATGGAAATTGCAAGGAGATGAGATTTGTGATTAGGAACCTGATAGATGTTGATGATGTCTCCCCGGCAACGGAGCCAGAAATTCCTTTTGATGTCGCTTGAACTACGTCAGTATTTCCCCAAAGAGGAAGGGATGATGCAGCACAGCTACGGTAGGTATTTCCCTCAGTTATGAAACCAAGGTATCAATCCAGTAGGAGAACCAAGCAACACTATATAAACGGTAACTGCACACAAAGAATAAATACTTGCAACCCGACGATTAGGAGGGGTTGCCAATCCCTCTACGGGTAACGGTGCTAAAAATTGTGAAGTTGACGGGATAAAAATTGTGTAGATTGGATAAATAGATCTCAATAAAACATGAAATAAAATAAATAACAAAAAAGTGTAGCAAGGTATTTTTGGGTTTTTGGAATAATAAATCCGAAAATAAAAGCGAATAAAAATATATCTCAAAGTAAATATGATAAAGAATAGACCCGGGGGTCGTAGATTTCACTAGTGGCTTCTCTCAAGAAAATTGCACACGGTGGGTAAACAAATTACTGTTGGGCAATTGATAGAAGATCGAATAATTATGACGATATCCAAGGCAATGATCAATATAAAGGCATCACGTCCAAGATTACTCGACTGACTCCTGCCTGCATCTACTACTATTACTCCACACATCGACCGCTATCCAGCATGCATCTAGTGTATTAAGTTCATGGAAAATGGAGTAATGCAATAAGAATGATGACATGATGTAGACGAGATCTATTCATGTAGGAATAGCCCCCATCTTGATATCCTTAATAGCAACGATACATGCGTGTCTTGCTTCCCCTTCTGTCACTGGGAAAGAACACCGCATGATCGAACCCATCACAAAGCACCTCTTCCCATGGCAAGAAAAATCGATCTAGTTGGCCTAACTAAACCAAAGATTTGAAGAAGAAATACGAGGCTATAAATAATCATGCATATAAGAGATCAAAAGAAGACTCAAATTATATTCATGGATATAGATCTGGTCATAAACTCAATGTTCATCGGATCCCAACAAACACACCGCAAAAAAGAGTTACATCAAATAGATCTCCAAGAGACCATTGTATTGAGAATCAAAAGAGAGAGAGGAAGCCATCTAGCTACTGCCTACGGACCTATAGGTCTATCATGAACTACACACGCATCATCGGAGAGGCACCAATGAGGATGGTGAACCCCTCCATGATGGTGTCTAGATTGGATCTCATGGTTCTGGAACTTGCGGCGGCTGGAATTGTGTTTCGTCGACTCCCCTAGGGTTTTTGGAATATTTGGGTATTTATAGGGCGAAGAGGCGGTGCGGGAGGCCACCGAGGTGGGCACAACCCACCTGGGCGCGCATGGGCTCCTGGGCGCGCCCTGGTGGGTTATGCTCCCCTCGGAGCCCCCCTCTGGTACTTCTTTGGCCCATCAGGTGTCTTCTAGTCTAGAAAAATTCTCCTAAAAGTTTTGCTGCGTTTGGACTCTTTTTGGTACTGATATTCTGCGAAGTAAAAAGCAAGCAAAAAACAGCAACTAGCACTGGGCACTATGTCACTAGATTAGTCCCAAAAAATGATATAAAGTTGCTATAAAATGATTGTAAAACATCCAAGAATGATAATATAACAACATGAAACAAGCAAAAATTATAGATACGTTGGAGACGTATTAAGTGTCCTAAGGACACTTTGTATTTTTGATAGTATTTTAGAATGCCGAAGAGTGTGGGATGTACAAAAACTATCTTTTATTTTAATGAATGCGATTTTAAGTTCCGTCATGTGATTGTGTTTGTTGTTTGTATTATTTATTCCTCTTTGACCGTGGTTAATTGAAAGTGGCCAGTCGTCGGCTTCGACCCCCTGTAAAGTATACTGAGGGTGTTCTTTTTGGGCAGTCATGACCTTTAACCGACATCTCGGTTCCTGAAGGTGGTCCGCGCTCATAAGAACTAGGCAATCAGACTATAATGGCTTTATGACTTTCACTTAGTCATAGGAGCTTGACTGTGGGGACCGATGATGATCCCCCGGTGTGTGAAGTGGTCGGCTATGTAGCCGGGGTCTAGGCCACTGACCACTTCAGCTTATGCTAGGAAGAAGCCCTTTGTTTGACACGGATGTTCGCTAACGACACATCGCTTGATGCGGTCTTCAGACCGCTGACTAGTTAAAGCTTACCAAGACAGTCAGTTTTCGGCTTTCTCCAATAAGGCGCTCTGCCATGCGAGCGGGCGGCACTATCGTAGTGGTTCTCCTGTTACACCCTTAGCCGAATTGTTCGAAAACGTAAGGGGTAAACATAGGAGCCGGGCAACCCAACTATTGACCAAAATCTAGGTTTGAAACTGATTCATATAAGGCAAACATCCGAGACGCCGAGTACCTCAGACTTGTAGTTTGGGGCATGCGATTTAAAAGCTAAGCCCTTTGTATCATGAAGTGTTCTTTTGGCTCAAATGCAGTAATTTTAAGGAAATGCTAAAGAACCTTAAGGGGCGCAATTTCTTTATTTCATATGGTCAAGCCGTATATGCCGAGCTTGGACAAGAAGAACTACGAAACGTTGCAATGCGTGGAAAATAAAGAAAAAAGAAGTAGCAGATCAAAACAGGGCGGACTTGTCATCGGGTTTATTAGCTCGAGCCGCTTCCTGCCGCACGTCTGCGTCTCCATGATGTTGACCAGCTCATCTTCGTTCATGGCAAAGTTGATATGGGCTGCCTGCAACCTCAGCCATTCATGCGCTGGATGCTTTCGTTTGTCGAGACCTTTGAAGAGGTCCGTGGCTGCCATTTGGGTGGTTAAAGCCACATGGGCATGCTATTCTTGGTTGGGTCTTTTACAGGGCCCCGTCGGTGTGCAAGTCTGAAGTGCATCGCTGCTCGGTCAAGCCGATCTTGATGTTTCCATTGTTTTGGCTCCTTGGCCGTCCAGGGAATTTTTAGTGCAAAGTTGTGCACCCTGGGGACGTAGTGCCCCATCCAGGGGAGGCGCTCGAGGAGCCTGTACCCGTACTTAGGGTGAGGGGATGCCTGTCCAAGGTCAGCTGGCGTGGCCGATGTACGCTTCGATGAGCTTGGGCTGCGCCTGCCCGTACGGGCTCCCTCCTCGGATGCATGAACCTTGGCTGCGAAAGCTGCTGTCTGCTCTTCCGTTTGGAGAGAACTTTCGGTGTTGCCATTGACTGTAATGACACCGTTTGGTCCTGGCATTTTGAGGTTGAGGTAAGCATAATGCGGGACTGCGTTGAAGCGAGCAAATGCGGTGTGCCCTAGAAGTGCGTGGTATCCGCTGTGAAAGGGTACAATGTCGAAGATTAACTGCTCGCTCCTGAAGTTCTCGGGTGACCCGAAGACAACCTACAGTGTCACAATTCCCTTGCAGCGAGCTTTAACGCCTGGCATGACAGCTTTAAAGGTGGTGGTGCTGGGCTTGATCCGAGATGAGTCGATGCCCATCTTTCTGCTCATATCAGCGTAGATTAAATTGAGGCTGCTACCTTCATCCATGAGGATGCATGTCAGATGGAAGCCATCGATGATCAGGTCTAGGACCAACGCAGTCGGATGGTCGTGTTTGTCAAATGTGATCGGGTAAGCCGACCACGGATTGAACTTCGGGGCGACATGCTCCAACGCGTAGATGTCCCGAAGTGCGTCTTGCCTCTCCCTTTTGGGGATGTGGGCGACGTAGATCATGTTTACGTCCTTCACCTCATGAGGGAACTACTTCTGGCCTCCATTATTGGGCCGCCGAGGATCATCCTCATCTTTGCTGTGAGGCTGGGCTTTACTATTCCCCTCCGTCGCCATTTTGCCAGCCTGCTTGAAGACCCAACAATTCATGTTAGTGTGGTTTGCTGGTTTGTCTGAGGTACCGTGGATTTGGCACGGCCTGTCAAGGATCTTGTCTAGCTGGCTGGGTCCGTCCTTGTTCCCTTTAAAGGGCTTCCTTTGTTATCCGGGTCTAGGTCCATTGAACCCTGCATTTACTCCAGCGTCCTCTGTATCGCTCCCCCCGTTTCTATGTTTGCGCTTATTTTTATTGCGCTTGGGCTTGCCATTGGCGTCGTGAGTCTCCGAGGTACCCGCCTCACCGTTATGAGTACTGTGGACCAGCCAGCTATCCTCTCCCGTGCAAAAGTGGGTCATGAGTGAGGTGAGGGCTGCCATGGTCCTTCGCTTATCTTGCCCAAGCTGTCGGGCGAGCCATTCATCTTGAATGTTGTTCTTGAATGCCGCGATGGCCTCGATGTCGGAGCAATCTATAATCTGATTCCTTTTAGTGAGGAACCTGTTCCAGAACTTCTGAGCTGACTCGCTGGATTGCTGAATGACGCGGCTGAGGTCGTCGGCGTCCAGGGACTGGACATAGGTTCCTTGGAAATTTTCCCTAAAGGCGTCCTCGAGTGCTTCCCAGCTCCCGATGGAGTGAGTGATACGTCTCCGTCGTATCTACTTTTCCTAATGTTGTTGCTCTTATTTTGGACTCTAATTTGCATGATTTGAATGAAACTAACCCGGACTGACGTTATTTTCAGCAGAACTACCATGGTGTTGTTTTTTGGACGAAGCTTTTCGGAGATTTATTTCAGAATAAATAAAAAATACTGGAACCAAGAACCACCGGAGGGGGGGGCCCTGGCTGCCAATAAGACACTAGGGCGCGCCACCCCCTCCAGGCGCGCCCTGGTGGGTTGTGGGGCCCTCGGGGCTCCGCTGACCCCAATTCCAGCACTATAAATTCCTATTTTTGGAGAAAAAATAGGAGAGAAAGTTTCATCGCATTTCACAATACGGAGCCGCCGCCACCTCCTGTTTTTCATCGGGAGGCTAGATCTGGAGCCCGTTCGGGGCTGCGGAGAGGGGAATCTTCGGTCTTCGTCATCACCAACCCTCCTTCATCACCAATTCCATGATGCTCCCCACCGGGAGTGAGTAATTCCTTCGTAGGCTCGCTGGTCGGTGAGGAGTTGGATGAGATTCATCATGTAATCGAGTTAGTTTTGTTAGGGCTTGATCCCTAGTATCCACTATGTTCTGAGATTGATGTTGCTATGACTTTGCTATGCTTAATGCTTGTCACTAGGGCCCGAGTGCCATGATTTCAGATCTGAACTGTTTATGTTTTCACAATTATATCTATGTTCTAGATCCGATCTTGCAAGTCATATGCACCTATTATGTGTTATGATCCGTAAACCCCAGTGCGAGAGTAATTGGGATACTTTCCGGTGATGACCGTAGTTCGAGGAGTTCATGTATTCACTATGTGTTAATGCTTTGTTCCGGTTCTCTATTAAAAGGAGGCCTTAATATCCCTTAGTTTCCTTATGGACCCCGCTGCCACGGGAGGGTAGGGAAAAATATGTCATGCAAGTTCTTTTCCATAAGCACGTATGACTATTTACGGAATACATGCCTACATTATATTTATGAACTAGAGCTAATTCTATATCGCCCTAGGTTATGACTGTTATATGATGAATATCATCCAACGAATTCACCGATCCAATGCCTACGAATTTTCCACATATTGTTCTTGCTAAGTTACTATTGCTATTACTGCTGTCACAACTACTACAAAACTGTTACTGCTATTACTGTTACTATTGCTTCTATCACCACTGCTATCAAACTATCATATTACTGTGCTACTGATCACTTTGCTGCAGATATTGAATCTCCAGGTGTGGTTGAATTGACAACTCAACTGCTAATACTTACAAATATTCTTTGGCTCCCCTCGTGTCGAATCTATAAATTTGGGTTGAATACTCTACCCTTGAAAACTGTTGCGATCCCCTATACTTGTGGGTTATCAAGACCTTTTTCTGGCGCCGTTGCCGGGGAGCATAGCTATATTAGTTGAGTCACTTGGGATTATTATCTATTTATCACTATGAAGAATCTGAAAGATCCAAGAACCAAGATCATTCCCTCTATGATGAGGGGAGTTAAGAAATTGCCATATAGCTCTGCACTTGATTCACCTTCTGTTTTGAATAGACTTGCAACACCACCACATGCTATTAATCCTGATATGTCACAAGTTGTTAATGATGCTACTTCTGCTATGAATGATAATTATGATGATGCTAGTACCTTGCTTGATGATAATGTGCCACTAGGTGAATTTCTTGATGAACAAATTGCTAGAGCCAAAGGTATTAAGAATGCTGAAACTGATGAAGTCTTTGAAACTGAGAATTATGAAACACCTATTAGACCTAGCTCTCCTAGATTTGAAATGCCTAAGATAACAGAGGGTTATGTTATGGATGAGGAGATTGCTAGAGACTTTCTTGCCTGCAATGATAGGGATGATCTCAAGAAATTATTATGCAAACTGAAATAAAAATCCTTGAATACTAGAATGAAATGTGATCCTAAGTTTGCTACTTCACCTATCTTTGTTACCGATAAGGATTATGAACTGTCTATCAACCCAGAGTTAATTACTTTGGTTGAATCTGATCCTTTCCATGGCTATGAAACTGAAACTGTTGTGGCACATCTTACTAAACTAAATGATATAGCCACCCTATTTGCTCATGATGAGAAAATTCACTATTACTATATTCTCAAATTATGTCCATTCTCATTAAAGGGCGATGCTAAGATATGGTATAATACTCTTGCCCCTGGCTGTGTGCGTAGTCCCCAGGATATGATTTATTATTTCTCTGAAAAATATTTTCCTGCTCATAAGTAACAAGCTGCCTTAAAGAAAATATTTACCTTTGTTCAAATTGAAGAAGAGAGTCTCCCACAAGCTTGGGGGAGGCTTCTCCAATTGCTTAATGCTTTGCCTGATCATCCTCTTAAGAAAAATGAAATACTTGATATCTTCTATAATGGACTAACCGATGCTTCTAGGGACTTCCTAGATAGTTGTGCTGGTTGTGTTTTCAGGGAACAAACTGCTGAACAAGCTGAGGAATTATTGAATAATATATTGAAGAATTATGATGGTTGGACACTTCCTGAACCACCTCCTAAACCCACTCCGAAGAAGAGGGGTATCTTATTTCTCAGTCCTGAAGATATGCAAGAGGCAAAGAAATGTATGAAGGAAAAAGGTATTAAAGCCGAGGATGTTAAGACACTACTAGGGAAAAGCCTAGCAGTAGCGCGGGTATTAGGTGTATCAGTAGCGTGGGCTCCCGCGCTACTGATACGGTGCTACAGCTAACCTGTAGCAATAGCGTGTGTCGGCCCACGCTACTGCTATGCATGCGTAGCAGTAGCGATCTTTACAGCCACGCATTACTGCTAATAGCTGCAGCGCTTTGAATTAAGGCGCGCTACTAGTAAGGGAGCACTGCTGCTAACTTTTCTGCCCTCGCTACTGCTAGTTTTATTAGTTTCTGATATTTTTTTTCTGCATATTTGTTTTGTATTTGAACAGGCTTTATACAATAATCTTTAGCACATACAAATGTCATCATCATACACATACAAATGTAATCATAGCATATACACACAAATAGTCTCATCAAATCATGTCATCATCATAATCATCATCCAACACAAAGTGGTCTCTCGTCATCATCTCAAAAATAACGATACAAGTCTCGAATAATTGCAACTACATCGTCATCCATCTAAACAATGATATATGTGAGAAGAGCTATCACTATGAGTGAGAGCGGAACTATGCAGTACATGAGGCGGCGGTTATGAGTCCTCTCTCGCACTAGCGTGAAACTCAAATAACTAGCTTCTGCTTCTTGTCTACTTTTGAAGCCTTTATGGCTGGCGCCCGAGACCCCCTCCACTTGCTCCTGACACTCAGGCCACTCGTCGTACACTCTCGGAACCTTCCCTTTGTACACGACATAGCACAGCTTCTTCGCCATCAAGAATCTAGGTACCTATTAGAGATGCATCTTCATCAAGAGAATGTACAATCATATGCAACAAAATATAGTTGAGCAACACGAAAAAGAAAGGGTTAGCAACTAGATGCAACATATAGTAAACATACAAATAATCAACGCAGTTTCATCGTACGCAAACTAACAAAGTAGCGTTACGCAAATTCGGCAAGGACCGTGGACATCACAAAGTTTCATCACTACAGAAACTATACAAAGTTCAACCGACACATATCATCATCATCGGCATCGTAAATCACTAGAAGTTCCATCCTTCCATATCATCGAGGATGGACCCTAGCTTCTTGAACGGCGTGAGGTCCTGACGTTGCATGCCTATGCGAGTTCGGACGTCAGCTCACGATATAGGGCCGTGGTGGAACATCCCCTTCTCTTCGATGACTTCTTTCATGATGATCATCGCATTGTCCCTCTGGATGCGAAAGAAGTCATCTCTAAGTTTAGAATCCGCTTCTCCATGAGATTCTACCCACTTGCAGATATGATCATCGTTTCTGCTTGTCATGCGAAGCTTTTGGTGATCCCTTCTGAACTCCATCATGAGATGGAGGAGGTAGAATACATCGTTCCTGCTTGGTTTTAGGACATGGATGCAGCAGAAGTTACTTTTATGCGAGAAACCCGTCTTCTTGTTCCTTTGTTTCCTGGTCTGCAGGTAGCCACCCCTCAAGCTGAAGCCTTGGAGAGCATCATCTAGAATATTCAATACATGGGTGTAGTCCTTCATCTCGTAGTTTCTGGTAGGGTCGAAATACACGGTGTGGGAGACTCACGGGTAAAGAACGATAAGGACGGCGCGCCCGTTGCTGCGGGGAAAAAAATACCTCAAATTATTCTCCATATGAGCGAGAAGGAATGATTGAAATGTATGAAAGGGTTGTCCGACACTGACTTACTTTGGATGATAAGGCAGGAGGACAATTTCCTAGTCCTTATTCTGTAGCATGAAGTTTTTGAGGTACTCCCTAGCAGTTTTACGCTCAAAGTCGCTGAGACTCAAGAAGGACTCGTGCATGTAGTATGGATCCGCCACACAGATTTGTGAGACTTCTTCTCTCTTCATGATGTAGCTCACATGTAGCACAAAAAGGCGAACGATTGTACAATCGAGCCGCCTTGTCAGAAACATCTCGAAGATATGCTCAAACCGCAGGAAGAACACCTCCGCGGGCCGTGTGTCGACGTAGCACTTCCCCTCAGGCACACGAGCCGTGTATGTCGGATATCGTGGATCCTTCGAGGCTAGTAAGCTTTTCTCAGTCGATATCACATGGTCGTGCAGTCTCCTGAGATCCCCTGATATTGCCTCCAGCGGTTTCGGCGGTAGCATCGGCTCGCCCATGACATGGAACTTAGCCGCACCTTTGACCGGTACACGCTCTTCAAAATCCACCGTCTGGCTGCTATGTGCTCTGGTTTGTTTGTAGGCAGTAGAGCCTCTCTTCCCCAGTCTCTTCCTCTCCTTTTTCTTGGGCTGACCTTCCAGACCCTTCCTTAACCCCTGCCCCAGTGTTGTCGGGCTAAGCACTGTACGACCCTCGGCTAGTTGAGTATGTGTTGAGGCGGCATCTTCAGGCGTGTCCTGTGAGGATTGCATGAAGAGAGACTTCTTGCAATCCCTGCTAGGACGTTCCTGCCCGGGCAGATCATCCATATCCTCATCAGCATGCTGATAGCCCGAGTCGTCATATGGCTGACTCATCATATCTAAGTCACCGTCATAGCCACCTGTATTAGGGAACCGAAGAGGGTCCTTCTCCATCTCATCATCCATTCTTTGTTCTACGGGGCCGATTACATCGGCCACTATTGGACCCCCTTCATCACGTCATCCGCCGCTCTCACCCAGCACTACAGGCGCTGGTAATTGCGTAGGCGTGGTGGTGGTGTCCATACCTGCTTGTTGATGTGTGGTTATTGGTGTGCTCTCGGCCGGCTCCAGACGAAGAAGATTCTTCGGCCATAGCAGCACCCAACCCTTGCAGTTTCCAACCCGCGGCAGGGTCTTGTCGTCCTCTCCCCTAGCCGTACTGGAGGAGGCAAATCCTCGTGCCCCAATTTCACACTTGACAAGGTAACCCTGTGATGCGGAGCATCCTACGATCATCCCCATGTACACTACGACTACTCCCCGAGCCCCAAGTGCCCACATGTTGAGACCTCGAGCATACGCCATTGGACCTAAGGTGAACTCGCTCCTTTCCGAATCTTCCCTTTCCGCATGTAAGACATGGATGCTACTTCAAGCATGGACCTTGTGCATACTCAGGTACACCCGAGGAGACCATGGAGAGCCCAAGGACCAAGGCCAAGTGTGCGCGGGAGCGAAGGAAGGAGAAGGAAGAAGAGCCAGCTGCTACGGCACTTGGACATCCGGCCAGGCCCGGACATCCGGCCCAACGCCCAGAAATCTGGCTCCCTCCTATCCAAAGAGCACCAGATTCGGCCAAGTTAGCCCGAACATCTGGCCCCCAGGCCCGGACATCCGACCCGTCGCGAGCCGCCGGACATCCGGCCCAACGCCCGGAAATCCGGCGCCCCATCTCAGAAGCTGGACCCTGCCAGCCCGGTCATCCGGCGTCCCGGGAACGCCCGGACATCCGGCCCGACGCTCGGACGTCCGGCCCCGTCTGTCTGCACACAGTAAAGGGCCGAGGCCCATGTATCCCTTCGCCCCCCTAGACTATATATACTCCTCCACCTCCCTCTTTCTAGGGTTAGCAAATGTGATAGCTCATTTAGAGATAGAGCTTTGCTCATCCATCCGGATCTACTCCACCGAGAGAGACCGTGCCTCTACGGAGAAGATCCACCTTGGATTTAAGACCCCTTCATGGAATGACCCCTCAAGACCTCCTCACAGAGAAGAACTAGTTACCCTATGTATCATCCCTTGTTGATCGTGGATCGTGTATCTCTTTGTGTTTCGAGGATCTAGCATATGTGTGTCCAAATCTTGTTGGTTTGAGTGATTCTCTCGTGTTTTTCCCCGTGATTTCTCCGCGTGTTCTTTGTGTTCATCGTGGGATCCGCTCCATTCGTGAAAGATCAGCCATCTAGGGTTCCACCCTACATCATCTTGGATCAGAGCAAGGTTGATCACGAATTTGGAGCCCCTACCCCTTTGTTTTCTAGCCTATTTTTGTTGATTTTGTCCCAAATTCGAATATTCCCCACAAAAATAACCCCCCAATTTTTTTTTGTGATTTGTTGGTGTGATGAAGTTTTGTTGGATTTGATCCATGGATTTCATGTGTAGCAGGTAGATCTAACTTTTCCCCATCTTTTACCCAATTTCCGTCCACAAAATCGCCCGTATTTTGCCCCGAAATTTCGATTTCCCCACGAGATCCACCGAGTTCGTCCACGGAGCCAGGACCCGGACATCCAGCCCGATCGCCCGGACATCCGGCCACCCGGACATCCGGCCCGCAAGCCAGGACATCCGGCCCCCGACAGCATCACTTCCATCCACCGCCCTGTTTCCCGCCTAACTTTCGCCAAATTTTGCTATGCTTCCCACGTACACTTCATTACCCACTTACAATTCCGCATACCACCACCGCTTTCTGCAAACTCCACCACTTACCCGCTTCCAACTCCGACAATTTTGACACGTTTTGCTTTGAGAATTTGAGTTGCGGTTTCCGTTTCCTAACGCGTTTCGGCAACTTAGGGACGGTTCGTCATCAACATCACCGCCGCCCATCTTCGCCAACGACTCGTCATCGACCACTTCACCATTTTGACACCATCAACCATAAGCAAGGACGGTAAGCTCAACGACATCTTGGTCTACTCCTTGCCATTATATTGATAACCCCATAGCCCATTTTGCGTAACTTACCCATCGAGACTAGCCTTTGAGTATTGCCGGCAATGTGACTTGTGCACATTAGTGATCATACTCTCATAGCATACATACCATATCATCGTGGTGCATATCTTGGTATCATCTCTTGTGTCACAAGGTTGTCATCGCAGATACAAAATTGCTATCTTGGTTCGTGAAGTTTTGCATGAGAAAAGAGCTCAAAAGAGAAAGAGCCAAACAAGCTTTTAAGCAAAAGGAAAAGATAAGCAAAGAGCTTATAAGCAAGAACCATAGCATCATACTACATTAAGATTGTCATACTCGATCATCTTGGATCATATCATCGGATTACCATACATATAGCATACTTGGGATAGAAGTCGTTGCATTTTTTTTGCTTAGTAGGTCGTGCACAAGTTCCGTATCTGCCTATTGTGCAATCGTGCTAGCGTCTCTCTAGTGTTGTGCAACAAGAGCATTTTCGTGGATTCCACATTTTGGCTCATCCCTTGGTTGCACGACCCCATTTATCTATTTGGGTGTGCGTTTCCGTGTACCACTACTTGCTATTTGGTCTACTTGTTGCATTTGCAAATTTGTGAATCTTTTCCAACATTTTTTGAGGCTCACTAACAATCGCATCAAATTTTGTGCCACCATTCTAACCGAGCTCCACTATAAGCTTTTACTTGTGTAGGTGTGAGAACTGACAAGAATTGGTACCAATTGTGCTATTTCCTTGTTACATTATTGAGTGATCATTGATCCATCTTCAACATAGGTCAAGGTACATTTGGTATCGTTCTCCCCTTTCTTCCACTCATATTTGCTCGAGTCTTGTGATGGATAGGCAAGGCATTTCATCTCCGGTCTTCCACGACAACGACTGCGCGAACAACTACATCACCAAAACGTCCATCTTCGGACTACAACACGAAATGCAAAGTGCACAATCTACCTTGCGAGAGCGCCTCGACAACCTCGCCATCGACATACGACACTCCGAAGCAAGGAAAAGGGACTACATCGACACCAAGTTGGATGAGCTAAAGGATCAACTACGAGACATGGTGGCCGACTACAAGTCTTCTTCCCCTTCATCATCTTCAAGGCGACGGCGAGCAAGTCGATCATCTTCGGTGCGCCCAAGTGATGCAAGCGCAATTCGTCCACGTCCACATCTCCATGGCGACCACCATCACATTCGTGATCCCCATCGTCATGAAGGGCAAGTCACCTCCAAGCATCATGTGCACGACGACGATGAACGACATCTACTACGAGCTCAAGTGCGACAACGACACCATCAACATGAAGATGCTCCACAAGCGCAAACGCACAAGTCCAAACAAGCTCTACATCAAGCCATGACCAAACTTCATGAGCACAAGAGAAGACCGCGAGACAAGCACCACCAAGACGGAGCTACGGCTACCACCACCACTTCGGCATCTTCGCCAAGTGCTATCAAGGCATCTTCGCCTTTGGACGTACGGCATCTTCGCCTACTTCCCATGAGTTCACCTACATCGACATCTTCAACAATGAGGCGACCAACTACACGTGAGGACGACACTTCCATCTTCAGAAGCCCCTCAAGGAAAATGGCCGAGCATGGGAAATTTCCTTCGGTCATGGAGACGAGGTACGAGGTGCCACATCATATGGGCCTCATACAAGAAGATGACAAGAAGGTCGAGCAAGGGCCATCCCCTTCGACCACGGCGACAAGCATGAACCTCTTCAACAACATGAAGACGGCACCCATATTGGACTCATACTCTGAGTCAAGCTACGAGACCGCACATGAGACTTTATCATTGGTCTCGGAGGAGAGTGACGTTTTGCCACGTCCTATGGCATTCATCTTTGGAGGCGTTATGGATGAGGAGGTTGAGCATGGGACTATCCCTTCAACCAAGGCGGCGATAGGAGTTGAGCAAGGAGACATTTGCACCTACATCTCTCCGACACCCACATATGACGCGATGCCCCAATTGCCATGTGAGGAGAGCCACCACCCCATGAGTGATATGAGTGACTCCACCATATATGACATTGAGTGCACTTCCTATGAGAGGATGAGTGTGACCACCACTAGCCCGACACATGAGAGCATGCCACACATCCTATGTGAGGTTGAGAGCCATTTGAGTGACTCCACCAACCATACGAGTGAGAGCATCATACCGGGAGTGAGTGCGCCACAACACTTAGTGAGTGAGGTAGTTGACATGGCATGTGAGGCCACTATGATTTCTAACAACTTACCCTCTACTCCGAGTGTGTTTTCCCTTTTGGTGCTAGGTCTCCTACATGACGACATTCCTATCCTCGACGAGTCCATACCTCCAATGGGAGAACGGATGGCCATGGTGGAAGAAGATCCACCCCCCACATGGTACCATCATGTTACAACCTCACCTACAACACATGAGCGATGCTCTAAAGGTAACATAGGTGATGGTGCTTCACTTGTCCCACTAGCGGACTATCTTGCAAATGATTGCTTGCATGATGATGATCACCTTATGGATTCATCACATACTATGTCTTGTTTCGATATGCCACCCATTTATGATGAATATGATGATGAGCATGTTTAATTGCCTAGTTGTGATGCTATGCTCCATAGGATATCATGTGAAAATTTTATTGGTCACATTATGTTTGACAATCCTTTGAACTTGTCATATGCTATGAGTGAGATCTCCCATATTGCATTATTTCAATCTCAACATAGTAACTATGCATGCCCCATTAAAATAAATCCTATTTGCACTTATGGCATAGATGACAAGGTCATGGTTATTGGAATGTGCTTCTCTTGTGATGATATTGCTATGCTTCCTTTACATGATTTGCGCAATTCATCTACTATGCCATGCCATGATCACATTGTTCCAAATATGCATTGTTTTGGATGTTGTCAATATTCTCCATGTGATGTTTCCACTAGTGCTCATGAGGAGACACCCATAGTTTCCTCATACATATTAGGAGATTTTGATGCATTCCATACTTTGCATGTTTGCCATGATTGTGTGCACCATATGCATTCCATGAATAACAATGCTCTACATATTTCTCATGATGCATTACACAATTTGAGTCTCCATTATGCTATACATAATAACAAACCTCTCATGATGGATGACATGTTTCTATATCACGCATCTCATTTATTTGAGCATTGGATATTTTGTGCTAACCAACACATGTACGTATGCATCATAATGGATGATGTGTACATATACCACGCACACACAATTTTCCCTTTGTCTTTGTTTTGTGTAGGTACTCACATATACTCGTCAACATCTCAATCCCAAGAGTTGACGAAACGAGCTCTTGAGAGCAACGATGACTTGGGATCCCGTGGACTATCCTTACCACTGTTCCCTTCGCGCAAGGACTACACGCATCTCTTCTACTTGGCTCTCACACGGCTATGGGCTATATACCAATTGTCATCTTATACCCATTTTCCCGTGTTCACTTTGCATGTTATGCCTCTTTATATGCCTTTGCCATGCAATTGTGACCCTTGCTTGCACTTACATGTGATTCACCTTTATGCTACTCCTATGTGTATTTGCATGCTTGGTGGAGATGCTAGTAGCTATTGCCATGATTTCTTTGTGTCCCATGCTATTGATGTTTGTTGTGTTGGGAGAGTCATGATGTCCCATTGCTATTTACATATGGCCTCTCGCCAATACATTGATGATATTTTGCTCATATCTTGTTTACATGCTTGTGATATGTCATGTGCATTATGTATGCCCATTATTTGCACACATGACATACTTGACATGATTCCTTCTAGTATGTTGCATCTTCGCACTACTAGCTTGCTTGACTTGATCACTATGATTGCTTGCTTTGTTGCATCACCCATGTTCCATTCTTACTCGCTTTCTTGGGTTGATGACATATATATTCATGCCTCTCACATGATTTGTCTTGATCATTGTCTCTTGTCTCCATTAGTTGCATCTCTCATATTCACTTGTAGTGAGTGCACCCATGCTATGCTTATTGATCTTGAGACTTGGGCATATTACTTGTGAAGCTTGCTTGTTTACTTGAGCTTAAAGATTTTGGTTGTTCTAGCATCATATACTTACATACCATGCCAAATTCCCTTGTCCTTTCTTATGATAAGAATGTTGAGAACACTTGTTGGGTATTTCCCCCTTCGAATGATTGGTTTTGCCTTTCCGCTAACCTCATTTGTTTTTCCGAGTGTTTGTCATGTTCTTTCGTTTCGAAGGATTCACAAGGTGGTACCATCACGAGACATTTTGGTTATGTGAAGGCATACATGATGTACCACTCCAACATCCTCAAGAAACTCCTAAAGGTGCACTCTTTCCCTTTGAGCCATTCTCAAATACGCATATTGGATGGGCCATTCTTTCATTGTTCCCTCCTTCTTGTTGTCTATATGATACACCTATTGGATGGAGGACCGGCATTGGAGATGGACCCTATGGATCTTCAAGTTGAGGAGTTCTCGGACTTAGTGGATTCACCACCGGACCACCACTTCTACCACGACATTGAGCCTTGGTACAACACCACCCATAACAAATTTGCATCTTATGCATGGATTGACTCACATTATGATTGCCTTGTTGCATCTTGTATTTCTATGTCATCCAAGATATATGAGCTTGTGCACTTCCTTAGCAAATTTGTTGTGATCTTCCTTGATGGCATATTCATACATCATGATCATATTGCCCATCATCAATTGCTTGATCATATAATCATATTGAGCATCCATTGCCATATTCATGCTATTGATAAACCGTCTCACTATGACATCATTTTGCACCGTGGTTGCATTGATCATATTCACAACACATTTGTGTGCACAATGATTGCATTTGCTCCCATGAATGCTTTGCATATCATTCTATATCATCTTCATAAGCTTCATGCGCTTTGCCACGAACAATCTTATCGGTCGAACTCATGCTTATTTGATGGACACCTTGTGTGCGCTAACCATTGTATTTCCAAGTGTCGTTTGTGTTTGCTCTTTTTGCATGTGTACCTCTCCGGAAACACCTTCGAGTACTTGGATTGCGCCATGTCTTCAACTCCGTCCAACTACAAGTTCGTCCACAACAACCATTTCCATGGTGATGAGGTTTTCGATCCGAGGTCGGATCTTTCCCAAGGGGGGGAGATGATGCGGAGCATCCTACGATCATCCCCATGTACACTACGACTACTCCCCGAGCCCCAAGTGCCCACATGTTGAGACCTCGAGCATACGCCATTGGACCTAAGGTGAACTCGCTCCTTTTCGAATCTTCCCTTTCCGCATGTAAGACATGGATGCTACTTCAAGCGTGGACCTTGTGCATACTCAGGTACACCCGAGGAGACCATGGAGAGCCCAAGGACCAAGGCCAAGTGTGCGCGGGAGCGAAGGAAGGAGAAGGAAGAAGAGCCAGCTGCTACAGCAGCCGGACATGCGGCCATGTCCCGGACATCCGGCCAGGCCTGGACATCCGGCCCAACGCCCGGAAATCCGGCTCCCTCCTATCCAGAGAGCACCAGATTCGGCCAAGTCAGCCCGGACATCCGGCCCCCAGGCACGGACATCCGGCCCGTCGCGAGCCGCCGGACATCTGTCCCAGCGCCCGGAAATCCAGCACCCCATCTCAGAAGTTGGACCCTGCCAGCCCGGACATCCGGCCCCAGTGCCCGGACATCCGGCTTCTCGGGAATGCCCGGACATCCGGCCCGACGCCCGGACGTCCGGCCCTGTCTGTCTGCACACAGTAAAGGGCCGAGGCCCATGTATCCCTTCGCCCCCCTAGACTATATATACTCCTCCACCTCCCTCTTTCTAGGGTTGGCAAATGTGATAGCTCATTTAGAGAGAGAGCTTTGCTCATCCATCCGGATCTACTCCACCGAGAGAGACCGTGCCTCTACGGAGAAGATCCACCTTGGATTCAAGACCCCTTCATGGGATGACCCCTCAAGACCTCCTCACGGAGAAGAACTAGTTACCCTATGTATCGTCCCTTGTTGATCGTGGATCGTGTATCTCTTTGTGTTTCGAGGATCTAGCATATGTGTGTCCGAATCTTGTTGGTTTGAGTGATTCTCTCGTGTTTTTCCCCGTGATTTCTCCTCGTGTTCTTCTTGTTCATCGCGGGACCCGCTCCTTTCATGAAAGATCGGCCATCTAGGGTTCCACCCTACATCACCCTGAAGTGCCCACCGGGCATTGGCTGGCCGTGGAACGTGAGTTCCAAGGGCTTCATTATCACCGCCTTTCCCACGTCCACCATCTGGCCTTTGATCAAGTAGAGTATGGTGCACGGGGTTTTGTCGGCCTGCAAACACATGTCTGCGGCGTAAAACATCCGAAAGGCAACGAAAATGGAATATTCTAGATATATGTTGGTGCGACATGTAATTACCGTGAGGGCGTCGAGCTCAGCCAAAGACGAAGGCCCGCCTAGCGCGCCAGAGACTGAGGACGGGCTGCTATGAGCGGGTGCCGGTGCGGGTGCCGGTGTGGGAGCAGGCGCGGTTGCGTGAGCATGTGATGGTGTGGTGGTGTTGTTCACCGAGTTGCTCCCGACGAAACTGGGCATGGGGAAATCATCTACCGTCTTGTCTGGATTTTCCTTCGTCCAGTTGATGATAGCCGGGATCAAATTAGTAGCAAAATCATTTCTGCAGGCATGTACAGCTGCATCGACTGCCTGCTGTAGCAACTCATTTTTCTGCTCGGCTGCTTTTTTCGCATCCTCAGCTGCTTTTTTCTCGAACGCAAGCTTCACCTTCTTGTCGATGTCCTCCTGATTAAACTTCTTTTTCTGCTTCTTGGCCTCCGTGCCCTCGTTGTAAAACACCTTCCACGTGGCGCCATCTCCGGCGCCGTGCACACGTCCATATTGCGGCCGCTGGCCCAAAGGGAGTCCCTTAAATTCATTCAAGGCCCGGTTGAGAGGGGTGTCCCACTTGGGCCTCATCGATGAAGTAGGGCTTTCGGCTGCAAGTTGGTGTTGCTTCTCCTGTAGAATGAACATGAACCGTTTAGGAATGTGTAGTCGACTTGATCAGAAGCTAAATGTAAGGTGGTAAACGAATAATTACTAGCATTCTATTCAATTTCCTTGTGATCTGGTCCGTGTAAAAAACCTTCTTTTCCTTGTCCCACTTGTAGCGGGCCCTGATGAAGTCATGCTCCAAGGGGTTGGTGAACTTCGCGAAGGGGTCTGGGAGACCCGCGGCTTCACGTTCCGCGTCCTCCTTATCCCATATGGGCCTTTTGCCAAGGTAGCCACGGCTTCCGAGGCGATGCTTCCCCGTGTTCCTTTGCTGAAGGCTCTTGAATTTCGCAGCCTTAGCCTTGGCTGCCTCGGTAGCGCAAGTGTCCTTGAACTTTTGGAACTCCTCTTCCGTAAGTGTCGGATTTTCTTCCAAAATCTTGGACAGGGGTTCCTCAGCCTCAATAGCTCGTTTCACCCTCCCTTTCCAGGAGGACAAATCATTGCTGAACATGCCCATTGCGTGATTGTTAATCTTTTTCATCTTCGGATCATCCCACGGTTGTTCTATGCCATCATCCCGGTCGGGGAACTTGAATCTCTTGTGCAACTTCGTCAGGAGCAACTGCCTCAAATGTTCTTTACTCCTTAAGTCATCGTCGTTGATGCTCATGCATTCCCGTAGGATGCATCCTACTTGGTTCCCATAGCACTTGCGAGGTTCTTCTGGCTCTAATGGCTCAAACTTGTCAGGGGCCATCTTTGTGATCACGAGTCATCCGATGCCGAGTTTGTTAGGTTTTCGTATCCTCTGCTTCTTCTTTTTGGTATCTTCCCCGCCGGTCTCGGCGCCGCCATCGGTGCCGGTGCCGTCGGTGTCGATGTCGGCATCAGTACCATCATCGAGGCTGCCCTGCAAACCTTGATTGTGCTTAGCAGACAAAACGTCGAGGTACTGTTGTTCACCCTCATAATCCATCTCGTCTGCATCTTGGTCAGAAGGCCCGGATTCTTCGTTGTTCGACATGTTTCCTGTGATTAAGTCTCCTTGTTTAATTCTAAAACTATAATAAAATGAGAAATGTCATAAAAAATGTCTATGGTTTGCCGGAATGCCGTTTCCCGGCACTCGATATGCCTACTTTCTAGCACAAGTCATGCCAAAATTCATGGGAAATTTCGGCATGACCTTTGCTAAAAAGTGGACATATCGAGTGCATGAAATTCACCGGAATGGAAATGAATCAACATTCCGGCGAAAGATAGGCCACTCGGATCATTTACCCTGCACATAATCATCATTTTTCAAATATTACATGTCCAAAACATCACATGTCCAAATATGACATGTCCAAATTCCAAATATGACATGTCCAAATCACATGTCCACATATCACATGTCCACTTCAAGTTTGCATATAAAAGGAAGAAAAATATAGAACTTGAAGAAAAATGCAAGAAGTCATTTTTCTTCACAATATTTGAAACATAGGGTTCATTCTAACTAGGGTTAATCCTAACTAGGGTTCATACTAACTGGGGTTCAAAATGCACCTAGGGGTTCATAATATAGCCAATTAACCTACAAGTTTGATACCTAGCTAAATTCATAACTAAATTCATCACCGCAAAAAAAATAACTACCTACTACCCTAACTAAATAGATAACCTAATTAACCTACTGCCCTAACTAAATAGAAAACCTAATTAACCTACTACCCTAACTAAAACCTAAGTAAATTAACCAAAGAACCCTAGCTAGAACTCTAATGGCAGAGAGAGGAGGAGCGGTGGGGGGCTTACAGAGGGTGCAGGGCAAGGAGGGCTGAGGTTGGGAGGGGAGTAAGCAGAGGAGGGAGGTGTGGCGCATCGGGGTCGGGGCCGGGCGACGGCGACGGAGGCGTGCGGCATCGTGGTGGGGGCCGAGGCCGAGGGAGGAGGCGTGCGGCGTCATGGTCGGGGCCGGGGCCGAGGGAGGAGGCACGCGGCGTTGGGGTCGGCGCTCGGGCTCCAGCGAGGGCGAGGGAGGTGTGCGACGTCGGGGTCGGCGCTCGGGCTCCGGCGAAGGCGAGGGCAGGGACGACGAGGGGGAGAAGAGAGTGGGGGAATTGGGGGAGGAAGGAGAGGAGGGAAGCCCGCGCGGGGGGTTATGTGAAAATAGCAGTAGCGCTTTTCTTGAAAACGCGCTGTAGCTAACTTAGCTTTAGCGCGTTTTCAAGAAAAGCGCTACTGCTATATGAAGTAGCTATAGCGTTTTTCTGGAACAGCGCTTCTGCTACATAACATAGCTATAGCGCTTTTACTCAACAACGCTCCTGCTATAGTTTTCATTTTTTATTTTCCTTTTCTTTTCCTGTTTGTTTCTTCTATTTTCTATTCCTTTTCTATTCTTCTTTTTCTTTTCTTTTCTTTTCCTTTTTTCTTTTTTTTCTTTTTTTCTTTTCCTTTTCTTTTCTTCTTTTCCTTTTCTTTTCTTTAAGGTAATCATTTCTTCTTTTCCTTTTCTTTTCTTCTTTTCCATTTCTTTTCTTTTCCACTTTTTTCGAGAGCCAGAACGAAGGGAAGGTGATACAATGTATATAACTAAGGCGATATATATTGCATCATTTGGCCCATAACGGTTAAGTGTGCTATACAAAATAGGAACATATATATTACATCATTTGACCCATAATGGTTAATTGTGCATACAAAATAGGAACATATATATTACATCATCTGACCGACAACGGTTTCTCAGCGTCGACGTTTTTGTTTTTGAGTGAGCTTCTTTCCCTTCTTGTTTGTTGACGAATAATTGAGCCCCTCATTGTGACTTTTCCTTTTCCATGGAGTACGATCTTTATTAGGTAATGTAGTATTGATTCTTCTTTTGACGTATACTTCATCGTCATCGTCATCTTCCCTCATCGGGTTTCCGTACTGGTCATAGTCTTCCTCGTTGGCGACTCCATCCATTCCAATGATGTTCCTTTTGCCTCTCCTCACGACAACACGGCTGGGATTGCACGGGTCGGTTATGAAGAAGCATTGTGTCACGTGCTTAGCGTGTACCCATGGCTCATTTTTTGCGATGGCATTCACGGTACCGCTCTTGGCGTCGGGTATAGTCATGGTAGTGAAATACCGGTTTTCTCTTTCGACATTCTTAGCCCATCTGACACGGAACATCATCGCGTTGTGCAGTCCAGAGTAGTCAAGCTCCCAGATCTCCTCGACCCTTCCGTAAAATCTCTCAGTTGTGCCATTTTTGCTGCCGGTCATGCATTCCATCGTCACCCCTGAGTTCTGATCATCACTGTCCATATCTTTGGCCTCCATGTAGAACGTGTATCCGTTGATATCGTATGCCTGATAGGTGACGAGGTTGGGCGAGGGGCCATGTGCTAAGGCGTATATGAGCAATCCGTCCTTAGAGCCCTCTTCCGGGGGATTAGCAAGAATATGCTCTTTGAACGAATGCAGGAAAGTGGAGTTGTGCTCTCTAGTAACTTCGGCGTCCGTCCTGCATACCCCCCGGTCATGATACTTCTTTGCGATAGTTTCTTTGTGCAGTGCCACGAGAGGATCTACCTGGTCTAGGTGTTGTAGCACTACCAAGTTTGCTCTATCAAATTCGTTGCGTCGATCTGAGTAGGCCACATGCAGTTCCCTGCGACCGTTGGAGTGACCTTCTCCTTCGAGCCTCCCATCGTGCTTATTAATGGGCAAATCAACACCAGGCGGCCGGTCTACGCCATATAGAAAATTCTCGCAGAAAGAGATACACTCTTGTGTCAGATAGCACTGGACGATGCTTCCGTCCGGACGGGACATGTTACGAACGAATCCTTTGATGATCCCATTCATCCTCTCAAATGGCATCATCTTGTGCAGGAATGACGGCCCCAGGTCTATTATGTCGTCCACAATATGGACACACAGATGCACCATGACGTCAAAGAACGCGGGCGGGAAGTACATCTCAAGCTCATTTAGTATCACAACGATCTCTTCCAGTAGCCTTCGGAGGCTACGGAGCTGCTTCACGCTGATCGACTTTCGAGAGATGACGTCGAAAAAGTTGCAGAGACCAATAAGTGTCACGGACGTGCTTGTCCATTATCCCTCTAAGGGCAACAGGTAGTATCTGCGTCATCATCACATGACAGTCATGGGACTTCATCCCGCTGAACCTTTTCTTCTTCGTGTCTAGAAATCGCTTATCTTCCCACAGTAACCGGAACTAACTTTGATTCCGGTAAGGCACTTGAAGAATTGATCGATCTCAGCCGGACTTAAGGTGAAGCAAGAAGGGGGGCAATAATCCTCTTCCTTTACTTTTTTGCCCTTCTTCTCCCGCGCCTCTGTCTCCATCTCTGTCTCCTCTGACTTTTTACGGGGCGGCATGTGCAGATCTTCCCTGATTTTCAAATCTTGCAAGTCTTTTCTTGCCTTCGGCCCATCCTTGGTCTTATCTGGCATGTTCATCAGTGTCGCAAGCAAGCTCTCAAGGACATTCTTACAGATATGCATTTGATCAAGGCAATGAGGCGTGTCGAGTTTGTGCCAGTACTCCAAGTCCCAGAAAACACACCTCATCTTCCATACCTTCAGCAGCGGCTCTGGCGCCTTTTTCATCGTCTTTCCCGGCGCGGGGCACTGTTCCCAGTTTTTCAATAGCTCATCGATTTCGGTGCCGCTTCGCTTACGTGGAGGTCCTCGATGCTCAGCCTCACCATTGAATAGATCTCCATGGTTTCTCCATGGGTCATCCTTCTCGAGCCATCTTCGATGCCCCATGTACACGCTTTTCCCAGACCCGCCATCATTCCTTGACGCTAGCTGCTGAGACGTCGTATCATCCATGCATCGCGTGCATCCGCAATATCCATGGCACACCTGGCCTGCGACATATCCGTAACCGAGATAGTCAGGCACCGTCGTGATCAGCGTGGCTCTCATATAGAAATACTCGCCTTTGCTGGCATCCAATGTCTTGGCCGGTGTTTTCCATAACGTGTCTATCTCCTCTTGAAGTAGCCCCAGATACAAATTAATATTATTTCCCGGTTGTTTTGGCGCTTGAATCAGCGTGCTCATGTGTATGTACTTCGACTTCATGCACACCCAGGGGGGATGTTGTATATCCATACAAACATGGGCCATGTGCTATGGTTGGTGTTCTGGTTGCCAAACGGATTCATGCCATCGGTACACGCGCCGAGCACGATGTTCCTTGCATCACATGTGAAATACCGATATTCGCCCTTGAACGCTGTCCACTGGCTTCCATCCACGAGGAGTCTCAGCTTCGGATCATCTCCATTGTCGGGCTTTGTCCTCTCCGCGTGCCAACGCATGAGCTTTGCTTCCTTGGGATCTACAAAATAACGTTGCAGACGGGGAGTGATCATAAGTACCATACAAATTTCTGGGGAGATTTCTTCCCGGCCTTCTTGTATTGAGAAGCATTGCACACCGAACAGCTGGTTTTTTCCGCGTGCTCCTTCCGATAAATTATGCAATCGTTGATGCATGCATGGTATCTAACATGCGGCAGATCAAGAGGGCACACGATCTTCTTGGCCTCATCCACACTAGTAGGACATAGATTCCCCGCGGGAAGAACATCCTTTAGGTACTTGAGAAGCTCATCGAGGCTAGTGTTGGTCCATTTGTTTTTAGCCTTCGTCTTCAGGAGTTCGAGCGTGAAACTCAAGCGGGTCACCTCAGGAGTTCGAGCGTGATACAATGGAGTGTTTGAGTCTACCACCAGTTGTTGTAGCTTGGCCTCCTCTCTAGAAGCAGCTCTGTCAGTACTCGTCTCCTTGCGAAGCATTGCCTGAACATGAGGGTCCGGCATGATTGAACTTAGTACTGACGAAGTCTGTGGCGTGGAGTCCATGATTTCTCCGCTGCCATGTCCGGCCCCTTCTCCGCCGCAATGTCCGGCCTCTTCCCCACTGCCAGGTCCGGCCCCTTCTCTACCGCCATTATCGATCATCTCTTCGTCTTGCCCCGTGTCGTCATTGCCTGCCCTGTCGGCGTCCTCAACATCATCATCCTCATCTTCAATTATCCACCGAGTATAGCCATCTATGAAACCAGTCATGAGTAGGTGTGCCATCACACGACCATCGTCATAGGGGTCGAGCCAAACTCATCCTTTGCATCTTCGACACGGACATAAAATCTCTGTCAGGTTATTTTCTTTCATGTCCTGCACCACCGACCGGAACCACCTGTCCACCATCGTTCCACTGACCATCATGAACGCCTGCACGGTAATAATAAACAAATTGATTATAAAAATGCATGCATGAATCAAAGTCATACAAAAATTTGGCATGACCTTCCCTAAAAATAGGACATATAGAGTTTGCCCGGAATTCGCCGAAATGGAAATAAATCGACATTTCGGCAAAACATAGGCAACTCACAAGCACAATTCGGCGGCAACTCATGCCACACACACAATTTCCATCATATCGCCCGATTATGTCATATCGCACACATACACATATTTCCATTCTTGCAAAAGCATAAATTTTTAATCACCTATCTCGAGATCGAGCATGGTGATGATAATGTCGATAGGTGTCGCCACACACACCTATGGAATGATCAAAAGTGGACAAAGCTCTTCTTGACAAGGCTAGATCTAGTTAGGGAGGTACATAGGTCACTTCACTAAATGCTAGATCTACCTAGCTAGCTAGTTTGGGAGGAGACAAGTTCAACTAGTGGAGGGGGAAGGAAAAAGAGAAAGGAGATGCATTAATGGAGGTGGTGTAGTTAGCTAGGATTAATAAAGAGAGAGAAAGATAGGTAGAAGAAGGAGAGTAATGGGGGGGAGAAGTAGTGAGGAAGAAGCAAAGTGAGGGAGAGAGGAGGTGGGAGCTAGGGGAAAGTGAAGGAAGAGAGGATGGGGGAGGGAGGAGGGGGAGGAAAAAGGTGGTATGGCTGCGGTTTAGCAGTAGCGCTAGGTGTAAAATGCGCTGTTGCTAATAATATAGCAGTAGCGTGCTTCTGGAACAGGCGCTACTGCTAAGGGGGGCCCGCCATGTGGCCAGGTTCAAAATTAGCAGTAGCTACCTTGAAAAAAAGCGTGCTACTACTAATACATTAGCAGTAGCGCGGTTAAACTGGGCGCGCTACTGCTAAACCTAGCGTGGCGGGAACGGTCGGGGAATTTTAGTAGTAGCGTGGCTCTACCGAGCCGCGCTACTGCTAAGTCGGTAGCAGTAGCGCCTGTTTGGGGCCAGCGCTACTGCTAATTAGCAGTAGCGCCCCTTCTTGTCCAGCGCTACTGCTAAGATTCTGTGTATAAGGTTTTCCCTAGTAGTGAGAATTTACCCCCTATTGAAGAAATACATGGACTTGACACACCACCACCACAGGTGGTAGAGGTAAATTCTTAATTAAAGTTTGATGAAGGTGACATGCCTTACAATAAACATCCTAGCCAATGCTTATATGAATTTGATAATTACGTTATTAAACAAGATCACTTCAATGCAAATGTTATGAAACAATTAAAATACAACTCGGATATGATTGCTCGTTTGAGTGACTTGTTATTTAGAATCACTAATGATGTTAGAGGTGTAGGAAAACATGCCTCAATGGTTCAAACTCAGTTAGAACAAGTTGCTAAATCTCAAAGAGAACTACTTATTGAAATGAATAATAATATGAATGATTTTGCTGTTAAGTTGCAACTAGAGGAGGCAAAATGGGTGTGCATCGAACTTGCTTGCTCATGAAGACCTAGGGCATTTGAGGAAGCCCATCATTTGAATGTACAAGCCAAGTTCTATAATGAAAAAATCCACTAGTAATATGAAAGTGACAAAATAGGATACTCTCTATCATGAAGAACATGGTGCTACTTTGAAGCACAAGTGTGGAAAAGGATAGTAACATTGTCCCTTCTCTCTTTTCTCAAATTTTTTTTCTGTTTTTTTATTTTGGAATTTTTGGCCTCTTTATTTATTTATTTTTAAGTCCGGAGTCTCATCCCGACTTGTGGGGGAATCATAGTCTCCATCATCCTTTCCTCACATGGGACAATGCTCTTATAATGATGATCATCACACTTTTATTTACTAACAACTCAAGAATCACAACTCGATACTAGAAAAAAATATGACTCTATATGAATGTCTCCGGCGGTGTACCGGGATGTGCAATGATCTAGCGTGACATGTATAAAAAATATGAATGATGGTCAAGCCACAAATACTATGTCAACTACATGATCATGCAAAGCAATATGACAATGATGATATGTGTCATAATAAAACGGAACGGTGGAAGTTCCATGGCAATATATCTCAGAATGGCTATGGAAATGCCATAATAGGTAGGTATGGTGGTTGTTGTGAGGTAGATATAAGGAGGTTTATGTGTGAAAGAGCGTATCATATCACGGGGTTTGGATGCACCGGCGAAGTTTGCACCACAACTCAAGGTGAGTAAGGGCAATGCACAGTACCGAAGAGGCTATCAAAATGCGGAAGGGTGAGAGTGCGTATAATCCATGGACTCAACATTAGTCATAAAGAACTCACATACTTATTGGAAAAGTTTATTAGCCCTCGAAGCAAAGCACTACTACACATGCACCTAGGGGGATAGATTGGTAGGAAAAGACCACCGCTCGTCCCCGACCGCCACTCATAAGGAAGACAATCAAAAATAAATCATGCTCTAACTTCATCGCATAACGAGAGACCATACATGCATGCTTCGGGAATCACAAACTTTAACACAAATATTCTTACTAAACCACAATTACTCACTAGCATGACTCTAATATCACCATCTTTATATCTCAAAACAAATGCAAGGATTCAAACTTCTCAAATATTCAATGATCTTCATGAAAGTTTTTATTATATCCCTCTTGAATACCTTATCATATTAGGACTAAATTCATAACGTAAGCAAATTGCCATACTATTTATAAGACTCTCAAAATAATATAAGTGAAGCATGAGAGTTCATCAATTACTTCAAAATATAACCACCGCCATGCTCTGAAAGATATAAGTGAAGCACTAGAGCAACTACCTAGCTCAAAAAATATAAGTGAAGCACATAGAGTATTCTAATAAATTCACGATTAATGTGTGTACCTCTCAAAAGGTGTGTCCAGCAAGGATGATTTTGGCAAACTAAAAAGCAAATAAATCAAAGACTCATATAATACAAGATGCTCCAAGCAAAACACATATCATGTGGTGAATAGAAATATAGCCTCAAGTAACTTACCGATAGATTGAAGACAAAACAGGGGATGCCATCCGGGGAATCCCCAAGCTTAGATGCTTGGTTGTCCTTGAATATTACCTTGGGGTGCCTTGGGAATCCGTAAGCTTAGGTTCTTGCCTCTCCTTATTCCATATTCCATCGAAACTTTACCCAAAACATGAAGACTTCACAGCACAAAACTCAACAGAAAACTCATGAGATCCGTTAGTATAATAAAACAAATCTTCACTTTTAGGTACTGTTGTAAACTCATTCCAATTTTATATTTGCATTATATCTACTATATTCTAACTTCACCATGGCTCATACCCCCCCCCCCCCGATAGTACCCATAGATCCATCAAAATAAGTGAACAACACAATGAAAACAGAATCTGTCAAAAACAGAACAGTCTAAAAGACCCGAATTAAGGTCATACTTATGTAACTCCTAAATTTTCTAAAAGGTTAGGACAATAGATTAAATCTGTATATAAATCTTGTGTAAAAAATTCAAAGTTTTTGCATGTTCCATCAAATTTTAACAATTCTGCTACTGGACGCAAAAGTTTCTGTTTTTTCTCAGAATCAAATCAACGATCTTCCAAATCATCCCAAAGGTCTTACTTGGCTCAAACAATAATTGAAACATTAAAACACAATCATAACAGAAGTACAATTTCATATTTATTGAAAAAACAGAAGCAAAAACAAAAAACATAAAATAAAATTGGGTTACCTCCCAACAACCGCTATTGATTGGACGCAAAAGTTTCTGTTTTTTCTCAGAATCAAATCAACGATCTTCCAAATCATCCCAAAGGTCTTACTTGGCTCAAAAAATAATTAAAACATTAAAACACAATCATAACAGAAGTACAATTTCATATTTATTGAAAAAACAGAAGCAAAAACAAAAAACATAAAATAAAATTGGGTTACCTCCCAACAACCGCTATTGTTTTACGCCCCTAGGTTAGCATATTGCATAGATCTAGGTATTGTCATCTTTCGTATTCAATCCATAAGTGGCCCTCATAATAGATTCATATGGCAACCTAATTTTCTTTCTTGGAAAGTGTTCCATGCCCTTCCTTAACGGAAATTGAAATCTAATATTTCCTTCTCTCATATCAATAATTGCACCAATCATTCTAAGGAAAGGTCTACCAAGAATAATAGGGCATGTAGGATTGCAATCTATATCAAGCACAATAAAATCTACTGGCACATAATTCCTATTTGCAACAATAAGAACTTCATTAATTCTTCCCATAGGTTTCTTAATAGTGGAATCTGCTAAGTGCAAATTTAAAGAACAATCATCAAGTTGATGGAAACCTAGCACATCACATAAAGTTTTTGGAATAGTGGAAATGCTAGCACCCAAATCACACAAAGCATTGCACTCCTAATCTTTAATCTTGATCTTAATAGTAGGTTCCCACTCATCATAAATCTTTCTAGGGATTGAAACTTCCAACTCAGGTTTTTCTTCAAAAGATTTCATCATAGCATCAACGATATGTTTAGTAAAAGCTTTATTTTGGTTATACGCATGAGGTGAATTAAGCATAGATTGTAACAAGGAAATAGAATCAACCAAAGAACGATTATCATAATTAAAATCCTTGAAATCCAAAAGAGTGGGCTCATCACTAGTTAAAGTTTTGACCTCGCCAAACCCACTTTTATCAACTTTTTCATTAAGATCTTCACCCTCCAAATTATCGGGACGCCTTCTAGCTAAAGTTGACTCATCTCCAGTCTCTTCTTTATCAAGTTTTATATTAGCAAACAAAGATTCAATAGGAGTCACACCAATCACTTTAAGATCTTCATCATGATTCAAAGATTCAGGTTTAGCAGCCATCCTATTTATTAGCGTAGTTTATTTATCGGAGATTTGACCTACTAAACTTTTAATATGCACTAGTTGAGATTTAAGACCAATAACTTCCTTATTAACATCATCAAGCTCTTTATTGATATACTCAATCATAGTATTTTGTTCTTTAAGTTTGTTCCTAAAGAAACTATTATGCTCAAATTGCAAAGACATGAAGCTTTTTGCATTATTTTCAATCTCCTCCAACTTTCTATGGTAAAGATCAAGACCTTTAAGTTGAGACAAGATGACAAAGCAAGCAATCTAACACACAAGCAAACCAAAAACAAACGGAAAGAAGGCAAATAAAAAGGCAGATATTTTTGTGTTTTTCTGAAAACGTTTTAGAAGTGGGGGAGAGGAAAACGAGAGGAAAATGGAAAATAATGTAAATGCAAGAGACGAGGGTTTATGATGGGTACTTGGTAGGCTTGATGTAGATCATCCCTGGCAAGGGCGCCAGAAATTCTTCCTGTTACTTCTTGAGCTTGCGTTGGTTTTTCCCTTGAAGAGGAAAGGGTGATGCAGCAAAGTAGAGATAAGTATTTCCCTCAGTTTGAGAACCAAAGTATCAATAGTAGGAGGAACACACAAGTCACCAATGGTTGCACCTACACAAACAAACAAATACTTGCACCTAACGCGATAAAGGGGTTGTCAATCCCTTCATGGTTTCTTGCAAGGATGAGATCTGATAGAGATAGGTATAAAAGATAAATAAAAGTGCAAAATAAAGCAAAGGTAAATAAATTGCAGCAAGGTATTTTTGGGTTTTTGGTTTTATAGATATGAAAATAATATGATAAAAATAGACCCGGGGGCCATAGTTGTCACTAGAGGCTTCTCTCTTGAAAGAACGCATACGGTGGGTAAACAAATTACTATTGATCAATTGATAGAAAAGCGCAAAGTTATGACGATATCTAAAGCAATGATCATGAATATAGGCATCACGTCCGTGACAAGTAGACCGACTCCTACCTACATATACTACTATTACTCCACACATCGACCGCTATCCATCATGCATCTAGTGTATTAAGTTAACAAGAACGGAGTAACGCATTAAGCAAGATGACATGATGTAGAGGGATAGATCTGATACGTATCTGGCGTATCTACTTTTCCTAATGCTTTTGCTCTTGTTTTGGACTCTAATTTGCATGATTTGAATGAAACTAACCCGGACTGACGCTGTTTTCAGCAGAACTACCATGGTGTTGTCTTTGGGCAGAAATAAAAGTTCTTGGAATGGAATGAAACTTTTTGGAGAATTATTTCAGAATATATAAAAAATACTGCAGCAAAGAACCACCGGAGGGGGGCCCTGGGTGAGCATAACCCACCAGGGCGCCCCCCTCCAGGCGCGCCCAGGTGGGTTGTGCCTACCTGGTGGCCCCGCAGACCCTGATTCCAACTCTATAAAATCCTATTTTTGGAGAAAAATATCAGGGAGAAAGAATTATCGCGTTTCACGAGACGGAGCCACCGCTGCCTCCTGTTCTTCATCGGGAGGCCAGATCTGGAGTCCATTTGGGGCTCCGGAGAGGGAGATCTTCGATCTTCGTCATCACCAACCGTTCTCCATCGCCAATTCCATGATGCTCCCCACCGAGAGTGAGTAATTCCTTCGTAGGCTTGTTGGTCGGTGAGGGAGTTGGATGAGATTCATCATGTAATCGAGTTAGTTTTGTTAGGGCTTGATACCTAGTATCCATTATGTTCTGAGATTGATGTTGCTATGACTTTGCCATGCTTAATGCTTGTCACTTTGGGCCCGGGTGCCATGATTTCAGATCTGAACCGTTTATGTTTTCACCATTATATCTATGTTCTAGATCCGATCTTGCAAGTTATATGCACCTGCTATGTGTTATGATCCGCAAACCCCGGAGTGACAGTATTCGGGATACTTTCCGGTGATGACCGTAGTTTGAGGAGTTCATGTATTCACTATGTGTTAATACTTTGTTCCGGTTCTCTATTAAAAGGAGGACTTAATATCCCTTAGTTTCCTTATGACGGGGAAATAAGAGAGCCTAGACCTGCAGATTTTGAGGACTTTTATCATACTCTGTCAGTGGGATATGAGAGAGGTGTGTCGAGTGTCACTGCCACTAGCTTGCAGTTTCCCTCTGTGCATTATTTTGCTTTATTTATCGCGAAGTGTTTACTTGCTAGAGAGAAGGTTGGTGCACTTAGTGCCCCCAATTTCGCTGTCTTACGCTGTGCACTATACAGCGATAACACCTTTAGTCTAGGGGCTATTATTGCACGTCGTCTGCACCTTAACAGAACCAAGGGAAAAATTCATGGCAGTATTTATGCTACTCGTTTAGCGAGTCACTTTAATGTTCAGATCCGCCAACATGATTATCGTTTACCCAAGGTTTATTTAGATCACAAGGAGATGGAGGATCACCAGTTTGCTGATATTGATAACTCTATTCATAATATTCCTTACAACCTGGTTTTCAGTGTGGAAACCCATGATATTATTCCGTTGCCGGCACCTGCTTTATTTGATTCTATTGCCAGGGGCGGATACAGGATCATGCCTGAGGATATTATTGCCTACTGGAATGCCCAGGCTGAGGCAGAGGAGGAGCCTCAGGAGTGGGACGCTCAGGTGCCCGCTCCACAACACTTCAACGTGGGACCGAATAGCTACTACAAGTGGTGATTACCAAGCTAGGCCAAAAGCCTAAGCTTGGGGGAGTACGTATTTCCACCGACATTATATTTATGTTCACACATTTCATTCTAGTTGTCGGTGTCCACACTTTTGCATGCTAGATTTATTTTCTCGCTTTCTTCTTGTGTGTTTGAAAAACTTTGAGAAAAGCAAAAAAATGTTTCTTGCTTCTTTTCGGTTTTTCTTTCTAGTTTAGTTAGTTGTAGTATTAAAAAGAAAACCCAAAAAGATTTCCTTGTTCTTCTTCCTGCTTGTTGGGAGCTTTCCCGTGTAAATAGTTATCTCATTTTTGTTTTTCTTTCTTTAATTTTGCTTTCTTCCAGAAAAACCAAAAACTCCAAAAATATTTCAGTGTGTTTCTCTGAAATTCTTTTCTTTTATCGAGTCATACCAAGGAGAAGACCACGATGAAAATGTTGACTGGCTCTCATACGCATTATTGTTGATCTAACGAAGAGCCCAAATTACCTTGTCTTATTCTTTTTGAATAAAATATTTGTAGATTCCAGCTTAGTCCACGGCACTCTTGCACTATTATTATTTTCATATCATTCGGTCGTGCAAGTGAAAGGCAATAATGACGATATTTGATGAACTGGCTGTGGCAGAGAGAAATGGGTATGAACTCAACTTCTTCTGTTTTTGTAAATATGTTTAACCTAGTATCCATGATTCAGCCTATTATGATCAAACATGTTTGCAATGACAATTAGAGATTATAGTTTCTCATGCCATGCTTAAGTAGTTAGGAGTGGATAATGATTTATCTTGGATGTCAACATGCATTAAAATGATTGTGATGTAGTATGATGATATGGTATCCTCCTCTGAATGTTCAAGTGGCCTGACTTGGCACATGTTCATGCATGTAGTTGAATCAAAACCAACATAGCCTCTATGATATTTATGTTCATGGTGTTCATATCCTACTCATGCTAGTATCCAATGTTACTTATGCATAATGCATGTTCATGACCGTTTTCGCTCTCTAGCTGGCCGCTTCCCAACCTATTTGCTAGCCTTCGCCTATACTAAGCGGGAATACTGCTTGTGCATCAAAATCCTAAAACCCAAGTTATTCTAGGTGAGTCCACTATATATCTACCTATATGCGGTATTACCCTGCCGTTCTAAGTAAATTTGCATGTGCCACCTCTAAAAACTTCAAATAAACATCCATTTTTGTGTGCCTAGATTGTTCATAGAGCGACAAGAGGTAGTCGGTATCTTCCATGCTAAGCAGGTTATTCTCATGATAAGTGTTTATTCACTCGTCCTTGCACGAGAGGGGTGGTAATAGGGATTCCCAGTCCCGAAATCAAAAATTGCAAATAATTAAACAAAACTCCCCCAGGATTGTTGTTGGTATGGACGGTACCCATGGATTCGGCTAGCCATGGAGTGTGTTTGTTGGTGGAGGGGGAGTAAACCTTTACTTTTATCGCTTGGGAACCGCCACTAATGTGTTTAGCATGGAAGATATCGATAACTAATGGTCGCGAAGTAAACAGGAAGGGTGCATTTCTCAAAATTTTATTTATCTCTGTTTTAAAAATCTGAGCTCTGGCACCGCAGCAAATCACTGCTTCCCTCTACGAAGGGACTATCTATTTAATTTTATGTTGTGTCATCATCTTCTCAAATAAGCGCCAGATCTGAGAGCGCTATTGTCATCCTCATGCATTGTGTATAGCTTATGTTGGATGCATCACGACTGGATCTTTTCTACCATGAATTACAATGTTTAGTCGCTCCTTGAACTTTGGAGGTGCTCTGCATTTATGTTTTGCGGTCTCATAAAGGGCTAGTGAGATACCACTTTTGTCATATTATATCATGATTGTTTTGACAAAGTGTTGTCATTTGAGATATTTTATTATTGCTCGTTAGTTGCTTATGCCATTGATATGAGTTAATATAATTTCTAAGAGTTATTGTTGACATGGTTAGTTATAATCTTTGCTGAAAACCTGGGTGCTACTTAAGCTTATTTATGTAAACAAGAACAAAAGAGTTCGTAAAAGTTTTTCTTTTCACTTTCAGTTTATCAACTGAATTGCTTGAGGACAAGCAAAGGTTTAAGCTTGGGGGAGTTGACACGTCTTCGGCGTATCTACTTTTCCTAACACTTTTGCTCTTGTTTTGGACTCTAATTTGCATGATTTGAATGAAACTAACCCGGACTGACGCTGTTTTCAGCAGAACTACCACGGTGTTGTTTTTGTGCAGAAATAAAAGTTCTCGGAATGGAATGAAACTTTTTGGAGAATTATTTCAGAATATATAAAACATACTGGAGCCAAGAACCACCGGAGGGGGACCCCTGGGTGAGCACAACCCACCAGGGCGCCCCCCCCCCCCCAGGCGCACACAGGTGGGTTGTGCCCACCTGGTCGCCCCACAGACCCTGATTCCAACTCTATAAAATCCTATTTTTGGAGAAAAATATCAGGGAGAAAGAATTATCGCGTTTCACGAGACGGAGCCGCCGCCGCCTCCTGTTCTTCATCGGGAGGCCAGATCTGGAGTCCGTTTGGGGCTCCGAAGAGGGGGGTCTTCGATCTTCATCATCACCAACCCTTCTCCATCGCCAATTCAATGATGCTCCCCACTGGGAGTGAGTAATTCCTTCGTAGGCTCGCTGTTCGATGAGGGAGTTGGATGAGATTCATCATGTAATCGAGTTAGTTTTGTTAGGGCTTGATAGCTAGTATCCATTATGTTCTGTGATTGATCTTCCTATGACTTGGCCATGCTTAATGCTTGTCACTTTGGGCCTGGGTGCCATGATTTCAGATCTGAACCATTTATGTTTTCACCATTATATATATGTTCTAGATCCGATCTTGCAAGTTATATGCGCCTGCTACGTGTTATGATCCGCAAACCCCGGAGTGACAGTATTCGGGATACTTTCTGGTGATGACCGTAGTTTGAGGAGTTCATGTATTCACTATGTGTTAATGCTTTGTTCCGGTTCTCTATTAAAAGGAGGCCTTAATATCCCTTAGTTACCTTATGGACCCCGCTGCCACGGGAGGGTAGGACAAAAGATGTCATGCAAGTTCTTTCCATAAGCAAGTATGACTATTTACGAAATACATGCCTACATTATATTTACGAACTGGAGCTAGTTTTGTATCGCCCTAGGTTATGACTGTTATATGATGAATATCATCCAACAAATTCACCGATCCAGTGCCTATGAGTTTTCCACATATTGTTCTTGCTAAGTTACTTCTGCTGTTGCTACTGTTACACTTGCTACAAAATCATTGCTTTCACTGTTACCATTACTGCTACTATCATCACTACTATCATATTACTGTGCTACTGATCATATTGCTGTAGATAATTAATCTTCAGGTGTGGTCGAATTGACAACTCAACTGCTAATACTTGCAAATATTCTTTGGCTCCCCTTGTGTCGAATCTATAAATTTGGGTTGAATACTCTACCCTCGAAAACTGTTGCGATCCCTTATAATTGTGGGTTATCAAGACCTTTTTCTGGCACCGTTGCCGGGGAGCATAGCTATATTTGTTGAGTCACTTGGGATTATTATCTATTTATCACTATGAAGAATCTGAAGGATACCAAGACTAATATTTTTCCCTCTAAGACGAGGGGAGGTAAGGAACTGCCATCTAGCTCTGCACTTGATTCACGTTCTATTTTGAGTAGACTTGCAACACCACCACATGCTATTAATCCTGATATGTCGCAAGTTATTGATGATGCTACTTCTATGAATGCTACTCATGATGATTCTAGTACCTTGCTTGATGATAGTGTGCCACTAGGTGAATTTCTGGATGAACAAATTGCTAGAGCTAAAGATATTGAAATCACTGAAACTGATGAAGTACTTGAAACTAAAAATCTTGAAACACCTATTAAACCTAGCTCTCCTAGATATGAATTGCCTAAGGTACCTAAAGGTTATGTTATGGATGAGGAGACAACTAGGGATTTTCTTGCTTGCAATGATAGAGATGATCTTAAGAAATTATTAAGCAAACTGAAAGAAAAATCTTTGAATGCTAGAATGAAATGTGATCCTCAGTTTGATACTTCACCTATCTTTGTTGATGATAGGCATTATGAATTCTCTGTCAACCCAGAGTTAATTACTTTGGTTGAATCTGATCATTTCCATGGCTATGAGACTGAAACTGTTGTGGCACATCTCACTAAATTAAATGATATCCCCACCCTCTTTGCTCATGATGAGAAGATTCGCTACTACTATATTCTCAATTTTTTTCCGTTCTCATTAAAGGGTGATTCTAAGATATGGTATAATACTCTTGCTCCTGGCTGTGTGCGTAGTCCCCAGGATATGATTTATTACTTCTCTGAAAAATATTTTCCCGCTCATAAGTAACAAGTTGCCTTACAGGAAATATTTACCTTTGTTCAAATTGAAGAAGAGAGTCTCCCACAAGCTTGGGGGAGGCTTCTCCAATTGCTTAATGCTTTGCCTGATCATCCTCTTCAGAAAAATGAAATACTTGATATCTTCTATAATGGACTAACCGATGCTTCTATGGACTTCCTAGATAGTTGTGTTGGTTGTGTTTTCAGGGAACAAATTATTGAACAAGCTGAGGAATTATTGAATAATATATTGAAAAATTATGATGATTGGACTCTTCCTGAACCACCGCATAAACCCACTCCAAAGAAGAGGGGTATCTTATATCTCAGTCCGGAAGATATGCAAGAGGCAAAGAAATGTATGAAGGAAAAAGGTATTAAAGCAGAGGATGTTAAAAATGTACCTCCTATTGAAGAAATACATGGACTTGACACACCACCACCTTTGGTGGTAGAGGTAAATTATTTAATGAAATTTGATGAAAGTGATATCCCTTACAATAAACATCCTAGTCAATGCCTTTATGAGTACCTGTGGGGGGAACTTCCTTCCCGGAGGGGGAAATCGAAGCCATCGTCATCACCAACAACCCTCTCATCTTTTGGAGGCCAATCTTCATCAACATCTTCAATATCACCATCTCATCTCAAAACCTAGTTCATCTCTTGTGTTCAATCTTTATATCAAAACCTCAGATTGGTACCTGTGGGTGACTAGTAGTGTTGATTACATCTTGTAGTTGATGCTAGCCTGTTTATTTGGTGAAAGATGATATGTTCAGATCCATTATGATATTTATTACTCCTTTGATCTTGAGCATGAATATGTTTAGTGAGTAGTTACTTTTGTTCTTGAGGCCACAGGAAAAGTCATGTTGCAAGTAATCATGTGAATTTGATATGTGTTCGATATTTTGATGATATCTATTTCGTGATTCCCTTAGTGGTGTTATGTGAATGTTGACTTCATGACACTTCACCATCTTTGGGCCTAAGGGAATGCATTGTGCAGTAGTTATTAGATGATTGGATTGATACTTCTTGTACTGGTTCAATCCATACTCGATACTTCTTGTACTGGTTCTTTTATGAAGAATACTATTGAATTCAGGTGGGATCTTTTGGAAAGAATTAAACGCAACTCTGAAGATAGGGAACTCGATGAAGGTAATGAGCACTAAGTATTTTATGAATACCGATGCTTTTCAGAAGTTTAGCACTAAGTATGGACTTGACTTTGAGATAGTAGACTCGTTTTGTGAATCATTTGCTACTCATGTTGATCTCCCTAAGGAGAAGTGGTTTAAATATCATCCCCCTATTAAAGAAGAAAATAAAGAATCAGTTTTAGTTAAAGATGAAACTATCACTTATAATTTTGATCTAGTTGTTCCTACTACTTATATTGAAAAACCACCTTTCCCTGTTAGGATAAAGGAACATGCTAAGGTGTCAACAGTGGTTTACAAAAGTAATATTAAAGCACCTAAACCCTCTGAACAACTTAAAGTAGAACCTAGTGTTGCTATGGTTAAATATCTCTTGCTCGAAAATATTGATGGGCATGTTATTTTATTTCTGTGATGAAGCAGCTAGAATTGCCAAACCCGACACTAAAGATAAGAACAAGCCTGTTGTCTCAGTTAAAATAGGAGATCATTGCTATCATGGTTTATGTGATTTGGGTGCTAGTGTGAGTGCTATTCCTTTTACCTTATACCAAGAAATTATGAATGATATAGCACCCGCTAAAATAGAAGACATAGATGTTACTATTAAACTTGCTAATAGAGATACTATCACACCACTTGGGATTGTTAGAGATGTTGAAGTCATGTGTGGGAAAATAAAATACCCTACTGATTTTCTAGTCCTTGGTTCCCCACAAGATGACTTTTGTCCCATTATTTTTGGTAGACCTTTCTTGAACACTGTCAATGCTAAGATAGATTGCGAGAAAGAAACTGTCAGTGTTAGTTTTAGCGATGTGTCTCATGAGTTCAATTTCTCTAAATTTCGTTGAGAACATCATAATAAAGAATTGCCTAGTAAGGATGAAATAATTGGTCTTGCTTCTATTTCCGTACCTCCTACTGATCCTTTAGAACAAATTTGCTAGACCATGAAAATGATATGTACTTGCATGAAAGAAATGAAATAGATAAAATTTTCTTTGAACAACAACCTATCCTTAAACACAATTTGCCTGTTGAAATTCTAGGAGGTCCTCCACCCAAAGGTGATCCTGTGTTTGAATTAAAGCAATTGCCTGACACTTTGAAATATGCTTATCTTGATGAGAAAAAGATATATCCTGCTATTATTAGTGCTAACCTTTTAGAACACGAAGAAGAGAGATTATAAAAAATTCTAAAGAAGCACCGTTCTGCCATTGGATATACTCTTGATGATCTTAAGGGCATTAGTCCCACTCTCTGTCAACTCAAGATTAATATGGAACCTGATGCTAAACCCGTTGTTGATCATCAACGACGATTAAATCCTAAGATGAAGGAAGTGGTAAGAACTGAAATACTAAAGCTTCTGGAAGCAGGTATATATTATCCTATAGCTGATAGTAGATGGGTAAGTCATGTTCATTGTATCCCTAAGAAAGGAGATATTACTGTTGTTCTTAATGATAAAAATGAACTTATCCCACAAAGAATTGTTAATGGCTATAGAATGGTAATCGATTTTAGGAAATTAAACAAAGCTACTAGAAAGGATCATTACCCTCTGCCTTTTATCGATCAATTGCTAGAAAGACTATCTAAGCACACACACTTTTGCTTTCTTGATGGATATTCTGGTTTCTCTCAAAAGGTTGTTTCACAACCTGATCAAGAGAAAACCACCTTTACTTGCCCTTTTGGAACTTATGCTTATAGACGTATGCCCTTTGGTTTATGTGATGCACCTGCTACCTTTCAAAGATGTATGACTGCTATATTCTCTGACTTTTGTGAAAAGATTGTTGAGGTTTTCATGGATGATTTTTCTGCTTACAGAACTTCTTTTGATGATTGCTTAAGCAACCTTGATTGAGTTTTGCAGAGATGTGAACAAACTAATCTTGTCTTGAATTGGGAGAAGTGCCACTTTATGGGGAATGAAGGTATTGTCTTGGGGCATAAAATTTCTGAGTGAGGTATTGAAGTGGATAAAGCTAAAGTTGATGCAATTGAGAAAATGCCATGTCCTAAAGACATTAAAGGTATTCGTAGTTTCCTTGGTCACGCTGGTTTCTATAGGAGGTTTATTAAATACTTCTCTAAAAATTTCTAGGCCTCTTACTATTCTTTTGCAAAAGGATGTTCCTTTTGTTTTTTATGATGATTGTGTGGAAGCCTTTGAAACACTTAAGAAAGCCTTAACTTCTACACATATTGTTCAACCACCTAATTGGAACTTGCCTTTTGAAATTATGTGTGATGCCAGTGATTATGCTGTCGGTGTTGTTCTAGGACAAAAAGTTGATAAAAAATTAAATGTTATCCATTATGCTAGTAAAACTCTAGACAGTGCCCAAAGAAATTATGCTACTACTGAAAAAGAATTTTTAGCAGTTGTGTTTGCCTATGATAAATTCAGATCTTACATTGTTGATTCTAAAGTAATTGTTCACACTGATCATGCTGCTATTAAATATCTTATGGAAAAGAAAGATGCTAAACCTAGACTCATTAGGTGGGTTCTCTTGCTACAAGAATTTGACTTGCACATTACTGATAGGAAGGGAGCTAAGAACTTTGTGTACTTCGTTTGTGTTCAACGACCAGACAAAGGCGTCACAGAACCCCACCTTCATTAATAAAGCTTTCCTCTTATATTCGCAATATCCAGATTGCAATCTCAGTTTCTTGCTTGTTCTTCGTTTGCTCACAGGAAACAGACCCTTGTGGTCAGGTTGATCGTGCTCCAGCGTGGTCAATAACCCCTTGGAAGTTGCTTTAGCGATTGCTAAGGCGCGACGTCTCGCACGTTCGTAGTCGGATCGTCAAGGTCGACTCCCATAGAAAACGATAGCCACCATCTCATCAAAACATCGGGACACCTTCGCCTCTATCAGGTGGGGTGTGAAATAAGAGTGAGCGGTAGACTTAGGTATTTTACTAGGTTATTGCTGGCGTTGGATAAAATGGCAACGCCAAAGCTAATCACAGGCCAAATAAAAAAAAAGACTAAAATTAATGAAAGACTTGACAAAATAAAAGACTCAAAATTTGAACTGGTGGTAAAAAATAAAATTCCTAAAATGATAAAAACTGTAAAAATAATGATGACAAAAAAAGCATAATATAATTATATAGTATGGCGCGCAAAGAAAAATAACGCCAGCACTAACAAAGTAACTATGGCGTGCAAAGAAAACCAACGTCACCAGTGGTTTCCAAATGGTGAGTGTATATGGGCCAATAGATTTGTGGCGTTTACAAAACAAGCAACGCCAGCACTATGCTTGTAAAGCTGGCGTACGGATTTGGCCTATGCCAGCACTATTTGAAAAAAATAGTGCTGGCGCCGATGTAAAATGCCGCGCCACCAACGAAAGTTGTGGCTAGCACTTTTTCCACTAGTGATACTAACAGATCTCATGAGGGTTTTATTAAGTTTTTTGTGATTGAAGTTTTCAATTTTTGGGTGAGATCATGATGGATGAAGGAATAAGGAGTGGCAAAAGCCTAAGCTTGGGGATGCCCGAGGCCCCCCAAGGTAATATTCAAGGACTCCCAAGCAACTAAGCTTGGGGATGCCTCAGAAAGCATCCCCTCTTTCTTCTAATGACCATCGGTAATTTTACTTGGAGCTATATTTTTATTCGTCACATGATATGCATAAATTCTTGGAGCGTCTTTTGTGTTTATTTTTCTCTTTTCTTTTATGCACCATGCTGGTATGAGATAGTCCTTGGTTGATTTATAGAATGCTCTTTGCACTTCACTTATATCTTTTGAGTATGGCTTTATAGAATGCTTCATGTGCTTCACTTATACCCTTTCAAGTTTGGATTGCATGTTTCTCTACACATAGAAAACCGCCATTTGTAGGATGCTCTTTTGCTTCACTTATATTTGTTAGAGCATGGGCAAATCTTTTGTAGAAAGAATTAAACTCTCTTGCTTCACTTATATCTATTTAGAGAGTCAACAGGAATTGGTCATTCATATGGTTAGTCATTAAATCCTACATAAAACTTGTAGATCACTGAATATGGTATGTTTGATTCCTTGCAATAGTTTTGAGATATAGAGATGGTAATATGTGGGAGGTACTAGTGAATGATTGTGGTTTAGTAAGAATATTGGTGTTAAGGATTGTGATTCCCGAAGCATGCACGTATAGTCTCTCGTTATGCTATGAAATTGGAGCATGATTTATTATTGACTATCTTCCTTATGAGTGGCGGTCGGGGACGAGTGATGGTATTTTCCTACCAATCTATCCCCCTAGGGGCATGCGTAGTAGTACTTTGCTCCGAGGGCTAATAAACTTTCGCAATAAGTATGTGAGTTATTTATGACTAATGTGAGTCCATGGATTATACGCACTCTCACCTTTCCGCAATTTGCTAGCCTCTTCGGTACCGTGCCCTTTCTCATCTCGAGAGTTGGTGCAAACTTCGCTGGTGCATCCAAACCCCGTGATATGATATGCTCTATCACACATAAGCCTCATTATATCTTCCTCAAAACAGCCACCATACCTACCTATTATGGCATTTCCATAGCCATTCCGAGATATATTGCCATGCAACTTCCATCATCATCATATACATGACTTGATCATTCATTGGCATATTGCTTTGCATGATCGTAAGATAGCTAGCATGATATTTTCGTGGCTTGTCCATTTTTTGATATCGTTGCTATGCTAGATCGTTGCACATCCTGGTACACTGCCAGACGCATTCATATAGAGTCATACTTTGTTCTAGATATCGAGTTGTAATATTGAGTTGTAAGTAAATAGAAGTGTGATGATCATCATTATTAGAGCATTGTCCCAGTGAGGAAAGGATGATGGAGACTATGATTCCCCCACAAGTCGGGATGAGACTCCGGACGAAAAAAAAGAGGCCAAAAAGAGCCCAACAAAAACAAAAAGAAAGAAAAAATAAAAAATAAAATAAAATAAAAAAATGAGAGAAAAAGAGAGAAGGGGCAATGTTACTATCCTTTCCTTTTCCACACTTGTGCTTCAGAGTAGCACAATGCTTTTCATATAGAGAGTCTCCTATGTTGTCACTTTCATATACTAGTTGGAATTTTCATTATAGAACTTGGCTTGTATATTCTGATGATGGGCTTCCTCAAATGCCCGAGGTCTTCATGAGCAAGCAAGTTGGATGCACACCCACTTAGTTTTTAGTTTGAGTTTTCATACACTTATAGCTCTTAGTGCATCCATTGCATGGCAATCCCTACTCCTCGCATTGACATCAATTGATGGGCATCTCCATAGCCCATTGATTAGCCGCGTAAATGCAAGACTATCTTCCTTTTTGACTTCTCCATATTTTCTCTATCACCATACTCTATTCCACCTATAGTGTTATATCCATGGCTTGCGCTCATGTATTACATGGGGGTTGAAAAAGCTGAAGCGCTTTTAAAAGTATGAACCAATTGCTCGGCTTGTCATCGGGGTTGTGCGTGATAAATACTTTGTGTTAAGAAGATGGAGCATGACAATGCTATATGATTTTGTAGGGATAATGTTCTTTAGCATTGGTATTTTGAAAGACATGATTGTTTGTTGGGATAGCTGAGTATTGATGTCTTTATGTCAAATTATAGACTATTGCTTTGAATCACTTGTGTCTTAATATTCATGCCATGATTAGATTATATGATCAAGATTATGCTAGGTAGCATTCCACATCAAAAATTATCTTTTTTATCATTTACCAACTCGAGGACGAGCAGGAATTAAGCTTGGGGATGCTGATACATCTCTGTCATATCTATAATTTTTGATTGTTTCATGCCAATATTCTACAAGTTTTACATATTTTTGGCAACATTTTATATCATTTTTTTGGACTAACATATTGATCCAGTGCCCAATGCCAGTTCCTGTTTTTTGCATGTTTTTTGTTTCCCAGAATATGCATATCAAACAAAGTCCAAACACGATAAAAATTTACGGAGAGTTATTTTAGAATATTTGTGATTTTAGGGAAAAAGAATCAACGCGAGACGATGCCCACAAGCTCGGGAGGCGTGCCCCCTACCCTGGGCGCGGCCAGCAAGCTTGTGGGGTCCTTGTAAGGCGGTTGGTGCCCTTATTTCACCGCAAGAAAGATAATATCCAGAAGAAAATCGTGTTAAAATTTTAGCCCAGTCAGAGTTACGGATCTCCAGGAATTTAAGAAACAGTGAAAGGCCAGAAAACAGGAACGCGAAACATAAGAGAAACAGAGAGAGAGAGAGAGAGAGATCCAATCTCGGAGGGGCTCTAGCCCCTCCACCGCCATGGAGGCCAAGGACCAGAGGGGAAACCCTCCTCCCATCTAGGGGGGGAGGTCAAGGAAGAAGAAGAAGGAGGGGGCTCTCTCCCCTTCTCTCCCGGTGGCGCCGGAACGCCGCCGGGGCCATCATCGTGACGGCGATCTACACCAACAACTTCGTCGCCGTCATCACCAACTCTCTCCCCCTCTATGTAGCGGCGTAACACCTCTTCTCCCCGCTGTAATCTCTGCTTAAACATGGTGCTCAAAACATGGTGCTCAACGCTATATTTTATTTCCCAATGATGTATGGCTATCCTATGATGTTTGAGTAGATCCGTTTTGTCCTATGGGTTGATTGGTGATCATGATTGGTTTGAGTTGTATGTTTTATTATTGGTGTTGTCCTATGGTGCTCTCCGTGTCGCGTAAGAGTGAGGGATCCCCGTTGTAGGGTGTTACAATATGTTCATGATTCGCTTATGGTGGGTGGTGTGAGTGACAGAAGCACAGACCCGAGTAAGTGGGTTGTTACGTATGGGAGAAAAGAGGACTTGATACTTAATGCTATGGTTGTGTTTTACCTTAATGATCTTTAGTAGCTGCGGATGCTTTCTAGAGTTCCAATCAAAAGTACATATGATCCAAGTAGAGAAAGTATGTTAGATCATGCCTCTGCCTCATATAAAATTGCAATAATGATTACCGGTCTAGTTATCGTGCCTAGGGGCAAATAACTTTCTTGTGACAAAAAGCTATCTACTAAAACTAACTTAATTGTTTCTTTACCTAAAAAGCCCCTAGCTTTTATTTATGTATTCTTTATTATCTTGCAAACCTATCCCTTTACACCTACAAAGTACTTCAAGTTTCATACTTGTTCTAGATAAAGCGAACGATAAGTGCACGTAGAGTTGTATCGGTGGTCCATAGAACTTGAAGGGAATATAAATTCTACCTTTAGCTCCACGTTGGGTTCGAAACTCTTACTTATCGAGAAAGGCTATAATTGACCCCCTATACTTGTGGGTTATCAGGCACTAATCCGAAGGTGGGCAATGGGCAAAGAATTAAGCACTATATTTTAGGTACGCTTGAAACTAATATTATTCAAACCATGACACCTGAGCAACACATAAAAGAAACCTTCCAGAACACTCTAGAACCCTGAAAAGGAAGAGGTAGGTGATACGGTAAGTAAACGGACTCCGAAAATTCTGCAAAAATATTTTCTGTCGGCTTTGGAATATTAAAAAAATAATAAGAAACAACCGGGAAGGCAACCCAGGTGTCCACAAGGCACCAGGGTGCGCCTGCCCCACCTGGCGCGCCCTTGTGGGTAGTGGGCCCCTCGGGCACCTTCCCGACTCCGTTTTCCTGTAGTATACTTGTTTCCCAAGGTAAAAATTCTTTATATACTCCCCTGGACATATTGACCACTGTATCGCGGAGAAATCCTATGTTCTTGTTTCGTGTTGTTTTTCTGGCAGATCTATCATGCCAGGCATCATGTCTTCTCCCTCCTCCAACAATGTAGAAGGCGATGCTTAGCTGCTGAAGATGGAGCTAAGGAGAGAAGAACCAAAAGAAGCCACTAAGGAGGACAAGGTCAAGGAAGCTGCGGGAGACCAGGCTCAAGAAGGGGGGCAAGCGATGCTCGCAGGGGAGGCAGAGAAAGAGGAGGATATCCTTCAACCTTACTATGATCATCTCACCCCCACTCAAATCAAAGCCTTCGGGGCTTTTGAAATGGTTTGTGTTCAGAATAAATATCTCACTCGTGAAATTATTTTGTTGGAAGAGCAAAACATCGCCCTCGGGAGCATCAATCGTAGATTGGAGTACCTACTGAGGCTGAAGTGTGATGTTCCTACTACTTCATCATCACCACCATCATCTTCATCACCAAAGGAGACTTGAGTACATGGGTATGGACACTCCCCTTGGCTTGTGCCAAGCTTGGGGGATATGCCCCGGTATCGTATCACCATCACTTTTATTACCTTTACCAATCTTAGTTCGATCCTTAGTTATTTCATGACTTAGTTGAATAAAAGTTTAGTATGATCTATTTTCGAGTGCTAGTTTCGTGATCTATCTATCAATGTAATCGAGTGAGATTTATATAATAAAGTTTAGTTTGAGTTTTTGCTTCTTTACTTTTATGTTCCAATGAAAATAAAGGACAATAATGAAAAATATCATATGCTAATATTATGGTAAGTAATGACATCACATAAGGAAAAGTATAAGTGGTAAAATTTATTGAAAGTTGACAAACATAGCATTGGTCAATGATGCAATTCATGAAAGAATTAATAAGGGAAGAGAAGATTCACATGCAAATATACTATCTTGGACATCTTTATGATTGTGAGCCCCCATTAAATATCTTATGCCAAATTGTTGACGTTGGACAAGGAAGACAACGTAATGATTTATGTTTGTTCATGTTCACATAGAAGTTATATTGTCATAGATCCTTCAACATGTGGTGCTTGCTCAATATCTTTCTAGCCGAAATTCTGCACTAAGTACAGATACTACTTGTGCATCCAAAACCCTTAAACCCAAATTCATGTTTTGAGAGTCCACCATAACTACCTATGGATTGAGTAAGATCCTTCATGTAAGTTGTCATCGGAGAGAGAGAGCGAGGGAATCGGTGTGCCCCTGCGACACCCGCTCCCCCGCGACCCCCGCTAGGGTTCCCTCCCCCACCGCTGCCGCCGGCCGCCGGGCGCGCGCCTCCCGGCCCGCCCCGCTCCCCCCTCTCCTCCCCTCCCCTACCGCGGCGCGCACGCGCGCGCCCGGGGTGATCTCCAGCCGCCGCGTCCCTCGCCCCGCTTCCCTCCCCTCCCCCCCGCCATCGCCGGCGAGCTCCGTCGGGCAAAGCCCGGTGGGCACAGCGACGGCGGGGCCCTTCTTACCCTTCCGCTTGTGGGCGCCGGCGCGGGGCGGCCCCTTCGAGTGGCGGCGCTGGACGTCCACGGGGTCCAACGGCCCGGCGGCGGTCTCGCGGGGCGGCGGGGTGGCCTGCTGGTGGCGGCGCTCCAGCTCCCTTCGTTCCACGCGCGGCGGGGTGGCTGCGATGCTCCCGTCCCGGGAGGTGGCGCGCGGCCGATCTCTTGCCGGATCCGGCCGGATCTGGCGTTGGGGGCCGGCCGGTGGTGCGTGCTCGGCGGCTCCGGCGCTTGGAGCTCGACGGGCGGCGCGGGTAGGGCAGTGGCCGGGCGTCGCCGCTGCTCCGGCCATGGGCGGCGGCGTGGGAAGGTCTCGGTGGAGGCCTCCCGGTGTCGTGGCGGCTCCACGGTAGCTCGACGGATTTGTCCACGGCAGCGGCGGGCTTCTCCGGCGTCGGCTCGTCTGTGGTCGGGCCGTCTCGACATTCACCCCATCTCCTCATCGCCCGGGAGATAATCCCATCAATGGGTTGGTCCTCTCCCAGCTGCGGTCCACCGCTCGTCTCGCGCCCCGGTGCTGCAGGACCGAGCTCGTCCCGCGCCCGATGCAGCAGGACCGAGCTTGTCTCGCGCACGGTGCAGCAGGACTGACCTCGTCCCCCTCTCGATGCTGCAGGACCGAGCTCATCTCGCGCTCGAGGCAGCAGGAAGGGTCGGTGGATGCCAGTTTTGGCCGACCTATTGGGTCTCGACGCTGGGGGTCGCCCATGGGTGCGAAAGGTGGGACCTTTCCGCTCGTCTCTTTCATTAGGGTGCACGGGTCTCGGGTGAGCTGGTGTCGAGGTCTTGGATGCTGGGGCGGTGGCCCTGGTGTTGGTAGCGTGGTGCTCGTAGGCAGAGCCCATGCCTTGGTGCTGCACGGTCACCATGGCCGTGTGGGCGGCGTGGTTGCCGGGGTGTGGCGTTCGGTGGCGGTGAATTTTGGCCGAGGTGAAAACCTGTTCTATCTTCGAACGGACGGGCGGCGGCGAAGATCGTTCCCTTCTTGAAGGCGTCGTCACGGCTCTCATTGCCCGTCATGCGGCTCCGAGGGAAACTCTAAGCCTTGGATCGGGCGGTGGCGGCGCGCCGGTGTCGTTCCCTTCTTGAAGGCGCCGCCTTGGAGCGCATGGTTCATCATATGTAGCTTCATCTCTGCGTGGTGGTAGTGCTAGGGGTGGTGTTGCTGCGCTCAACGCCTTTGTATCCTGCCCTGGGTGTGTGCGTGTGTTGCGGTGGCGTGGCATGTGTTTGTACTGGGTGCTTGTTGATTGGTGCTTTATATATAAAGCGGGGCAAAAGCCTTTTTTGGTAAGTTGTCATCGGTGCAAAAAGGCAATAAAAATTGCTCCTAAATGTGTTTGATCTTTTAGTGTAAGGGAAAATAAGCATTGTACGAACTTGTGATGGCAAAGAAAATAAAAGCAACGAACTAAATAATAAAGGTTGCTATCATAAGGGGCAATATAACGTGACGTTCTTTTGCATTAAGAGATTGTGCGTACAAAACCAAAAATCGCATGACAACCTCTGCTTCCCTCTGCGAAGGGCCTATCTTTTACTTTTATGTATTTACTTTTTATGCAAGAGTCAAAGTATTCTTCTCTATTCCTTTTTATTTTCTCTTTTTGCAAGCACCATGTGGTGGGGAAAGATCAAGGCACATATATCCAGTTGGATGTGAGCGCTCATGAGTTATTATTGTTGACATCACCCTTGAGGTGAATAGTTGGGAGGCGAAACTATAAACCCCTATCTTTCTATGTGTCTGGTTAAAACTTTTTTCTCATATATATGTTGTGAGTGTTAGCAATCATAAAAGACTAAATGATGGATGAGTATGTGGACTTGCCAAGAGGCTCCGATACGAGACCCTTCCTGAAAATATGATGAATTGTAGTTGCAAAGTTGACTGAGAACATAGTTTATTAGTTTTCAATAAAGTTTATGCTTTCTACTTTGATGTTGGGATTAATTGTTATCTGTTCATGAGAAGCTATATGATAAAGTTTTATGATAAAGTTTGTTGATGTTATAATAATAAGCATGATGCTACTATGTCCGTATTTTGTTTTTATCGACACCTCTCTCTCTAAACATGTGGACATGATTTTCGATATCGGCTTTCTCTTGAGGAAAAGCGAGGTCTAAGCTTGGGGGAGTTGATACGTCCATTTTGCATAACGTTTTTCTACTGTTATTTATAGTGTTTTATGCATTATAACACTTTGTGGAGTAATTCTAATGACTTTTCTATCATAATATGCAAGGTTTACACAAAGAGGGAGAATGCCGGCAGCTGGAATTCTGGACCTGAAAAAGTTATGTCAGAGATAGAAAAGAGTCTTGATGACCCACAAGTATAGGGGATCAATCGTAGTCCTTTCGATAAGTAAGAGTGTCGAACCCAACGAGGAGCAGAAGGAAATGCCAAGTGGTTTTCAGCAAGGTAATTTCTGCAAGCACTGAAATTGTCGGTAACACGTAGTTTGATAGCAAGATAATTTGTAACGGGCAAGTAACGGTAACGGTAAATAAAGTGCAGCAAGGTAGCCCAATCCTTTTGTGGCAAAGGACAGGCCAAAACGGTCTCTTATGATAAGCAAAGCGTTCTTGAGGGTACACGGGAATTTCACCATGTCACTTCATCACGTTGGTTTGATTCGTGTTCGCTACTTTGATAATTTGATATGTGGGTGGACCGGTGCTTAGGTGTTGTTCTTACTTGAACAAACCTCCTACTTATGATTAACCCCCTCACAAGCATCCGCAACTACGAGAAAAGTATTAAGATAAAATCTAACCATAGCATTAAACTTTTTGGATCCAAATCGGTCCCTTACGAAGAAGCGCATAAACTAGGGTTTAAGCTTCTGTCACTCTAGCAACCCATCATCTAATAACTACTCCACAATGCATTCCATTAGGCCCAAATATGGTGAAGTGCCATGTAGTCGACATTCACATGACACCACTAAGGGAATTACAACATACACATCATCAAAATATCGAACACATATCAAGTTCACATGATTACTTGCAACATGACTTCTCCCGTGACCTCAAGAACAAAAGTAACTACTCACAAATAATAATCATGCTCAAGATCAGAGGGGTATTAAATAGCATAATGGACCTGAACATATAATCTTCCACCAAATAAACCATATAGTAATCAACTACAAGATGTAATCAACACTACTAGTAACCCACAGGTACCAATCTAAGGTTCCGGTACAAAGATTGAACACAAGAGATGAACTAGGGTTTGAGAGGAGATGGTGTTGTTGAAGATGTTGATGAAGATAGCCCTCCCAAAGATGGGAGAGTTGTTGGTGATGATGGTGACGATGATTTCCCCCTCCGGGAGGGAAGTTCCCCCGGCGGAATCGCTCCACCAGAGGGCAAAAGTGCTCCTGCCCAAGTTCCGCCTCGAGACGGCGGCGCTTCGTCCTGAAAGTCCCCCTCAAATTTTTTCTAGGTCAAAATGACTTATGTACCAGAAGATGGGCACCGGAGGTGGGCCGAGGAGGGCACAACCCACCAGGTCGCGCCTGGGGGCCCAGCCGCGCCCTGGTGTCTTGTGCTTTCCAGGGTGGCCCCCTCCGGTAGTTATTTGCTCCAGTAATTTTCATATATTGCAAAATAATTCTCCGTAAATTTTCAGCTCATTTGGAGATGTGCAGAATAGGTAACTCTGACGTAGCTTTTTCAGGTCCACACTATTGGAAACAGAGAATTTGCCATCAGTCAGATCTTTGCCGTCTACTAGCGGACGGCAAAGAAGGCCTTTGCCATCTGCTTCTGAAAAACGGACGGCAAAGAATTGGCTGACGGCAAAGATCCTCTTTGCCGTCAATCAGTTCTTTGCCGTCGGCTGGCTGACGGCAAAGAGGTGGGTGGGGTCCAGTGGAGGCCCAAACCCTAACGGCCCACCAGCACCCCTATTTGCCGTCCGCTAGCAAATGGCAAAGAACGTGCGCTCTAACGGCCTCTAACGGCCACCCCTTTCTCTCCACCCGCGCGCCCCCGCGCCCACACCGCCGCCGCCCCACCACCCTCCCTGCCCCGGAGCCCCCCGTCCCATCGCCCCTGACGCCCGCCGCCCAGCACCGCCTCCGCCCCACCACCATCCCTACCCCAGATCCCCCCGCCCCCGTCGCCCCTGCCGTCCCACCGCCCGGTGCCCCCCACCCCACCGGCCCGTCACCCATGCCGCCCTGCCTCCCCGTCACCCCCGATCCTCGTCGCCCCCCCCCCCGTGGCGCGGCGCGCACCCCGCCCCCCACCCCTCCTGCCTCAGAGCCCCATCGCCCCAGGCCGCCCCGCCCCGCCCTCCTCCTCCACCGCCGCTCGGTCGCCACCGCCGCCCTGCCCCCCTCCTCCACCGCCGCCCGTCACCACCGCTGCCCTCTCTCCTTTTTTTCTTCTTTTTTCTATTTTTAGATTTACTTTAGTTTAGGCTTAGTGTAGTTTAATTTTAGTTAGGTTGATGGCAAAAACAATAATGCTATGTTACTCATCTTTCGATTTCAATGTACAGTTGTTTCATCGCTACGAGGGTCTGGTGTTCGACGAGCTCCGCCCTGCGTTCGTGGGTGAGCACAAATGACATCTCCTCCTCCCCCCTTAATTATTTGCTCCGTTCCGGCCTTCGAGCCGATGACACTAGCTAGGTAACTACAGTCGCGTAACCAGTATGCGTCTCCCGTCCAAAAGGGTTGCATCGATAAATATGCATTCAGTTGCATATTTATCACCGTAACTCATTCGGATTGTCCAGCGATTTCCACGGACAGCCAGAGTATGTGTAGATTGAGTACGTTCTCCATGCTCTACCCCATTCCGAGACAAAATTTCGTCAGCGCCCCACAGTTGTTCTCCGGATGCACATTCTCTCGGCTTTTTGCCGAGACGTGTATCAGGAGAACAGCGGGGAGGTGCTGCCGAAATTTTGTCTCGGAATGGGGTAGAGCATGGAGAACGTACTCAATCTACACATACACAGGTGGGATTAGGACCTATCTTTACCTATTAGAGTGTAGGTTGCATGGACGTAATAAAATTGACAAACTAGATTAACTGATGAATATACATGCTGAATTATATATATTTCTTGTCTGTCCAGTAGCTAAGCAAGATGAGTGATCGTGCGTGGATGTACACCGGTTGCACTAGTAAGAAAGAGATTACCAATGAATGGTTAACAAAAACCAAGGGGTTTGTGAAAGCCGCATTTGCAAATGGCCAGACGAAAAACTGGTGCCCCTGTGTCCGGTGCAAGAATTGGGAAAAGAGGACACAGGATGAAATGGGCAAACACCTACAGAAGAGTGGTTTTATGCCTGGTTATACGGTGTGGACATTTCATGGTGAGTCTGCCCAACGTGCCAGAGCTGAGGTGGTTCGTCGTTGCACCAACGAACATGGTACCGGGATGGAAGACATGGTGCAAAACTTTGATGATGCTCGGGATTCGGACGAAGAGATGGAGGAATCTGCAAAGGCCTTCAATGAAATGTTGGAGTCTTCAAAACGTCCTCTTCACGAGCACACTGAGCTTTGTCAGCTGGATGCCATCTCACAAATAATGGCTCTGAAGGCTCAATTCAACTTGGGCAGAGAATGCTACGACGCGGTGATGACAGTATTTGGACGCTTTCTACCCAAAGGCCATGTACTGCCTGCAAACCTGTACCAGTCAGACAAAATCCTCCGTGCTCTTCAGATGCCCTATGAGAAGATACATGCATGTGAGAAAGGATGTGCCTTATTTAGGCTTGAGTATGTGGACTTGAACTATTGTCCCATTTTCATGTCTTCCAGGTATATTGTGGTAGACAACGGTATGGGTGAGAAGATGCAGACCAAAATCCTGGTTAATGTTCTGCGGTATATGCCAATCGTACCAAGACTTCAACGTCTTTTCATGGTCGAAGAGACGGCCAGACAGATGACATGGCACAAAGAGGGCAAAAGAACCGAACTAGATGCAGATGGAATCTAATGATGGTACACACATCGGATGGTGAAGTGTGGAAGCGCTTCGATGCATTATATGCGGAAAAAGTGGCAGATCCAAGGCATCCTCGTGTCGGCATCAGCATGGATGAGTTCAGTGTGTTTGGTCTGATTGCAACCCAATACAGTTGTTGGCCCGTATTTGTCTTTCCACTCAATCTCCCCCCGGACAGATTATGCAAAGAAAGAACATTTTTCTGACGTTGATAATTCCAGGGCCGAACTATCCGGGGAAGAATATGAATGTGTACATGCAGCCGCTTAAGGACGAATTGCAAGAAGCTTGGGATGATGGGTTCAAGACATACGACGCCTTTAACAAATAGAACTTCATAATGCGTGTCTGGTACATGTACTCGACGCATGACTTGCCAGCGTATGCGCTATTCGTTGGCTGGTGTGTGCGTGGAAGGTTCGCGTGCCCCACATGCAAGGCAGCTCTTGAGTTTCGTTGGCTGCAGGCGGGTCGCAAGTTTTCTTGCTTTGACTTGCATAGACAGTTCCTGGATCCTCGCCATAAGTTCAGGAAAGACAAGAAGAACTTCATGAAAGGGAGAGTTGTCAAAAACTCTGCACCACCTTCATTGACAGGCCAAGAGACCCTAGATCAGTTAAACGCTCTTGAGCCAGATCCAGAGCGTCCAGGGTATTTCAAGGGGTATAATTCGAAACACGCCTGGACTCACAAGACATGCTTGTGGGATCTGCCTTACTTCAAAGACCTCCTTTGCCCACACAACATCGACGTGATGCACACTGAAAAGAATATCGCCGAGGCACTTTTTGGTACATTGTTCGGCATAGACAGGAAGTCAAAGGATAATACTAATGCTAGAGTCGATCAGGAGGCGCTATGTGATAGACCGTTACAAAACATGCAAGAACCGAAAGGAAAGCAGAACTGGACGAAGCCAAAGGCATGGTTCAATCTTGGAAGGCCAGCTATGAGGGAAATTATCTTGTGGGTGAAAATGCAGTTGATGTTCCCCGATGGTTATGCAGTGAATCTAAAGAGGGGAGCGAGTCTTGAGAAATTGAAAATATTTGATCTCAAGAGTCATGATTGGCACATATGTATTGAGCGGGTAATGCCGGTGATGTTGCGTGGCTTCATCCCTGAGGATGAATGGCTAGTACTGGCAGAGCTGAGCTTTTTCTTCCGTGTTCTTTGTGCGAAAGAACTATCGCCTGGCGTGCTTGAAGAAATGGAAGAGTTGGCGCCGGAGTTGATCTACAAGTTAGAGAAGATCTTTCCGCTGGGCTTCTTTAATCCAATGCAACACTTGATTTTGCATCTCCCGACCGAGGCAAGATTGGGGGGGGGCGTGCAAAATCATTGGTGCTACGCAACTGAGAGGATGCAGAAGATGCTCTGAGCAAAATGTAAAAATAAACATCGAATTGAAGCATTGATGGTCGAGGCATACATTACTGAGGAGGCGGCAAACTTCGTGACAGCACACTACGAAGCCAAAAATCGTCATTTGCATAATCCGAAGCCTCGGTACAATGCTGGCGACCATAAATCCAACCTCAGCCTATTCAAAGGGAATCTCGCACCAGCCGGTGCTTCGAAACCAATATCGTTGGATGTCCAAGAATGGTGGACCATTTTGTTGTATATCTTGACCAACCTAACAGAAGTGCGACCGTACATCGAGTAAGTTCTCGCGTACATTGTTTCGCAACTTCTAATTCCATTGAACTTCTCTTATTCCCGGATATTTTTTGATACAGTCGATATGTCGCCCAATTCTCGGATGGAGCGGTGATCCAAAAGGAATCCATCGAAGAGTATGAGCTTCTGGCAAAGCAAGGAGGCGGCTTTCCCGGTTTCATCTCTTGGTTCAAACAAACGGTAATTTCCATTAGACCATTCTCATTTCTTCGTCTAATTTGCGGCTAATGCAACAATCCTTTCGTATTAAACTTGTAGGCTAATTCAGAGTCTATGGACGCCGAATTGAGACAAGTCGCTAATGGTTTTGACTTTAAGGTCCGTTCATTTGACAAATACGACATCAACAGGTATCGCTTTCGTACCTACGACAAAGAGCTATCTATGGCCGACCGAAAGTCTACAAATTGTTGTGTCTCTGCTATCGGCGATGGAGGTATCGAGTATTATGGGAGAGTTGAAGCAATTTATGAACTTCTATTCTATGGTCAAAACGCATCGAACGTCGTAGTCTTCAAATGTTACTGGTTCCAGCCGAAGGAGACTAGAAGGACGCATGAACATATTTGGCTAGTCGAAATCAAACAAAGCACCCATTTAGATGTTCCCGATGTCTATATTACGGCTCAACATGCAACCCAAGTTTTCTATCTACCGTGGGCCTGCCAAACTGATCCAAATCTGAATGGTTGGGATGTCGTTTATGAAGTGCCGCCACGTGTTAGACCACCTCCCCCCAATGAATAGGATTATGAACCTCACATTAACCCAGACACATATGAAGGTGAATTCTTCCAAGAAACATGTCTTTCCAAAAAATGCTTCAAGAAACGCTCTACTTCACACCAGAACATTGAAGTAGACAGCGACAGTGAAACCGACTTCACCCCTGAGCCGGAACAAGAAGAGCCTGAACAAGAAGAGGTTACTGCTGCGGATGACTTGTCAATGCTTGACCAATTACGTAAAGGTGGCCTTCCACATGTTGATGCCGCTGAACCCGATGAGCACTTCATTCATGATAGTGATGATGATGATGCATTTATTGAACCCGATGATCCAGATTAATATCAGGTATTCAATTTTTTATGTTGTACTTGACTTATATAGTTACTTGTATGATTGTATGATTTATATAGTTACTTGTATAATTTTCTTACTTTGTATGATTGTTTGTTATACATAGTGCCATGGTCTTGATATCCGTCCCCGTCGGCCCTCGCCCGCTTTATGATTCAGATGTGGTATATTCTCTTTTATAACTATTTGTTGCATTTCGCATTTATGACAATTATGGCCATCAAGTTGACTTATATTTTTATCTAGAACGTATGTGAACCGGAAAAAGAAAATGAGTATTTGAAAGAAAAAATTAAAAGAATTGAAGAAGAGAAGATGAAATTGGAGTTGTATGTTGCCGATGTCGTCGATGATCACAAGATGAAGATGAATGCAATGCGCTTGAAGATTAAGAAGATGGATGCAATGCGCTTGAAGATTAAGAAGATTAGAAAATATGCCATTGATAATGAGGCTTGGTATCATTATGCCGTTGGATCAATTGTTACCTTAGTTGCGATCTTCATCGCATTTGTTGTGATGAGGGTAAGTTTTCTCTAGTGTTTTGCTTAACAAATGCATACTTAACTTATTTTCCTCCTAAATGGCATAATTACCTAAGTTAGATAAAAAATGAGCTATACTTACGTAAGTTGGCTCAAAAATGGCATCATCACCTAGGTTAGCACAAAAATGACCTGTACTTACCTTATTTTCCTCCAAATTGACGTAATAAGCTTAGTTGGCTAAAAAATGGCATAGTTACCTATGTTAGCTCTAAAATGACACAAATAAGGAATAACAAGAAGAAAAACAAGAAAGAGGAGAAAAACAAATAATAGAAGAAGAAAGAGAAGAAAAAGAAAGAATAAAAGAAGAAGAATGAGAATGATGAGGAAAGGGATAAAAAGATAGAAGAGAAGAAGAAAGATGAGAAAAGAAGAAGAAGCAAATTCTTATTCTTCTTCTTCTAGTCTTCTCTTCTTCTTCTTTCTTCTTCTTCTTTCTTCTTCTAGTCTTCTTCTTCTTCTTCTAGTCTTCTTCTTCTTCTAACTTTCTTACTCCCATTTTTGCAGGTTTGATTCACATTGTTCATGGAAGCATCATTGATGGACTACTAGTGTTTAGTTCTTGTTTTCTTTTGTATTGATGAACAATGTGAAACTATGTATGTATATATGGATGAACAATGTGAAACTATGTATGTATATATGGATGAACTCCGTGAAACTATGTATGTATTGGATCTTTTAATACCCTATGTGTTCTGTTGCATTGATGGACTGCTAGATGTTTGATACATGGGCTATGTTTTGATGTTGAAACTATATATCTCATATATATCTTTTGAAAATGCAGGGATATAACAGAAAACAGAAAAAACAGCAACAATACAGGCACTTTGCCGTCCGCCACCGACGGCAAAGGGACCTTTGCCGTCTGCCATCGATGGTAAAGAAGCCACGTGGCAGCAACCTGTGCAACCTGGGATCTGACCCATTAGGTCAGTTTGCCGTCCGTGGCAGACGGCAAAGGGCTGGGTCTGCTGAGGCGTCTGCTGATGTCACAAAGCAGACGGTAAAAGGGATGTGCAGCTTTGCCGTTTGCTGACGAACGACAAAGGCTGCCGTTAGCCACCTAACATGGCTAACGCATGTTTTTTGTCGTCCATGTTCTTTGCCGTCCGCCGCTGACGGCAAAGGGCCTTTGTCGTCCGCTTTGAGGAAGCAGATGGCAAAGACCCTGTTTACCGTCGCTCTCTTTGCCGGGCAGGTTTGTCGTCGGTGGCAGACGGCAAAGAGCTTTGCCGTCCGCTTTTGGTGCCTTTGCCGTCTGCCATGGCGGACGGCAAATAAGCTGATTCCTATAGTGCCAGAATTCCAGCTGCCGGTATTCTCCCTCTTTGTGTAAACCTTGCATATTATGAGAGAAAAGGCATTAGAATTACTCCAAAAGCATTATTATTGATAAAAACATTATAAATAATAGTGGGTAAACATGATGCAAAATGGACGTATCAGATACCTATTCTGCACATCTCCAAATGAGCTGAAATTTTATGGAGAATAATTTTGGAATATATAATAAATATTGGAGAAAATAACTACCAGAGGGGAGCACCCAGGCGCCCACAAGGCACCAGGGTGCACCACCCCCTCCAGGCGCCCCCTGGTGGGTATTGGGAGACCAGGCCCACCTCCGGTGCCCATCTTCTGGTACATAAGGTCTTTTGACCAAGAAAAAAATAAGGGAGGAATTTCGGGACGGAACGCCGCCGTCTCGAGGCGGAACTTGGAAAGGAGCACTTTTGCCCTCCGGCGGAGCGATTCCGTCGGGGGAACTTCCCTCCTGGAGGGGTAAATCGAAGCCATCGTCATCACCAACAACCCTCTCATCTTTGGGAGGCCAATCTTCATCAACATCTTCAATAGCACCATCTCATCTCAAACCCTAGTTCATCTCTTGTGTTCAATCTTTGTATCAAAACCTCATATTGTTACCTGTGGGTGACTAGTAGTGTTGATTACATCTTGTAGTTGATGCTAGCCAGTTTATTTGGTGAAACATTATACGTTCAGATCCATTAAGATATTTATTACCCCTCTGATCTTGAGCATGAATATGTTGAGTGAGTAGTTACTTTTGTTCTTGAGGCCACAGGAGAAGTCATGTTGCAAGTAATCATGTGAATTTGATACGTGTTCAGTATTTTGATGATATGTATGTTGTGATTCCCTTAGTGGTGTTATGTGAATGTAGACTACATGACACTTCACCATCTTTGGGCCTAAGGGAATGCATTGTGGAGTAGTTATTAGATGATGAGTTGCTAGAGTGACATAAACTTAAACCCTAGTTTATGCGCTATTTCGTAAGGGGCTTATTTGGATCCATATGTTTAATGCTATGGCTAGATTTTATCTTAATATTTATTTCGTAGTTGCGGATGCTTGCGAGGGCGTTAATCATAAGTGGGAGGCTTGTTCAAGAAAGAACAACACCCAAGCACCGGTCCACCCACATATCAAATTATCAAAGTAGCGAACGCGAATCAAACCAACATGATGAAAGTGAGTAGATGAAATTCCCATGTGCCCTTGATGTCGCTTGAACTACGTTGGTATTTCCCCAAAGAGGAAGGGATGATGCAGCATAGCTATGGTAGGTATTTCCCTCAGTGATGAGACCAAGGTTATCGAACCATGCAACACTACGTGAACGGCACCTGCACACAAAGAACAAATACTTGCAACCCGACGTAAAAGAGGGGTTGTCAATCCCTCCCGGGTAAAGAGATGGATAAATTTGTAGTAGATCGGATAAATAGATCTCGCAGGAACATAAGATAAAATAAATAACAAAGATCATTAAGGTCGTAAAACCCAACCATAGCATTAAGTATCAAGTCCTCTTTACTCCCATACGCAATAACACACCTATCCGTGTTCAGGCTTCTGTCACTCCGGCAACCGACAATAAGCAAATCATGAACATATTGCAACACCCTACAGCGGGGACCCCTCATGTTTGCACGATACGAAGGGCACCGTAGGACAGCACCATAATAAAATATACACTCAAACCAACCACGATCATCAATTAGCCCATAGGACAAAACGGATATACTCAAACATCATAGGATAACCACATATCATTGGGAAATAATATATAGTGTTGAGCACTATGTTTAAGTAGAGATTATAGCGGGGAGAAGGGGTGTTACACCGCTGCATAGAGGGGGAGAAAGTTGGTGTTGACGGTAGCAAGATTGTTGATGTAGATCGACGTCATGATCCTTGCCCCGGCGGCACTCCGGCGCCACCGGGAGAGAGGGGGAGAGAGCCCCCTCCTTCTTCTTCTTCCTTGGCATCTCCCCTAGATGGGAGGAGAGTTCCCCCTCTGGTCCATGGCCTCCATGGCGGCAGAGGGGCGGGAGCCCTCCGAGATTGGATCTCCATCTATGTTCTCTTCTGTTTCGCGTTCCCCATATCTGGCCGAAACCCGTTTCTTAAATATCCAGAGATCCGTAACTCCGATTGCGCTGAGATTTTAACATGATTTTTTTTCCGGATATAAGCTTCCTTGCGCCCGAAGTAGAGCTCCAACCGACGTACGAGGTGAGCACAACCCACCACCGCGTGCCTGGCCCTTGGGGCGCGCCCTGGTGTATGTTGGGGGCTGTGGGCCCCCGTTTGCGTTGACTCCAAGTCCCAAAAATCACATATATTCCAAAATAATTCTCCGTAAATTTTTATCGCGTTTGGACTTCGTTTGATATGGATATTCTGCGAAACAAAAAACATGCAAGTAACAGGAACTGGCACTGGGCACTAGATCAATAGGTTAGTCCAATAAATCATATAAAATGTTGCCAAAAGTATGTGAAAGTTGTATAATATTGGCATGAAACAATCAAAAATTATAGATACGACGGAGACGTATCAGCATCCCCAAGCTTAATTCCTGCTCGTCCTCGAGTAGGTAAATGATAAAAAGATATTTTTTGATGTGAAATGCTACCTAGCATAATCTTGATCATATATCTAATCATGGCATGAGTATTAAGACACGAGTGATTCAAAGCAATAGTCTATAATTTGACATAAAGACATCAATACTTAGGCATCCCAACAAACAATCGTGTCTTTCAAAATATCAACGCTAAAGAAAGCTATCCCTACAAAATCATATAGCCTTGTCATGCTCTGTCTTCTTAACACAAAGTATTTATCATGCACAACCCCGATGACAAGTCGAGCAATTGGTTCATACTTTTTAACGCGCTTCAGCTTTTTCAACCCTCACGCAATACATGAGCGCAAGCCATGGATATAGCACTATGGGTGGAATAGAGTATGATGATAGGGGTAAATATGGAGAAGACAAAAAAGTAAGAAAATCTCACATCGACGCGGCTAACCAACGGGCTATGGAGATGCCCATCAATCGATATCAATGCGAGGAGTAGGGATTTCCATGCAACGAATGCACTAAGAGCTATAAGTGTATGAAAGCTCAACATGAAAACTAAGTGGGTGTGCATCTAACTCTATAATGAAAAATTCGCACTAATATATGAAAGTGACAACATAGGAGACTCTCTATATGAAAAACATGGTGCTACTTTGAAGCACAAGTGTGGAACTAGCATGCCCCTTCTCTTCCTTCTTTCTTTCATTTTTTTCTTTTTTTCCTTTTTTTTCCTTTTTTTCTTTTTTTATTTTGGTCCGGAGTCTCATCCCGACTTGTGGGGAATCATAGTCTCCATAATCCATTCTTCATTGGGACAATGCTCTAATAATGAATAATGATGATCATCACACTTCTATTTACTTACAACTCAATATTACAAATTGATACCTATAACAAATTATGACTCTATATGAATGCCTCTGACAGTGTACCAGAATGTGCAATGATCTAGCATATCAACGATATCAAAAAACGGTCAAGCCATGGAAATATCATGCTAGCTATCTTACGATCATGCAAAGCAATATGACAATGAATGCTGAAGTCATCAAAATGGAAGCGGTGGAAGTTGCATGGAAATATATCTCGGAATGGCTATGGAAAGGCCATAATAGGTAGTTATGGTGGCTATTTTGAGGAAGATATAATAAGGCTTATGTGTGATAGAGCGTATCATATCAAGGGGTTTGGATGCACCGGCGAAGTTTGCACCGACTCTCGAGGGGAGAAAGGGCAATGCACGGTACCGAATAGGCTAGCAAATTGCGGAAATGTAAGAGTGCGTATAATCCATGGACTCACATTAGTCATAAAGAACTCATATACTTATTGCAAAAGTTTATTAGCCCTTGAAGCAAAGTACTACTACTCATGCCCCTAGGGGGATAGATTGGTAGGAAAAGACCATTGCTCGTCCCCGACCGCCACTCATAAGGAATACAATCAATAATGAATCATGCTCCAACTTCATAGCATAACGAGAGACTACACGTGCATGCTTCGGGAATCACAAACCTTAACACCAATATTCTTACTAACCACAACTGTTTACTAGTACCTCCCACATATTATCATCTATATATCGCAAAACTATTGCAAGGAATCAAACATATCATATTCAATGATCCTTAAGTTTTATGTAGGATTTTATGACTTAACCATGCAAATGACCAATTCCTTTTGACTCTCTAGATAGATATAAGTAAAGCAAGAGATTTTAATTCTTTCTACAAAATACCATGCTCTAATAAATATAAGTGAAGCAAGAGATCATTCTACAAATAACGGTTTTCCATGTGAAGAGAAACAGGCAATCCAAACTTCAAATAATATAAGTGAAGTACATGAAGCATTCTATAAAGCCATACTCAAAAGATAAAAGTGAAGTGCAATGAGCATTCTATAAATCAACCATGGACTATCTCATACCAGCATGGTGCATAAAATAAAAATGAAAATTAAACACAAAAGACGCTCCAAGATTTACAGATATCACATGAACGAAACGAAAACGAAAACATACCGATATTTGTTGAAGAAAGATGGGATGCCTTCCGGGGCATCCCCAAGCTTAGATGCTTGAGTATCCTTGGATATTTACTTGGGGTGTCTTGGGCATCCCCAAGCTTTAACTCTTGTCTCTCCTCCTTCTCCTCATATCGAGACCTCCTCGATCTTTGATCACTTCATCCACACAAAACTCAACAGAAACCTCGTGAGATCCGTTAGTATAATAATGCAAATCACTACTTTAAGTACTGTTGCAAACCCATTCATATTTTGTTTTTGCATTGTAGCTACTGTATTATAACTTCTTCATGGCTTATACCACTGATAGAATCGATAGTTTCATCAAAACAAGCAAAACAATGCATCAAAAACAGAATCTGTCTTAAACAGGACAGTCTGTAGAAATCTGAACATTCACCATACTTCTGTAATTCCAAAAATTCTGAAACATTGGGAAAAAATAAAAAATTTGTGTAGCAATACTGTGCAGAAAATTTCAGAAACTTTTTACATTCCAGTAAAAAATGTAAAATCACGCACTACAGCCAAAGTTTCTGTGTTTGCACAGCACATACCAACAAGCAATCTAATCATCCTAAAGGCAAATCTTGGCGCATTATTTTTATAATACAATGGATTTGTACAAGGGGATAATTATTTTTGTGAGAATCTTCATGAAAAAATTACATTGTTTCCATGCGCATGAACACAAGTGTTCAAGGTCGACCCTCACTTCTCCAATGCATCACCTTTCAATCGCTTCTCTTTTTGAAAAAGTTTTTAGGTTCCCCTCTATTTTTTTTTGTTTTTAAACTTTATAAAAGCACTCAACAGAATAAAATGACTCTCTAAAACTTCTGGGTTGTCTCCCTGGCAGCGCTTTCTTTAAAGCCATTAAGCTAGGCATAAAGTGCTGAAGTAATAGATCCACCCGGATCCCAAGGTATATCAAAGCCAATTTTAATTAACAATGATTTGGCATTTAGTAGTGAGCACAAAGAAACATATATCATGCAATGAAGAAGTCTAACTCTCTTCCTATGCATCGGCATGTCATAAAAGAACAGTTCATGCACATCAAGTAAAGGCCAATACACAGCATAAGCAGTTTCTTGCAATTTTATAGTGTTGGAAACATAGAGAGGCGGAGATGTAGTTCCTCTCTCATAATAATTGCAAGTAGGAGCAGCAAGCACATTCATATTATATTCATAAAAATTATCATGTGCAACAGTAAAAGGCAACCCATCAATATAATCCTTAATAAGAACAAACTTCTCTGATATAATGTAGTTTGGAGAATTCAGAAAGATAATAGGACTATCATGTGTGGGTGCAATAGCAACAATTTCATTCTTAACAAAAGGAACTATAGCAAGTTCATCTCCATAAGCATAATTCTTATTGGCATCTTGGCCACAAGCATAGCAAGCATCAAGTTCATCAAAAAGGGATATTTCAAACGAATCAACGGGATCATAGCAATTATCATAGCATTCATCCTTCGGTAAGAACGAAGGGACATTAAACAATGTATGAGTTGGAGAGTTACTATCATTAGAAGGTGGGCATGGGTAGCTAATCTGCTCTTCCTCCTTTTGTTCTTCACTCTTCTCGTCATCTTTTTCATCCAATGAGCTCACAGTTTCATCAATTCCTTCTTCCATAGACTCCTGCAAAATATTAGTCTCTTCTTGGACAGCGGAGAAGTCCTCAATATATGGTTTAATATAAGCATTAGAAGAATAATTTTCATAGCAATATTTAAGTATGGCAAAAATTTCAGATTTGTAAAGAGTAGCATCATACTTTTCAATCAAACAAGCAATTTCATAAGAACCCTTAAAAGCAATGAATTGTTCAATTTGTTCAATATCATAGTAATTATAAACACACTTGGCATAAGAAGATAAAATTCCATTATCCTTAAACTCACATTGGAAGGGAGGATGTTTTTTAGGATCTTCAGAACAACAAGTAAAATCATGTATTTCGCATAAATTCAAAGCATAGCAATACAAACTATCAATTTGATGCCATAAAAGTTTCCCTTTTTGAGATAAGCGGTGTCGCACAAAATAAGCATGTTCATTTAATGATTTTCCCTCAACTAAGCTAGTTGGGGTTTTAGCACAAGCACATAGGGATCGAAGATGATCCAAATAGAAAGCTTCAGCAGTATGATAGATTTTGGGTGGTTCTTCAACCATTGGTTTAGCACGTACAACTAATTTTTTTGATATTTTGCGTTTCCTACCCATAACTAAAGATAGAAAACAAGATCACAAAATAAAAACTACTTAGTGATAAAGCAAACAAGCACACACGAGAATATTCACCCCACGCTATTGCTCCCCGGCAACGGCGCCAAAAAAAGGTCTTGATAACCCACAAGTATAGGGGATCGTTTGTAGCCTTTTTCGATAAATAATAGTGTCGAACCCAACGAGGAGCTAAAGGTAGAACAAATATTCCCTCAAGTTCTATCGACCACCGATACAACTCTACGCACACTTTACGTTTGCTTTACCTAGAACAAGTATAAAACTATTTGGTAGGTGAAAGGATAAGTTTGCAAGAATAAAACTAGAAGTACTTTGCGAGAATAAAACTACGAGTAAATTGCAAGGTGATAAAAGTAGATAGCTTTTGTCAACAACAAAGTCATTTGTCCCTAGGCAATTGATAACTAGACCGATAATCATTCTTGCAATTTTACATGAGGGAGAGGCATGAGCTAACATACTTTCTCTACTTGGATCATATGCACTTATGATTGGAACTCTAGCAAGCATCCGCAACTACTAAAGATCATTAAGGTCGTAAAACCCAACCATAGCATTAAGTATCAAGTCCTCTTTACTCCCATACGCAATAACCCACCTATCCGTGTTCAGGCTTCTGTCACTCCGACAACCGACAATAAGCAAATTATTAACGCATTGCAATACCCTAAATCGGGAACCCCTCACATTTGCGCGAGACGGAGGGCACTGTAGGACAGCACCATAATAAAATATACACTCAAACCAACCACGATCATCAATTAACCCATAGGACAAAACAGATCTACTCAAATATCATAGGATAACCACATATCATTGGGAAATAATATATAGTGGATAGCACCATGTTTAAGTAGATATTACAGCGGGGAGAAGGGGTGTTACACCGCTGCATAGAGGGGGAGAAAGTTGGTGTTGACGGTAGCAAGATTGTTGATGTAGATCGCCATCACGATCCTTGCCCCGGCGGCACTCCGGCGCCACCTGGAGAGAGGGGGAGAGAGCCCCCCTCCTTCTTCTTCTTCCTTGGCCTCCCCCCTAGATGGGAGGAGATTTCCCCCTCTGGTCCATGGCCTCCATGGCGGCAGAGGGGCGGGAGCCCCTCCGAGATTGGATCTCCCTCTCTGTTCTCTTCTGTTTCGTTCGATATGGATATTCTGCGAAACAAAAAACATGCAACAAACAGGAACTGGCACTCGGCACTGGATCAATAGGTTAGACCAATAAATCATATAAAATGTTGCCAAAAGTATGTGAAAGTTGTATAATATTGGCATGAAACAATCAAAAATTATAGATACGACGGAGACGTATCAATCGCATGGAGGCGACAGGAGATGTCTTGGAGTATGCGTCAAGTCTTCGGCAGAGGCTGTCTTGATCACGTACAGGCATGTAGCTTCCAGAGTCTACCTTAATCAGTATGAGGGCCCACTGGCCCAGCCCGAGGACTATGGACCGACTAGGTTAGCTTCCCCTAGTCCAGGACACCGTCAGCTCTGGACTGCCGATCGAGCTTCTTGATGGCATAGAAGTAGGGAGGCTGGCGGCAGCGGCGTCTCGCGTCCCAGACCTCGGTCGGCCCCTGCGCCCTCTCTGAGGCCTGGTCGCCACCCTTCTATTTGCCAGTTGCCCCATCCTTTGCCTTGACTTCCAGCTAGTGGGCTTGCCAAGTCGCTAAGTTGATCTTCCGGGTGGTCACCTTTTTCGAATCCTCAGCCTCCACTGTCTCCGACAACTTTTCATCAGGCTCTATGCGATGGCACGAAAATGATGAAAATTGGGGTTTAGATCCATGGGATGGTAGCGGAGAGGGCGGAGAGGGGGAGGCTTGTTGCCACCGAAACAATGGGGACCGTTGTTGGTGTCAAAACCGGTGGATCTCGGGTAGGGGGTCCCAAGCTGTGGATCTTTGATTGATGGGGAACAAGGGGCAAAGGACACGATGCTTACCCAGGTTTGGGCCCTCTCGAAGTGGTAAAATCCTATGTCCTGCTTGATTATATTGAAGTGTATAGGATGATTACAGAGTCGATCTACCACGAGATCAAATGAACTAAACCCTAGGCGAGTAGGATGATGGTTGTTGTTCTAGCGTCTACAAACTAAACCCTCTGGTTTATATAGACACCAGGGGTACTAGGGTTACACTTGGTCGGTTACAAAAAAGGAATAAACATGTCGATTCTTCTTATCTTGACTTGGAGGACACACCTAGGCATCAAAGATCTCCTGTCCAGATACGGAGTCGCCTCATAGTTCGGTCTTCTAGCAGTTGTAGTGCGACCCACCAGTCCGGCCCATAAGAGATAGGCCGGCAGCCCGAGGACCCCCTAGTCCGGGACTCCCTCAGTATCCCCGAACTAGCCTCCAACGCCGGTGTTTCATAGCTTCCTGAGCTCTTGGTGCACCTAAAGTCTCTGGCTTGCGGGGCATGTTCCTCTCCCCTTCTATGTTTAGAATAATTCCCCTTAGCCAAGTCTTCAAGAGTTGCTTAGCTAAGTTCGGCCATGTGTAAATAGGGTTATATTCGGAATCCGAACTGTAACTATTGCTTAGCCTCGAAGGCCAACCGCTCAAGCGTGAACAGTGCCTTTGCCTGATAACTTTTGGCGAAAGGTCACAGCCGGTCACAAATGTTGAACCGTTGTGAAAACTCGATTCGCGGTTCGAGGCAGTGCCTCCACTGGCACGTCCCATCAATATGGAGATCGTGCCCGTTTTTAAGGGATATGATCAATGATCTTGGTTATCCCACTTGCGCATAATGTCACGATTATATCGGGAAGCTGCGAGGCCTGCGGTGCAGTAAAAGGACTCTTGGTATTATGGTAGCTTATAAAAGGGAAACAACCACCGCTATTTGTGTACGCCTTCTCCTTCCTCTCGCCATTGCTTTCCCAATCTTCAGAGCTCCAGCGCTCCAAACCACCCCTCCTCAAGCACTCCCTCCTAGACACTCCCTTAATTCGACCATGGCCGGATCTGGTGCTAAGGGCAAATGGGAGGCCTCCATCGTCACCAATAACAATATCGAGGACCTGAAGCGCGCAGGCTATCTCCTGGCCAACGTCGTTCACCGGGCTCCAGAGGAGGGCCAGGTCGTCCCCACGCCCCAACCGGGCGAGAGGGTGGTGTTCATCCCCCACTTCATCCGGGGACTGGGCTTCCCGCTCCACCCCTTTGTCAGGGGGTTGATGTTCTTCTACGGGCTGGATTTTCACGATCTGAGCCCGAACTCCTTTCTTCATATCTCGGTCTTCATCGTCATCTGTGAGGCCTTTCTTCGGGTCCAGCCACACTTTGGCTTGTGGCTGAAGGTCTTTAACGTCAAGCCGAAGAATGTCGACAGCCAGCAGGCGGACTGCGGGGGGGGGGCGATGATCAGCAAGCTCGCCCGGGTCGAGTGGCCGGAGGGCACATTCATAGACACTGTCAAGGTCTGGCAGAAGGAGTGGTTCTATATCACCGAACCACACGACACGGCCTAGGCGGCGGATCCCGAATTCAGATCCGGACCACCCGCGAGGCTAACCTCGTCTACCAAGAAGATCCTTGAATGGGACCGCCCACGAAGGTGGAGTCGCTGCAGAAGCGTGTCGTCAGTATGAAAAAGGCGGGCGCCAAGCTCACCAATGTGGTTCAGGTGATGCTTTGCCGCCGCCTCCTACCCTGCCAGCAATGGAACGCCCCAATGTGGGCTTACAAACCCGATGACCCAGTCACCATGCTCCGTTTTGACGGCACCACCCATGACAAGTTGTGGAAGGTGTTGTTCAAACCTCAGAAGGAGTGGCTGGCCAAGGAGGAGGACATCGGCCTCGACGCCGCACACGCTCCTAGAAAGGTAATGAAGATTTATTCTTTTATGTTCGGGTATTCGCCTTTTACAAGGTATCTAACTCTTTGTTCCCCTTTCTCGTAGGGTTGGATCAATAAAACCATGCGGATCGACACTCCGGCCCTGCTGCCCGAAGACCCCTGATCGGCCCTGCTAGAGGAGATGCTGACCGTGGCGTCGTACAAGGCACCGGAGAAGAAAGAAAAGAAGACGAAGAAGAACGAGGCGAGGGAGGCCAGAGAAGGCCTCCGCCCAAGAGTACATCCGGACACCAAGTCCGGGGAAACCCAAGCTCCCTCCGCTCATGAGGGGGAGCAGGAAGAGGACGGGGAGGAGAGCGACTCCTCCCACACAAGGAAGAGGGCGGCATCGGAAGATGCCGAGGAGGAACAACCTCCTCACACCCCGAAGAAGCAGCGCAGGGCCAAGTTGGTCCTGCCAGACGGCAGCTCGGGTTCCGATGAGGAGTCCGCAGCGTTCGAAGAGGTTCCGAAGAGGAGCCCCAGGGTCAAGCCCCCCACCGAAAGGTATGAATCCGGAGATTCCCCAGGCGCTCATTTCATTAGTCTATTACTGATCGCATATATGCACTTCATGTTGCAGCCCGCTGCGTGATCTCCCCACTGACCAGGTCTCAGAGGGGAATTCTCCGCCCGCCGAGCTGGCGGAGAGCGGGAGTGCATCACGCTCCACACCCCCTCCGGTTGTAGGGGACACCGGAGAGGTGCTTTCCCGAAAGACCCCTCCCGGTACAGACACGGGGGGCGATGGTGATGACATCATGGCTGAGGTTAACACCTTGGTCACCGAGGACCAGGAGGGGGATCCCTCCTAGTGAATAAAGAGGGAGAGCTCGGTCAATCCGAGCCCTCCCCGAAGACGGTTCTGGAGCCCGCGAGGCCTCCGAAGTCGTCCAACCCTCCCTCCACAGAAGGGGGACCGAGGCCCCGCCGCCAGTGCCGAACTCCGGAGATCATGTTGCAGCTGGGTGTTCGGACGTGATGGAGGAGGCCTTGAATAGCTCCTCTGTCATTGCAGAACATAGCGCCCTGATGGGCGTGGTTTTACAAACCATTCGGTCCATTAACAGCGGACTGAAGGAAGCTTTTGGCGGTCTCCTGACAGGCTTTGAGGTAAGCGATGTAATATTCTTTCCATAAAATGATTTTTTTAAGTAAGGTTATGCAATGCTCGTATATCTAGCAGCCCCCGAGCCCTGTGTGAGTTTGAAAAGGCTCAAACGGGGATTGAATAGTTGGAGAATGCTTGTGATAGTCAAAGCTTAAATGTAGCCCTTGAGTCTTCGTCAGGTTTGAGAAAACCTGGCGAAGGATCGAAAATCATCGAATCAGAAGTCTAAATGATATGAGCGTTTTGTTTGTAGGCCTCGTCTTCGGCGGTGGCTGCCAATGCCGGGGAGCTAGCCGAAATGAATCGGAAGCTCAAGAGCTCCGATGAGGAGCTCGACCGTGTAAACAAGCGGTTCGATGAAGCACAAGGTTAGTCCGGTCGAGACTTAATAGCTCGGATTTGTTTATCTAACAAGGTATTCGAGTATGTCCCTAAGCAAGAATTGCTTGATTACAACTGCAGCTGTCGCCACGGAGGTCGAGAACCTCAAGGCCGAACTAAAGAAGGCCAAGCAGGAGGCTGCTGAACAGAAGGCGGCGGCCGAGCGAGCGGCTATCAAGCTATCGACGATAAAGACCGTCAGTAATAAGCACGAGGCCAGAGTGGCCGAGGTGCAGTAAGAGCTCAAGGATGCCGTCACTAAATGTGAGGGCCTTGAGCAGAAAAATAATGGTTAACCACCGAGTTGTCCAAGATAAGGCAGGAGATCAGGAGGTGAGGACGAAGACGCGGGGCGCCTGAGAAGAGCTCTGCCAAGTAAAGCAAATTGCAGATGGTAGGCCGTACTTACTGCAGAGTGTCTTTGGCAGCCACAGGTTCGCATTGCTCACACGAGTGTGGTGTTCCTCACGCGCGTTTGCGGAGCTTCTGAGTGCAGCGGATGCGACAAGGCACTATGCAACTCGGGAGAGTGATGCCGAGCACAGGCTGTTCTGGGCGCAGTTCTGATGGAAATATGCCCTAGAGGCAATAATAAAGTTGTTATTATTATATTTCCTTATTCATGATAAAGGTTTATTATTCATGCTAGAATTGTATTAACCGGAAACTTAAATACATTTGTGGATAAATAAACAAATATTGTGTCCCTTGAGCCTCTACTAGACTAGCTCGTTGGTCAAAGATGGTTAAGGTTTCCTAACCATAGACATGAGTTGTCACTTGATAACGGGATCACATCATTAGGAGAATGATGTGATGGACAAGACCCAACCATTAGCATAGCATATGATCGTTCAGTTTATTGCTACTGCTTTCTTAATGTCAAATACATGTTTCTTCGACCATGAGATCATGCAACTCCCGAATACCAGAGGAATACCTTGTGTGCTATCAAACGTCACAACATAACTGGGTGATCATAAAGATGCTCTACAGGTATCTCCTAAGGTGTCTGTTGAGTTGCGTGAATCGACATTGGGATTTGTCACTCCGTATGACGAAGAGGAATCTCTGGGCCCTCTTGGTAATACACATTACAAGAAGCTTGAAAGCAAAGTGACTAAGGAGTTAGTTGCAAGATGATGTATTACGGAACGAGTAAAGAGACTTGCCGGTAACGAGATTGAACTAGGTATAAAGATACCGACGATAGAATCTCAGGCAAGTAACATACCGACGGACAAAGGGAATTACGTATGTTGTCATAAAGGTTCAACCGATAAAAGATCTTCGTGGAATATGTAGGAATCTATATGGGCATCCAGGTCCCGCTATTGGTTATTGACCGGAGAGGTGTCTCAGTCATGACTACATAATTCCCGAACCCGCAGGGTCGCACGCTTAACGTTCGTTGACACTAGAGTAGTATCGGGATATTTGATAAGTGGTAACCAAATGTTGTACGGAGTCCCAGATGAGATCCCAGACTTCACGAGGGTTCTCGGAATGGTCGACAGGTAAAGATTTATATATGGGAAGTCATATTTTGGGTTCCGGAAAAAGGTGCAGTTTTTTCGGTAATGTATCGGGAAGCTTCCAGAAGGTTCCAGAGGATTCCGGAGGCATCCGGAAGTCCACAAGTGGGTCCACCACGACCAAAGGGCTAGCATGGGCTGCGGGGAGGCGCCCTGGCCTTATTGGGCTAGGCGCACCAAGTCCTCAAAAGCCCATGTGGCTAGGGAAGGCAAAAAAGGAAGGAGTCCTAATCTCTACTCCTAATGTCTGAGTTGGTAGAATAGTATCCACGGTTTATTTTCGTCCCACCACTTTCAACCATTTTATTTCGCTGGTTTTTTTTCGTCCCCTCCCCCCACCCCACTGGTTTAGTTCTGCGTCACCCTATCACACAACGAAAAAAATCTGAACGGATCAGAACTTTCCATGCTGGCGCAAGTTATTTAGTAATATCTTTATGTGAAAGAATCAATCACGATCAATCTCTAAAGATCAAATCTAAATTAATTAGCCTTACCATAAATCACTCAATCACATTAATTAAGAAACAAATAACCGTGCATATAAGCATTAATTAGCCTTACCAAGAGGAACGAGGGCGGCGGCGGCCGGCTACGCGAGAGGTCGATCTGGTCGCGCCTTCCCACCACCGACCACGATGCGTCGCTATCGGAGGGGCACCCTGCCGCTGCTAGGGACTCGCCGTCGTCGAAGCACGCCACCACACCGCCACTCTTCTGTCTCTCCCTACTCGCCTCCTGCGGCCAAGGAGCGCCCCAACCTCGCCATGTCGCTCGCGTGGCACCCATGGTGCCGCCCCGCATAGCTCCTTGCTGAGCGCCGCAGGTCATGATGCCCGCCGATTCGATCTGCACGGCTGGCCCCCACCGCTGCTTGCCGGGGATGCCTCCTTCCGCCGTCCTCATGCTCGTCACCGGTCACCTCTCTACCTTTGGCCGACCTCCACTGACGGCTCTGCCTCTGCCTCGATCTCACGCACCATGGCCGCCCGGATGGCCAGCCACCGTACGCAGGCAACTGCCGTGCTAGGTATCCTCGACCGCTGTTGTTGTTTTTCTAAAGATATGCTTATTCCATTTGCACCAACCTTGCTGTTTAGTAACATGAACGTCTCTGTTTCTTCTACTACAATGACAGGATAAGAGTACCTTATCCTTTCAGCGGGGTGCTCCAACTTTTGATGCTAGCGAAGCTTTTGCAATGATGGCTGCATCCTCCATCATTTGTTAATCTCCGTTGGAGGTTTAATTAAACTGAGGTAAATATGCTAGATTCTTTTGTCAAATAAAAACATGACTATCTACTTTGCTTGTCAGGACCAAGATCTCTAGCTATCAATGAAATTTTGAGAGTAGTTTTTGTTGCCTTTGTGTAACCCTGATAGCAGCTTCTTGGAAGGTTCAGATGTGTGGCAAAGGATTTCAATTTTCCTGTTTACACAAAGGAAACTCGAATAAGGTTCAGATTTCTCATGCTCGGTTCTGTGCTCTCAGGGTTACATAGACAAAAATGCCTCCTATTTACACAAAGGCAACCCCAGGAAGGTTCAGATTTCTCATGACAGCTTCTTGGGCATTTCATGCTTGTGCCATCTTATTAGGAAAATGTAGTTTGTCAGATGATGCTCGATGCTTTTATCGATTAGCAAATGCTCAGTTTTAGCTCATAAACTACATGGCAAAAGCTAATTTTGATGGGTCTGATGCAAATAATTTTCATGTTCAGACATGCCTTGAGTTGATTATTTAATCCTTTTATAAGAATCTATCTAGCTTTGTATTGTTGCAGTTTCATTATATATCCACTTACCAATGCATCTAAAGATTCAACAATGTACAATCCACCATCAGTCTTGGGACTACAAATTGTTTCTTCATTCCTCCGTGTTGCACTGTAGGTACTAAGGGGTCGAGGTCGTATGTTCGTCGAGGCATCAATACACTTCACTTTCCTTTTCCTTTTCCCTTTTTCTGTTCTTGCATTTAGTTCTTCTTCACGAACCTCTCTGTCCGCTGCTTTAATATGGTTCTGATTGGTGCCCTGCATCTTCCAAGATATATGGATTTTGGTCGAGGCAGTCATCACATAAATAAAATGCTAACATCATCTCAATTTCTGAATGGATTTGTTGAATTGCCTTTCTCTTTGTTGGATTAGATACCTGATTTGTTTGTTGTCCTTGAAGCAAATACCATGACTTGAGCTTGAAGTTTTCAAAGATACAGAAGGTTGACAGAAAGAGGATACACTGATTTCAGCTGCGGACACTTAAGAGCCGAGTCTCTCCCTAACAGGTAACTCAACTTTCAACATATTCATTGTAGAAGCAGAAACAACGGGATACATGACCTGAATACTTGCATTCTGACTTGTTTTTGCCCGTGCCTCAAATTGGAATGATGTCCATGCTGTTGACCTCTACAAGTTACCCACACTTCAGGTAACCCAAGGGCTGGAACCCCAACAATTTGGGTAATATGAGAAAAGTTTAAACTGCTTGGGTCATGTTGGTCAATAGAGTAATTAGCATGTTGGTTTTGTTTTGAGATGATGTAAACTTGATGTATAGAGTACTCACATAGATCCTTTTTCTTTCAACATGTATCTTTATTGCATATACTTGAAGTAATATATTTATGTCTAAGTGTATGTGGTGAGTTCATTCCTCTTGCGTGAAAGTCTTCCGTGATTTCCCTACTGACTCCTCTATGCTTTATTAATGTCTCTTTTCTTGTTTTATCCTTTTTTTCTATACTATTTTGTAGGGGGTTCTACTCTCCTTCTTGAGGCAAGTGTGGATGTAATGGATATTGATTGTGGTTGTTCGGACAAAAATATTGCGTCCAAACATTATTGAGTACTGATGGTGAGACTTTCCATTTCTTTATCATTTTTCCTTTTAATCAAGAACAATGTTTAGAGCTTACACGGTTGTCCAAATTTACATATGTAAAAGAGAAATATTGATGGCAATGATCAGTGTGGAATAGGATAGTTACAGAGTTCTTCCTCAGTTATCATTGAGCAAAGATTGGACGCGTTTGATTTGTTCTACTACCAAGTCAATCTTGGTCCATATTGTCGGAGTTTTCTTATTGAGTTTATTTTGTTGCTATTAGTATTTTTCATTTATGCAGAGGCCGGGTGTAATGCTTTAAACCTTTTAAGTAATAAAGCCACCCTTCATCGAAAAAAATAGTATTTTCATTTAAACTGGAAGTTTATGAAGAAGGGGCTTTGTTGAAATGCATGAGTTTGTTTTCCTATTTTCTTTGGAAGAATGAGATGACCAGGAACATTATCAAGTTTCTAGCTGCTCATCGCCTCATCCTTAAAAAAAAGGTTGTAGCTGCTCACGTAATATTCACACATTGTTGGTGGCATGGCAGTGGCCGGCGGAAGGAAGCTTCTGTTTGACACAGAAATCTCATTTTTCTAGCTACTACAAGAAATCAGTGGAGCAGTTGGTAGGATTATGGCGGATCCTGCACGTGTGTTACAGGTGTTTCTCTCTACTTTGTGCTCCTGATTTGTTTTCCCTACAATATGGCGGATTAATGTATATTCTTCTGAAGTCATAGTGCATTCAGGGTCTGTACATATGTTTGTATGCTGCAAACCCGAGTCCGGCAGGCAGCAGCTGATTTCTTCATTTGCTATCTTTATATTCTTCAAAGCAATTAAATTTCTTATCTTGCACCTGAGATGAACCTACAATCTAGAGCACAAGGAAACTATAGATCATTTTTTCTATTGCTTCTGCAAACTTAAGTTATGGCTTTCAGAAGTATTTAAACATCATGTCTTTTATATGGTTGTCTACCTTTCCAAAAGAATTGAGGATCAATTGAGCTATCAAACATAATATAGGACACAAAAATAGAAGTGTATGAGCATGTAGTGTATAATTGGGTAGATTAGGGGAATGTACTGACAAGGGACAAGCATATTTCCTTGCGTCCTCGATGCTGCTTCCTTAGCTCACACAGTAGTTCTCTTAATACGTATCGTACTCGATTTGATTGGCAGGCTTCAGGTAATTTGTGTTCATGTGGTAAGATCAACGGACCTGTACTGCTACGAATTACATCACGGACTATGTGCTACTTTATTAATTGTAGTTTCTTTGTTCAGTTAGTTCTATGGAGAAAAACCACTTCTTCTCCCGATGTATATGTTTCTTGGCAAAATTTGTTGTGATACTAATCTTCCAAAGATTGTTGTAAGAAATAACTATATTTACTATCTTATCTCATCAGTGGGCTAATTCTATAAAAGAACTAATAAGGAGATTTCTTAGCAGTACTTTATATGTTTGGAGCAGTGAGATAATTTTATCATATATGACTTTCTTTCTCTTGCCTTTCCTGATTTCGTTTTCCCTTCCATTTTTTTCAGGTTCCAAGGTATGGCCGCAGCTAGCTTGATTTGGAGACATTTCATGTTAGGAGTTAAACTTTGGTTTGGAGGCATTGAGCTTTGGCTGTAACTAGCTTTGTTACTTATTATACCTCTGTCGGCGTTCAGGTAAACACTATCTACCACATTGTTTAATCTGGGGTTTACTCTGGTGCCAAGTGTACTATATTGCTAGATTTAACTTTAATCTATGAGTTGCTCTGTATCTATTTCGGCATAAATGGTTCATACTGGGATTTAATTAGTGATCTTACTTCTGTTGCTTCTTGGTGACTATGAAATATATTGCATTTTCATGGAAGCAGGAGCCGGGTAGTTGTGGAGCGGGTCATGGGAGAGGCAGTCGGCGAGCGCGGGCTGGACGGGAAGGTGATTCCTGTGATGGCGACCATGCCGGCGGGCAGGGCAGGGTCGATCGTAGCCATCATGGTGTTTCCGAGGGAGAGCGAGGCATCTGCCATCGCGCAGCTGAAGAAGTCGATGCTCGGGGCGAGGTTAGACACCATGGTCGGCGTGAAAGCTGACAGACTTAAAGGCCGGTGATAGGTTCGCCGCTGTCGCACCGTCTCTCAACTTGGTGGAGACGCGAAAGGAGAGCCGTGGCGCCATGAAGACCTCGATGCATGCTGCCATGACCACGACCAGGCCATTGTGCTGGTAATAAAGATACTTTTTTTTGTGGGGCGCTGGTAATAAAGATACTAATTGTATACATATCCCCCAGCTTCGAAAACATTAGATAAATATCCAACTTATTATTGAAAAATCTTGATTCAAGATAAATGAAACCTTTCCTATATACAATGAGCTTCGGAAACATTAGATAAATATCCAACTTATTATTGAAAAATCTTGATTCAAGATAAATGGAACCTTTCCTATATACAATGAGCTTATTATTGAAGGTTGCATCGATTGTTCTATTATTGCTGAAATAAGAGGCTTATGTGAAATTGTCAATCTTTTTGTACCTTGTAATAGTGATTGTCAGTCTTTGTGTACCTTGTAATAGTGACTGTCAATCTTTGTGTACCTTGTAATAGTGACACATGGATGCGTGAAGTTGAGTGATACTCCCTCCGTAAAAAATATAAGAGCGTTTAGATCGGAAAGTCAATTTGGCTCCCGGGAGCATATGCTTCCGAGGCCAAAAAAATCAAGACAAAATTTGTTTGTATACTTAGTCACATCCAAGTGCCACCTGCGAATTTGGAGGCAAAAAGCTTAAACATTTTGACTTGTGCAAAAAAACAAATTGAACACCAAAAGTTACCCCAAAATGTTAGCCCAATTTTTTTTTTTGCCGATGAAACACCGCCGTTCCGCTTCGCATGAAATTGTCATGCAAGCTTGCAACACTAACACAAACATCTACAAAAAAAATTAGAATTTTTTGAAAACATTTAATATAATTTTTTGTGTTACTGTTTGCTACTTTAGTGATCGAAACACTCTTATATTTCTAATTTACAGAAGGAGTACTAATACTATTTAAAAATGGATGATATATATCCAGTTATCAGTTCTTGGGTGGCGATCGATTTGGCTGGTTAAGGAGATACGAAGATTGCCCAGAAGGAAAAAAAGTGAAGATAATTTATATTCGTCGTTGCATGATGAAAACTGGATGTAACCATGTTTAACTCGTATTTCTAAATTAGAAGAATAATTTGATCAACGTGTCCATATTTTTATTATTCCGTGGCAACGTATGGGTATTCGGCTTTTGCCCGTAGCAACGCACGGGCATTCTACTAGTAGGAATAGGATTGGACTTGGAGTCCAAGTCCTCTCCCCCTTAGCTGCGCCCTAGGGCTTGGAGGGGATGTTTCCCACGCCCCTCCACCTATATATAGAGGGGAGGGGCGCCCCAAGAGGACACACCAAGCCCTTGGTGTCCCTCTCTCTTCTGTTACTCCGTAGTTCCACCGCCTCGTCCCGGCTACGCTTAGCGAAGCGCTGTCGGTGCTCCACCACCACGCCGTCGTGTTGGTTGTGATCCCATCTACTTCTCCTCTCCCGCTTGCTGGATCAAGAAGGAGGAGACGTCATCGAGACGCACGTGTGCTAAACTCGGAGGTGTCATCCGTTCGGCACTAGATCGGTTGGATCGTGATAGGATCGCGAAGAGTACGACTACATCAACCGCGTGATAAACGCTTCCACTTAGGGATCTACAAGGGTATGTAGATGCTCTCCCCCTCTTGTAGCTATGCATCTCCATGGATAGATCTTGCATGTGCATAGAAAAAAATTTGTTTTCCATGCAACGTTCCCCAACAGTGGCATCAGAGTCAGGTCTATGTGTAGATGATATGCACGAGTAGAACACAAAGGAGTTGTGGGCGGTGAGGTTCATACTGCTTACCACCAACGTCTTATTTTGATTCGGCGGTATTGTGGGATGAAGCGGCCTGGACCAACCTTACATGTCCACGCACATGAGACCGGTTCCACCGACTGACATGCAACTTGTTTTGCATAAAGGTGGCTGATGGGTGTGTGTTTCTCCTACTTTAGTTGAATCGAATTTGTCCTTGCAGAAGGTTAAAACAGCAAACTTGATAATCACCGTTGGGGGACTTGCCTGATGATCGTCAAGCCAATCAAAATAAATGGATCATCAAGAGGAAGACAGACGCTGATGGTAATATCACTATCTACAAAGCTCGACTTGTCGCGAAAGGTTTTCGACAAGTTCAAGGGGTTGACTACGATGAGACTTTCTCACCCATAGCGACGCTTAAGTCTGTTCGAATCATGTTAGGAATTGCCGCATTTTATGATTATGAAATCTGGCAAATGGACGTCAAAACTGCATTCCTTAACGGGTTTCTTAAAGAAGAGTTGTATATGATGCAACCAGAAGGTTTTGTCGATCCTAAAGGTGCTAACAAAGTGTGCAAGCTCCAGCGATCCATCTATGGACTGGTGCAAGCATCTCGAAGTAGGAATTTACGCTTTGATGATGTGATCAAAGCATATGGTTTTATACAGACTTATGGTGAAGCCTGTATTTACAAGAAAGTGAGTGGGAGCTCTGTAGCATTTCTGATATTATATGTGGATGACATATTGTTGATTGGAAATGATATAGAATTTCTGGATGGCATAAAAGGATACTTGAATAAGAATTTTTCAATGAAAGACCTTGATGAAGCTGCTTATATATTGGGCATCAAGATCTATAGGGATAGATCGAGACGCTTAATAGGACTTTCACAAAGCACATACCTTGACAAAGTTTTGAAGAAGTTCAAAATGGATCAGTCAAAGAAAGCGTTCTTGCCTGTGATGCAAGGTGTGAAGTTGAGTAAGACTCAAAGCCCGACCACAGCAGAAGATAGAGAGAGAATGAAAGTCATTCCCTATGCCTCGGCCATAGGTTCTATAAAGTATGCCATGTTGTGTACCAGACCTGTTGTGTGCCTTGCCATGAGTCTGGCAAGGGGGTACAATAGTGATCCAGGAGTGGATCACTGGACAGCGGTCAAAATTATCCTTAGGTACCTAAAGAGGACTAAGGAAATGTTTCTCGGTTATGTAGGTGATGAAGAGTTCGTCGTAAAGGGTTACATCGATGCAAGCTTTGACACCGATCTGGATGACTCTGAGTCTCAATCTGGATACTTATTGAATGTGGGAGCAATTAGCTAGAGTAGCTACATGCAGAGCATTGTAGACATAGAAATTTGCAAAATACATACGGATCTGAATGTGGCAGACCCATTGACTAAACCTCTTTCACAAGCAAAACATGATCACACCTTAGTACTCTTTGGGTGTTAATCACATGGCGATGTGAACTAGATTATTGACTCTAGTAAACTCTTTGGGTGTTAGTCACATGGCGATGTCAACTATGGGTGTTAATCACATGGCGATGTGAACTAGATTATTGACTCTAGTAAACTCTTTGGGTGTTAGTCACATGGCGATGTGAACTATGGGTGTTAATCACATGGCGATGTGAACTAGACTATTGACTCTAGTGCAAGTGGGAGACTGATGGAAATATGCCCTAGAGGCAATAATAAATTTGTTATTATTATATTTCCTTATTCATGATAAAGGTTTATTATTCATGCTAGAATTGTATTGACCGGAAACTTAAATACATGTGTGGATAAATAAACAAATACTGTGTCCCTAGTGAGCCTCTACTAGACTAGCTCGTTGATCAAAGATGGTTAAGGTTTCCTAACCATAGACATGAGTTGTTACTTGATAACGGGATCACATCATTAGGAGAATGATGTGATGGACAAGACCCAACCGTTAGCATTGCATATGATCGTTCAGTTTATTGCTACTGCTTTCTTAATGTCAAATACATGTTTCTTCGACCATGAGATCATGCAACTCCTGAATACCGGAGGAATACCTTGTGTGCTATCAAACGTCACAACGTAACTGGGTGATCATAAAGATGCTCTACAGGTATCTCCGAAGGTGTATGTTGAGTTGGCGTGAATCGAGATTGGGATTTGTCACTCCGTATGACGGAGAGGTATCTCTGGGCCCTCTTGGTAATACACATCACAAGAAGCTTGCAAGCAAAGTGACTAAGGAGTTAGTTGCAAGATGATGTATTACGGAACGAGTAAAGAGACTTGCCGGTAACGAGATTGAACTAGGTATAAAGATACCGACGATCGAATCTCGGGCAAGTAACATACCGACGGACAAAGGGAATTACGTATGTTGTCATAAAGGTTCAACCAATAAAAGATCTTCGTGGAATATGTAGGAATCAATATGGGCATCCAGGTCCCGCTATTGGTTATTGACCAGAGAGGTGTCTTGGTCATGACTACATAATTCCCGAACCCGCAGGGTCGCACGCTTAACGTTCGTTGACACTAGAGTAGTATTGGGATATTTGATGAGTGGTAACCAAATGTTTTCCGGAGTCCCGGATGAGATCCCGAACATCACGAGGAGTCTTGGAATGGTCGAGAGGTAAAGATTTATATATGGGAAGTCATATTTTGGGTTCCGGAAAAAGGTGTAGTTTTTTCGGTATTGTACTGGGAAGCTTCCAGAAGGTTCCGAAGGATTCCGGAGGGGTCCAGAAGTCCACAAGTGGGTCCACCACGACCAAAGGGCTAGCATGGGCTGCGGCGAGGTACCCTGGCCTTATTGGGCTAGGCGCACCAAGTCCTCAAAAGCCCATGTGGCTAGGGAAGGCAAAAAAGGAAGGAGTCCTAGTAGGAATAGGATTGGACTTGAAGTCCAAGTCCTCTCCCCCTTAGCTGCGCCCTAGGGCTTGGAGGGGCTGTTTCCCACCCAAGAGGACACACCAAGCCCTTGGCCTCCCTCTCTCTTCTGTTACTCCATAGTTCCACCGCCTCATCCCGGCTACGCTTAGCGAAGCGCTGTCGGTGCTCCACCACCACCATCACCACCACGCCATCGTGTTGGTTGTGACCCCATCTACTTCTCCTCTCCCGCTTGCTGGATCAAGAAGGAGGAGACGTCATCGAGCCGCACGTGTGCTAAACTCGGAGGTGTCGTCCGTTCGGCACTAGATCAGTTGGATCGTGATTGGATCTCGAAGAGTACGACTACATCAATCGCGTGATAAACGCTTCCGCTTAGGGATCTACAAGGGTATGTAGATGCTCTCCCCCTCTCGTAGCTATGCATCTCCATGGATAGATCTTGCGTGTGCGTAGAAAAAAATTTGTTTTCCATGCAACGTTCCCCAACAAGTTCCAGGCGCCCGAACACCCTTCCCTCCCGAGTAATCAGATGAAGTAGCTGATGGAGCTGCACCGGATGGCGGAATCGGCCATGAAGGACCTTTGTGTCCGGCTGTGGCCTTCGGAGCCAATACCGAGCAGCTACTTCGGCCTGGTGCAGAAGTTGTGCGACGCTGCTTCCCGGGTTGATGCTATTAAGCGCTCCATGTGCATCGAGGGGGCTCGGATGGCCTTCGCGAAGACCACGGTGCACTAGCCCAAGATCAAGCCGGTCGATATGGCCACTGGACCCTCGCCCTCTGGAAAGGAGCACAGGCGCCCCGAGCAGTATTTCCCCATCGTGATGGGTGGTGCTCGGGCAGTAGAGGCCCAGTGTTCGAAAGATGTAATTCTTGAGTGAGCGCACTATCATATGGGAATGACAGTTGAACCTTTTGTTTCATAATGCGGTTGCTCTGTATTGTTTATCATACGTTTGTCTGTTATTTGTTTGTTTTGACTCCTGTGCGGCTATTTTAATCTGAAAGTTACCGGTCGTCGGCTTCAGCCCCCATGTAGATGCTACAAGGGGTGTTTCAACCTCTACACTGTGACACTTAGCCGACGTCTCGGCGCCCGAAGGTGGTAGTGTGTGAGGGAAATCAGGCAATCGGACTATATGGCTTTAGTGCTTTCACTTAGCCATAGGAGCTTGACTGCGGGGGCTAGTGACTAGCCCCCGGTATTTTTGTGATATCCGAGTAAGCCGAGGTATATGCCTTTATCACAGGGTTTGGCCGAAGACAAACCCTTCGTATAACACGGTGTAATCTCCAACGATTTCTAGTTTAACACTTGTCATCGGTTTGCTGACTAGTTCTCGCTTATTATGACAGTCAGTTTTTGGCTTTCTCCACTGAGGTACTTGACCGGGCTAGCCAGAAGTACAATCGCAGTGGTTCTCCCTTTACCTTCTTAGCCGAACATGCGGAACGTAAGAGGTTAAACACAGGAGCCGGGCAACCCAACTATTGACCCAAGACATAATTCAGAACAATTCATATAATGCAATATCTAAGATGCCGAACACTTGAGAGAGAAGATAGTGCCGGACTGATGCTTGGGGCGAGTTTTATAATCGAGCCCCGGGTCTATTAGCCGGTCGCATCTAGAGAAAATGTGTACCGAACTAGTTTGTTTCGGCGTCGAAGAGCGGAAAAAATGTGCAATATAAATGACTGTAAGAGGACTGTAAAAGGGGATCTTTATTTCCGATGAACTCGTGACGTCTAGCCGTACAATCCGACCTGCCAAAGTAACTGTTACAGATACTGTGTTATAGAATAAATTCTACAGAGGAAAGGTTTACACAGGGCCTTGATGCGTGGTTTGACGTCCCTAATGTGCCCTGCTGCACGTCTGCGCCTTTGCTCCAGAGACGAGGAAGAACTCCTTGGAGGGGATGATAATCGGCCGACGGGCCCTTGACAAAGGGTCTTGAGAAGTCGTCGTGTTGTGCTAGCTTAATGCCGGATAGGTCCTAGATGGTACCTATTGATGTCCGAAGACGTGTTTGACCATAGCTCAGTTGAACCGAACACATGGCTCTTTGTTTGATTGGGCCCCATAGTTGCCCATGGTATTTTAAGCGTGAAGTTGTGCATACGAGCACATAGCGTGCGACTGGGGCGGGCATGTAGTGGGGTACGTATCCCTATTTACGTCGAGAGTAGGGATGCTCCCTGAATGGAAACAGGGCTCGGGCCCGTTTACTTGCCTCGTGCCTTGACGGCGGGCTGGTACTTCGGCCCCTCGATGCCGGTTTGGTCTTCGGCTGCCAGAGCCGTTGTATGTTCCTCAGTCCAGAGTGAGCGCTCTGTGTTGCTGTTGACCGTGATGACGCCCTTGGGTCCGGGCATCTTTAGCTTCAGGTATGCATAATGGGGGACGGCGTTGAATCAAGCAAACGCCGTCCGGCCCAGGAGTGCGTGATAGCCGCTGCGAAAGGGGACGATGTTGAAGATCAAGTCTTCGCTGCGAAAGTTGTCCGGCGAGCCGAACACTACCTCCAAGGTCAGGGTGCCCGAGTAGCGGGCTTCAACACCTGGGATTACCCCTTTAAAGGTGGTATTACTGGGTTTGATCCTGGACGGATCAATATCCATTTTCCTCACTGTATCTGAATAAATCAGATTGAGGCTACTGCCTCCGTCCATGAGGACTCTAGTGAGGTGGTACCCATCGATAATGGTATCAAGGACCAGGGCCGCCGATCCTCCATGACGGATACTAGTTGGATGGGCCCTGCGGTCGAAGGTGATCGGGCACGCCGACCATGGGTTAAATTTCGAGGCTACACGCTCTACGGCGTAGACGTCCTGGAGTGCACGCTTCCTCTCCTTCTTAGGTATATGCGTGGCGTAAATCATGTTCACCATTTTTACCTCATGAGGGAACTGCTTATGGCCTCCATTGTTCGGCCCGCGAGGCTCATCATCGTCCTTGCTGCGGGGGCCCTTGCCTTGCTCCTCGACTATGAGTTTGCCGGCCTGTTTGATCACCCAACAGTTACGGTTGGTGTGGTTAGCAGGCTTGTCCGGGGTGCCATGGATCTGGCAAGGCCTATCCAGGATTTTGTCGAGTGCGGTAGGGCCGTCCCTGTTCCTTTTAGAGGGTTTCTTCCGCTGACCGGATTTGGAGTTACTGAATCCGACATTCATTGCCGTATCCTCGGCTTCACCGGCATTTTGACGATGCTTATTTTTATTGCGCCGTGGTTTCCCGTTTCCGTCCCGGACTTCCGAGGTACCGAGGTCTTCGGGGTTGTTGCTTCTACGAGCCAACCAGCTATCTTCGCCCGCGCAAAAGCGGGTCATGAGTGAGGTAAGAGCCGACATCGTCCTCGGCTTGTCTTGGCCGAGCTGATGAGCTAGCCATTCGTCTCGGATGCTGTGTTTGAATGCGGTTATCGCCTCAGCATCCGGACAATCGACGATTTGGTTCTTCTTAGTCAAGAACCGATTCCAAAATTGCCGGGCTGATCCTCCAGGCTGTTGGACCACGTGGCTCAGGTCATCGGCATCCGGAGGCCGAACATAGGTGCCTTGAAAGTTGGCTTGGAAAGCATCCTCGTGTTTTTCCCAGCTCCCTATGGAGTTTTCAGGGAGGCTATTAAACCAATGCCTAGCTGGCCCTTTGAGCTTTAATGGTAGGTACTTTATGGCGTGGAGATCGTCGCCTCGAGCCATATGAATGTGGAGAAGAAAATCTTCGATCCACACGGCTGGGTCTGTTGTCCCGTCGTATTATTCGATATTCGCGGGCTTAAACCCTTCGAGGAACTGATGCCGCATCACTTCATCCGTAAAGCACATCGGGTGAGCAGCGCCCCTAACCCGGGCTACGTTGCGCCGGAGATCGGCTGCCATCTCGGCCCGGTGCTGCTCCCGAACTCTATCGTTTCGGTCGCGCCAAGCTTGGTATCCATTCCGTCCAGCCGGAGCGTACTCTCTAGATCCATAGATGGATCTTGTCTGACCCGCTCTAACGGCGAGGTCGTGTCGTAGATCATATTCGTACTCTGGCTGTGCCGGCTCCTTGCCTTTACGGCGAGGAGGAGCGGGTGGATATTCGGCCTCAACAGCCAGCCTATCCCATCCTCGAGGGGGCAGTCGGGCTGGTTTGCCTGAGTACGTCTCGAGGGTGCCGGCTCAAGAGCCTCGTCGTCGAATTGTGGCAGCATTTTACGCTTAGGGTAGCTTTTGGTTTGCCGCTCATAACCGTACCCTTCTTCGGCTGCTAGGACTTTTGTCCATCTGTCATTGATGGTATCTTGTTCGGCTTTTAGCTGTTGCTGCTTCTTCTTCAAGCTTCGTGCGGTGGCGGTAAGTTGCCATTTAAACCGCTCTTGGTCCAGTGTTTCCTCGAGGATGATGAAATCCTCGCCTCCAAGGCTAACCTCTTCTTCGGAGAGGGGGAGGTAGTTACTGTCCTCGGAGTCATTGAGGTCCTCGGGATTGTACTGATCCTCGTGCTCCTCCAAGTCATCGGGCTATTGCTCGGGGGAAGCAGGGTTGCCAGCGTCTTCCATATTGTCCGGGGTGTCGTTTTCTCCGGTGCCCGTGTTGCTTTCCCTACCCCTACGCCCCTTGGATCGTCGGCGCTGTCTTCGGCGTTTAGACGGCTCCTCACCTGGCTTGTTGTCATCTTGTCTGGGGGTGCCGTCGCCGTTCTTCCCATTGGTGCCATTGCCATTATCCTTGGGGGTGTCCACCATATAGACATCATAGGTGGAGGTGATCGTCCACCTTCCGGTGACGGGAGGGGCGGTAGCAGTGTGGGCGATGGCTTCGACGTCTTCGTCCATGTCGTCGGCTTCCTCAGAAGCGTAGTCCAGCATGTCGGTTAAATCTTCGACAGTGGCTACTAAGTGGGTGGTGGGTGGGCGTAAAATTCCCTGTGGCCCGCCTCGAGACCAGGCCGAGCGTAGGTCGAGGATGAGCCGTCCATGATGATCATCGTCTGTATCTGATCTAGCATCTCGTTTAGCAGGGCGAGACTGGCCGAATTAGTGTCCAGGATTTCTTCGGAGTCGTCCTCCGGTACGATGGTGGAAGGGGCGAGTCCGGCCAGGGTTGACTCCTGGTGTTCGGGAACCGAAGTCGCGTCAAGGTTTGAAGCCGAATCCAAGGCAAGGAGAGTGAGTCCGACCGGGGTTGACTCCCGATCTTCGGACGTAGAGATCTCGTCCAGGTTTGAAACCGGATCCGAGGTAAGAAGAGCGAGTCCGACCAGGATTAACTCCCGGTCTTCGGACACCGAATTTGAATCCAGGCTGGAAGCCAGATCCGATGTAAGGGCCGACCCAGGGGCCGGGTCGAAAAGAGAGCCTGAGGTTAAAGCCGCGGGGTTTCCGGGTGCCTCAAGCGAAGCTGAGAATCCAGTGAAGACCAGATCGCCCCAAACATCAGCGACATACTCTAGGTTGCTGCATCTGATCCGGTGCTCAGCGGCGAGGTTGTCGACCTGGTCGAGGTGACCGGCCGAGTTGGCGTGCAAAACGATGCCGCCGAACGCGAAGAGCTGACCGGGGACAAAGATGTCGTCGGTGCTGACGCCCTCTCCGATGATCAGGCGATCCATCGATCCTTTGGCGATCCAACAGCGGAACTCTCAATGAAAGCACCAATATCGGTGTCAAAACCGGCGGATCTTGGGTAGGGGGTCCCGAGCTGTGGATCTTGGATCGATGGGGAACAAGGGACGAAGGACACAATGTTTACACAGGTTCAGACCCTCTCGAAGAGGTAAAACTCTACGTCCTGCTTGATTATATTGAAGTGTATAGGATGATTACAAAGTCGATCTACCACGAGATCAAATGAAGTAAACCCTAGACTAGTAGGATGATGGTTGTTGTTCTTGCCTATATGAATTAAACCCTCTGATTTATATAGACACCAGGGGTACTAGGGTTACACATGGTCGGTTATAAGGAAGAAATAAACATGCCGATTCTTCTTAGGACACACCAAGGCATCAAAAATCTCCTGTCAAGATACGGAGTCGCCTCATAGTTCGGTCTTCTAGCATTTGTAGTGCGACCCACCAGTCCGGCCCATAAAAGATAGGCCGGCAGCCCGAGGACCCCCTAACCGGGACTCCCTCAACCGCTAAATGCGTGGGCTCTGCCTCGGTTTTGAATGGACCGGGGTGTTGAAGTCCTACGTGGCGGGTATCCAGACTCCGGCAAAGACACGTCAAGACAACTCGGTCCGAAAGTTTACTTGCGATTTGAGGGTCCGTGTTCGCGATGCCCTCGCTCGTTCTATGTGGCGGGTATCTATACTAGTAGAAGCGGACCGCACTGGCGACGCAGCTGACAACGTTATACGAAAGTTAGCGGAGACAGTCTCCCGTACAACAAATGCAGCTCCCCTGTCAAGGCTTACTGTTGCTAATTAACTCGGGCAAGTGGGCGATCATGCAAGTGGGCGGCATCTCCGGCGGCCGTACCGAGAAAAATCCGAGGTCCTGTTTACCAGTTTACGCGGCAGCTCGTCCCGTGGAGGTCGGTAGGTCAGGTCAGCCATCACGCTGGGTCCGCAAAGCCACGTCCGACGGGTCCTCGTCCCCGCGCTGCACCGTCTTTTCGCCCTGCGCCAACTGCTGTGGCGCCAAGAGAGCGACACCGCACACGCCCCGGCCTACCTTTTTTCCTTCTTTTTTGAGGGCTGCCCCGGCCTACCTTGGCGGCAGGGCCGTGCAGGATAAGGCCAGCCGGCCACGCGGAGACGCCGCGAGGTTGGCGGCAAGCAAATACGGGATGGCACTACCATTGGGGTCGGGCGCTGGGCCCCCGCCTTATCGCGTCCCGGATTCCTCCGGTACCAGAACGAGCCCGGGACCCGCCTGAAAAGACGAACCTCACCGTGTAAGCACAAAATCGCTCGTCGCCCCCACCCAAATCACCACGGAATCTTCCCCTCCGCCTGCGCTCCCTGCGTTCTCCACCGCTATTGTTGTTGAGAAAATAAATACACCAGCGTTTTGGCGCGAACGATTCAGGATCTCTGCCAGAAGCATCTCCAACAGACGCGCTACATATGACCCGCGCGGGAAAAAAGCCGTTCTTTGCGCGCGCGAGCCGGTTTGACGCGCTCCAGTAGGCACGGGAAAGTCAGGCGCGCTAACGAAAACGGCGCATGTGAAAAAGCGGCAACGCTCGCGGCAGTTTTGGCACGCGGCGTCTAGCGCGCTCTATAAAAATCACGCGCGGGTGCCCGCCAATCGCCGTCTCCGTCGCCTCTCTCCCTCCTTCCTCGTCTCTGCCGGTGCCCTGCCGTCGCCGCACCCTTCTTTCTCACCTCCAGCGCCCCCTCCCCCCCTCGCCGCCGCCGCCATGCCGCCGCGCACCCGGAGCAGCTCCGGCTACCGCGGCGTCCGCGCCCGCCCCTCCGGCGTGTATTACGCGGAGATCCGCTCCGGTGATACACGCCTCGGGCTGAGGACGTTCGAGAACGCCCACAAGGTCGCCCACGCATACGATGCGCGAGCAGGCGCAGGACCTCGCGCCTCCCCCGCGGCTAGTCACCGAGGAGGACCGCCGCATCCAGCGGAGGCGGGAGCACCGCCTCCTCATCGCCGAGGCGGATGAGCACGCCATGACGGTGTGGCGTGAGCGCTTCCCGGAGGATGTCGCCACCGAGAACGAGTTCTGGGCGCAGAGGAGGGCGGTGCGAGCCGCGGAATGGGGGGACCAGCGTCAGCGGAAGCCTAGTGTGACCTGGAAGCTACGTCGACCTGGGGCGACAATGATCCTCGGTGGGACGACACATTTCTGTCGTCGGACTACACCACCGAGGAGGACGACAACGAGTAGATATCTAGTTTATCGTCGACGTAATCTACTATATTTACATTGTAGTATCGTTTTTATCTAGATGTATTTGTATCGTATGGACTAGCTTGTGGTGTTGGGCTTGAACTATGTAGTTGTTTCATATTTATTTTTATCGTTTTTATCTAAAATCTATATGTTGTTTCATATTTATTTGTATCGTTTTATAATCGTAGTACCGATTGCTCGCGCTCACTGAATTTTGCAGCGCCTACTGAAGCTATAGCGTCGCGTCTTATTTTACAGCGCCTGCTGGAGCAAGCGCTCTCCTGCACGCTAAAAAGGCTATTTTGACGCTGTAAAAAAAATTTAACGCGCCACGCGGTTACGTTGTCTGTTTGAGATGCTCTAACCCAACGCTTTAGCGTTAGCCGAAACCGCAAGGTCACCGCCGTACTAGCTCGGTCGTTCTTGCGTAAGCACGAAGGAAGGCTGATGGTTGCTACGACGACTTTAGTAAGTTGGCGAAACAGAAGAAAAAAAATGAATTCAAAAGAATATGCAGGAGCGAATGCGGGCGATGACGACGACTAATTACCATTGTTAATGCTTGATTGATGCCCACCCAACCAATGCAAGCGAGTTAGTAGATTAGATAGTAGATATGAGCACCGGGTGGGTTGGGGCTGTGGTTGTGGACTGGTTAGGCTTGAGCTAGCAACAGCGCACCTACCATACCAAAAGCTAAGCATCACGCCGATCATCACGTTTGCTCTAGTGGCCCCCCACACCCACGCCCACACCCACTTACCCCACGGCTAAGCTAAGCATCCCGTCCTAAATAATAAAACAACTCGTGTTAGAAGAAGGTTATCTTTTTCTTAATCAAGGAGTACGTACGTACCCCCGTACAACTTGATGTTACAAAATGAGATATCTCAGAGAATGAATTACAGTAGTAGATGGATAAATCCAGTAACGTGGGCGCAGTGGAGCAGTGCGACACGTTGCCGCTTGTGACTGTCTTGTCACGCCTGAGTACATGTCAAGATGATCAGGTACGAGTCACCACCGCACCGGGGCCAGTTCGGTACGCGTACGCCTTGGCCTTCTCTTTTTCCTCCAGGCTCGGCTCCTAGATGGCAAGCTAGGTCAACTTCGTTATCCGCGCTACACGATCCTCCAAGTCCATGGTGATAAGATGGGCCATGCACGACGTGGACAACCAACTGCCACGTGTTATACTCAGTCATAAGAGTATAGCAGCTCCATCCTTCTCCAGGACTTATCCAAACGCCATCTTTTTCTTTTGGCGGTGGGTCACGTATCCAAACGCGATTATTTTATGCTTACGCATAGCACACAAATAAAGACATGAATAATTACTTCACCACTAGTGTTAAGTAGATGAACAGTCGGCACAAGCAAAATTTACCACTAAAAACCAAGAATAACACTGCAGCAGCGCGGCTGCGGGCCTGGGCAGGTGGGCAGGACAAGAAGAGCAAGGAGACAAACTCGTGCACAGTCTCGAACTCTCGGTGCGGGCCCCTGTCACCGCCACGTGGCGCCGAGCAGGCCCACCCGCCAGTCCATTCATGAGACGTCGCCGGTGCTAGTGCGAACGCAGCAACGCAGTGAAAAGACAAAACTTTTCTTCTCAGCGACAAAGATAGAGATGAAAACTGACGAGTACTCGTACGCCTCGAGAAATATTTCGAGTGCTCATACGTGCTACAGGACACACTCCTGGCATTTCGCGCGGACAGGTCGCGCCATTTTGGTTTCTTCTTCCGAGTCTTTGAGGCGAGTAAAAAATCGATGCGGTAAAAATACAGAGAAGAAATACGGGGTAGACTTTGCGTGTCCTCCTAACCCATACGTACGCACGGGTCGGTGAAACCAGCAGGCAGCAGCAGTAATTTCTTCTCTCTCTCATTGCTTTTTTTCTGGTGCTAGAACCGGGCGAGCGCGCGGCGGAGCACCTGGGCGAGGAGGCTGGGGGCGCTGAGGTGGGGGAGGTGGCCCTCCGTCGGCAGGGGCTCGATGGTGGTGCGCCCGCCGAGGTGGGCCTTCAGGTACGCGGCCACGTTGGCCGGCACGGAGACGTCGCGGGTGGTCTGCACCACCACGCACGGCGCCTGCACCATGCCCAGCACGCCGCGGAGGTCCGTCTTGAACACGCTCTGGCAGACGTGGAGCGAGATGTCCGGCCGCATGTTGAACAGCGTCCGGCTGAACTCCTGCACCGCCGCCGGCACGTCCGCGCCCACCGCCAGCGGCGCGTACCCCTTCGCCCACGCCTCGTAGTTGGCCGACATCGCCTGGAACACCTGCTGGATCTCCTCCAGCTCGAACCCGCCGTGGTAGTCGCTGTCGTTCAAGAACCTGTTCGATCGATTGATAGATTGCTCCGGTCAGTTAGTTCGCCGCGCGTCGCGTGCAAGGAAAGGAAAGACTAATTGACCTATCGATCTTTCGATCGGTGGTGTGAATTACGGGCCACCCACCTAGGCGAGGCGCCGATGAGGACGAGCTTGGCGAAGAGGTCGGGGCGGCGGATGGAGGCGAGGATGCCGATCATGGCGGAGACGGAGTGGCCGACGAAGGCGCAGCGCGGGATGCGGAGCGCGTCGAGGATGGAGAGGAGGTCGTCCACGTAGGCGTCCAGGTTGTTGTAGCGGCGGAAGTCGAAGTGGTCCGGGTTGACGCTGCCGGCGCAGACGAGGTCGTAGAGCACCACGCGGTGCTCGCGGGTGAGGTACGGCAGCACGCGGCTCCACGCCGACTGGTCCGTGCCGAAGCCGTGCGACAGCACCACCACGCGCTCGCCGGTGCCCACCACCCGCACGTTCAGGATCTGCAGCAGCTTCGCCCCGCTCGGCGCGCCCCCGACCATCGTCTCGCCGGAGCTGGACGCCGGGGCCGAGCTGCTGCCGCCGCTACTGCTGCTGCTGCTGGGGCTGAGGGGATGCGTGGACCGGAGTATGAGACGACTGACCTGGGATACGGGGCTGGGTCGCAGAGGCCGTGCCGCCCCTTATATACTACTGGCTGGCTAGCAAGCAAGCAGCGGAGGCCATGGCGTTCTTGGCTACCTCTCTCTCTATCTCTCTCTCCCCTCCTCTGCTTTATTCCCCTCGCTTGCTCAGCTCCCCTCTTGATTTCTTTCTTGGTCTGGTTTGGTGTGGTGTGGGCGACGAGAGAGTTTTGTTTTGTTTCCGTTTTGGAGGTGTAGAATAGTGTGATGATGTGCCCAATTATCCAGGCCGCACCGGATAAAAAGGAGAGGCACCTATAATTCTAGCCGCTAGGTTTTGTTTTTTATTGATTTGGTTTTTTGTGCGCGTGACAAACCCAGAGATGTCAATGTGTCATTGTTACAAAATTACTTTGACCCGCTCTGTGGTGCTAAACATCACTGTCTTCTTTATTAGCTGTATATAGGGCAATCGTACAGTTTTGTAACACTGTAATTTTTTGGTACGGTACTAGATTAAGGTGAGTGGCGAGCTATTTTTTTTTTACCTTTTTTACTAGCTATATTTTATTTTACCTATTAGTAAGGCTAGTGCTTGTATTTTATTTCTTCTCCAATTATAATTGTGGAATGAAGGTACTTTTTAGCAGGGGTTATAACCTCATTTTAAGTACAGAAAATAATCTTTAGTAAATCAATTTAATTCAGTTTTATTATTTAATTTAATCACACTAAAGTTCCTAAATTAGGCTTTACACCATGATAACCGCCAAATATATCAAATTGTATGTTTGAAATTTCCAATTTTAATGTAAGCTAAATATAGTACACTTTCAGATGACTTGATATCCTTTTTCCCCACGAGAAGGCCATGTCTATATATTAAAATTGACCAACCTTTGCAATACAATCCTCATAAAAGCAGAAAATAACACACTTGTCCTTGTGTATATCGACTTTGTCTTCCTTCACTCGCAGCCGGTGCGCCGTGAGCAATGCTCGATGCCTCATCTGGATCTGTTGCCGGAGCTAGAAGAAGTCGGTGACAATGAAATGAACATCAGATCCCTCTCCCAGAGAAGAAGGTGGAGAAGGGGCTAGACAACAGTTCCTATCCAACCAGATAGAACTGGTAAGGCCTTACTTCACCGCCTTCACAGCGAAGCTGAATTTGGCCATGCATCGCCAGATGTTGAAGAAGTCAAAAGACAAAAACAAGAACTATCAAATCCACTCTGCCAGGACGTCGTTCAAGACGATCTGGACGAAACTTAGAAAAAAAATAGGAACCAAGATTTTTCCGTTGCCGAAGTTCTCTCCACCTACATCAACCCAACACCCTCGGAACGACGACATGATGGGAAGATGTTATTCCATGGCACTAATGACGCCATCGCCTCGCCACCAACGTTCAGACACTTAAACTGAGTCCCACCTAGAGTTAGGGCGACCAAATGCGACCAATCCCAAACCAGGGCTTCCCCCACCTCACATGTACCAGAAGGCACCCGGGGGCATGTGAAACCAGTCGTGCGACATTTAAACGTTAAATCGAATGAGCGGGACTTGGACGTCAGATATACTACAATCAACCTAGCTAGCTGTAGATTTTGTTGTGTGTGAATCGTTAGTGCAAAATATGTGGTTCCTTGTTGCAAACCCCAAAGGTCGTGGTAAAGTGAGATAATAAGATGAGCCCGTAGACTCGAAAAAACAACCCGCGTAGCTCTCACAAGCGGCGTCGGGTGAACCCTAGCCTCCAACCCCACAACCACCTCCTCCAACCCCCCTTCCCCTCGTCGTCGCTGGGCGAAGCCCGGTGGGCGTCGGTGGCGGGGTTCCTTTTCCCCTCCTGGCATGTGGCGGCACCACGAGATGTGGCAGCGCGACGGGGGTGTGGCACTGGTGCAGGGTGGGCGGCGTCGGGGCTCTCGGTCGAGCAGTGGTGCGTGCGGGTGCCCAGGCCATGGTAGTTGCACAGTGGGAGGCCAAGGCATGGCATCAGGTTGGGGCTAGGGCATGGGCGGCGGTGCGGGCGCGGATCTGGCCCTGCGGGAGCGGCCACGACCACCGACCGGCGGTGAGGCGCTTGGCGGCCTCCTCTAGATGCCTAAGGTGCAGATCCGTTGGGCTATGCAAAGGGTCTTGGGCTGGGGTGAGTTCGCCTTGTCGTGATCCTTTTAGCTCGTCGCACGGGGGATGCGCCCGTTGGTGAGGCGATCGCAACGGCTTAGGCGGCCACAATTTGCGTTTGGCAGCGGGGCGCGGGTGGTGGTAGCTCCTCCCTTCTCCTAGGTCTAGGCCGGCGGTGCGGATGGCTTGCAGGGCGGGGATGGCCAGGACATGGGGCTCGTGCTCGGGCGGATTAGTTTGGGTCCGGGGTGGGTCGGAGCTCCAGCTCCAGGTAGGCGACAGTGGGCTCTATTTGGGTGGTACCCGTGAGCGGTGAGGTCCCTCGCCTTTGTGGGTACGGTGGTCGATGTCGGTGGTCGAGATCCAACTCCTCTGTTGGGCAGATCGGTGCCTATGGCCACGGGCATGGGGTCGTGTGAGCGTGTTCGGCGATCGCTGCTGATAGCCATGGGATTGTGTCCCCCCGATCCACTGAGATAGATTGGGGACGCAGGTGTGGGTGCCTCATACCATGGAGGTGTCGACCCAGATTCCGCGGCATATGAGGGGCTAGGAGTGATAGGAGTCGCCTTTTACTCCTCCTGGCATGGTGGATGCTCCATGATGTGAGCGATGGACTGGGTCTCAGACATGGATGCCAGGGTGGCGGCCCCCGATGGAAGGCCCCATGGTTGGTTCTACGGCGGGCACCATAGCGGCAGCGGTGGTTTCCCTTCTTGGTTGCGTGTGCAGCAAGAGGTGTGGCGGTGGGTGGCTCGGGCTTGTTCTCTGCCTTTTGCAGTGGCGTAGCTCTAATCTGGATCTAGGGATCTACTCTCGTTGCGCATGTCCTGGTGGCCTCATGGTGGCAAGGTAGACCTGCCGAGCAAAAGCTCCGCGCTTTGTCGCTGAGGTGCTCTTCTTTGTGTCAAAGTTCTGGGTGAAAAACCTTGTCTGTCTAGAGTCAGCTGCAGCGGCGCTTGTCGTGGGTATAAGTCTGACAGTAGTGTATGGGGGTACGGATTAGAGGGCAGAGTCTAGCTATGGTGCAGTTTTTACACTCAGATTTACGAGTTCAGGCCTCTCTCGGAGGAGGTAACAGCCCTACGTCTCGGTGCCCTAGGGCTTGATTGACTGGAGTGTATAGATTACAAAGGTTGCAAACCCTTGCTATGTGCTGGGGGTGGCTTATATGGAGTACGCCCGACCCCTGATGAATGCCTCCATAACTAAGGGTTAAAGAGAGGGTTTAAAGGCTACAGTTACTGGTAACGTTCGTATTGATTGCTCTTGAAGGTGGTGGATGCACGTCCTGACTGTTGCGATCCTGGGGAGGCTCCTGGTCTTCTCTGTCCGAGTGGACTCAGGTGCTCCGAGTGAGATGAGTCGGTCGAGTGGATTGTTTAGACTCCGAGTGGTTGACGCAATCCGAGTCATGCTCCAGTTGCGGCAGTTACAATCAGTAACCCGGCCCTGGGGCCTAGCTTGTGCATTGCATGGTGTCCTTGGGTAGGGTATGTAGGTCAGGCATGTGACCCTATCCCTAGTACATGTCCTCATCATTAGCCCCCGAACTGGTCGAGGCTTAAGCGAAGTGGGTCGAAGTGACCTCCGAGTGAGTTAAGCGCTACGGGGGCGCTCTCAGGCTCTTCAGGACTGCTCGCCGTTTGACCCTTCACCAGCTGCTTCGACTGATTTCGGACTGCATAATGTCCGAGTGAAATGAGATGTTAGAATACCAGGCATCCCGAGCGTTTTGGAAGGATTTCCGGTGTTGATCAATCGGTCTGCGGTATCCCAGATTTTGCGAGATTTGAAATCAGAGGCGTGTGCGCGCAAACGGTTGGGACGCGGTGAGTGGGGAAAGTGGGGCGTGACTCCTCGATTTTTGCCACCCATTTCGCCACGTATCGCATAATCTCCGCCGGAGGGATTTGTGGGAGATCTGCGGGCCCGGGAGCTGACGGTGTGGATCTGCGGACACAGAGCCCGGTGGTATAAAAGGTTGACGCGACCGAGGTGGAGAGAGAGAGAGACAGATCCCCTTTTCCCCATCTTCTCCAGTCTCCTCGCCGCTGACGTGGCTTAGACTACGTCGGTATTTCCCCAAAGAGGAAGGGATGATGCAGCATGATGTCTACTACGCAACCTTCTTCTTGTAGACTCGTGTTGGGCCTCCAAGCGCAGAGTTTTGTAGGACAGTAGCAAATTTCCCTCAAGTGGATGACCTAAGGTTTATCAATCCGTGGGAGGCGTAGGATGAAGATGGTCTCTCTCAAACAACCCTGCAACCAAATAACAAAGAGTCTCTTGTGTCCCCGACACACCCAATACAATGGTAAATTGTATAGGTGCACTAGTTCGGCGAAGAGATGGTGATACAAGTGCAATATGGATAGTAGATATAGGTTTTTGTAATCTGAAAATATAAAAACAGCAAGGTAGCAAGTGGTAAAAGTGAGCAAAAATGGTATTGCAATGCTTAGAAACAAGGCCTAGGGTTCATACTTTCACTAGTGCAAGTTCTCCCAACAATGATAACATAATTAGATCATATGGCAATCCCTCAACGTGCGACAAAAGTCACTCCAAAGTTCCTATCGCGAAGAACATAAGATGAAATTGCTTGTAGGGTACGAAACCACCTCAAAGTTATTCTTTCCGATCAATCCATTGAGCTATTCCTATAAGTGTCACAAACAGCCCTAGAGTTCGTAGTAAAATAACACCATATGACACACATCAATCAACCCTAATGCCACCTAGATACTCCAATGTCACCACAAGTATCCGTGGGTCAATTATACGATATGCATCAAACAACTTCAGATTCATAATATTCAATCCAACACAAAGAACCTCAAAGAGTGCCCCAAGATTCCTACCGGAGAAACAAGGACGAAAATGTGCATCAACCCCTATGCATAGATTACCCCAATGTCACCTCGGGAATCCGCGAGTTGAGTGCCAAAACATACATCAAGTGAATCAATAGAACACCCCATTGTCACCACAGGTATCCCACGCAAGACATACATCAAGTGTTCTCAAATCCATAATAGTATTCAATCCGATAATAGTGAAACCTCAAAGGTAAAACTCAATTCATCACAAGAAGGTAGAGGGGGAAGAACACCATATGATCCAACTATAATAACAAAGCTCACGGTACATCAAGATCGTGCCAAATCAAGAACACGAGAGAGAGAGAGAGAGAGAGAGGTCAAACACATAGCTACTGGTACATACCCTCAGCCCCGAGGGTGAACTACTCCCTCCTCGTCATGGAGACCGCCGGGATGATGAAGATGGCCACCGGTGATGGTTTCCTCCTCCGGCAGGGTGCCGGAACGGGCTCCCGATTGGTTTTTCGTGGCTACAGAGGCTTGCGGCAGCGGAACTCCCGATTTAGGTTTCTTTCTGGGGGTTTCTGGATTTATAGGATTTTTTGGCGTCGGTTTCACGTCAGGGGGGGTCCACGAGTCAGCGACAAGTCAGGGGGCGCGCCCTAGGGGGGTGGGCACGCCCTCCACCCTTGTCGTTGACTCGGGACTCTTGTGGCCCAACTCTTGTGCTTCGGGGGCTTCTTCTGGTCCATAAAAAATCACTGTAAGTTTTCAGCTCGTTTGGACTCCGTTTGATATTCCTTTTCTGCAAAACTCAAAAACAAGGAAAAAACAGAAACTGGCACTGGGCTCTAGGTTAATAGGTTAGTCCCAAAAATAATATAAAATAGCATATAAATGCATATAAAACATCCAAGATGGATAATATAATAGCATGGAACAATAAAAAATTATAGATATGTTGGAGACGTATCAAGCATCCCCAAGCTTAATTCCTACTCGTCCTCGAGTAGGTAAATGATAAAAACAGAATTTTTGATGTGGAATGCTACCTAGCATATTTATCAATGTAATCTTCTCTATTGTGGCAAGAATATTCAGATCCATAAGATTCAAAACAAAAGTTTAATATTGACATAAAAACAATAGTACTTCAAGCATACTAATAAGGTAATCATGTCTTCACAAAATAACATGGCCAAAGAAAGTTATCCTACAAAATCATATAGTCTGGCTATGCTCCATCTTCATCACACAAAATATTCAAATCATGCACAACCCCGATGACAAGCCAAGCAATTGTTTCATACTTTTAGTGTTCTCAAACCTTTTCAACTTTCACGCAATACATGAGCGTGAGCCATGGACATAGCACTATAGGTGGAATAGAATATGGTGGTTGTGGAGAAGACAAAAAAGAAGGAGATAGTCTCACATCAACTACGCATATTAACAGGCTATGGAGATGCCCATCAATAGATATCAATGTGAGTGAGTAGGGATTGCCATGCAACGGATGCACTAGAGCTATAAGTTTATGAAAGCTCAAAAAAGAAACTAAGTGGGTGTGCATCCAACTTGCTTGATCATGAAGACCTAGGGCAATTTGAGGAAGCCCATCGTTGGAATATACAAGCCAAGTTCTATAATGAAAAATTCCCACTAGTATATGAAAGTGACAACATAGGAGACTCTCTATCATGAAGATCATGGTGCTACTTTGAAGCACAAGTGTGGAAAAAAGGATAGTAACATTGCCCCTTCTCTCTTTTCTCTCACTTTTTTCTTCTTTTTTTTCTTCTCTTTTTTTATTGGCTTCTTTGGCCTTTTTATTTTTCCTTACATGGGGCAATGCTCTAATAATGAAGATCATCACACTTTTATTTACTTACAACTCAAGAATTACAACTCGATACTAGAACAAAATATAACTCTATATGAATGCCTCCGGCGGTGTACCGGGATGTGCAATGACTCAAAAGTGACATGTATGAAAGAATTATGAACGGTGGCTTTGCCACAAATACTATGTCAACTACATGATCACGCAAAGCAATATGACAATGATGGAGCGTGTCATAATAAACGGAACGGTGGAAAGTTGCATGGCAATATATCTCGGAATGGCTATGGAAATGCCACAATAGGTAGGTATGGTGGTTGTTTTGAGGAAGGTATATGGTGGGTGTATGGTACCGGCGAAAGTTGCGCGGTACTAGAGAGGCTAGCAATTGTGGAAGGGTGAGAGTGCGTATAATCCATGGACTCAACATTAGTCATAAAGAACTCACATACTTATTGCAAAAGTCTATTAGCTGTCGAAACAAAGTACTACACGCATGCTCCTAGGGGGATAGATTGGTAGGAAAAGACCATCGCTCGTCCCCGACCGCCACTCATAAGGAAGACAAGCAATAAATAAATCATGCTCCAACTTCGTTACATAATGGTTCACCATACATGCATGCTACGGGAATCACATACCTCAACACAAGTATTTCTACAATCCACAATTACTCACTAGCATGACTCTAATATTACCATCCTCATATCTCAAAACAATCATAAGGAATCAAACTTCTCATAGTACTCGATGCACTTTATATGAAAGTTTTTATTATATCCCTCTTGGATGCCCATCATATTAGGACTAAATTCATAACCTAAGCAAATTACCATGCTGTTTAAGACTCTCAAAATGATATAAGTGAAGCATGAGAGTTCATCAATTTCTTCAAAATAAAACCACCGTCGTGCTCTAAAAAGATATAAGTGAAGCACTAGAGCAACTGACAAACTACTCCAAAAAGATATAAGTGAAGATTAATGAGTAGTCAAATAATTATGTAGCTGTGTGAAGACCCTCTCATCTAAGAATTTCAGATCTTAAGTATTTTATTCAAACAGCAAGCAAAACAAAATAAAATGACTTTCTAAGAATAGCACACATCATGTGAAGAAGTAAAAACTTAGGCTCAACCGATACTCACCGATCATTGTTGAAGAAGAAAGGTGGGATGCCAACCGAGGCATCCCCAAGCTTAGATGCTTGAGACTTCTTGAAATATTAACTAGGGATTCCTTGGACATCCCCAAGCTTGAGATTTTGTGTCTCCTTAATTCCTTTTATATCACGGTTTCCCTAAATCTTAAAAACTTCATCCACACAAAACTCAACAAGAACTCGTGAGATAAGTTAGTATAAATCAAATGCAAATCCTTATCATTCTTTACTGTAGAAAATCACTAAAATTATTATTTAACATTTCATACTAAATGCCTCTGCATATTTAATACTCCTATCCTCAAATAGAATCATTAAACAAGCAAACATATGCAAACAATGCAAACATAACAGCAATCTGTCAAAACTGGACAGTCTGTAAAGTGTGCAATTGTACTCATACTTACCTAACTCCAAAAATTCTGAAAAATTAACACACTGTTTAAAACATTTTATTTCTCAACTTGTAAAAATTTCAAGATTTTATCATGTTCCTACTTTCCAGAAGAATTCATAAAACAATATAAAACTTTCTGTTTTCAAAACAGCAACATATAGACTTGCAAAATAAGCATGGTAAAGGCTAAACTTGACATTTTTATTGAACTAAAAGATGAAAAACATTATTATAAGTAACATCAAGCAAATACTAATAAAATAAAATGATGCTCCAAGCAAAACTCATATCATGTGACGAATAAAAATATAGCTCCAAGTGAGGTTACCGATAATGTTGAAGACGAAAGAGGGGATGCCTTCCGGGGCATCCCCAAGCTTAGTTGCTTGAATCTTCCTTGAATATTACCTTGGGGTGCCTTGGGAATCCCCAAGATTAGGGTCTTGTCACTCCTTATTCTCCTCATATCGATATCTCACCCAAAACTTGAAAACTTCAATCACACAAAACTTAACGGAACTTCGTGAGATGGGTTAGTATGATAAAACAAATCATTCACTTTGGTACTGTCAAGACAAGATTCAAAATGTTTCTCACATGATTCCTACTGTACCCTATCATTTCTACAATTTATATTAATCAATATAAGCTATAGAAACTAGAAAACAAGCAAACTATGCATCGAAAGCAGAATCTGTCAAAAACAGAACAGTCTGTAAAGATCTGAATTAAGCTCATACTTATGTAACTCCAAATATTCTTAAAAATTAGGACAACGTAGAAAATTTGTATATAAATCCTCTGTAAAAGATTAAGATTTTTTCACGTTCCAGTGAATTTTAACAATTCTGTTACTGGACGCAAAAGTTTCTGTTTTTGCACAGAATCAAGTCAACTATCAACCACACTATCCCAAAGGCTTTACTTCTCACTTTATTGAAACAAAAGCTATAAAACATGATTACTACAGTAGCTTAATCATGTGAACACACAAAAACAGTAAGGGTAAATATTGGGTTGTCTCCCAACAAGCGCGTTTCTTTAATGCCTTTTTAAGCTAGGCATAATGATTTTCATGATGCTCACATAAAGGATAACAATTGAAACATAATGGGCGCATCACGAAGAATATGACTAGCACATTTAAGCCTAACCCACTTCCTATGCATAGGGATTTTGTGAGCAAACAACTTATGGGAACAAGAATCAACTAGCATAGGAAAGCAAAACAAGCAAAACTTCAAGATTTTCAACACATAGAGAGAAAACTTGATATTATTGCAATACCTACAAGCATATATTCCTCCCTCATAATAATTTTCAGTGGCATCATGAATGAATTCAACAATATAACTATCACATACAACATTCTTTTCATGATCCACAAGCATAGAAAATTTACTACTCTCCACATAAGCAAAATTCTTCTCATTCGGAATAGTGGGAGCAAACTCAACAAAATAACTATCATGTGAGGCATAATCCAATTGAAAATTAAAATCATGATGACAAGTTTCATGGTTATCATTATTCTTTATATAATAAGTGTCATCACAATAATCATCATAGATAGCAACTTTGTTCTCATAATCAATTGGAACCTCTTCCAAAATAGTGGATTCATCACTAAATAAAGTCATGACCTCTCCAAATCCACTTTTATCAATATTGTGAAAAGATTCAACACCCTCCAAAATAGTGGGATCAATACTACCTAGAGTTGACACTCTTCCAAACCCACTTTTATCAATATAATCATCATAAATAGGAGGCATGCTATCATCATAATAAGTATTCTCATCAAAACTTGGGGGACTAAAAATATCATCTTCATCAAACATAGCATTCCCAAGCTTATGGTTTTGCATATCATTAGCATCATGGATATTCAAAGAATTCATACTAACAACATTGCAATCATGCTCATCATTCAAAAATTTAGTGCCAAACATTTTATAGACTTCTTCTTCTAACACTTGAGCACAATTTTCCTTTCCATCATTTTCACGAAAGACATTAAAAAGATGAAGCATATGAGGCAACCTCAATTCCATTTTTTTTGTAGTTTTCTTTTATAAACTAAACTAGTGATAAAACAAGAAACTAAAAGATTCGATTGCAAGATCTAAAGATATACCTTCAAGCACTAACATCCCCGGCAAAGGTGCCAGAAAAGAGCTTGATGTCTACTACGCAACCTTCTTCTTGTAGACTCGTGTTGGGCCTCCAAGCGCAGAGTTTTGTAGGCCTGTAGCAAATTTCCCTCAAGTGGATGACCTAACGTTTATCAATCCGTGGGAGGCGTAGGATGAAGATGGTCTCTCTCAAACAACCCTGCAACCAAATAACAAAGAGTCTCTTGTGTCCCCAACACACACAATACAATGGTAAATTGTATAGGTGCACTAGTTCGGCGAAGAGATGGTGATATAAGTGCAATATGGATAGTAGATATAGGTTTTTGTAATCTGAAAATATAAAAACAGCAAGGTAGCAAGTGGTAAAAGTGAGCAAAAACGGTATTGCAATGCTTAGAAACAAGGCCTAGGGTTCATACTTTCACTAGTGCAAGTTCTCCCAACAATGATAACATAATTAGATCATATGGCAATCCCTTAACGTGCGACAAAAGTCACTCCAAAGTTCCTATCACGGAGAACATAAGATGAAATTGCTTGTAGGGTACGAAACCACCTCAAAGTTATTCTTTCCGATCAATCCATTGAGCTATTCCTATAAGTGTCACAAACAGCCCTAGAGTTCGTAGTAAAATAACACCATATGACACACATCAATCAACCCTAATGTCACCTAGATACTCCAATGTCACCACAAGTATCCGTGGGTCAATTATACGATATGCATCAAACAACTTCAGATTCATAATATTCAATCCAACACAAAGAACCTCAAAAAGTGCCCCAAGATTCCTACCGAAGAAACAAGGATGAAAACGTGCATCAACCCCTATGCATAGATTACCCCAATGTCACCTCGGGAATCCGCGAGTTGAGTGCCAAAACATACATCAAGTGAATCAATAGAACACCCCATTGTCACCACGGGTATCCCACACAAGACATACATCAAGTGTTCTCAAATCCATAATAGTATTCAATCCGATAATAGTGAAACCTCAAAGGTAAAACTCAATTCATCACAAGAAGGTAGAGGGGGAAGAACACCATATGATCCAACTATAATAACAAAGCTCGCGGTACATCAAGATCGTGCCAAATCAAGAACACGAGAGAGAGAGGTCAAACACATAGCTACTGGTACATACCCTCAGCCCCGAGGGTGAACTACTCCCTCCTCGTCATGGAGACCGCTGGGATGATGAAGATGGCCACCGGTGATGGTTTCCCCCTCCGGCAGGGTGCCGGAACGGGCTCCTGATTGGTTTTTCGTGGCTATAGAGGCTTACGGCGGCGGAACTCCCGATATAGGTTTCTTTCTGGGGGTTTCTGGATTTATAGGAATTTTTGGCGTAGGTTTCACGTCAGGGGGGTCCACGAGTCAGCGACAAGGCAGGGGGCACGCCCTCCACCCTTGTCGTTGACTCGGGACTCTTCTGGCCCAACTCTTGTGCTTCGGGGGCTTCTTCTGGTCCATAAAAAATCACCGTAAATTTTCAGCTCGTTTGGACTCCGTTTGATATTCCTTTTCTGCAAAACTCAAAAACAAGGAAAAAACAGAAACTGGCACTGGGCTCTAGGCTAATAGGTTAGTCCCAAAAATAATATAAAATAGCATATAAATGCATATAAAACATCCAAGATGGATAATATAATAGCATGGAACAATAAAAAATTATAGATACGTTGGAGACGTATCACAGCACAGCTACGATAAGTATTTCCCTTAGTTAGGAAACCAAGGTATCAATCCAGTAGGAGAACCAACAACACTATGTAAATGGTACCTGCACACAAAGTACAAATACTTGCAACCCGACGCGTAAGAGGGGTTGTCAATCCCTCCACGGTAAAAAGATAGATTGGTTTGTATGGTATTGGATAAATAGATCTGAATAAAACGCGAAATAAATTAAGTAAAGAAAAAATGCAGCAAGGTATTTTTGGGTTTTTGGAATAATAGATCTGAAAACAAATATGATAAAAGATAGATCTGAAAGCAATATGATAAAAGATAGACCCAGGGCCGTAGATTTCACTAGTAGCTTCTCTCGAGAAAATAACATACGGTGGGTAAACAAATTACTGTTGGGCAATTGATAGAAGTACATAATTATGACGATATCCAGGCAATGATCATGAATAAAGGCATCACGTCCAAGATTAGTAGACCGAAACAATTCTGCATGTACTACTATTACTCCACACATCGACCGCTATCCAGCATGCATCTAGTGTATTAAGTTCATGGAGAAACGGAGTAATGCAATAAGAACGATGACATGATGTAGTAAAGATCTATTCATGTAGGAATAGACCCCATCTTGTTATCCTTAATAGCAACGATACATACGTGCCTCGCTACCCCTTCTATCACTGGGTGAGGACACCGTAAGATCGAACCCATCAAAAAGCACCTCTTCCCATTGCTAGAAAAATCAATCTAGGTGGCCTAACTAAACCAAAGATTCGGAGAAGAAATACGAGGCTATAAATAATCATGCATAAAAGAGATGAAAGAAGACTCAAATAATTTTCATGGATATAGATCTGATCATAAACTCGAACTTCATCGGATCCCAACAAACACACCGCAAAAAGTCATTACATCAAATAGATCCCCAAGAGACCATTATATTGAGAATCAAAAAAGAGAGAAGAAGCCATCTAGCTACTGCCTACAGACCCGTAGGTCTATGGTGAACTACTCACGCATCATCAGAGGAGCACCAATGAGGTTGTTGAACCCCTCCGTGATCGTGTTCCCCTCCTGCAGAGTGACGGAATAGGGCTCTAGATTGGATCTCGTGGTTCTGTAACTTGCGGCAGTTGGAATTGTGTTTCGTCGACTCCCCTAGGGTTTCTAGAATATTTGGGGATTTATAGAGCTGAGAGGCAGTGGAGGAGACCCTCGTGGGCCCCACAACCCATCAGGGCACGCCTGGTGTCTTGTGGGCCCCACGAGCCTCCCCCAGGTGCTTCCTTGGCTCCCAAGTTGTCTTCTGGTCCAAAAAAAATCTCCAAAAAGTTTCACTGCGTTTGGACTCCGTTTGATAGGGATATTCTGCAAAGTAAAAAACAAGCAAAAAAACAGCAACTGGTAGTGGGCACTATGTCAATAGGTTAGTCCCAAAAAATGATATAAAGTTGCTATAAAATGATTGTAAACATCCAAGAATGATAATATAACAGCATGGAACAATAAAAAATTATAGATACATTGGAGACATTTCAGCATCCCCAAGCTTAATTTCTGCTCGTCCTTGAGTAGGTAAATGATAAAAAAGAATTTTTGATGTGGAATGCTGCCTAACATGCTCATCACATATTCTTTTCTTTTGTAGCATGGACATTTGGACTTTTTAGATGGTTCAAAGCAATAGTCTATATTTGACAGGAAGACTTCAATACTCAAGCATATCAACGAGCAACCATGTCTTTCAAAGTATCAATACTAAAGAAAGTTATCTCTAACCCATCATGCTCAATCATTGATCCATTCACGAAACACAGTCGAATATTAGCTACATCCAATGCTCAAGTACGATCATAGTGCTCCCTAGTTGGTGCTTTATAAGAGAAGATGGAGACTAAAAAAATAAAATTGCATAAAAGTAAATAGATAGGCCTTTCGCAGAGGGAAGCAGAGATTTGTAGAGGTGCGAGAGCTCAAAGCTTAAATTGAGAGATACAAATATTTAGAGAGGCATGCTTTTCCCGTCAACGAAAACGATCGAGTAATTCCCAACACTTTCCATGTTAGATATATCATAGGCGGTTCCCAAACATAAAATAAAGTTTATTCCTTTTTCCACCATACTTTCAAACTCCACGGCTAGCCTTATCCACGGGTACCGTCCATACCAACACTTTTCAAGGAATTTACTATTTGACAACATAAAGTAAATTTCTTTTTCATTTCGGGACTGGGCATCCCTATTACCGCCGTACTCTCGTGCAATGACAAGTGAATAAACACTCATCTTGAGAATAACACATCTAGCATGGAAAATATTGGCCACCCCCTGCCGCTTCATGAGAGGTACGGGCATACTAAAAGGAAATTCATTTTGAAAATTAGAGTTGGCGCATACAATTTTATTTAGAACGACACAAAAACACCGCATATAGGTAGCTATGGTGGACTCATATGGCAAAACTTGGTTTAAGGATTTTGGATGCACAAGTAGTATTTCTACTTAGTACAAGTGGAAGCTAGCAAAAAGATGGAGAAGCAACCAACCAAGAAACAAAAATTCTCATAAACGAGCATTAAGCATAACTAACACCGAATAATGCACCACAAGTAGGATGCAATTTCATTGCATAACTATTGACTTTCGTGCTTGCATAGGGAATCACAAACCTTAACACCAATATTCTTACTAAATCATAATTACTTACCAACATGACTCACATATTACTATCATCATGTCTCAAAACTATTACAAAGAATCAAGTTTATTTTGTCCAATGATCTTCATGAAAGTTTTTATTATATCCCTCTTGAATATCTATCACTTTGGGACTAGTTTCATATGTTGCAATTGCTTTTCACAAGCTCAAACAAATTTAAGTGAAGAACATGAGCAAAAAAAAATTCTTCTCTCAAAATAATATCAGTGAAGCAAGAGAGAATTTCTTCAAAATATTTACTAACTCTCAAATAGATCTAAGTGAATCATGAGAGCATATTTCTTCAAAAATTAAAGCACACCGTGCTAAAAAAGATATAAGTGAAGCACATAGAGCATTTCTAACAAATCATAGCATAATTTTGGCTCTCTCAAAGAGGTGTGTCCAGCAAGGATAAACATGATAAACTAAAAAGCAAAACAAGCAAAGACTCATATAATACAAGACACTCCAAGAAAAACTCATGATATGTGACAAATAAAAATATAGTCCCAAGTAAAATTACCGATGGTTGTTAGAAGAAAGAGGGGATGCCTTCCGGGGCATCCCCAAGCTTAGTTAATTGGTTCTCCTTGAATATTAACTTGGGGTGCCATGGGCATCCCCAAGCTTAGGCTCTTTTCACTCCTTATTCCTTCATCCATCGTGATCTCACCCAAAACTTGAAAACTTCAATCACACAAAACTTAACAAAACCTTCGTGAGATCCTTAGTATAAGAAAATCAATCTTCACTTTAAGTACTGTTGCAAACCCATTCATATTTTGTTATTGCATTATACCTACTGTATTCTAACTTTACCATGGCTTATAACCCCCGATACAATCCATGGATTCATCAAAATAAGCACACAATGCAATGAAAACAGAATTTGTCAAAAACAGAACAGTCTGTAAAGACACCCATTTTACTCATACTTATGTAACTCCAAAAATTCTGAAAAATGAGGAAAACATAGGCAATTTGCATATCAATCTTGTGTAAACAATTCAAAATTTTTCGTCACTTCTGTGAATTTAAACAATCTGTTACTGGACGCAAAAGTTTCTGTTTTTCAACAGGATCAAATCAACTATCACCCAAGCTATCTTAAAGGCTTTACTTGGCACAAACACTAATTAAAACATAAAAAACACAATCATAAAAGAGGCATAATTGTGCAAACACTCAATAACATAAAGAAAAGGCAAAAATAAATTTTATTCATTGGGTTGCCTCCCAACAAGCGCTATCGTTTTATGCCCCTAGCTAGGCATAATGCATAGATTCAAATATTATCATCTTTAGTTCTCAACTCCTCAATCAAACAACTAGAATTCTTCAAGGATTTAGCATACATATTTTCAATAATAATACTCCTAGGAATAAGATTGAAGAATTCATTCTTGCAAGTAGGGTCTTTTATCACTTCAACTAAATTGGGATGAATACTAATCATTTTAAGATCTTCCTTGTTGCTATTAGAAGTGACACCCTTGTTTTTAGTAATTTGTGTAGACTTGAAAATTTTTACGGGAGTTTTTTCAATAGTCTTAACAGAATAAAAAGCCGAACTTAAATTACTAAAAATTTCTTCCAACTTATCAATCCGAGAGGGGCTCTCTTCTATTCTTTCGTTAGCTATTGTTTCCTTTTCCCATAGTAATTTAAAAACATCTCCCGCTTTTGACCTGATTTTATTAGCAAGATTATGCATCCTTTTATCCAAATTTTAATTTGTTCTTCAGTGATCATCTTCTTTTCAATAGCATCTAATCTTTGCATAACATGCTCAAGAGTTAAGATTGTTTCATTAATAATGATAGGTGGTGCACCCACTAGATCTCCCATAGCATTAAAAGCATCCAAAGATGGACACATCAAGAAATTTCCACGGGTAATCATATCAAGGACGAATCTATACCAAGTGGTGATGCACACATAAAAACTACGAAGAATAACAATGGTAGATTGCTTATGAATAGATCTATTATGAGCATTGCAAATCCTATACCAAGCATCTTTTAGATTCTCCCCTCCACTTTGTTTAAAGTTAAGAACCTCATTCTCAGGGGTACACACAATAGAGGGAGAACTAGCCATAATGACAAAGTATACAAGCAAGACAACACGCGAACAAGAGATCTGACGAGAAAAAGGCGAACGAAAAAGAAGGCGAATAAAAAGGCAAATTTTTGTGAAGTGGGGGAGATGAAAACGAGAGGCAAATGGCAAATAATGTAAATTGTAAGGAGATGAGATTTGTGATTAGGAACCTGATAGATGTTGATGATGTTTCCCCGGCAACGGCGCCAGAAATTTCTTTGACGTGGCTTAGACTACGTCGGTATTTCCCCAAAGAGGAAGGGATGATGCAGCACAGCTACGGTAAGTATTTCCCTCATTTATGAAACCAAGGTATCAATCCAGTAGGAGAGCCAACAACACTATGTAAACGGTACCTGCACACAAAGAACAAATACTTGCAACCCGACGCGTAAGAGGGGTTGTCAATCCCTCCATGGTAGAAAGATAGATTGGTTTGTATGATATTGGATAAATAGATCTGAATAAAATGCGAAATAAAATAAGTAAAGAAAAAATGCAGCAAGGTATTTTTGGGTTTTTGGAATAATAGATCTGAAAACAAATATGATAAAAGATAGATCTGAATGATAAAAGATAGATCTGAAAGCAATATGATAAAAGATAGACCCAGGGCCGTAGATTTCACTAGTAGCTTCTCTTGAGAAAATAACATACGGTGGGTAAACAAATTACTGTTGGGCAATTGATAGAAGTACATAATTATGACGATATCCAGGCAATCACATCCAAGATTAGTAGGCCGAAATGATTCTGTATCTACTACTATTACTCCACACATCGACAGCTATCCAGCATGTATCTAGTGTATTAAGTTCATGGAGAAACGGAGTAATGCAATAAGAACGATGACATGATGTAGACAAGATCTATTCATGTAGGAATAGACCCCATCTTGTTATCCTTAATAACAATGATATATACGTGCCTCGCTACCCCTTCTGTCATTGGGTGAGGACACCGTAAGATCAAACCCATCACAAAGCACCTCTTCACATTGCAAGAAAAATCAATCTAGTTGGCCTAACTAAACCAAAGATTCGGAGAAGAAATACGAGGCTATAAATAATCATGCATAAAAGAGATCAAAGAATACTCAAATAATTTTCATGGATATAGATCTGATCATAAACTCGAACTTCATCGGATCCCAACAAACACACCGCAAATAGTTATTACATCAAATAGGTCTCCAAGAGACCATTGTATTGAGAATCAAAAAAGAGAGAAGAAGAAGCCATCTAGCTACTGCCTATGGACCCGTAGGTCTATGGTGAACTACTCACGCATCATCGGAGGAGCACCAATGAGGATGGTGAACCCCTTCGTGATCGTGTTCCCCTCCGGCAGAGTGTCGGAATAGGGCTCTAGATTGGATCTCGTGGTTCTGGAACTTGCGGCGGCTGGAATTGTGTTTCGTTGACTCCCCTAGGGTTTTTGGAATATTTGCGTATTTATAGAGCTGAGAGGCGGTGGAGGAGACCCCCGTGGATCCCACAACCCATTAGGGCACCCTGGTGTCTTGTGGGCCCCATGGGCCTCCCCCAGGTGCTTCCTTGGCTCCCAAGTTGTATTCTGGTCCAAAAAAATCCTCCAAAAAGTTTCGCTGCGTTTGGACTCCGTTTGATAGGGATATTCTATGAAGTAAAAAACAACAACTGGCACTGGGCATTATGTCAATAGGTTAGTCCCAAAAAATGATATAAAGTTGCTATAAAATGATTGTAAAACATCCAAGAATGATAATATAACAACATGGAACAATACAAAATTACAGATACGCTGGAGACGTATTAGCTGCCTCCTCTGCTTCCACTCCGCACGACTCCGCTCGGCGCCGGCGACCTTTGCGGGGATGGTGAAGGACAAGATGGCGAAGCTCGAGCGTGTGAAGAATGCGACGAAGGCGAAGAAGGCTTCGAGCTCCCGAGTCGCGCCTCCGCGCGGCTGGATCCAAGGTGATTGGCTCCCGCTAACGACCACGGCGGATGACATCGGAGGGCTCGTCGTCGATGGGCTGCTGCCTGACGGGTCCTAGAGTCTGCCACAGGAGGGGGGGATCGAGCCTTCGCCGCGCCCTGGAGAGCGCATCCTCCTCGTCACTCATGTGAAGAGAGGTTTCTCCATGCCACCTCATCCTTTCCTCCGAGGTTTTCTGAACTTCTTTGCACTACAAAAAAAAAACACTTCCGTGATGATACATGTTTGTCACAGTAGGTCACGTTTTCTGTCATGCATGTACATCCATGACGATTTTATGACAGAATCAAGATAGTCATACCTGTGCTGTCGTAGAAGTGTTCCATGAGAATAATAAAATTATCATCACAGAAGTGTCCACTTCCGTGACGATAAATGACGCATCATGGAAGTGCTTTCGTCAAGGGTAACCGACATGTGGCCTCCACTGTAACGGGTCGCCGTTAAGCAATCGGGTCTGGTTTTGGATCCGCTAACCCGCTAACACCACGGACCAATGGCGATTTTCCACGAGTAAAATTCTCATTGGCCGACGGAACCACGTGTCAGCTCCGCGCCGCGATAGATGTCAGTCATCCAGTGGACAGCACGCGCCTATGATACGTCAACACGTGGCATGACCCAACAGTGGCCCGTTTAGGTTAAAAGGCCGGGCCTGTCAAAATAAGCGGGCCGGCCCATTAGTGGCCTACTTGAGCCAGGCCCATTCACAACCACGACCCATACGAGTTACACATAATCGGTCCATCAAAGGCCCATTCTTGATTTGACAATTTCTATCCCATCGTCAGTTCTAGCCCGTTAACGGCCCGCTACGTCTTTGGGCTCAATTACGGCCCGACCTTCTTTCGGCTTGTTAGCAGCCCATTATAGATATGGACCAATATGCCGCCGGTACGTCTTTCGGCCTTTTCTCAGCCCATTCTGTAGTTGGGCCAACTTCTAGCCCGTTGTGACTTTCGGCCTTTCCTTGGCCCATTCTTTGCATGGGCCAACTTCTAGCCCATTTTGTCTTTCGGCCTGTTAACGGCCCGCACAATAGTTGGGCCTTTGACGGTGCCACCTGATTTTGGGTCCATTAGCGGCCCACATTCCACAGGGCACAATTTTAGCCCGACGCGACTTTCGGCCTGTTAAAAGCCTAGTTTGTAAATTGGGCCTCTTTTAGCCCAAAACACTTTCGGCATCTTACTGGCCCTTCAAGTAAAAGGGCCGAGACAAAATTGACATTTATTTCGGCTTGCTAGAGGCCCGTGGTCCGTTTCCATTTATACGGCCCTATCGAGCTTTTGGCCTGTTAACGGCCTGCTAAGAGCCGTTATTACGGTGGGCCACATCGATTGGGATCCACTAAATATTAAGTTGACCAGCCCAATTAAGGCCCGCTTTGACTACATATGTTTGTTCGTTCAAATGGTGTTCAAGTAATGTTTGGGCGTGTTGGCCCCCGTTTCAACGATATAGCATATACAAAGAATTATCCTACTCTATACTATCGCCTCAAAAAAACCTACACTATACAATAAAGAGACTAAGGCATAGAAACGAAGAATAATCCTACACTATACAATAAAGAAATTACAGCAGGTTATATCCACTGGGCATCATAGTTCGGCACCAGTGATAATAAAGCGTACTCAAACAACAAATTACATACACTGGGCAAATGAAGCCCATACATCATGGAAGCGCATCAACAGAACTTACCATTTGAACTATAATCTCTTCAGAAAATATGATTGGCCGGATTCAGATAGCACAAATTTCAGTCTGCAAAATCTCCAATTCCTTTGTGGTTACCCCAGTGTCTTGTTTCATTTTTTTGACTCCTGCATCTAATGCCTGCAACTCCAGTCTTAACATGTTGATTACATGTTGACAATCATATACATGTTGTCTTGCCACCTCTAGTTGATGCTCGAGAACATCATCACATTCTAATTCCAATCCATCATCATTTGGTAACGTCCATGCCGCACTGCTCTCAGATCTTTGTGTTGATGTCACTTCATCCTGAAATGTTTCTGTAAGTACACATGACTAGGACAAAAATATAGTTACAACAGTGAAGCGAGCAAGACAGACTATCTTATACATGGCAAAACAAGACTAACAATAATGTTACATGTCATGAAGCATAAGCAGGTAATATTTTAAAAATTATAAAAATGGTAGTCTGTGCAGCCCGCATACAGAAATCTCTCTTAGCTCTCCAGAGGAGCATAATGTTGGGGCCAAATCCAAAACACAGACATGTTACAAATTTAGACCACATACAGCTATTGAACATTATATATATATATATATACACACACACACACTAGTAGTTTAGCTTTGTACATGTATGTATTGGGGTATTTGTGGCCAGCCGATGAGGTCGCGTTTATACGTACCCGAATATCTGCTCATTGACATACTCTGTATAGGTATATATTCGTACTTGTGGCTAGCCGGCAAGCATGCAGATATACGTCTTCGAGTACCCGCAATACTAGGTAACAAAGGTGCCCAGCACGATGCATTGTTTGGTATGCATCTGACTTGTTTGCGCCCATGAGAAAGCCTTGTGCAGCACATTTGGAAAGTAAAGGAGCCGTCGGTGGCTAGCTAGCTAAAGTTGGCAATACATGCACACACGAGATTTCGTTTCCTTTTTCCATGCAGACTTATACGTCAAGAAGAGCAATAAAAAGGAAGCTTTGGCCACGCCCAACCAGGGTTAGTCACCTATAAATACGTGAAGAGAGCCGGCGAACGCAGGCAGTCAGGACATAGGAGGAGATATATATATCTTGCGTATAAGTAAGCAAGCAGTTGGCCATTCTGTAGCTCAATTAAAGTCTTAGGGAGCATAATGAACAGTAGAGGGATTCATACAAACCTACTACAACAAGCAAAACTATGCAATCATTAGCCTCGTATAAACTAGATTGTGAGCCTCATGCAGTAATAGTTGGTTAATAGACTTCAAAGCTTCAGGCACACTTTGCCAGAGTAATTAAATGGTAAGGCCTTTAATCATGTCAACTAATAGTTATACAAGTACCCTACATTAGGCATCATTGTTTGGGCATCTCATTAACTGAAGACAAATAAAGCAACTGAAAAGAGCAACTTAACTATGCCCGAAACAAACAAGCAATTGAACTATTGAGTTGGCAGCATGCATACATGCACGCCTCAATAACATCCATGGCCTAAATACATTTACTATATAAAGGAACAAGTAATGTAATATTATTTGCCCCCTATGAAGTATCTCGACTAGTATGTAATCAAGATCCTAATAATGATAGGGAGGCTAATGATGTGAATATGCGTTTGGTATGATATTTATGACATCGACAACTCTCCCATAGCAGGAAGCAGTTTCACACTGTTCACTACTATAAGATGTTTTAGATATTTAAAAGTAGACTACATCCGTAATAAGTGAACAGACACATTAAAATGTCTTTACATACATCTGATTTACAAAAAAGTTAGAACATCATATAGTAGTGAGCGAAGGGAATTTTAATCAATGGCCCAATGATTGAGTTACAGGTGAAGAACCCTACGCAAGCACAATGTCAGACAAATAGGATGTCCTGGTAATTGTAATACAGTGACTTACCATAACTAGTTGAACAGGCTCAACGCTGCTCCTCCTTCTCTTGCAAGGCTCCTTTCTAACATCTTGTACTTGGAAATCCTCAATCTTATCTTCATTGCACCCCCTCTGCAAGGTGACACAAACAAGTTGCTGGTCTCCTTGGAAGATAAATATGCATACTTTCCAGTCTGTGAACAACACCAAAGGATGAGTTTATAACAAAACAACACCACATAATGAAACATGCCACATCTCTTACACACAATGAAATGAACATTTAGTATGTGTGCGTTGTGTAAAAACTAGGCATACCTTCGAAATTGACCTCCAGGTACTCTTAGAGAGCCTACTTTAGTGTACAGCCAAACATTTATGTCACCTATGAGTTATACAAGCCCGCACTACAGCAGCCCTTAGTGTTTAAATCATTGACAAGCTCTGTTAGGTCAAGAACAACAAGTAATCAAAGCAAACTGTCCTAGTATGGCTGGCTGATACAAACAAGCAATTGAACAGATGTGTGAGCAAATCTTGCACAACACTAAATTACATATCAAGAAAAGAAGCATAGAAGGAGGCTTAAAGACCATCACTTGACTGACCAGATTTAAGGGGCATTTAAACATCATGTGTGACGCATGAACTAACATAAACATTGCATATTTCAGATTCTATAATGAAATGCACATGTATTAGGTTATGCCATGTATGATGCCTAAATGTACAGTATAGCAGGCAGGAGTGATTCGTCATTGCACGCACAATTGAATTGCAGGTTAAGGGCCAGTTCTATTCCGCCTTTTCAGAGCTTGTTGTCAAAATAAGCCATAAAAGATGTAAAGAACTCGTTTTTGAGTTATGGGCTTGGGCTTAACTTATTTCGCTTGGGGGGGGGGGGGGCTGCTTCGCGTAGAAGCTCACTAAAAATTGAAGGGAAGGGGAATAGCGAAACGACTCTATTGTCTACCTATATTGCACTCAAAATGCCACTGCTCACGCCCGCGTCACACCTGACCCTCAAGTAAAAACAAACACACAAGCGTTCATTGCCCTGCCCGCTTGCCTCTCCTCTCCCCTTTCCCTCTACCTCGATCCCCTGCCTGCAGTGCTAGGGTTCCTCCAGCGAGCCGCCGCCACTGGTCCCATCTGGCCTGCTCCTCGATGATGCTCTATCTAGCTAGGCTACATGGCCGGCGGGTAGGGCCCAATCTCCCCGGCTGCTCATCCCTCTGGCGCCGCCCCTCATTCTCATGGTCTCCAGCAGCTGCTCCGCTATGGTCCGTCCAACACCCTATTTCGGCGGTCGCCGCACAACTACGGCCGATGCCCCACTCCGTCAGAAGGCACCTCGTTCCCCCTCCCCTCCTCCTAGGCCGTGGCCTTGGGGTGCTGTTGAAGGATGAGCTCATCCAACAAGGTGAGGATCTCCTCTGGGTTTTTTTTGCCAAATTTTCATTCTGATTCGCTATACGATGAATTGCTATGAGATGTTGCTGCTGCTATATGATGCATTGCTATGAGCTGCTCCTGCATCTGCTATATGATGAATTGCTATGAGCTGATGCTACTATATGATGAATTGCTATGAGCTGCTGCTGCTGCTATATGATGAGTTGCTATAAGCTCCTCCTGCTGCTGCTATATGATGAATTGCTGTGAGCTGCTCCTGCTACTGCTATATGATGAATTGCTATGAGCTGCTGTTGGTATATGATGAATTGCTAGCTGCAGCAGCAGCTGCTGTATGATGAGTTGCTATGAGCTGCTGCTGTTTATGATGCTTTCAGGTGGTGCTGCTATATGATAATAACCAGCCACTTGGACCATCGAATTTCGATAAATAATGGCTCTTCATTTAAATTTAGGCAATGCGTTCTTCATTTAAATTAGGCAATGGGCTCTCTATGGAAGACATTGACCAAAGTAGATTGTGCCAAGTAGATGGTATCTTTGTATTTGCATTTTGAACAAATATTGATGGTCTGTTTTCCTATCATATTAATTACTACGCTGGGTTCAATTTGTGATGTTTGCAAGTCAAATTAATTTTCATATGGGCAGCAAAATGACAAAATATAATGCAATCTGGACTTTTCACTGATCATACCACAGATAAGCTGAAAAAGCAGGCAATGAAAAGAACTGGTTGGCTTATTATCTGGAGCTTACATTCAAATGGGCATATTTTCTTAGGATAACTCAAAATAACTGTCCCTAAGAACCCTGGCCAACAGCACTGACATACAAATAACATGTCACGATGATTGCAATGGAGTGACCTACCATAGCACACTGTATAGGCTCACCGCTGCCTCTCCTTTTTTTTCTGATGTTCCATGAAATTGCCACATACATCTTGTACTAAGAAATCTTGTACTTTTTCATTGCGGCACCCCATCTGCAAGTTGACACGGCTAATTTGAGATATCTCTACATGATAATACATTGCATATCCCCTGTGCATATTTAAACCACCAATTAACGATTATGTGCTAGCATAAACTAGCCATGACTCTGTGTACTGGACTAGCAGGCACTCTAAGGGAGCCTAATGTAGTGCACTGGAATTCCTACATGCCACCTACGATTTTGTGTAATGTACTACCTCTGTTCCTAAATATATGTCTTTGTAGACATTCCAGTATGGACCACATACAGATGTATATATATGCATTTTAGAGTGTAGATTCACTCATTTTGCTCTGTATGTAGTCTATAGTGGAATCTCTAGAAAGACTTATATTTAGGAACGGAGGGAGTATCATGTATGACATCTACATCTCTAATTTAGCAGCCAATAGTGGAAATCATTGTCTGCACAAAGGGATTACTCGTCGAAAATCCTAGCAAAGCACGCTGGCAGGCACACAACAATACAAGAGAGAGGCGCACTTACAAGATCATAGCAATGCCTCAGTCCAGGATCTAGGTTGGCCAAGCTGTTAGATCCAGAAGAAACATCGTCCTTGTAGTTCTTTCCAGCTGCATAACATGTAACAGCGACTTGTTAGTATATTTGAAGTACATCTGGCAGGTGATGCTGGACGAGTTTAAAGGTGACAAGTACCTAGGCTGAGGCGAGTGCTTGGCATCTTGCCAGACGGTGGGAATCAGGTTAGAAACATCAAGGGTGATGATGCTGCGCTGGCTGTCGGGTCGGGGTTCGGTAAGGAGATCTAGAACCGTGGAGTAGGGTGTTTGTGGAGCGGCTCCGGTAGGGTGGACTACGGTGTGGGCGAAGCGGATCTCAGGCCGTGGACGAGGGCGTCGGTGAAGCTGCTCCGGTGGTTGGGTTCAGGATGGTGTCGACGATGCGGATTTGCGGCCGTGGACGGGGCGTCAAAAGCTGCTCCGGTAGGTTGGACGAGGGTGTGACGAAGCAGATCTGAGGCTGTGGACTTTGGCCACAATACGAATTAGATATTGATTATGTTCAAGCAATGCACGTCCACGATCGCTAGATAGTGATACGTGAAGGAATTGTGCAATCTCGCTCACATGCATACATATCTCATTTCTCTGTGGGCATCGGAATCACACACACGCACTTCGTGTATTTCTCTCCCTTCGGCAAGGTTAGAATTCGTCTTTCTACCCCGTCCTACAAGTCTCTCACACAAAAACACACACGTTCTCTCTGTCGAACACGCCCACCCCTTTTATTCTGCCAACCCACCGCTAGTAATATCTCAAAGTATAACTATGTCTCGCACACATATGCATAAGGTTAACTCGAGTCCCGGAACCATATGAATACATACAATGGGATTCCAGCAGAGCACCTTTTGTTTTGAGATTTCACTCACACACACACACACACACACACACACACACAAACACTCGCTAGTTGTGCCTCTGTGCCTACCGTGCGCACACTCTCGATACATCTTTCTCTCCCTGCCCCCTCCCCACGCCCCCAACAATGACAGTAGAAGGGTGACACCTTGATCTTGATCTTAATCTATCCATTGGCTTCTCTCTCAAACACACACACACAATCGCTAGTTGTGTCTCCGCGCCTCGGTCACACACACTCGATACGTCTTTCTCTCTGTAGCCCCCCTTGATATGTAGATTTCTCGCGCATGCACAGCTGTAGTGACGATGACGCTGAACCCAGTGTGCCTTGTTTTTACCGGCCTCATGTGATAGTTTTCACCCTGTTTTCTATTAATTAACAAGGCAGCCTTTTCTTTGTTACTACTAGTGAATTTGAGATCATTTGGGGCAGACATAAAATATATCACATCAAACCAACTATCGCAGTAACTATTTAAAAAGATATATATCTCTTGCATCGTCCACAACGAACATCTGGTGGACTGGTTAGCGCCGGATGCTCGCAACGCGATGACCTGAGTTCGAATTTTGTCTTAAACTTTAGATTTTTATATATTTTTAATATATACTTCTTTCGCTACTGTACTAATAGTGGAACCCATAGAGTACTTAGAATACAAGATTAAGGATGGATTTGTTTCTTTTTAACTTTTTGTACGAATCTGTAGCCAACATGCAAGTCATGTACACTGTACATTCAATTAACTTTTTATAGAGGGAGAATCATACACACAATTAACTCAAATGGATTGGATGTGACTCTATTATTTCTAGCATAAGAGCATCTCCAATGGCAACCAGCAAATTTCCTCCCGCTTCCTTCCGTGGAGGACGACATCCAACGCCAGCGGAATACATTTTCACAACTCTAACTAACCAGAGAAAATTTGTGCAAACACGGACTGATTTCATATAAGCATGAAGGATTTCGTAAAAAAAGCCGGATCTTCATATAAACATGACGGATTTCATTACATTTACATGAACTAAGCGGTGCTAATCTGGCTCTCGTGGTATAATTAATACCTAATCTAAATGGCCGCCCGTGGATTCCTTTGTCTTCCTCATGTCTGGCAGACACTTGCGGGGTCGACGAAGGTCCTCGCAAGAGACGAAGCAGCCAAGAGACCACCTGTATACGCAGTCGTCGCCTCGGCGGTGGCTTTCATGGGACCCAAGCGGCGGCGGCCTCCCGTGTTCTACTTCTCCTCGATGATGGCAGTGGACACGGAGAAGCTGGCCACCGACTCGTCGCTCTCCGCGCACCCGGCTTCAGTCTCTGCCTGCATGGCGCTGCCACAGGCACGGGAGGCATGGTCACAGACACGGGAGACGCGGCCACCGCACACACGGAAGGCGTGGTACGACATGGCAGCGACGATGCTCGTGCCACCATGCTCGCCGCCGTGCCAGCGCGGAGCAACTCGACACTCCTCATCGAGCTGAACTGGAGCGGCGAGTTGCTGAACCACGCGCCGGCTTGGGACGGCAACTGGCTCCGTCGGGCCAGGCGAGGTGGGTGAAGCACCGAGCAGCCTCGCTCGTATCTGGAGGGCTCGGCGGGCCACCCAGCCGGCTAGTATGCCGGAGAACGGCTCCTCGGAAGCCATCGGAATAGTGGAGAAAATGGTGAAGGAGGAGATGGGGTAGCGGCGGAGGGGTGCGATTCTTGCCTGGCGTCTGGCTTCGTTTAAATAGAGGGCGGACGATACAAGCTTGGCCGGCGTTTGGCCTCGTTTGAACTGAGGGCGGATGGGAGGAGCTCGGCCGGCGTTGCATTTAATTCCGGCCCACTCATGGACGGACGTGTGGCCGGAGTAGGTTTCTCGGTTTGCATGCGGGTTTAATGGAGGCGAGGTGGCGTGTTCAGCCGGGCGTGCAGTGGGCGGTGCAGTACTATTTGATTTGACAGCTACTAGTAAAATAGGACGGTAAAAATAAATTGAGTAATGGATGGTAAACTAGTAGTAAACAAGGACAGTTCCTGATACGGCTTTAATGCAGACGAGGGAGAGGGTAGCGGTTCTCGAAATGTTGAACGACCAATGATGCATCCTCCTTCAATTAGTAGCATGCTGAGGGAAGTAGGGAGGAGGACGCAAAAAGGAGGCAGCACGATGTGAATGCAATGCAATTTGCACTCATATAAAGGCGCCCCTCCATTCCAATGCATCCACCACATTGTACGCACCTACGCACCTACACTAAGCGCAACAGTGCTCACTTCACACCCATGGCGGCGATGTGATCGACCGGCCAGCGGTTGTGCCAGATGGTCCACGACGCCGGCCTGCGGCATGGCACCTAGGATCGTCTCCAGAGGAGGTTGGCGACCGGCTGGTTCATGGCCATCGTCGATGCCAGCTATGACTCTCAGTTGGACAAGATGATCGTTGCCACCATCAACAAGTTCACCATCGTGAAGAAGCTCGCGGACGACATCGCCGTACTCCTCCAGCCTGTGCGCCTAGGTTCCTCATTGCCTGCCACCCTAATCAGCCTCCACGGTGAGAAACTCTTTCAAGCACTGGTGGCCCTGCGACTGCCCGCCGACGCAACGAAGAATGTCCACCTCGAGGCCGCGCTCGCCGCTAGGCGCCTCGCCCTGCAAGAATTCATCAACCTACACATCCACTTGTACGAGGAAGTCGTGTACATAGGCATCTACAAGGCCGGTGAGGACGCTACAACGTTGGCCTTCGTCAACCGGCTGGAAGCCTTGGACGCCTTTGTTGAGAAGCACCTTGACCTCGCCACAAAAGCCGACGCTCCTCAGCCGCCGGTCGGTGGCCCAGCGCACTGAGTCGAGGAGGAGGAGGTCGTTGATGGATGCATCTTTCTTCTTGCCTCCTGTAATCACCACTGCGATCGCCTCGTCGTGGCCTTAATTCTTATTGTACTATTGCATTGCCGTTCAGGTCGATAAAGACATGTGTGATCCCTTTGCTCACATTTGGCGTCAATTATATGCATCACTATAACTAGTACTCCCTCCGTCAATTTATAAGTTGTGCTTACCTTTTGCATCAACTTCGTAATTTAAGTACGTTGCTTGACCCGACCTACGCTCTACTCGTAAATTCAAAAACTTAGACCAAACTTATAAATTTAAAACTGCTCGTGCAGTACGACTGTCACGTTCGCAAGTTCAAAACGAGAAACTGGAACACGTACATGAAGCATGTCCCTTCCCCGTCGCATACCACACTGTCGTTCCAGCCCCCCGGTCAACGCGCATTGACTAGGCTTTATATCACTACAACATGTGGGGCCGCATGTGACCAAACCGACGATGCACCAACCTAGCTACTACTACTACTACTGTACCCTACTTATCGGGCGGGAAAAGCCCTGCCCTAGTGTTTCCAATCGTTATTTCTATCTATCGATAATGCCAAGGAGCAGAACCAAATGTTACAATTTATACATGTTAGGAAAAGGCCTGTCGCGTTCGCATCGCACCCCCACATGCCCGGGAATCTGGAGTACTCCACAGTCCGTCTGGCACGCCACATAGCTATGGAAGGCATGTTGCCTAGCATTTTCACTTCCATGTGGGACCGCAGTTGAGCAAACCGACTATCGGCAAACCGCACCCCACCCGCCGCGTTGGAAAACAGAAACGAGGAGGGGAAGATCTAGCTGTAACACGGAAGCCAAGAAATTTGGTGTCAGATGGGACTCGTTGATAGAGTAGGAGCACTCCGTACTACTCCTACTACGAAGTTTGTACTGCCACCACTATACAACTAGGTACGTGCACGACACAACATTGTAGGAACAAAGAACGGGAAGATCTTGTTTTGGGTGATTTATCTTGTTTTTCAATCAACGTAGTATGAATAATATGAAGTGGGGGCACCCATGAAGCCAAGTGGCACGTCTGGTGGTCTTATTGAGAGCTTCTTGTGTGGATCAATCACACTGTCGTGCTGCTTGTTCGAGAAGAACGTGTATGGGTACAATTAGGTTATAGTAGATCCGAATCGCAGCCACCTAGACCATTGGGTCAACATCAATCAACGGTTTATATCGTGTGCGTGCAAATACACACATTGACTGCAGAAAAATAATGAATATATAATATGTAATGCATAATACCGCATATTGGATTTCTCTAAAGTCAAACTTTGTATACTTTCAACAAGTTTGTAGGAAAAAGTATTAACATATACACGACCAAATATATATCATTTGATTCATCATTGCTTTTACTTCCACATCATGTAAATTTGGTAGTGTAAATGTTCATATTGTTTTCACCAAATTTGGTCGAGCTTTATAAAATTTGGCTGCAGTCAAAGCTATGTGCGGAGTAAATTACAAACGGAGGGAGTGGAATAGATATAGATATAACTATACAGATAAAAAATATAGTAATATAGTCTCTATATATATAGATAAGGCTACTACTTTTTTTCTAGGTTAGAACTCGCGTTGTTGTGTACACATTGTTTTGCTTTGCTGTAATTTACATTTGCGGGGTGTCTAGGACTACCGCCTTGTTCAGATCTATACCAGCAACCCCACCATTATCCTTAATTAATTCATATTGGCAATTAAGATTGCATTATCTTAGTTCTAGCCGGTTCCTCGGTTGCTTGGAGGAATTCCATCTCGTTATTCAGGTTGATTTTGTGTATACGACAAGATCATCGACCATCGAAGATTGGTTTAGTAACGATTGTCGATTTGTATCACGGGGTACGATATAGCTGTATCGTCAACGTCAAAATCCACCAAATCGATACTTATCCCGACTATCATTGAAAGATTGAGTCGCCATCGTTAGACAACCACCTAGACAATTCCTTCCCTCTAACATACACATGAGCACCCATCTCATTATCCAGGTCCATGCCTCCCTCTCTCTCTCAAAACACACACACCTCTCCACACGATGCATGTCTCTTGGTCTCTCTCACATCCCATGAAAAAAGGTACACCGTCATTCTCTTCTTCTTGCTACCCCGTCTATGTAGTTAGGTCTCCTTGCAACAAACAAGCATTCATCTCTCTCTTTAATATCTCTTTCTACCACACATAACCTTCCACCCCCTACCCAACCGTGCTGTCGAGGTCTATCCAGCTCTCTCACATGCAAATAGACGCTGTCTGTGGGTCCCTTCATCGCACACACACTATCGCTCTCCCATATCCCCAACCTCGTAACCTTGTTGATCCTGATGTTACACACACATCTCTCTCTCTCTCTAACACACACACACACACACACCCTCTCTCTCCCTTTCGGACACTCCTCTCTCTAGGACACACATAGTCTTTCGAACACACATATGCCCCTCTCTCATTAGGTATCGCTGCCCCCGCCCCCCTCTTTCTCACACAAATATTGTCTCTATATCTATCTCTTGCAATAATGCATGCATAGTCTAAATTGAAACCAACTACAAAAATGAGCTCCGATTACAAAAATCAAATCCACTCCCAAACAGAATATGAAAATAGGGTGAAATCATGCACACAAATGTTTGTTGCGTGCATGAATGTCGGTGATATGGATGTATTACTCGTACATCCACACAGACCCATTTCACACAAATTACATTAAACCCTTCTCAAAATATGGTGCGCATGTGATGTTTGTTGTACTGCTCCTGCCAGCCTTCCTCCGACACGTTCCAACATATTGTGCTACTTGAGATTCTATTTTTCTCCTCAGACCATGTGAAACCATGAAAAGGTCATCCCCCGCCCCCACTGGTACTGTAGCTCGAAGCTCCCATACGGACACAACACCCACCGGAGCATGCATCCGTTGCTGAAATGGACGGCGCCGCGACCTGGGAAGAGGACGGACTCTCCGACATCGCCGAAGTGGAGCACGCCCTCGACGGCCACGAGTAGTGCGTGCTGATTGGCCATGCGGAGGACAGTGTGATCTAGCGGCTCGCCCTCGTCAGCCATGAGGGGTAGCTATGCTCCAGCAGCACACCCTGGTCGATCACGAGGAGGTGCATCACGTCCTCGCCGCTCACAATGTGGACGAGCGCGTTCTCCAGCAGCATGCCCGCGAGCATCGCATCATCGCCGCTCTCGACGTGGACGAGAGCACGCCAGCGAACATCGCATTGTCGCCGCTCTCGACATGGACGAGCGCGTGCTCTGGTAGCACGCCCACGGACATCGCATCCTTGCCACTCACAATGTGGACAAGCGCGTTCTCCAGTAGCATGCCCACGATCATTGCATCATCGCCGCTCTTGACGTGGACGAGAGCATGTCTGCGAACATCGCATCATCGCCGCTCTCGACGTGGACGAGCGCGTGCTCTGGCAGCACGCCCACGAACATCGCATCCTCGCCGCTTAGGCCCACGAGCGTGTGCTCCAACAGCACGGCCGCGAGCATGGCATCCTCGGCTCACGAGGTGGTTGAGCGCGTGGTCCAGATAGTACCCCAGGACTCGGGACGCGAGCACCGCGCCCCCGACTACGAGGAATACTGCATGGTGCCCATCGTGGTTTAGGAAAATCCCGTGACTCCGCCGCTCCCTGGAGGAGCGCGAGCTCCAGTGGGCGCTCAAGGAGTCCCGCGCCGATATGGAGGTGGCGGCAGACATGCAAGATTATCCTTCGAGCTCTCCCCCTCTTACGAAGTCGCCTCCACCACCCCCGTCGTACGTCCTTTGCCTCAGCTCCGTCGGACCTTTGGAGTTTAGTTTTATGGAACATTAATATTTG